>OZ012735.1:217742343-218342343 GCA_963859935.3 Lathyrus sativus | reverse complement strand
TGGAAACAAAGCCAAGTTGTGACCAAGTGTGTTGCTGCATAAGTTACTGATAACCTTTGTCCCGCCTCCAATAGTCTGTTGAGTTAGCAAAATATTTTTTTAGAAACTTATTTTTTTGAAATTGAGAAGCAAGTAGAAACCTTAAGGAATCACCATGGGAAGGATGCATTGACTTCAATAAAGACATAGACTTTTCACAAAAAGAGCACACTCCACATGTTACTATTAAAACACACAAAAGTGTGAAAAAAAAGGCAAAGACCACTAATGAAAAGTTCATGTGCCTAAAACTGAAGGAACGACCAACATCTTCATCAAAATATCCAGTTGGACTCATTACAAGTGATATCCCGTTGAGTGAAAAGATGGAGTGTTGAGCCAAAAAAAAAAAGAGAAAAATAGAAAAGAAAAAGAAAATAAATAAGTGGAAAGGTGTGATCTAAAATGTGGAAGTCAAAAGTTAATAAAAGAGTCAAGACAGAATTCCCTCCCGAAACCCAAAAGGAAGAAAACGTAATTTACAAGAGTACTCAAATTGAAATCACAAAGAAAAAATAGCTCATTCTTCTGAAGAGTGGTGACGTGACAGTAGGAATCTAGTCACTTCAGTATGTGACATATCTTGGGCTGATACAAGGCTAAGTTATTCCAATTATTTTTATGTATAGACCATTCATCCAGTGAAAAGCTAAGCCACTCCATCCATCCAATCCTAGCTTGTTGTTTTTGAAATTCTCTTTTGTCATTCACTGTCACATCACCTGAGGACATGTGATAATTCAAGTTTGGGGGGGGGGGGGGGGTGATAACACTATTTTAGTGTGTCATAGTGATCCATTTTTCTTATGATTTTAGTTTAAGTTTAATTAGGATTTTTTTTAATTTACTTGTTTTAGTATGTTTTTACCTTAAGCACACTAGGTGTTTCTTTTACGGTTTTTTTATGTGTTTTTATTTTAAAGAAAATCTGGTAAAGGCAAGTTGAGACATGAAACCTCAAGACAGAGTCTGGAAAATAAAGAAGATTAAAGAAAAGAAGATGTTGATTCTCATTATCAGGAATTCATCAAGAGCTTGGAAGGATTTTATCATTAGGGAACACGTGACAAGGATTTGTGTAAAGAAAGAGTTAGAGCATAAAGATAAGAAAAAAAGGAGCTTGAAGATAGTATGGTGGGGACCACACCTTCAAAAGCGCATCCTGCACCCAACCACTCTCTGTCTGCTCTACGTCATTACCTGCTACAACAGCATGCCAAAGACACCTTGTCCCCCATTGTTGTCTGTACTGGATAACTTGCTCACAAAGGGAGATTGGACAACTGGATATTTTAGTGATTTGATATGGGCTGAACCTTAGTTTTATCAAAGGCCTATGATCTAAGACTCATCAACTTCTACTCTCATACTCAAGTCTATAAAAGCAAGTCTTGCGCGTTGAAGAAAGAAAGCTAGAGATTTTCACACACTCATATTTATTTTCAGTTTAGTTTTATTTCACTTTGAGGGTTAGGAAAGAATTAGAGAGTTTTCTTCTTCTCATCTAATCATGTATTCACTGCTTGGAGCTGTCGTGACTGAAGAGATCTGTTGATGTTTATCCAACACAAGGGATCTTCAAGTTATTATTAGGTTGTCATTTCTTTTACATATTTTTTCTAAGAGTATGTCTTCCTGTAGTTTCATTCCAGTAGTTTGTACTTAGCTCATTATGAGTTAAACTCTTGTTTGGTGAGCAAAGTGAAGTTAATATAAAGTTGTTTTTCTATTGAAATGATGTGTTGATTAATGTCTTATTTTCTGTTGTGTTTTTATTATATACATCTGCTTCTTAAAATGATCAACTTAGAAAAATGTACAATTTTGTTGTTGAGAGAGATCCAACAATGAGTGGATTTCATAACAAGAGTGGTTAATAAAGTAGGATAGAGATATTCACTTAATCTAGCTTGCTTATAGATAAGAAGCTAAGGCCATAAAGATTTTCAGAATTAAAACGAAACGTATTTTAGGGTTATAAGTGAGGCTTAGAAATTTGTTCCTTTACTCTATCTATGCATGCTTTGATGTTGTAGAGATACACCACTAGATCACATTCTGCCCTTTTGAGGCACGACACTTCACATCATGAATACATTTCAGCAATAATATATTAATGGATCTTAGCTTATCAATCACTCTCTCTGATATTTTATTCCCTTTTATTTAGTATTTTAAGTTGTTGTGTGAACGTCTTGCTGCTTATTACCATTAGTATTTTGTTACCTTGCTCATACTTATTTTAAATAAAGGTTGAATACTTATAGTTCAAAGCTAAATCAATTTCACTCCCTGTGGGTACGATCTCTTTACTTTATCACTTGCTACAATCAAGCATACATGTATACTTGCATGTGACGCCTTTGCTTTAAATCAATATCAAAAAGTAAACACGTAAGAAAGCAACACCCTCCTTCACATCTTTGCAGCAATGTTTCCATGTAACTATCACCAATTTCCGCTTGTGTACGTCTGAGCTCCAAATAAAGTTGTTGCCGCATCTTTCCACCATTTAAATGATGCTAATAGTCCAAGAGTAACCATCATTGAATAAATCATCATGCTATGAATTACCGACCTAACAAGGTGCACTCTGCCTGCAATAGAGAGTAAGCTTGCTTTCTAGGAAGCAAGTTTACTTTTGATTTTGTCCATAAAAAGATAGAAATAAATAGCTTTGGTCTTGCCCCTAAAAATAGGGACTCTCAAGTAAATAAAAGGAAGCTAACCCTAAGAGAAACCAATCCTGTTTTCCAGCAAAGTATGTTTCTCTTTATTCATCGAACCCGCATACGTAATTGACTTATTGAGATTACAAACCTGACTAGAACAATCAGCATAATGAAGGATCAGCTTTGTTATAGCATCAATAGAGGAGGTACGGCCGCGAGAAAATAGAATTATGTCATCATCATATGAAGTGTGAGAAGGAACATTTAAGTTCCTGGAATCATTCATGAGTTTCAATTTGTTGTCAAAAACTAACTTGGAGAGACCTCTACTGAGAATGTCCTCTGAAATACAAAACAACAAAGGGGATAACGGGTCCCCTTGCCTAACGCCTCGATGACACTTGAAAAAATCATGTTGTTGTCAGTTAATTGAAATGGAAACATTAGCCGAGGAGAGAATGACCTTAATCCACAAATAGAAAGTATCGCGTAAGCCAAACTGTTTAAGAATCTTTAGAATAAAATTTAAACTTAAAGTATCAAACGATTTCGCAATATCAACTTTCAACATGATGTTCCCACCAAGAGATTTCATACGTAACAGATTTGCCACTTCAGAAATTAAGCTGATGCAATCCTTAATACTTCTTCCACCAATGAAACCCTTCTGCTCATTGGAAATCATGTGAGGCAGCACCTTGGCTAACTTATCCACGAGAACCTTAGTAATAATCTTGAATTTGAAATTTGCTAGAGCAATGGGCCTATAATGCTATATACTACCAACTTCCTTGACCTTAGGAATGAGAGAAATATTGTTAGAATTATAGAATGGAGATATCCAACCCTCCTTGAAAAATTGTAAGGTTGCATTCATAACATCCTCCTTGATCAGCTTCTAGAAATGTTGATATAAAAATAGGTCCAAACTCTCTGGCCCAGCTGCGCTATCCCTTCTAAGGCTGAAGATGGCACTATAGATTTCTTGTTCAGTTGGCAACATGGTGAGAAGATTATTGGTTTGATCAGTCACAAGCTTGGGGATGACAGTTTCCACGAGATTGTTTTCCTGCAAAACAGAAAGATTGTCATATAAAGCCCTAAGATGCTGCACTACTTTCTTTAAAGAAAAAATTCTAGATTGTTATAAGTAACTCCTTCAAACTTCATGAAGTGAATAACCTTAGTAGCATTTTTTATTTTTGTAACTCTGTGGAAGAATTTAGTATTATGATCCCCTCTGTGTGACATTGCACTCTTGCCTTTTCTTTCCAGAAGGCCTGCTCATAATTAAGAGCCAGATTCACTTTAGCTTGAGCCTCCCTTTCCTTGACAACCAATTCATTGTTGTATCCCTGTTGTGAAATTTCCTCCTGAATGCAACCTAAATCCTTCTCTGCTGTCTTAACATGATCCTGCACATTCCCAAAAACATTTTTGTTCCAAGCTTTGAGATTTCCTTTGAGAATTTGGAGCTTCTTAGAAAGAACATACATAGGGCAACCCACGACTTTAACGTTTCAAGAGTCTTCAACCACTCTATTGAAATCCTTGTGTAGAGTCCAATCAAGAAGAAATTTAAATCGAGACCTAAATTTATCCACCTGACAATCAAAATTAAGAAAGAGAGGATAATGACCAGATTTGTTTCGAACAAGGGTGGAACAAGAAGTATTCAAGCAAGCATCTAGCTAATTCTAGTTACATAAAGCCCTATCCAGTCTCTTATGAGTGTGTCTTGCTCCATATCTACCATTAGACCAAGTAAATTTAGCATCACTCGTTTGGATATGAACTAAACAATTAAAATTTGTCGAGTCGTTAAACTCCTCCATGGGACCTCTGGCAGGAGAGTAATATCCATTGTATTCGTGAGCTCCATTAATGGTATTGAAATCACCAATAAAACACCAAGGTAAACTAGTATGGTTTAGCACTCTATGTAACCCAGTCCACAAGTTTCTCCTAGCAATATAACAAGTAGAAGCATACACTGTCGTAATACCAATAGTTTGCTCATTCGACTTAAAGGTGAAAGAGATAAACAGATCACCAATGTCCACAATGTCAGGATCAATGCTTTTATCACATAAACACCACAAGTTAGGGGAAATATCACCTCTACTATAAACAACAAAAGGTTTAAGGTTAAATCTATTAAGCCAAGAGATAGGGAAAGAATGTACATCCATACAGGGCTCTCCTATGAAAACAAACTGAGGATGATTATATTGAATCAACCTTTTCTAAGCCAATTTTGTTGGAGAGTTGGATATTCCTCTCACATTCCAATAAATGAAATTCATGGAGAATTTTGAGCACTACCAAGCTGTGACCTTGTTGCATAGTTGCTTCGTGTTGTTTGCTTTTTGCTAGACTTATTTCTTGTTCTAACTTTGACCTTCTAAAAACCATCAGCATCAAAAATAATTCCATCATCCTTTTTGTCTTCTATTTTATGCCTATCTTGCTCCATTTCCAACATATTTTACTAAGAGGGATTCAAGAACTCCACATCATTAGCCACCTGCTTAAATTTAGTGTTTCCAACATTATTTACTATTTTTGTTTTTTTGGAAAGAATAGAAATTAGATCTAGATTTTCTGATGATCTGGATTTTCTAATGAAGTTGGAGTCAATAGCCATGGAGAATTGTGAGTTTTGTGTGTAACTATGTAAGTTGATTTATTATTACTTTTATAATTTAATTTAATTTAATTTAGGGCATGTTTGTTTTAATTTTAAAAAAATAGATGTTTTTTTTTGTATTTTTTAAAATGGATTTTGTAAAACTGTTTTGTAAAATATTAAAAACTATATTTGTTTTTTATAAATTGCAAAATTAATTTTAATATTATATAACATAAATATATATTATTGAAGATCAAAATATAGTTAGAATCATAGTTTTTGAAAAAAAAATTATATATCAAAAATGATTTTTATGAAAAACTATTTAAAATAGCTTTAAAGTTGAGTGAATTTTTAAATTTTTATGTCCAAAATTTTTTTTTGACAAAATGTTGATATATTTAAATCACATTTTAAAAATAACTATTTAAATTAAATTTTTATTTGGAGTTTTTACAAAAAATATTCTTTTTGTAAATTTTTTTCCACAAAATTATATTATACTATAAAAGTCATTTAAAAAAAACATTAAATATTCCATGTTTACTTAGAAAAACATTCCATGTTTTCTTATCAACCAATTATGAAAAATATTTAATTTTAATTATTTTTAAAATAATAAAAATAGAATTAAACCCTATATTTTGAATTTGTACATCCAAGGGTGTGTGTCTATATATGTATATATTTTTAAATGGCAATTATTTCAAATTTACATTCTTCCATATTTACTTATATATATTTTAATATATTTTAATTTTTTAAATAATGAAAAATAGCACTACTCCCTATATTTTGAACTCATACATGCACCAGTTCAGGAAATATCTTAAGTGAGGGAACATTGAGAGTAGTGATATCATGGAACTTGAATACCAGTGGCTGATGGGAAAGTTATGGTGGACCGTTGGGTTGATAGTGATAAGCAGTGTTATAATTTTGGTGGAGAAAGTGTTGTTGAAGCCAAGAAGGATTAGATCAGTTATTGAAAAACAAGGTATCAAAGGACCAAAGCCATCTTTTCCCTATGGCAACATTTCTGAGATGCAGCAAATTCTTCCTCAACCTTCTGCATCTGCTGATCCGTATCAGGAATGGATTCATTCCCTGTTCCCATATTTCCAAACCTGGAAACAACGTTATGGTATGTCGGTTTTTCTTTTTTTTTTTTTTTGTGTATATTTTTAGTTTTAGTTTTGAGAAAGACATGAATAAGAGTCTCTTTTGTAAATTTTGTTAAAGGTTTGAGTTGAAGGGAAGACGAACATGACAATCATTGATGCCTCTTGGAACTGTTGCTTTTGGGGATAATGTATTTGTTGGTGTCGTCTTCCTTTTGTTAGTCTAGTGTCTAGTTTTTGTTGTCTACCGTTTGTTGTTGTTTGTGGTGTCTGTTTTATTGTTGTTTTACTTGGTGGCTTTCTTATGGTTTAATAACTAAATTAATTGATTTTTGTCTGTTTTTTTCTCTTTTTTAATCAATTAATTTAGTTATTAAACTTTTTCTAAAAGGTATAATATAATGAAAAATGTTTTAAATTTTAGTTAATTTGATTAGTTGTGTTGTTTTGGTGAACTTGTAAAATGATGATCAGGTTCAGTTTATCTATACTCTACCGGACTGAAACAACATCTATATGTGGGGAAGCCAGAATTGATAAAAGATATAAACTTGCACACGTCTCTAGATCTAGGCAGGCCTTCCTATCTAAGCAAACCATTAATGCCTATGCTTGGAAATGGCATCCTCAGAGCCAATGGACAACTATGGTCTTTTCAGAGAAATCTTATTGTTCCTGAGTTTTTCATGTCCAAAATTAAGGTTAGTATATACTATCTCGTAGGTTCGTCATATGTTTTTGGAGGTTTTGTGTAGAGTAAAGATATGGGTGGTAAAATGAGATCAACCCGTAAGACACACTCATTTTGTCAGTAATATTTTGCAGGGCAGATCAAAATTTTAAGTTTGTATTCTTTAATATGTTTGTTTTCCTAAATTTTGTGCGGGTGCAAATTCTAAGAAAATATTTTACTATCTTTAAGATTAAAAAGTGTAAAGTCCATGGTCCGTCCTGTCCTGCTTTAATTTTCTTTTAGCAGCGTAAGATTTTAGACTTACACCTTTAACTATGTTTGCTCTATTCTGTTCTATTTTTTTATAAATTTTTGCAAGACGGATCTAAATGAGACGGACAAACCTATCAAAACAAATTGGTGTCTTATTTATCTATATGTGATAAAGTGTCTTGCACGCCTCAAAAATGACCTATATTTGTATAATTTGTTACCCATCCCATCATATCATATACTATATGTTGATTGATGTTTATTTTATATAGAACATGATAGACATTATGGAAGAATCTACTTTAACAATTATCAAAAAATGGGAGAGATGCATAACCGAAAACAAAGAAAAGATTGCAGAGATAGTGATTGAAGTTGATCTGAAGATTCTTACAGAAGACATCATTTCAAAAGCTTGTTTTGGAAGCGATTATACACAAGGAAAGCAAATATTTTCAAAATTGAAAGATATGCAGGCTGCACTTTCAAAGCCTAGTATACTTTTTGGATTTCTAAACCTAAGGTCATTTCAAATTCCATTAACTTACACTAAAAATCAACCATTGTTCCATTGAGATATGAACAATTGAGATACATGCTAAGTTAACCAATGTTATTATATTTATTATACATACACAGTTTCTTTCCCACTAAGGAAAGCAAAGAGATGTGGAGACTGAAGAAAGAGGTCGACGAGTTGGTAATGAACATCGTCTATAATCGTGAAATGCAAAACCGAGAGAACAATTTAAACGAGAAACGGAATGATCTATTACAAAAAATACTAGAAGGTGCTGCAAGTGATGCAAATTCAAATGACGTCGGGAAGAACAAGAATCCGATAATTATAGATCTCTGCAAAAATATATACTTTGCTGGCTCCGAGTCTACTGCTCTCGCTATTACTTGGACACTGTTGCTCCTTGCATTACATCCCGAATGGCAACAACGCGTTCGATCTGAAATTTTGGATACTTTCGATAACAGTTCGCCTCGTTTTTTCGACAACTCTAGCAAACTTCAAAAATTGAAAGTGGTTAGTTAGTACTTAGTACATTCATTCACACTATTATTTAGATGTTTAAAAAATCTTGAAATGACATAGCAGCGCAGCAGCGCAGTTTGTTGTCCGTTTGTCTTCTATTTCTGTGTGATGTCATTTATATAAAAACAGCTAACTTTAAGATTTTTCTAATGCAGCTAACAACTGTGATCCAAGAGAGTTTACGTCTCTACGGACCTGGAGTATTTGCGACTAGGGAAGTTTTAGCTGATATGAAGTTGGGAGAATTCGTGCTTCCTAAAGGCATATTCACGTGGTTGTTCATTCCGTCGCTGCATCGCGACATTGATAATTGGGGTCCAGATGCCACAGAGTTCAAGCCAGAAAGATTTGATAATGGTGTTTCTGCAGCTTGTAAGTATCCTCAAGCATATATACCATTTGGACTCGGGAGTCGAAGTTGTCTCGGGCAAAACTTTGCGATTACGCAAATGAAGATAATACTTAGTCTTCTTGTTTATAACTTCTCCTTTGAGGTTTCACCAAATTATAGGCATTTTCCTGTCTATAATATGTTGTTGATGCCAAAGTATGGTCTGAAGCTTCTTGTTAGCAAGGTTGATAGCTCAGGAAAATGATTTTGGTTATGTTATGCTCCTTGTGTTGTTTTGAATAATTATCGAACAAGTACTGTTAATTTTATATGGTGACCTAGTTTTAACTATCATCAATAATACATCCTACAATATTAATAATATATCTTAGTGTATTTTCTCTGAGCATTTAACTTCTCTTTTTGCCGTTTTGTGGTTTTTTAAATTATTTTTTGTTATGTGTTTTGCATTTTTGTTTTTTGTCTAGTCTTTTCTCTTGTTTTTTCTAGGAATACATAATTGGTGAATAAATATTTAAAAAGTATAAAAAGGCCATTGTGTTTTGCTGTTATTTAAATGACCCAAATAACAGCAGGTGTTTGTGCAGGAGTGTGCTGTGTTGAATTGGGATCCCCATGATCACAATGAAAGAAGAAGAACTGAAAAAATAATATTGTATTCAATTGAAAAATAATAGAAAATACAAGATGGTTTATATAGACTCTATACAATAGAAACTAACCCAACGGGCTAAATCAACAGAAAAACAATAAAATCAACGAGCTAGAAAAAAGGAAATTAAACTAATTTTCCTATATTTTAACACACCTTTTAAACTGGAGTGTATGTATTGTTGAGGACACTAAGGAATTGAAAGGACAACTTGTTTTGATGAATGATGATTGTATGTGCTCTAGGTGAACCGTTTTGTCTTGAACCTTATCGCTAACAAGGTGACAATCCATCTCAATGTGTTTTGTTCGCTCATGAAATATCCGATTCATTGCGATGTAGATGGCGCCTTGGTTGTCATAGAAGATGATGACATGATTTGATTGAGAGGCGGAGAAATCTTGAAGAAGATGTAAGAGCCATTGAGCCTCGCATGTAGTGTTGGCAATGGCTCTATATTCGGCATCTGAGGAGGACCGGGAGATAACTTGTTGCTTCTTTGATTTTCAACTGATGATGGACACTATTAGAAAATTCGTTTTTAGTGATCGAATTAGGGATTAAAAAATTTCGATCACTCTAGTGACCGAATTAGCCACCAAAATTAGACATTATGTTAGTAAAATTTTAAAAGTCACTAAATCGGTCACTAAATAAAATTATCCATCGACTTAGCGACTGATATTTTGTGACCATAATTTTCCATCTCAAATAATTGTTTTTATATAAATTAATTCATAAAAAAATTCAGTTACTGAAATTTCGGTCACTAATATTTTTTTATTTTTTTTCATTATTAAGTTGCTTCCCTCTCAATTTTTTCCTTTTATTTTTTTAAAATTTTTTAGTCAAAATTTTACATTTTTATTGACTTAACGAATAAAACATATATTTATATAAATAATTAACTCATACAAGTTTATTAATTTAGATAAAATATAGTTTTAATGACAATTAGTGTAAGAATCTTTTTAAATAATATTTGAAAGTTCTATTTAATTAATAATATATACATTTCAAATGTAAATCATAAAAAAAAAAAAAAAAAACAAATGGCTTAGTGGACACCCAAAACCATCACAAAAAAAAGTGCATTAGTTCGATTTTTGCTATAGATAAAACTTTTGTTTTATTTTAAGTTTTTTAAACAATTAAAAATGGTCACTAAAATCAGTCGCTAAAATTGGTCACTAAATTTGTTTCATTTCCAACCGAAATTTAGTAGTCGCGTTATTGGTCGCTAAACGTTATAGTGATCGATTTTTAGGTTTTTTCAGTCTCTAATTCGGTCACTAAATGCAAAAAAAATAGTAGTGGGAGAAGCCGAGGTAAAAGCAAAAACCCGTGGTGGACAGCCGTGTCATGCTGCACGAGCCCCAATCAGCATCTGTAAAACCAGTAAGAGTGAGACTGATATTGGGTCTGAAGAAGAGGTTGATGGCAAAGTCTCTACAACTGTCAATGATCATTATTCCACCATAAACACGGCTGTACCAATCAATATCCGAGTGGGTGAGAGCCATAATCTTCTGTGACCAATGACCTTTATTGATATCCTAAAAGGAGTTAGACTTGGGCAAGTGCAAAATAAACCACTTGTACAATAAGGGTACACAACACGTAATCATTCCTCCACCATGAAAGTTCCTGAGATGAACTGAATGATAAACGTCTGCTAGAAAGGTAGGTATCAGATTCTTCTTTATGAAAACCTTGATAGCATTAATGTCAACAAAACCTTCAAAACTTGGGTAAATAAGTAGTGCGAGAATAGCCTCAAATGTATCCATACTCAGATGATCGACATAATATTGAGTTTTTCGTATAAAAAATCAGTGGTTAACCCAAAGGCTCCACCTTTAGCAGTCATATTAGCTTGAATGTCAGATAATCTCAAATGTGTAGTCTTGGCAATGTTTTGCTCTTTAGGGTCTTTCTCCATAACAGGGAAGGGAGATGCATCAAGGATAGGCAAACCAACCAACTGAGAATATTCTTCAATGTAGGCACAAGCTAGTAATTCCGGAAAGTGAAACAATGATAGACCGGATCATAAAATTGAAGTAATGTGGAGGAAAGTCCATTGTCCACCTTAGTCTTCAACAATAATAACAACTTCTCATACTTGTCTTTGAACTTTTCTTGATCCTCAACCAAAGCTCCCAACTTCCTTAGGTCATCCAGCTTAAGACTCTTGAAAGTGTACTTCAAAGTATTTTTTCTTTTGTAATTCATGATAATCCTACGATGTTTGCAAACAAAAACTCTAAATTCCATGAAACTCTTATGAAAATGATGTTTATGAATGCATGTATGCACAAACACAGGTAAACACCGACCCACATATACCCACATATATACTCAAACAAACAGAGGCCTAGGTTTGAAAATCAACAAGCATAGAGTAAGGGTCTACCCATCCCAAATGGTGTGAACTAAGGATTTATTTGTACCTATAGAACAAGGGTTCTAAAAGGTTCCCAAAGTCATCAGCCCATCTTTCGTATATTATCAATTTCCCAAATACTCGATAGTTAATAATATTCTCGAGAGAACCTCTTTTAAGTGTAGTATCGCGTATCAACTATTTTGGGACTACTCCCTCATAGTCACCGCACTACGCCCTAAGAAAGACAAGTTGGGTTAAGGGTAACTAAAGATTCTCAATATCACTGGCTCCTAGGTCAAAAATAGTAAGTGTTTTTACGAATACTCATTCAACAATACTATTCTCAAGAGAGCCTCAACTGAGTGGGGATTTCTCAAGTCAGCTTGGTCGGGAATCAACTCCCTTTAAGCCTCCTAGAATATATCACGTTCCTATCATAAGGGCACTTAAGTCCGGGTGTAGTACTTATCTCACCATACAAAAGTAACAACTCAAAGTAGAAACATATATATACAGATAAACAGATACATAGATATACAACAAAAACACAATTTAAACAAGTTAGAGGGAACCCTCGAAGTCTCCCCAGTGAAGTCGCCATTTCTATCACGGTGAGAATTGGATATCAAGCTATTGATTAACTTGAATTACAAATCATTATTCACCATCGGTCTTTAATTTGTCCAAGGGAAGGGAAAAAGATCGAATAACCCATGAGTATGCAATGCAAAGTTAGAGAGTCTAAAGTTCGGGGTTGGTTATATCTAAGAAAGGTGTTAGCATCCTAGGCATTTGTAGTACTCTAAAGGAACCTCTTGTTTTATTGTGTTATTTTTTATTGTCTGCTAAGGGAAAGACTTAGGGGTTTATTTCTAAGTATGCTCGCCAAGACATCGCATCTCGTGCCTACGCATCCTGAGAGGAATGAAATCAGAGCATTCGTAGTTCCCCTAAAGGGATGAGGAACTCTTGACTGTGGTCAAGGTTCCAAAGGGAGAGGTTTATTGATTGATTTTAGGAGAAGAGACAAGTCGTCATCTTAAAGAGAATACTCAACTTAAACCACCACAAACAGGTGGAAGACGGTCTTTGCTTCACAATGACAGAAGGGCTCCAACTCAGATATATAATCGATGAGTATGCCACATACCTCTCTCAAGCGGAAAAGAATCTACATATTTCTTGATTATGTTATGGGGTAGGAGAATTATATCTCGGATACATAGATGACTAGTGTCTAATTCTCTTGTGGGAGAAATTGGATTTAATTGTAAGTTAACTAGAGTTGAAACCTGAGGGAATCTATCCTAAGGATATAAAGATGTATTTAAGCTGATCGACCTGAAGAGAGTCAGGAATCAAGAAAAGGTGGAAATGATGCAGATGAGAATGTAATGTGTATGACTATAAGGTCACACACAAGTTCTTCCCTGGGACACAGACACACGTGAACATTTTATTAAAAGGAGAACATATAGAAGCATTAAGTATTACAGCTAAGATTTATGGTCGAATATTCAACATATAAGGCATGTCAAGATTGATTCATCGATATCATGAAAACATTCACCAGTTTATCCCGAGGACTAATAATATCAAGAATTTAGTCAAAATTACTATCAAGTATTAAGCATAATTTGGACATTGAGAGTTATACATAATTTCGCGTCGAGAGTTAACCAAGATATATCAAGCACTAAAATAAAGAGGCTAATAAAAAAACAAACCTCTCATGAAAAGTTATGAAAATTAAGATCATCAAAGAAAAAAAAATAACCGAAAGCAAATCAAGAAAACAAAAGATTGATTCCACGAGTCCTAAAAAGTAATCCATCATAATCCAAAACAAACTTAAAAAATAAATCCAAAATAAATCATAAAACTTTAATAATCATGAGAAAAATAAATGAAACACTCATAAAAGAATTAATCAAAACCATCATCAACATAAAAAAAAAATTATCAAAATCAATAAGAAAAAACTAACAAAAAACAACAACAGGGGGGAGCAAGCCAAAAAGACAGGGTATACTATGGATTAAGTCTATGGCCTCTGGTTTCAGGCCCATTGGACTTACTTAATTCTCTCTAGGGGTGCAAGAAAGGATCACGGTGTGGATCATGAATCAATGGGCCTACGTCCCATTTGTGCTATGACATAATCTAAGTAAAACTTCCATGACCTAACTCTCAACTTTTCTCCCCCAACACTTTGCTATCCCAAGCGCATGGGAAGAACAATATCAAGAATCCAGACAAAGTTCTATCTCAAATCCAAATTCAAACAAGGTGATGAGCAATAACTTCTATCAATTAGTTCAAACAATCAATTTCAACAAACATGACAACACGATTAATCATGGATTCAAATTGAAGAAAAACCTCAACAAAACCCTAAAATTCATGACAATCTGCGATGAGCAATGCGATTGGAGCAAGACATCACACTTCACAAACGTAGGTATAAAAAATTGCGTTAGCACATACCTCTGATGAATGCGGTGTGACAATAGCAATTTTCAGGTATTCATTTTGTTCCTCTTTTCCTCTCTGTGTTCTGCCTCTACTCCCTTCTTCTACTTTTTGTTTCTATCAATCCCCCCTTTCTTATGTGATAAAACTCATTTTATAGGCTTTTGGGACATTTAACATGTTGATTTTGGATTAATTTCCCAAGATTGTTGCCTTGATTCTGCATTTAACTGTATCACAATATCATTCCTTTTTGAATTATTGTGTTCGGAATGTTTTCAGGAACTTGATCTTGAAATCAATGTGGAAATCATAATGCTCTTGATCTATTCTGTCTATGTGATAACGAACTTCCATTTTCGTACCGATATGTTTGGACATGTTTGGCTTGATTTCGAATCCTATTTCAAACTTAGGTGCCTCTTAATTAACCTTCTGCTTTTATTTTGATTTGCTGGATATTGTATCACAACCGGGTTTGGTAAGCTCAAAGTGACATAATGCGACGGGAGCGGACTTATACATTAGGCTTGTATCATCAAATGCTTCGAGAGTCCTCAAGCAACCACAAAAGCCGGAAGTTATTTTCTCTGTTTTAACAGGAAGTAATTGTGATAACCTTTCATCTGCGTGTTTTCTATCATGAGCCAATGTTTTTTTTTCAAAATCCCTGAGTACTAATGATAGTTTTTACTTTCAGCTCTACTATTGCTTATTGAAGATCCTTAGTGATAGTTCATGATGTATCTGAATTATCCTTTGATATTTGGATGAGTGATTGAAGACTCAGTGCAATCCTCTTGCTATTTGTTTCAACATAGGGAGGTTTATTAAGGCGTAATACATGTACTTTTGCCATCCTTCTCTTCACTTGTTAAGAGATTCTCAAGGTTTAACATTTAGTCAACTCATGCCTATTCCGTTTCGATTTGGCATGTTTGCGCTTCTATGTTGATCAAAGGTTTGTGATTTCCCTCCATATCGAGAATGAATTGTTTGTTAAGTTTACATCCCAACATCATGTCGTTTCATCCTAAGAGGTTAGAGTTCTTTAAGGGTAAAATTTTGCAACAAATTTAGCGTCCTTTATCTGTTTCACCAGGTTCGCACAGATTGTACCTTTGGGCATCTTTTTTTCATGAAGTTTCCTCTATTGCAGTCAACGACGGTCGCATTTCTCGAATCAAATGTAAGTATTTTCTTTCAAGTTCAAGCAGTTTACTCTTCCAATACAGTGGCATGATTGATGCATGATTCCTAGAGGTGGACAACATTGCTATGTAATACAGTAAGTTACAGATATCTTTATCACTTTTCAAATGGTTTTCTTTGTGAATTAATTTTCCCTGAATACTCACTGTTAGTTTCGACAAAACTTGGCCTTGTTACTACGTCAAACTGGAGTGAGTGCACATTCTTTTCTTTAAGTAAAACACCATCACGTTGTTTTTGTTGGAAGATGAATCTACTTTACTTGGAGCGTTGTATCACAACTCAAGACTAACTTCCAAACTAAAAAGTCTCCAAATCTCTACTAAGGAGACCTTTGGGTTTCAACATTGTGATAACTTAGAGTGCGGAAATGATAAGAAGGTCACTAAAACTATTAATTTAAGATCTAGGGTTACCAAAATAAGGAAATACAATTGGAAGGAGACAATGATAAAGGTTATAATTTCATTCCTATCCACCACTCTAACCAAAGTGGTCTTTAAATACATTATAGAAAGACTGGATATTTTTCTAATAAGACTGATGGGCCCAACCTATAAATTAAAACACATTCAAATTAATTGTAAAAATCCTTCATCCATTTGGGTTGGGTCTTCTTTCGAATGGGCCTGTTATCACTACTTTTCGGCCCACTTACAACCTTGTCCTCAAGGTTGGTATTGAAAGACTTGGGTAAAGTTATTTTGAAAGCTGCAAACCACTTACTAGGCTCAATAGATTGGGGCCCTTTGGAAGAAGCTGGAAGGATGGAAGTGGGAGCCAGCTCACGCCCACGTGTTGGAACGGAAGCAGTGGCTCGGACAGGTGGCGGACTGCATGTAGGGGTAAGAGGGGCAGGTAGAACGCGTGGCTCTAGGCATGCAGTTGGTGCATTGATCAGAGTGTTTTTGTCTTGGGGAGTCCGTAAGTCAGGCAATTCATTGATGACTTTGGGAAACGGCTTCAAAACTTCATTCAAAACAACTTCATGATTCTTTCTCTCTTCAGTTGCCTTTCCACCTTTCTTTTTCCTTCGTTGAACATTCTTCAAACTCTCTGTTCTTCCTTCTTGACTCATAACCTCTTCTGCATTTTTTTCTACTGATATCTCGGTGCTTCTAGTTCCTATATCAGCTTGGCTGTTTGCGTGCAACTGATCTTCCATTTCTTTTGGGTCAGTGGTTGCCGTTAAGTCCTCAAACTTTGTTGCATGCGGTGGATTTTCATCACTGGAAGTTGCATTGTCAGCAGGGAGAGGATGGAACTACAATTCCGGGTCTGTACCATGGAATGGACGAAGTTGTAATACGTGGAAGACGGGGTGGATTCTAGATGTTTCCGGAAGATCCAAATGATAGGCTACGCTTTCGATCCGGCGAAGAACTTTGAAGGGTCCAAAAAATCATTTGGCAAGTTTATTAGAGGCATGTTTTTGGACGGAACTCTGACGGTATGGCTGGAGACGAAGCAAAACCAACTCTCCTTCGACAAAGGTTATGTTTTGACGTTTCTTGTTGCTTTGAGCTTCCATATAAGATCTACTTCTCTCTAGATTTTGTTTTAAAATGTTAATAACTTCCTCTCTGTTTTGTAGGGACGAATCAACCATGACAAGAGATGACGATCCTGGGTCATAATGGGGAAAAGAAGGAGGAGGCCTACCATAGAGAGCTTCAAAAAGGGACATGTTGATGGAACTATGAAATGCGGTGTTATGCCAGAGTTCTGCTAAGTGTAAGTATTGAAACCATTTCTTTGGTTGTTCACTAGTGAAAAAACGTAGATAAGTTTCCAAACATCTATTAACTACTTCTGTTTGACCGTCCGTTTCAGGGTGGTAGGCGATGATGTACTTCAAGGTGGTGCCTTGTGCCTTAAAAAATTCCTTCCAAAAGGTGCTGAGGAAAATGGGGTCACGATCAGAAATAATGGTGCGTGGCATTCCATGAAGTCTACAGATCTCGACCGAGAATCGTAGAGCCAAGTCTTTAGTGGTGAACTTGGTTGGGAGTCCGATGAAATGGCAGAACTTGCTAAGACAGTCACAAATTACCCAGATGACTGTATGAACAAAGGAAATTGGTAAGTGAGTAATGAAGTCCATTCTAGTTGTGAGCTTGCGATGGGTAACCCAACGGGTTTTTAGAGCAGTTCGCTCCCATTCTAGTTGGTTAAACAGGTAGAGGATGCTATCATGAATGCCTAGCTGATCCATAGTGGATCCATCATAGAAATGTGTCAAAATGATGCCTCTCTGAGTCAAGGCCTCAAATCGGGCTTGCTGAGCTGGTCCTCTAAAAACAGTAACCGCGTAATCGATGTTAGCCATTCTCGCAAGTTAGTCAGTCAAAAAGGAGGTAAGTAAATCCTGTAAAAGGTTGAAAGCATGTTTTACTCAAATTAGTTTTTAGAAACAGAAGGTGATTGACATAAAAGTAAAACCAAAAACAAAAGTGTAAATCAGATGGAAAACATACTGTAAATAATTTCAAAGGGAAAAATGAGTGAAAATGGGTTGCCTCCCATTCAGCGTTGTTTTTAACGTCGAAAGCTCGACGATAGCTTGGTGGCAAGCTATTCGGAATGTTGAGCAGGAAGCTCTTGCAGTTTTAGTCTGCTCACGTGGTTACTGTCGTCATTTCGATTATAATGCTTTAGACGTTGTCCGTTGACTATGAATGACATATTGACTTTATCGCAAATTTCGACAGCTCCACTGTGAAGGACTCTAGTTATCTCGAATGGACCTGACCATTTGGACTTTAGTTTTCTTGGGAAAAGTTTCAATCTCGAGTTGAATAGGAGCACGACGTCTTCCACATTGAACTGTTTACGGACCGAACGCTTATCATGCCATTTTTTGGTTCTTTCTTTGTATATGCGGGCATTTTCATACGCGTCTAATCTGAGTTCTTCCAATTCATGCAGATTCAAGATCCGTTTCTCACTTGCTTCAGTGTAGTTGAAGTTTAGCATTTTAATAGCCCAAAAGGCTTTGTGCTCAAGTTCCACGGGCAGGTGACATGATTTCCCATAGACCAATTTAAACGGTGTGGTTCCAATCGGCGTTTTGTACGTGGTCCTATAGGCCCATAAAGCGTCGTTTAGCTTTGATGACCAATCTTTCCTGGAGGTGGCGACTGTCTTTTCCAAGATCTGTTTTATTTCTCTGTTAGAGACCTCCACTTGGCCGCTGGTCTGTGGGTGATACGGCGTTGTGATAGGGTGTTTTACTCTGTATTTTGTCAGCATTTTATCAAAGATTCTTGATATGAAATGTGAACCACCGTCACTGATGACAAGTCTGGGCACACCGAATCTGGGAAATATGGCATTCTTAAAGAGTTTGAGAACTACTCACGTGTTTTTAGTTGGAGTGGCAACGACTTCAATCCATTTCGATACGTAGTCGACAGCGACGAGTATGTACTTGTTACCAAAAGAAGATGGGAATGGGCTCATGATGTCGATTCCCCATACATCAAAGATTTCCACTTCTAAGATACCTTTTTAGGGCATCTCGTTTCGCTTTGAGATATTTCCTGTGCGTTGACATCAGTCGCATCTTGATATAGCTGCGTGGACATCTTTCCAAATACTAGGCCAGAATAGGCCAGATTGCAGGATTTTCGTGCATGTCTTTGAAGTACTGGTATGTCCTCCGTAAGGAGCAGAGTGACACTGAGAAATGATGTCTTCAGTTTCTTCCTCTGGGATGCATCGACGATATATATATTGTCGGCTCCTCTCTTGAAAAGCAGAGGTTCGTCCCAGTAGTAGTGTTTTAAGTCATGGAAGAATTTCTTCTTTTGCTGATAGCTGAAATCCGGTGGGAGCACGCCTGGGGCTAAGTAGTTTACAATATCGGTATACCAAGGCAGTGTGACTTGTGTGTAGACGGCTTCCACGGCTTTTTCTAGTTCAGGTCCTTCCGAGGTTAATGGTGGCATATCATTTTCTAATCTGGCTATCAGGCGTTCGTAAGGGAAATCATCGTTGATAGGCACTGATTCCGGCTTAATGCCTTCTATTCAGGATAGGTGATCAGCTACTACATTCTTGGTTCCTTTTTTATCTCTTACTTCTAAATCAAACTCTTGTAGTAATAGGATCCATCGCAACAATCTTGGCTTGGCATCCTTTTTGCTTATCAGGCACCTAATGGCAGAATGGTCTATGTAGATGATGATTTTCGCTCCTACTAAGTAAGAACGGAATTTGTCAAGTGCGAACACAATTGCTAGAAGTTCCTTCTCAGTTGTGGCGTAGTTCATTTGGGCAGGATCTAAAGTTCTACTGGCATAGTAGATTGCGTGTAGCTTCTTGTCTTTCCTTTGTCCTAGAACTGCACCTATAGCATAATCACTCGCATCGCACATGATTTCGAATAGTAGTTACCAATCTGGGGGTTGCATGATTGGTGCGGTAATGAGTGTTGTCTTTAGAGTTTCGAATGCTTCCAAGCAGTCCTTGTCGAAAACGAACTCGACATCTTTCATCAACAAACCTGTTAGAGGTTTTGTTATTTTCGAGAAATCCTTTATGAATCGTCGGTAGAATCCGGCGTGTCCTAAATAGCTTCGTATTTCTCGTATGGTTTTCGGAGATTGAAGATCCTTTATAATCTCTATTTTAGCATTATCAACCTCAATCCCTTTTTCAGATATGACGTGTCCTAAAACTATGCCTTGTCAGACCATGAAATGGCATTTCTCCCAGTTGAGAACAAGATTCACTTTAGCGCATCTTTCGAGTACCATTTCTAAGTTTGACAGGATGCCTTCAAAACTTTATCCACATACAGAGAAGTCATCCATGAACACTTCCATGATGTCGTCTATGAAATCCGCAAAGATTGCCATCATGCATCTTTGGAAGGTTGCTGGAGCATTGAGAGTCTGAACGACATTCGACGATAAGCAAAAGTGCCGTAAGGACAGGTGAATGTAGTCTTTTCTTGGTCATCGGGGTGGATAGGAATTTGGAAGAATCCCGAATAACCATCTAAATAGCAGAAGTACGAATGTTTCGCTAGTCTCTCCAACATCTGGTCTATGAAAGGTAAAAGGAAATGATCTTTCCGAGTTTCCTTATTCAGTTTTCTGTAATCGATATACATCCTGCTTCCGGTTACAACTCTTTGGGTTATCGATTAACCTTTCACGTTCTTTACTACAGTGACACCTTCTTTCTTTGGTACGACGTGCATTGGGCTGACCCATTGGCTGTCGGAGATCGGATATATGATTCTTGCGTCAAGTAACTTTTTCACCTCGTCTTTGACTACAGTGCTTAGGATAGGATTTATCCTTCTCTGATGTTCTCTTGAAGTTTTGCAGTCTTCCTCTATCATGATTCAATGCATACAGATGGAGGCACTTATGCCTTTAAGATCGCTTATATTATAGCCTAACGCAGTTGGGTATTTCCTTAGGACTTCTAGTAATTTCTCAGTTTCTGACTGTCCTAAATTGGCGTTGACTATTACTGGTCTTTTGAATTCTGTGTCTAAGAATTCGTACCTGAGGGTCTTAGGTAATTCTTTAAGTTCTAAAGCTGGGTTTTTCGGACCTGGCATGTGATTTGGAGTTAGTGCTAAGATCTCGCTCAGACTATCATCTTTGTATGGCGCACGCCAATTGCCGTCTTCATGAACATCAGGGATTTGGATCTTCATGATTTCAGAATATTTAGTTTCTTCCTTTTCCAGTTCTTGTATGCATTCGTCATTGACATCTACTAGATAGCACGTGTCATCTATGGCTGGTACCTTCAAGAACTTAGTAAGGATGAATTCTATCTTTTCTTCTCCTACTTCAAATGTTAGCCTACCTTTCTTCACATCTATAATAGCTCCGCTTGTTGCTAGGAAGGGTCTTCCTAAGATAATTGGGGTAACAAAATCCTCTTTGATATCCATGATTATGAAGTTGGTTGGAATATAGAATTGACCTATGCGTACTGGAACGTTTTCCAGCACACCGACGGGATATTTGACTGATCGGTCAGTCAACTGCACGGACATTTTAGTTGGTCTTAGTTCTCCCATATTTAGATTTTTGCATATAGATAGGGGCACAACACTTATACTAGCTCCTAGATCGCATAAAGCTTTGTCTATGACGAACTTTCCTATGACGCAAGGTATGGAGAAGCTACCTGGGTCTTTTAGTTTAGGAGGCATGTTATTTTGAATGATTGCGCTACACTCGGCAGTAAGTGTAACTATTTCGTTATCCTCAATTTTCCGTTTGTTAGACAGAATTTCTTTAAGAAACTTAGCGTATGACGACATTTGAGTTATCGCTTCTGTGAAAGGAATAGTGATATTCAGTTGTTTCAGAAGCTCTACAAATTTCTTAAATTGTCCTGAAGTTTTGGAATTTATAAATCTTTGAGGATAAGGAATCGGTGGCTTATATGGCGATAGAGGCACATATGAGTTTTCATCTTTGGCGGCCTCTTGCTCGTCACCTTCCTTCTTTTCGATTTCAGACTCCTTTTCTGCTGGTTTATCAGTATTCTGATGCATGGCTGAATTTTCACTCCTAGGATCGGTTGGTCCTTCCAATTCTTTTCCACTTCTTAATATGACAGCGTTTGCATGACCTTTCGAATTAGGTTCTGGCTGACCAGGGATTGTACCAGCTGGTGCGGCTGCAGAAGCTTGTTGTTGAGCCACTTGTGATATCTGTGTTTCAAGCATTTTGTGATGGGTGGCTAAAGCGTCTAATTTTCCAGTCAGTTATTTAATTTGCTCGTTAGTGTGTATGTTTTGATTCATGAATTCTTTGTTTGTTTGAACTTGAGTAGCTATGATTTTTTCCATCATCACTTCAAGATTTGATTTCCTAGGGGCAGTCTGGGCAGCTACGGCTGGTTTCTGATATCCTGGAGGAGCAACAGGTGCTTGCAAGGTGTAACCCGGTGAACTGACTTTAAACAATGTTGCGGATAGCAAGAGTCGCCACCGACTTTTATTTTATCCATAAGGAAAGGTTATAAAAGAACAGGAAAGACCTTAGAGAATATTTTGGGTCCGGGGGGTAGGTTATGAAAAGGGAAGGTATTAGCATCCTTTTCATCCATGGTTATCCATGGGCTCTTAGGTACTTAAGCTCACTTTTGAATTGTTTTGAAATTGTAATGTGTGAATAGAAAATTTTCAGAATAGTTAATAAATAATCCATGTAAGGATGTGTTAAGAACTTGTTTGAAAACTTGTTGAAAATTTGTTTAAGTGTGAAACAGTTTTGAAGTGAGCAAGCACCTAGGAGTAACCTACCCTAATGTTTAAAGGTCTTTCTTATTCTTTATTCTTTCCTTTAGTAAGACTATCCCTACTATAATGGAGTAGGTAGTCCTTACTTTGGATGTTAAGGGACATGTGAGGGACAATTTGACTTTGAAGGCCATTGTGGGATGTAATAAGCACATATAAGGGACCATCATCATTTTTCGAAAGGGACTCGATTCGTAAAGGCAACCATAAGGGACTTTGATGATTTTTCTATTTGAGGGACTTGCTTTATACACCCTACTTAACCATTATTCGTAGGCAACTTGAGGGATATCCTTAGGAAGTGAGACGGCGATTAAAATCGACTTACGTGTGTGACGTGTTTATTTTAATTATCTTTATTTAAAAGTGATCTAAATTTATTTTAATATTACATACATGTTGTTACACTCCCTAATTACTAACCATAATAATAATTAAATAATTAAACAACTTTACATCCAAGAAACAATTACAAAATAATAAGCAAAATAATTAAATAGCAAAGATAAATAAAATATAAATAAGCAATAATAAATAATAAAGGGGGTTAATTCTAAGTTTACTCGGCAAGACATCGCATCTTGTGCCTACGTATCCTTACGGGAGTGGAATCAGAGTAATCGTAGTTCCCCTCAATAGGGAGGTTAGAAACTTCTTGACTGTGGTCAAGGTCTCAAGGGGAATAAACGCATCTTAAGGACACGCTTACGTGGAGTGTAGAAACTCCAAATCTCTACGTTGAAATGTTAAGTTGTAATTAGGGTTAAATTAGGGATTCCACGGCGGGAAACCCTAAAATGAGCGCGGCGGCTCTTTGACCTAATGCTAAGGGTAAAATTGTAATTTTGCCTGCGGCGAGGCATTTGTGAAAATTAGGGTTTGTAGTTTGTAGTTTTGAGGATTTGAAATTGAATGTGTGAAGTTTTACGGACTATTGGCGCGGCGGCCAAACAGTTAGACCTAACCTTCGGATGTGTGCAATGTGACAGAAATAATAGTAAACGCGTGAGATAATTGAATCATGCAAACAGAGAGATAATGTCATAATTTAAACCATGCAAGCAGAAATTTAAAGGCAGAATTTAAAGAGCGATTGTTAAGTTCGCGAGGTTACATGAGAGGAGCAGATACAATATGATAATGAAATTTGAATTGAACAATAATAAAATAAAATAAATAACGGTTCTAGTTATTATTTTAAAAAAAAGATTTTAGTTATTATTTTAAATTTATCTAAAAAAAAAGTTTTTCTTAAAAATAATAGGTTTTCATATTAATTTGGAAAAGATGTTAATGTTATTTATTTTAAAAAACAGATTTTTATATTATAACAAATTTTAATAAATTAATGATAACAATAATAATAATAATGGTAATAATAATGATAATAATGATAATAATAATAAATAATGATAATAATAATAATAATAATAATAATAATAATAATAATAATAATAATAATAAAGCAATAATGAATTTTAAATGTGCCAAATAACCCAACAATGTTGCTAACGCAGAAATGCGCTCATCGCAACCAGATCTAAATCGGACGAAACAAAATTTATCGCAAAGAAAAAGAAATTAAGCAAAAAATAGTATTATTGCTCACACAAAAATGCGATCATCGCAACCGGATCGAACTAACACAAATGTCACGCGTCATGCACACAAATGTGCAAACATCGTATCGACATAATTCGATCAAAAATCTTATATATATAAACTCTAACAATTTAAAAAATTATATATATATAAACGTAACAGTAATAGATAAAGAAAAAGAAATAACGGTAATAGATGAAGAAAAAGAAATAACGGTAAAAGATGAAGAAAAAGAAACAACAGTAATAGATGAAGGAAAAGAAATAACGGTAAACGATGAAGAAAAAGAAACAATAGTAATGGATGAAGAAGAAAACTAAATAACGGCAAACGGCACTCACTCCTCTTAGGTTTTTTTCATTCTCCTCTTTTTTCCAACAAGGCAACACATGTATATATAGGGAACAAATTAGGGTTAACACCAAATTGTCAATAATGTCCCTAAAGCCCATTTTAAAGCCCAAACTAAATAATTAGTTAAGAAAAAATAAAATTTAAATAATTTAAAATAATTAAAATAAACTTAAAATAAAAACTAATAATCCTATTGATTCCTAAAATAAAAAATATTATAAAAAGAACAAAATTTTTTTCAATATTTTTTATTTTATGATTTTTTGGATATTTTTATGAATAATTTAGAAAAAAGTGAAAAAAATAATATTTTAAAAAATGATTTAATTAAAATACGAAAATAATAATTAAATAATAATAAAAAACTATTTTTGTTATTTTTTTAATGAAAGATAGAAAAATTTAGAGTAAAAATAATAAAAAACAAAAAAAAGTGACAAAGGTGAGATTCGAACTCTCAACCTCTCACACTCATAACTCCTTACACATGTCCTCCTGCCAATTGTGCCATTTTTACTTTTTAGAAAAAAAATGCATGCCATATGATATTTACCTGCAAAAAGTCAAACGACTACACAAATTTGTTAGTAATTGATTAAATGCAATGAAATGCGACGACAAATCTTAGGGCAAAATTTGGGGTATTACAGTTATTATGATAATATTTCTCACCCAACCTCTCTTTGATGTTGGCAAAAAAAAATCATGAAGTTTGACTTTGGTTTGACCACAGTTGACCTCAGTTTGACCTTTTAACTGCATTGACTGCTTTTGACTTATCTGATCATCTGACTGAGCAAACTTTTGAGAAAAGTCTTGAAACTTGACATGGGGGTTCTTATACACATATAAGATGTTATGAAGCTCACTTGAAGTCTTGGAAGTCCATTTAGCCTGATTAAAGTCAAAACCCTAGTTTTGGATGCACTGCTTAGGAGGTGCATTGTCTGAGGGAATTGTCAACTCTTCTGACCAATTGTGAATTTTGTGAACCTTGTGAACCTTCTTGGAACACAAAGTCTTGTATTGTGAGGGCAAATTTTGGGGTGCAACAGCTGCCCCTGTTCAATTTTCTGAAACCTGAGGGGTTAGATTGGTATATTTGCCAGTCGTAACCTGGAAGGTTGAAGGGGATTGAACACAAAAGCCCAAAAATTTGCACTCACCAGTGCATGGAGTGATATTGATGGTTGGTTGAACATGATTGAGTGGGCTTAAAGATGCCACTAGGGGAAAGTTCTTCAGTAGTATAATGAGAACTGTCAGGAGTCTGGAGTAATACTGATGTAACAGCATGTCTTCATGAGGATAGAGCAATCAATAATGATAACCCTAAAGCAGTCTTGAAGTGATGATATGATTTCAGGAGGATAGAACAATGAATGGCTCTAAAGCAGTCTTGAAATAATAATGTGATATGTCTTCAGGAGGATAGAGCAATCAATAGCTCTAAAGCAGTCTTGAAGTAATGATTTCAGGAGGATAGAGCAATGGATAGCTCTAAAGCAGTCTTGAAATAATAATGTAATTTCAGGAGGATAGAGCAATGGATAACTCTAAAGCAGTCTTGAAATAATTAGATGGCTTCAGGAGGATAGAGCAATGAATAGCTCTAAAGCAGTCTTGAAGTAGTAATATGACCTCATGAGGATAGAGCAATGAATAGCTCTAAAGCAGTCTTGAAGTAATAGGATGATTTCAGGAGGATAGAGCAATCAGTAGCTCTAAAGCAGTCTTGAAGTCATGAGATGTTCTCAGGAGGATAAAGTAACCCTGAAGTTACAATAAAGCAGTCCCAAAGTAATAAGAAGCTCATCAGGAGGATAAAGTAACCCTGAGGTTACAATAAAGCAGTCCCAAAGATCATAAGCTTGTTTGTTGGATAACTAACCTGAAAATAAGGTAGCATTCTGTATAACAACATTAGTTTATGCTTTATGTATGCATGTATGACATGATGCACTTAGGTAATGTACTATAGACATATATGTTATGGTATGATGTAAATGATGTATGTATGATATGACACTGCTGGAAGTGTCTGGATATCCTTGTATAACAACTGCTGGCCAAGGAAAGTAAATCCTGATTCGTTGTTGAAGAATATATAACCCTCCGTCTGCTGGGGATAACAAGGTATAGATAACCTCCCGTTGTTGGGGATAACAAGGTATAGATAACCTCCCGTTGTTGGGGATAGTAGGGTATAGATAACCTTCGTTTTCGTTTGATAGTAGGATAAGTATAACATCCCGTCTTCGTTCATCGTGCCCTTATTGGAAAGTAATTTCCCGTATATCCGTATGAGGATAAAAGAGATGGATATAAATTCCAGGGGAGATTAGACTTTGTGAAAATGGATTAGTCCTACTGATGGTTTGTAACTGTCTTGTAAAGATGAACTGGCGAAGCTTCGTTGAAATCCTTCCCTCGTTCGTCCTTAGTAAATACTATTACTGCATTTTCATGCATTTCTGGTAAACATCAATCATATTAAAAGCATACATGCATTTCTGGTAAACATCAATCATATTCAAAGGCATACATTCAAACACAACCAATGGACGTTTCGCTTATGTAAATAGGGTAAAAGTAAATCTGGATTCAAAAGATGGAATTTATTTATATCAAAAGTGACCCATATACGGGTAAGTTTGTACAAGGAGACATAAACCCTAGTAAGAGAATTTTGTCATGAAGTTTTACAAAAAGAATCAGCTATGTGGGAAATAATCCTATTGAGTTTCAATTCTACTATTGCCACTCAAGTATCTCATCTTCTTGCTGTTGAGACGGAAACGATTGGATTGAGCTTTATCTGTTTGAGCTTGAGTAAGTAGTACAACTGGTTGCAGTTTCATGAGTGATCCAAACGAGACATAGTCATACGCTTTAATCCCTAACTTTTGCCTGGATTGCCCTTTCAGGTTTTCAATCCACCGGGATACCCTTTTTTGCCCAAGCCGCCTTTTCAGGTTTTCGACTTGCCGGGTGTACATCTTTTTATATATATATCCCTAATTTTTGCCCAAACCCTTTTGGTTTGCCGGGATGCCCTTATTTTTGCCTAGGCCTGTCAACCTAGCGGGTCTCTTTTTATGCGTAGTATTTTTTAACTATGTCTGCGTTTACAGGTTGTGGGAAGTCTTCACCATCCATTGTAGTCAGTATCATGGCACCTCCTGAGAACACTGTCTTGACTACAAATGGTCCCTCATATGTTGGAGTCCACTTGCCCCTTCAGTGTCAATCTCATTGCAGTATGCAGGCTTCTCAAATCTATCAATGGTAATCTTGGGAGCTTCATCATCCCAGCTGATCTCAAACATAGATGCCATGGTGGCCAATGCGTCTGCCAACTGATTCTCTCTTCGTGGAATATGTCCAAAAGTAATCTCTTTGAAATGTGGGATCAAAGACAACACATGTTCTCTGTAAGGAATGAGATTATCATGCTTTGTATCCCAATCTCCTTTAATCTGACTTACTACCAGAGCTGAATCTCCATGCACCTCAAGGAACTGAATCTTCATATCAATAGCAACTTGCATACCCATGATACATGCCTCATACTCAGCCATGTTATTGGTACAATAGAAACAAAGTCTGGCAGTAATCGGGGTATGACAACCTTCAGGGGAACTAATCACAACACCAACACCATTACCATGTGCATTGGAGGCACCATCAAAAACCATAGTCCATCGGGATCCTTGTTCAGGTCCGTCATATTGTCCAGGTTCTTTGGTAACAGACATAATGTCTTCATCAGGGAACTCAAAATTCATTGACTGGTAATCATCTACGGCTTGATGAGCCAAATGATCAGCAACAACACTCCCCTTAATGGCCTTCTGAGTAGTATACTGTATATCATATTCCGTCAAGATCATTTGCCATCTTGCAATTCTTCCGGAGAGAGCAGGTTTCTCAAATATGTACTTGATTGGATCCATCTTCGAAATCAACAAGGTAGTATGGGTCAACATATACTGTCTTAGTCGGCGAGCAGCCCATGCCAAAGCGCAGCAAGTTTTCTCGAGCAGTGAGTATCTTGTTTCACAGTCGGTAAACTTTTTGCTAAGGTAGTATATTGTCTGCTCTTTTCGACCAGACTCGTCATGTTGCCCCAATACACACCCCATTGAGTTGTCTAATAATGTTAAATACATAATCAAGGGTCTTCCATCAACTGGTGGCATTAAAATTGGAGGTTCTAGCAAATATCTCTTGATTTCATCAAAGGCAGTCTGGCACTCATCATTCCATTCCATCACCTGATCTTTCTTCAACAACTTGAAGATTGGCTCACAGATGGTAGTTAATTGGGAAATAAATCTTGCAATGTAGTTCAATCGTCCCAAGAAACCTCTAACCTCCTTCTCAGTACGGGGAGCTGGCATCTCTCGTATAGCTTTCACTTTTGCAGGATCTACTTCAATACCTTTTCCACTGACAATGAAACCCAGGAGCTTTCCAGATCTAACTCCAAAAGTACACTTGTTTGGATTTAATCTCAACCTGTATTTCTTCAACCTCTCAAACAACTTGTGCAGATGATCAAGATGTTGTTCTTCATTCTGAGACCTGGCTATCATATCATCCACATATACCTCTATCTCATGATGAATCATATCATGAAACAAAGCCACCATAGCACGCTGATATGTTGCCCCTGCATTCTTCAAACCAAATGGCATTACTTTATAGCAAAAGGTGCCCCACTGTGTCACAAATGTAGTCTTCTCCATATCTTCAGGTGCCATCTTGATTTGATTGTAACCAGAGAAACCATCCATAAAAGAGAATACCTTATGCTGAGCAGTGTTGTCTACCAGAATATCAATATGAGGAAGTGGAAAGTCATCTTTAGGGCTAGCCTTGTTCAGACCTCTGTAGTCTACACACATACGTACCTTACCATCTTTCTTAGGAACTGGTACCACATTTGCAACCCACTGAGGATAAGAAGTTACGGCCAAGAACCCTGCATTGAACTGTTTCATTACCTCTGCTTTGATCTTTTCTGACATTTCAGGACGCATACGACGAACCTTCTGCTTCTTTGGACGACAATCTTCTTTCACTGGCAAACGGTGAACCACAATGTCTGTATCCAACCCTGGCATATCTTCATAAGACCAAGCAAAGATCTCCACATAGTCACGTAGCATCTGAATCAACCTGCTCTTGACACTGTCCTCTAAATCAGCCCCTATCTTGACCTCTTTTCTGTTTTCTTCAGTTCCCAGATTCACAACTTCGACTGGCTCTTCATGTGGCTGTATAGCTTTCTCTTCTTGTTGTAACAACCTAGCAAGCTCTACAGGTATTTCACAATCGTCCTCGTTTCCGTCTTCAGTTTGATAGATCGGATTCTCGAAATTGTAATTGGCAATAGTAGAACTGTTATCAACTGGATCCAGAGTGGATGAGGATCTGTATTTTAGTGACGTGGGTGTGTGTAAGAACACATAGCTGATAAAGCAAAAATAAAAGAAAAAGAAAGACAAGGAACACAATATTTACGAAAACGAAACGTCCACTGATTTTATTGAATGAAGTATGCAAATGAAATGACAACCCGTAACAAGCACACCATTGTGCCCCGGGTAAGGCACATGGCTTGAAAGTACAAATTTAAAAACATAACACAGTAATAGTATTTACTCCTGACTAAAGGAGATAGGGACAACATCTTCAGCTTTCCAATTATTGAGTCCAGCACCCACAGTAGGAAAAATCCATGCCTCCAAGTTGTAGTCTTCATCTTGATCTCCCACAGCATTGATAACCCCTTGATTGGTGATACGAACAGCACGAGCACGACGAACAGCCTTCTGGGATTCTGCAGTGAAACCCAAACCAAACTTGTCAGACTTGTATGGAATATCAGGAAGCTGACCCCAAATAGTACAACCACCTTCTTCCACCACAGCTTTTGCATCATTGAGGGAGGCCATTGCCATTGTTGGAGGGTTTCTGATGACCACAGGAACCTTCTTCACAGCAGGAGGAGTCACACAATCCTTAACAGCCCAGGGAACCACTTCAAATGACTGACATGGAGTTTCAATGTATTCACCTTCTACTTCCAGATACTTGAAAGTGTTTACATGGCTGACAAAGTATTCTTCCTCTCCAAAGACAGTAACAACTTTTCCATTCACCGGATATCTCAACTTTTGATGTAATGTGGAGGTCACAGCACCTGCCCCATGGATCCAGGGACGACCAAGCAGACATGAGTACGAAGGACGAATATCCATCACATAGAATGTAGCGGTAAACACCTGAGAGCCAACCTTGATTGGAAGATCAATTTCCCCATGCACTACTCTTCTAGAACCATCAAAAGCCTTTACCACAATATTACTGGGCTTCAATACCGTATCTTTAGGACTCAGCTTGTTCAGGACTTCCTTAGGCAACACATTCAGAGAGGAACCATTGTCTATCAGTACATGAGACAGGGTAGTGCCCCTGCATTCAATTGAAATATGCAGGGCCCTGTTATGATCCCTCTTGGCAGGGGTCAAGTCAGCATCAGAAAATCCTAACCCGTTGTCATAGGTCAGGTGCGCAACACAATTCTCAAACTGGTCCACAGAAATTGCACTGGGTACATGAGCCATCTTTAGAAACTTGATCAATGACTTGGCATGAGCCTCAGAACATAATAACAGGGAGAGCATAGAAATCTTTGAGGGAGTATGCCCCAGCTGATCAACAATATCATAATCACTCTTGCGAATGATTTTCAATACTTCTTCCATCTGCTTAGAGAGGTCATCAGCAGCTGGCACATCAGTAGATACAGGCTCAATAACAGGACCCTTGCCCCGAGCATCAGTGGTGGAAGTAACAGCAGGAGTAACTGCACTCTTAGAAGCAACTGGAGGAGAGAAGACTCTTCCACTACGAGTGATCTTGCTAGATCCAGCAATATTATCAATGTCAACAGGCATATCAGGTAAAGGCTCCTGCTTGACACCATGGATGTAAACATCAGACCCATAGTGCCAAGGCACAGCTTTGTCAGATGTATAAGGAATAGGACCAGGAGTGGTAATGATCAGAGGAGCTACTCTGGCTTCAGCAACAGCTTTCACAGGACCTTCAGCAGTAATCTTGATTGGGCCCTGATGAGTGATTTTAATGGGACCCTTTGAAGTGATTTTTAGTGGTACTTTGTCAACCATGTCAACCTCTTCAATCTTCTTACCCTGAGTCAGATGATCCACCATACTTTCTACAGATGCTGGTCTTCTTTCAAACACTATAGTATATTTATCCATGAGACGTTGAATCCCATCTCTCAAAATGAAGCAACTATCCGGCTTATAGGTACAATATAGACAATCTTTATGACAACCTGGAAAGATCCCAGCTTGTACTAACCTCTTTTTGATAACAGACAATGGTGTGCTCAACTCCATAACCGAATAGACATGCAGATCTTCTAGCCTTCTTAGTCTTCTTAGCCAGCAGTGTCTTCAATTCATCCTGCCCCTTAGATAGGTTCAGGATCAGCTCTTGGAACTGTGCATTCTGTGCCTGGAGATCCTTAACTGATTGTTCAAGAGCCATTGCTGAAATAAACAGCGAGAAGATGAGAAACCTGTACACAATTATAAACCTGTGATGCAATGATATGGGAATGCATATGCAATGTTTTCAAGGACCGCGGGATTTAAATTTGCTTAAACAAACAAGAAAGTAACTTTTTATTAGTAATAACTTGTTTTGCCTTTTAGGCTTACAAAAAAATGAAAACGAAATAAGTACAAAAGATGGGGTTTTAAGTCTCCCATGGACGTTTCCTCTTTGTGTTGAGGTATGAGTTGAGGTTTCGTTCCTCACGAAGTAGCTTTGTTAGCTCTAGGATCCTTGCTTGGCTTGCTTTGTAATGAGCCTCGAAAGTATCCCTTTGCTCTTTCAGTTGGATCCATGATCTCTGCAAGTCTTCCATATCAGTAGGCATGTCTGGGTGAAGGATGGTATAAGTTGTGTCTCCTTCAGCAACAGGTTCCATGGTAACTGGTAGGACGGCAGGATATGGCATCATGAGTGTCTGAGCACGAGATCGTACCCATCTGAGATAAGCCTCCATAGGAATAGTGTACTTAGGCTCCAGTGTCTTGCTGTCAATCCTGTTTACCTTTCCCCAAGCTCGGATGAATCTCTGACGGTAACCCTGAAGATCGTTGTCGTAATCAAACACAATGCCCTGAATCAACATGTCATGTGGACCATCGCTCCGGGCGTAACCAAACTGTCGTAAAGCTAGAGATGGGTTGTAGGTGATGCCTCCTCTTATGCCTAGAAGTGGCACATTAGGAAACTCCCCACAATGGTCAATGATGGTGACATTCTCCATAGATCTGGAGCACCAATGGATGTCTGAGTGAGAAAGTGACATGATCCTCTTGGACCATCTGAACCCTTGCTCATTCTTCATTACTGAGCGAGGAAGGTGAGAAATAAACCACCTAGAAAGTAAAGGTATGCAGCACATCAAAGTTCCTCTCGCCCTTGTAGTACGGGTGTGAAGAGAATGTAGGATGTCTCCAAGTAAGGTAGGCACTGGATTGTGACTCAGGAATATGTTGATGGCATGAACGTCTATGAACTGATCAGGATTGGGGAACAACACTAAGCCATAAATCAATAAGGCTAAGATCTCCTCAACAGCACCGTAGCTCATAGCCTTCAAGAACATTTGAGCTTTATCCACTAATACCTTGGCAAGAATACCTTTAACTCCACTTCTCGTCTCTAGAACAATGTCAGACTTCTTCAGATGTAGAGCTGCAGCAATAACTTCTGGTTTAAGCTCCTTCTCTAAGCCTGTGAATGGCTTCTGATCAAGAACAGGTATACCCAGAAGTTTAGAGAACTCCTCCATGGTTGGAACCAGCTGATAATCGGGAAATGTAAAGCAATGGTGCTTAGGGTCAAAGAACTGAAACATCACACTCATCATGTCTTCACTGAACCCTGAAGTAACTAGATCCAATAAGTGACCATGTCTCTTGTTGAACTGGGAATGATCAGGCACTAGGGGAACCAACTCCTTGAGCTTAGCAGGTATCCCTACAAAGTTGATCCTGATGGTGTTTCTACGAGCAGAAGCCATGACCTGCAACAAAGAACAAAGATAAATCCTTTGGTCCTTGAAATGGTTAGGGAAAATGATATGCTTATGATGCATGATGATGTCATGATGTCATGCTCAATCACAAACATGTGGCACACACAAACAAGTCACACCATAGCCCTAGGTTTAAAGGCTTGCATGAAGTTCAAAGGCAAGTACCCTCCCCTGAAGTTAGATGGTTCATCCTGTCCTACAAAAGTAACCAGGTTCTAAGGGATCTCAATATCATTGATCCTTCACAAGGGTGGTTGTTCAGAAGGCAACTTACTTGCCAACCAAAACCCTCCAAGTTTAAGATCTCAATGAGCGTAGTATCGAGTGTCAACCAACTTCAGTCTGCACCAAAGCCGGTTACCTCACTACTTTCTAAAGGCCAAGATGAGTTAACTAGGGTTCTAAAAGTCAGTTAGTGCATTGACAACATATGGCAGCCTCAATATTATCCTCAACTTGACTTAAGGAATATAAGCACCAACCAAGAAGTCGCACTAACTATGGCCACCAGATCAACCGTATCGATATACGTCGTACAGTTTCCTTGGTCTATTGCCATTTACCTAAGGTACACTAGATCCGGGTTAGGACCTTTCACACATAAGAGCACCCCAACAATATAATAATAAAGCAAACAAGGCAAATAATTTAAAGTGATCTTAATTCCTAAGGGTACCCCTCTTAAATAGGTCCCCAGCAGAGTCGCCAGTTCTGTAACCCGGTGAACTGACTTTAAACAATGTTGCGGATAGCAAGAGTCGCCACCGACTTTTATTTTATCCATAAGGAAAGGTTATAAAAGAACAGGAAAGACCTTAGAGAATATTTTGGGTCCGGGGGGTAGGTTATGAAAAGGGAAGGTATTAGCATCCTTTTCATCCATGGTTATCCATGGGCTCTTAGGTACTTAAGCTCACTTTTGAATTGTTTTGAAATTGTAATGTGTGAATAGAAAATTTTCAGAATAGTTAATAAATAATCCATGTAAGGATGTGTTAAGAACTTGTTTGAAAACTTGTTGAAAATTTGTTTAAGTGTGAAACAGTTTTGAAGTGAGCAAGCACCTAGGAGTAACCTACCCTAATGTTTAAAGGTCTTTCTTATTCTTTATTCTTTCCTTTAGTAAGACTATCCCTACTATAATGGAGTAGGTAGTCCTTACTTTGGATGTTAAGGGACATGTGAGGGACAATTTGACTTTGAAGGCCATTGTGGGATGTAATAAGCACATATAAGGGACCATCATCATTTTTCGAAAGGGACTCGATTCGTAAAGGCAACCATAAGGGACTTTGATGATTTTTCTATTTGAGGGACTTGCTTTATACACCCCACTTAACCATTATTCGTAGGCAACTTGAGGGATATCCTTAGGAAGTGAGACGACGATTAAAATCGACTTACGTGTGTGACGTGTTTATTTTAATTATCTTTATTTAAAAGTGATCTAAATTTATTTTAATATTACATACATGTTGTTACACTCCCTAATTACTAACCATAATAATAATTAAATAATTAAACAACTTTACATCCAAGAAACAATTACAAAATAATAAGCAAAATAATTAAATAGAAAAGATAAATAAAATATAAATAAGCAATAATAAATAATAAAGGGGGTTAATTCTAAGTTTACTCGGCAAGACATCGCATCTTGTGCCTACGTATCCTTACGGGAGTGGAATCAGAGTAATCGTAGTTCCCCTCAATAGGGAGGTTAGAAACTTCTTGACTGTGGTCAAGGTCTCAAGGGGAATAAACACATCTTAAGGACACGCTTACGTGGAGTGTAGAAACTCCAAATCTCTACGTTGAAATGTTAAGTTGTAATTAGGGTTAAATTAGGGATTCCACGGCGGGAAACCCTAAAATGAGCGCGGCGGCTCTTTGACCTAATGCTAAGGGTAAAATTGTAATTTTGCCTGCGGCGAGGCATTTGTGAAAATTAGGGTTTGTAGTTTGTAGTTTTGAGGATTTGAAATTGAATGTGTGAAGTTTTACGGACTATTGGCGCGGCGGCCAAACAGTTAGACCTAACCTTCGGATGTGTGCAATGTGACAGAAATAATAGTAAACGCGTGAGATAATTGAATCATGCAAACAGAGAGATAATGTCATAATTTAAACCATGCAAGCAGAAATTTAAAGGCAGAATTTAAAGAGCGATTGTTAAGTTCGCGAGGTTACATGAGAGGAGCAGATACAATATGATAATGAAATTTGAATTGAACAATAATAAAATAAAATAAATAACGGTTCTAGTTATTATTTAAAAAAAAAGATTTTAGTTATTATTTTAAATTTATCTAAAAAAAAAGTTTTTCTTAAAAATAATAGGTTTTCATATTAATTTGGAAAAGATGTTAATGTTATTTATTTTAAAAAACAGATTTTTATATTATAACAAATTTTAATAAATTAATGATAACAATAATAATAATAATGGTAATAATAATGATAATAATGATAATAATAATAAATAATGATAATAATAATAATAATAATAATAATAATAATAATAATAATAATAATAATAATAATAATAATAATAATAATAATAAAGCAATAATGAATTTTAAATGTGCCAAATAACCCAACAATGTTGCTAACGCAGAAATGCGCTCATCGCAACCAGATCTAAATCGGACGAAACAAAATTTATCGCAAAGAAAAAGAAATTAAGCAAAAAATAGTATTATTGCTCACACAAAAATGCGATCATCGCAAACGGATCGAACTAACACAAATGTCACGCGTCATGCACACAAATGTGCAAACATCGTATCGACATAATTCGATCAAAAATCTTATATATATAAACTCTAACAATTTAAAAAATTATATATATATATAAACGTAACAATAATAGATAAAAAAAAAGAAATAACGGTAATAGATGAAGAAAAAGAAATAACGGTAAAAGATGAAGAAAAAGAAACAACAGTAATAGATGAAGGAAAAGAAATAACGGTAAACGATGAAGAAAAAGAAACAATAGTAATGGATGAAGAAGAAAACTAAATAACGGCAAACGGCACTCACTCCTCTTAGGTTTTTTTCATTCTCCTCTTTTTTCCAACAAGGCAACACATGTATATATAGGGAACAAATTAGGGTTAACACCAAATTGTCAATAATGTCCCTAAAGCCCATTTTAAAGCCCAAACTAAATAATTAGTTAAGAAAAAATAAAATTTAAATAATTTAAAATAATTAAAATAAACTTAAAATAAAAACTAATAATCCTATTGATTCCTAAAATAAAAAATATTATAAAAAGAACAAAATTTTTTTCAATATTTTTTATTTTATGATTTTTTGGATATTTTTATGAATAATTTAGAAAAAAGTGAAAAAAATAATATTTTAAAAAATGATTTAATTAAAATACGAAAATAATAATTAAATAATAATAAAAAACTATTTTTGTTATTTTTTTAATGAAAGATAGAAAAATTTAGAGTAAAAATAATAAAAAACAAAAAAAAGTGACAAAGGTGAGATTCGAACTCTCAACCTCTCACACTCATAACTCCTTACACATGTCCTCCTGCCAATTGTGTCATTTTTACTTTTTAGAAAAAAAATGCATGCCATATGATATTTACCTGCAAAAAGTCAAACGACTACACAAATTTGTTAGTAATTGATTAAATGCAATGAAATGCGACGACAAATCTTAGGGCAAAATTTGGGGTATTACAGTTATTATGATAATATTTCTCACCCAACCTCTCTTTGATGTTGGCAAAAAAAAATCATGAAGTTTGACTTTGGTTTGACCACAGTTGACCTCAGTTTGACCTTTTAACTGCATTGACTGCTTTTGACTTATCTGATCATTTGACTGAGCAAACTTTTGAGAAAAGTCTTGAAACTTGACATGGGGGTTCTTATACACATATAAGATGTTATGAAGCTCACTTGAAGTCTTGGAAGTCCATTTAGCCTGATTAAAGTCAAAACCCTAGTTTTGGATGCACTGCTTAGGAGGTGCATTGTCTGAGGGAATTGTCAACTCTTCTGACCAATTGTGAATTTTGTGAACCTTGTGAACCTTCTTGGAACACAAAGTCTTGTATTGTGAGGGCAAATTTTGGGGTGCAACACAAGGCATTATCGCTTTTGTAGGAAAAGTTTGGGTGGTTCCTCCATCCTGGGTTGTAAGTATTCGCGTAAGGGTTACCTTGAGCGTAGTTTACTTGGTATTCCTGCCAATAATGGGCACTCGGACGCATTATGAGTGGCGATTCCACATAAATCGCAATTTGGAGTTACAGCAGCTACGGTTGTAGGTGGCGTTATAGTTAGACTGTCGATTTTCTACGTTAAAGCATCCACCTTAGTGTTAACCTTTTCAAGACTGCTGATCTCGTACATCCCACCTTTCGCTGCGGGTTTCTCTGATGGAGTTCTTTCACCTCCGCATTGGCAATGGTTCTGAGACATGTTTTTGATAAGTTGATAGGCTTCATCGTATGGCTTATCCATAAATGCACTGTCTGCGGCGGCGTCTACTGTTAATCTGGTGTTATACAGAAGCCAATTGTAGAAAGTATGAATCGTCACCCAGTCTCCCAAACCGTGGTGAGGACATGCTCTCATCATATCTTTAAATCTTTCCCATGCTTCATAGAGAGATTCAACATATTTCTGTCTAAATCCGTTGATTTGAGCTCTAAGCATAGCAGTTTTGCTTGGCGGAAAGTATCTCGCTAAGAAGACGTTCTTCAATTGTTCCCACGTTGTAACGGAGTTGGATGGCAAGGATTGTAACCAAGTTTAAGCTCTATCTCTAAGAGAGAAAGGAAAAAGACGAAGTCTTATTGCATCTGGAGTTACTCAATTTTCCTTCACCGTGTCTGCGTATTGCACAAATTTTTTTAAGTGTTCATTCGGATCCTCAGTTGCATTTCCTGAGAATTGATGTTGTTGTATAACTAACAGCAATGACGATTTCAGTTTGAAATCGTTCTGATTAATAGCGGGGGCAACAATGCTACTTCAAGGCTCCAGCTGAGATGGGGTAGCGTAGTTCTTCAGCGGTTTGTTCTGAGGTCCTTCAGCCATTTTCGATTCTTCAACAGGAGTATGAGCTAGAAGATCAGGAATATTGTGTTTGCGTTGATATTCAAGGATGCGTCTTCTTAAGTGTAAGAAGCACTATAGTTCGGCGATTGTAGGTTGTAAGATGTCGCCTTGTGAGCGAGTACTTGGCATACAACCGATGAACGAGTAGAGGGAAAGAAAATAGTTAACCTAGTCTATACTGCATAACAAAGGGTTACACTAATGACTAAACGGGTCCCCTGCAACGATGCAAAAAACTTGATCGCGACTTTTCGAGTCTAATCGAATTAACTGCAAGTGTACAGTCTATCGTGTAGTAATAAAGATATCGAACCCATAAGGACTCGTAATCAATATAGTGTATTCGGATGTTACTATGTTTAGCTAGGTTGTTAATGGTTTAAGGGGAAATATGAAAAAGTAAAGGCTAAACTAAAGAAAGGCTAAAAGGTTTCTTAGAATAATAATGCGAGAAATCGGTATATAATGACATAGTGCTCCGAGGTTTCGACAAGTTACCGGCGTGGTTTAATAAATTTCAAATTGGTTTTCAGAAGAAAATAACAGTTTAAAGACTTTTGTCTCACGATGGTTGTTGACGCTAGTCACAACTCTAAGACGAAACGTATGCTTTCGCTATCCCGCTCAGGGTTAAAATTGATTTTTGAAAACAATTAAGTTCTAATCTCTTTTAAAATGCTTTCGCTATGTTTAAAATAGATGCTCAATTTTTACTATCTGATTCTAGCCTCAGCTTTCGCATGTCGGTTCATACCTTAGTAAATCTCCCACTGTCGTGGCTAGATTGCTTTAAATAAGCTCTCGCTGTCGCAACAAAGTTTAGTTTAACAATTTTGGTTTAAAAACTAGAGCCAGAAACAAGTTTGAAAAAGAAGGATTACGCCGGTTATTATTGAACCTCGTTCTACTAGTTCATTATATACCGATCAATGCGGTTTTAGCTAGACATAAAGCTTAAAGCATGCATACTTGAATTTAAAAGGCAGAACACGTAAACATACATATTAAAGCAAATAAAATAATTAATACTAATAGTGGAACCTGTAATTAATCTGGTTTGGCACTTGGATAATCCTCCACAATGTCGGCAGGATTACTCTTGTGACGATTAAGTGTACGAAAAAGTAAGAACATAAATTACAATGAAATTCTGGAAAGGAAACAAAAGGGAGGAAGCAAAACAGAAAAGAAACAAGCAGGAAAATATCTCTGGTCTTAAATCCGGCAGCACTTCGTGGTCTTCAATGCGGCTCCCTTCTTTCAGTCCCAAGGCTCTCTATTTATAGTGAATGAATGCTACGTGAACTGCTGTTGGAAGTGCCTTCGAGGGTCAGAAAATCCAGGGAGTCGTGCACTTAATTTGGGCTTCTGTTTGCACATCTCTGAAAGTGGACATTATGCAGAAAATGTGCCTGTGACGGTCGTCAGGGAGCCATGACGCTCGTGACGGTCATGGCGATCATGAGGGGGTCATGACGATCGTCACGCTTGTGACGGTCATGGGGGATCCATGACGGTCGTCATGTCAACAGAATTGGAATCTGCTGCTTTTCTCGTTCTTTTTCATCTGTTATAAGTCCTTTTGAGCTTGTTTTTCTTATCTTGCCTCATTTGAACATTTACTTCATAAAACTGCAAAACATTAAACAACAATGCGAATATGGTGCGAAATCGGGGTGAAATCGACCGTTAATAACATGAAATTATGGCATTTTAATATATATATTTTCGCGTTATCAAACTCCCCTAAACTTGAATCTTTGCTTGTCCTCAAGCAAAAAGCCTAAGAGCTGAGACGATGCAGACACATGATGTGCACTTGTGCGTTTTCAAAATCGCTTCAGAGGCGCTGAGTCGAGAATTCGGAGATGATTCATAACAACACGCATACGAACTTGACACTAGGCGGAAATGCTTTCGAAGGCCTCCTCTTTATACAAGCCGGTTCCAATCATGCTGCTGTAGCTCGGTGTTAAGCTCATCGTACTAAGTTCTACCCAGTTTCGTTCCAGCGTAATCACATTAAGCCCTTTACCTTTTTCGCGTACGTAGTGGAATAGCGTGTTAGTGACTTCGGTCTGTTCTTTCTACGTGGTCTGGTGCACGAATGCGGTACCCTAAGACATGTTCACTTTGCAAGCTGTGGGGGATCGAACCGTGATTCTCCCTACCGAGTTCGTAACCAGAAACCTACGGACCAACTGGCAAGGAACTTTCTTTTTCTTTTATGAGCTCACTATTTTTCTTTTTCTTTTTGCCATTCCGAAACGTACGAAGTAGATAAACACTACATGGATGCGGAGCAATTCTTTTTCTTTATGATCTCACCGATCACTTATTTGCATCGGCTTTCCACGTGGTACGCGTTTAAGGCGGTGTTGACTGCTTTTATAAACTACTGAGGGCTTCGCTTGGTGCTTGAACCTGAGGCTTCGGTACAGTAGGTAGTGGAACTGACTCGCATAAACCGGAGGTCTAAGGTGTCAAGTCGGTATGGATACCGCTAGTAATCATTCTCGAGTTTCCTTAACTCGGCCTTAGTTTTGGCACACCAGATGTTTGCATCGAAAATTTTTTGTATAGCTCGAGTAAAGCAGATTAAGTTGGGGAAGTTCTTTTAACGGAAAAGAATATAAAAATATGCGCTTTATTGAATTGAAAAAGCACTGAATTTGAAATTACTGAAATTGAAATTACTTAGGAAGGGAATTGAAGTACATAATAAAGTGCCGCTCCCACACCATCTCAAGCAGTGTCCCCATTGCTTTGAAGTGATAGTAGAAGGTGTACAACAATGAAAATAAGAAAAAAAATGCAAAAAAAAAAGAGAACCACTACTCTCTGTCGCGTCCCCTTCCTCGATGGCGTCCTCCTCTGGTCGTGGGGCGTAAAACGCCTGTGTGAAAAATGGAATCGCGTAAGTCGTCCACACGGAGGTTCAAAGCGGCCATTTCATCCACGACATAGTTGAGGCGTTCCCCTTGGGCGGTTAGCAAATCGATGACCTGTTGATGTTGCTCTTGCTGACGTCGTTCAAGCAGAGCGGCGTTCTGATTCTGGAGCCTGATGGCGTTAAGGACATCTTCGATGGTATCTGCTGCGCGGGGGCGACGACGGGAAGAAGGACCTGTAGGGGCCAGTTGTTGAGAAGCTTCGGCCTGAGCAGCGTGGTCTAGTTCATCTTGTACCTCATCAACACGCATCTGATCATTTTGTTGAGGTTCTGCAGCATTAGCTTCGGGTGCCGCTGGGTTAAAAAGCCAGTTGGCTCTGTTCTCAGGGTGAGCAATGTCTCGGCAAGGAAGGATGATGCTGCGGTTGCGAACCACCAGATAATAGCGTCTGTCGGCTCGTACCTTGATGAGTTGAGAAGAACGACAATAGTCGATATCCAGGAAGACAGGAGGTAAGGATGGAAGGGGCTGGAGGCGGTCGCCGCGGTCGAGTGACAATGCGATAGAGGTGAGAATGCCTCTGAAGTAAAAAGGCTTGGAGCCTCGACCACAGTTAGCCTGGATGTGAGCCAACAGGAATGGGGCAGCGTTGATAGGTTCCGGCGTAAAGATGCATTTCAGGAAAAACAGTTCCTTGGAGTTTAGCTTATGGTTACTATCTCTAGCAAAGATAGTGTTGCTGAGCACCATGTGAATGTAGAGGATAGCGGGATGGTGAATGAATGTAGCATTAAGACTGTCCCAGCTATCGGCGGGGGTTCCAGTGATTTGGTTCCAAAGCGTAAATGTTTCCAGAAAGAATTGTTCCGAAGGAACACAGCAGTGAGCATCAGTACCATGGTGAAATTGGAGCATCTGAGCCAGTTGAGTCTGGGTTAGCTGATACACCCGGCCGAATAATCTGAAGCTTGCAACGCCGGTGAGTTGATTGGTATCACCGGGAGGTGTCAAGTAGGTGAATGAACTGAGGAACTCCATAGTAAGTTGTTCGTAGGTAGGCTGCGGTGTTGTGTAGAGGAACCACAACCCGACAACCCGGCGTTCTGTAGCATCCATTGGACGCCTTCTCGAATTCCCAATTCCGTAATGCAGGCAACATCGACATATCGAGTTAGTTGGACGGAACGCTGATAAAATTGAACGTAATTCGTTCTCTGCTGGTCTCCTTTTTTGCCGTCTCGGAAGGTAATGTTGGACATGTCTGGGAGTGTTCCTTGGCGAGCCATTTCTTCTGAGGAATTTTGTGCGAAATAGAGAGAGTGTTAGAGATGAGAGTTTCTGTTTATGGAATGGGAACGAGGAGGTAACCGTGACTTTATAATGTGAAAGTTTTTGGAAGCAAACAGTCGGATTGGATGAGAATAGGGTTGGTTGGGATGAATGAGTAAGTGGGTGATTTATGGGGGAAGTGGAATCGTGAGAGTGGGAAGTTAAGGGTTGGAGAGATAGAAAAGCCCCAACGGTCGTATTCTGCTATTTAGCAGAATACGTGATCTCGTGACGATCGTGAGGGGGGCGTCACGATCATCATGCTCGTACGAGCGTAACAGGGCTGTGACGGTCGTCATAGCAGCAAATTCTGCAGATGTAGAATTTGTGTTGTTTGGTTCGTACAGGCATTGTGTAATATCATTAAGTCTCACTTTAGACTAGTAAATCAACCAAGCAATGAATTGAAAGTAAAGAATATGTGATTGAAATAAAATTGCAAATGAAATTCATTAATTAATTAGAAAAGTACAGGAACTGAAATGAACTTGAAATTGTAAAAACATAATACTATAAATTGTTCAAAATGCAGAAAAATTGAAAATTAAAACTTAGAACTAAAGCTTAAAAATAATCAGTCCTTCTGTTGCTTCAAGTTGGCGAGCTGTTTAGTAAGGCGATCGAACTGTTCACACACTACGTCCATGAAGGTCGTGACTTCCATCTGCAATGTTGTTAGCTCTTACTTGACTGTGTAAATTTCCAATTTAACATCATCCACTATTTTCTGAAGGGCGTTCAGCTTGTCTATTTGTTGGTCAGGGATGGGGTCAGGGAAATTATGGTAATTTGGCGGAGTCTCAGGGTCAGTCTCAGTTTCCGACACATAGTCCTCATAGTACATATAATCACGAGCTTCAGAAATATGGTCACTATCGTACATTTAGTCTTGAGGTGTGGAGTGAGGTGAAGCAGGACCCATAGGTTTATCCAATTCGTACAACCAGTTATTTCGGTTGTGGACACTCGTCTTCTCATGGTTAGGTAGTGTAAACAGGTGGGCGGGTCGGCCAACAATTAGGTAATCATTAGTGTCAGGGCCTAAGTTGCCTATAATACGCTGGTTAAAGCAGAATGGTATATCCATAGGTCTTATTAGGCCAGAGATTTTAATTCTGTTCAGCTGGTACCTAAGTCCTAATGCATGTGCAATTATAGTAACAAGGCCTCCTACGATGATAGGTGCATGTTGTTCCTGGTTAATCCTTTGAAAGGCTCTCATCATGAATGGTACATTGTTGACTGGGCGACCTTGTGACGCACAGTACAGGATAAACAGTTATTCCTTTGAGACAGTGGTAATGTTTTCCTCCTTCCCACACAGGGTATGTGCTAATATCCTATGAAAGTAGCGGAGTGCAGGATTGTGTATCTCGTTAGAGTCCATAGCATTAGACTCAGGGTGATAGTTACTTGAAATAGTACCCCAAAAGTAGTCTAACTCGATATCCTTGAGTGTCAGTGTATGAGAACGGTCCGCTGGGAAAGCCTAAAAGATCAGCTAATGACTTACGATTATATTCAAACTCAGTCCCAAACAGTCTAAAACAAATCATCTCTTTGGTTGATCCATATCCATATTCGGGTCGGTATCTTAGAGAGCTTAGGAATTCAAATGTGAGCTCGCGATGGGTAACCCAACGGGTTTTTAGATCAATTTGCTCCCATTCTAGTTGGTTAAATAGGTAGAGGATGCTATCATGAATGCCTAGCTGATCCATAGTGGATCCATCATAGAAATGTGTCAAAACGATGCCTCTCTGAGTCATGGCCTCAAATCGGGCTTGCTGAGCTGGTCCTCTAAAAACAGTAACCGCGTAATCGATGTTAGCCATTCTCGCTAGTTAGTCAGTCAAAAAAGGAGGTAAGTAAATCTTGTAAAAGGTTGAAAACATGTTTTACTCAAATTAGTTTTTAGAAACAGAAGGTGATTGACATAAAAATAAAACCAAAAACAAAAGTGTAAATCAGATGGAAAACATACTGTAAATAATTTCAAAGGGAAAATGAGTGAAAATGGGTTGCCTCCCATTCAGCGCTGTTTCTAACGTCGAAAGCCCGACGATAGCTTGGTGGCAAGCTATTCGGAATGTTGAGCAGGAAGCTCTTGCAGTTTCAGTCTGCTCACGTGGTTACTGTCATCATTTTGATTATAATGCTTTAGACGTTGTCCGTTGACTATGAACAGCATATTGACTTTATCGCAAATTTCGACAGCTCCACTGTGAAGGACTCTAGTTATCTCGAATGGACCTGACCATTTGGACTTTAGTTTTCCTGGGAAAAGTTTCAATCTCGAGTTGAATAGGAGCATGACGTCTCCCACATTGAACTGTTTACTGACCGAACGCTTATCATGCCATTTTTTGGTTCTTTCTTTGTATATGCGGGCATTTTCATACGCGTCTAATCTGAGTTCTTCCAATTCATGCAGATTCAAGATCCGTTTCTCACCTGCTTCAGTGTAGTTGAAGTTTAGCGTTTTAATAGCCCAAAAGGCTTTGTGCTCAAGTTCCACGGGCAGGTGACATGATTTCCCATAGACCAATTTAAACGGTGTGGTTCCAATCGGCGTTTTGTACGCGGTCTTATAGGCCCATAAAGCGTCGTTTAGCTTTGATGACCAATCTTTCCTGGAGGTGGCGACTGTCTTTTCCAAGATCTGTCTTATTTCTCTGTCAGAGACCTCCACTTGGCCGCTGGTCTGTGGGTGATACGGTGTTGTGATAGGGTGTTTTACTCTGTATTTTGTCAGCATTTTATCAAAGATTCTTGATATGAAATGTGAACCACTGTCACTGATGACAAGTCTGGGCACACCGAATCTGGGAAAGATGGTATTCTTAAAGAGTTTGAGAACTACTCGCGTGTCGTTAGTTGGAGCGGCAACGACTTCAATCCATTTCGATGCGTAGACGACAACGACGAGTATGTACTTGTTACCAAAAGAAGATGGGAATGGGCCAATGATGTCGATTCCCCATACATCAAAGATTTCCATTTCTAAGATGCCTTTTTAGGGCATCTCGTTTCGCTTTGAGATATTTCCTGTGCGTTGACACCGGTCGCATCTTGATATAGCTGCATGGACATCTTTCCAAATACTGGGCCAGAATAGGCCAGATTGCAGGATTTTCGCGCATGTCTTTGAAGTACTGGCATGTCCTCCGCAAGGAGCAGAGTGACACTAAGAAATGACGTCTTCAGTTTCTTCCTCTGGGACGCATCGACGATATATATTATCGGCTCCTCTCTTGAAAAGCAGAGGTTCGTCTCAGTAGTAGTGCTTTAAGTCATGGAAGAATTTCTTCTTTTGCTGATAGCTGAAATCCGGTGGGAGCATGCCCGCGGCTAAGTAGTTTACAATATCGGCATACCAAGGCAGTGTGACTTGTGCGTAGACGGCTTCCACGACTTTTTCTAGTTCAGATCCTTCCGAGGTTAATGGTGGCATATCATTTTCTAATCTGGCTATCAGGCGTTCGTAAGGGAAATCATCGTTGATAGGCATTGATTACGGCTTAATGCCTTCTATTCGAGATAGGTGATCAGCTACTACATTCTCGGTTCCTTTTTTATCTCTTATTTCTAAATCAAACTCTTGTAGTAATAATATCCATCGCAATAATCTTGGCTTGGCATCCCTTTTGCTTATCAGGTACCTAATGGTAGAATGGTCTGTGTAGATGATGATTTTCGCTCCTACTAAGTAAGAACGGAATTTGTCAAGGGCGAACGCAATTTCTAAAAGTTCCTTCTCAGTTGTGGCGTACTTCATTTGGGCAGGATCTAAAGTTCTACTAGCATAGTAGATTGCGTGTAGCTTCTTGTCTTTCCTTTGTCCTAGAACTGCACCTACAACATAATTACTCGCATCGCATATGATTTTGAATAGTAGTTGCCAATCTGGGGGTTGCATGATTGGTGCGGTAATGAGTGCTATCTTTAGAGTTTCGAATGCTTCCAAGCAGTCCTTGTCGAAAACGAACTCAACATCTTTCATCAACAAACTTGTCAGAGGTTTTGTGATTTTCGAGAAATCCTTTATGAATCGTCGGTAGAATCCGGCGTGTCCTAAATAGCTTCGTATTTCTTGTATGGTTTTTGGAGGTTGAAGATCCTTTATAATCTCTATTTTAGCTTTATCAACTTCAATCCCTTTTTCAGATATGACGTGTCCTAAAACTATGCCTTGTCGGACCATGAAATGACATTTCTCCCAGTTGAGAACAAGATTCACTTTAGCGCATCTTTCGAGTACCATTTCTAAGTTTGACAGGCAGCCTTCAAAACTTTGTCCACATACAGAGAAGTCATCCATGAACACTTCCATGATGTCGTCTATGAAATCTGCAAAGATTACCATCATGCATCTTTGAAAGGTTGCTGGAGCATTGCAGAGTTTGAACGACATTCGACGATAAGCAAAACTGCCGTAAGGACAGGTGAATGTAGTCTTTTCTTGGTCATCGGGGTGGATAGGAATTTGAAAGAATCTCGAATGACCATCTAAATAGCAGAAGTACGAATGTTTCGCTAGTCTCTCCAACATCTGGTCTATGAAAGGTAAAAGGAAATGATCTTCCCGAGTTTCCTTATTCAGTTTTCTGTAATCGATACACATCCTGCTTCCGGTTACAACTCTTTGGGTTATCGATTCACCTTTCGTGTTCTTTACTATAGTGACGCCTCCTTTCTTTGGTACGACGTGCACTGGGCTGACCCATTGGCTGTCGGAGATCGGATATATGATTCTTGCGTCAAGTAACTTTTTCACCTCGTCTTTGACTACAGTGCTTAGGATAAGATTTATCCTTCTCTGATGTTCTCTTAAAGTTTTGCAGTCTTCCTCTAGCATGATTCGATGCATACAGATGGAGGGACTTATGCCTTTAATATCGCTTATATTATAGCCTAACGCAGTTGGGTATTTCCTTAGGACTTCTAGTAATTTCTCAGTTTCTAACTGTCCTAAATTGGCGTTGACTATTACTGGTCTTTTGAATTCTGTGTCTAAGAATTCGTACCTGAGGGTCTTAGGTAATTCTTTAAGTTCTAAAGCTGGGTTTTTCAGACCTGGCATGTGATTTGGAGTTAGTGCTAAGATCTCGCTCAGACTATCATCTTTGTATGGCGCACGCCAATTGTCGTCTTCATGAACATCAGGGATTTGGATCTTCATGATTTCAGAATATTTAGTTTCTTCCTTTTCCAGTTCTCATATGCATTCGTCAATGACATCTACTAGATAGCACGTGTCATCTATGGCTGGTACCTTCAAGAACTTAGTAAGGATGAATTCTATCTTTTCTTCTCCTACTTCGAAAGTTAGCCTACCTTTCTTCACGTCTATAATAGCTTCGGTTGTTGCTAGGAAGGGTCTTCCTAAGATAATTGGGGTAACAAAATCCTCCTTGATATCCATGATTATGAAGTCGGTTGGAATATAGAATTGACCTATGCGTACTGGAACGTTTTCCAGCACACCGACGGGATATTTGACTGATCGGTCAGCCAACTGCACGGACATTTTAGTTGGTCTTAGTTCTCCCATATTCAGCTTTTTGCATATAGATAGGGGCATAACACTTATACTGGCTCCTAGATCGCATAAAGCTTTGTCTATGATGAACTTTCCTATGACGCAAGGTATGGAGAAGCTGCGTGGGTCTTTTAAATTAGGAGGCATGTTATTTTGAATGATTGCGCTACACTCGGCAGTAAGTGTAACTATTTCGTTATCCTCGATTTTCCGTTTGTTAGACAGAATTTCTTTAAGAAATTTAGCGTATGACGACATTTGAGTTATCGCTTCTGTGAAAGGAATATTGATATTCAGTTGTTTCAGAAGTTCTACAAATTTCTTAAATTGTCCTGAAGTTTTGGAATTTATAAATCTTTGAAGATAAGGAATCGATGGCTTATATGGCGATGGAGGCACATATGAGTTTTCATCTTTGGCGGGCTCTTGCTCGTCACCTTCCTTCTTTTCGGTTTCAGACTCCTTTTCTGCTGGTTTATCAGTATTCTGATGCATGGCTGAATTTTCACTCCTAGGATCGGTTGGTCCTTCCAATTCTTTTCCACTTCTTAATATGACAGCGTTTGCATGACCTTTCGGATTAGGTTCTGGCTGACCAGGAAATGTACCAGCTGGTGCGGCTGCAGAAGCTTGTTGTTGAGCCACTTGTGATATCTGCGTTTCACGCATTTTGTGATGGGTGGCTAAAGCGTCTACTTTTTCGGTCAGCTGTTTAATTTGCTCGCTAGTGTGTATGTTTTGATTCAGGAATTCTTTGTTTGTTTGAACTTGAGTAGCTATGAATTTTTCCATCATCACTTCAAGATTTGATTTCCTAGGGGCAGTCTGGGCAGCTACAATTGGTTTCTGATATCCTGGCGGAGCAGCAGGTGCTTGCAAGGCATTATCGCTTTTGTAGGAAAAGTTTGGGTGGTTCCTCCATCCTGGGTTGTAAGTATTCGCGTAAGGGTTACCTTGAGCGTAGTTTACTTGGTCTGGTGGAATTCCTGCCAATAATGGGCACTCAGATGCATTATGAGTGGCGATTCCACATAACTCGCAATTTAGAGTTACAATAACTACAGTTGCAGGTGGCGTTACAGTTAGACTGTCGATTTTCTGCGTTAAAGCATCGACCTTAGCATTGAACTTTTCAAGACTGCTGATCTCGTACATCCCACCTTTTGCTACGGGTTTCTCTGATGGAGTTCTTTCACCTCCCCATTGGCAATGGTTCTGAGACATGTTTTCGATAAGTTGATAGGCTTCATCGTATGGCTTATCCATAAGTGCACCGCCTGCGGCGGCGTCTACTGTTAATCTGGTGTTATACAGAAGCCCATTGTAGAAAGTATGAATCGTCACCCAGTCTTCCAAACCGTGGTGAGGACATGCTCTCATCATATCTTTAAATCTTTCCCATGCTTCATAGAGAGATTCAACATATTTCTGTCTAAATCCGTTGATTTGAGCTCTAAGCATAGCAGTTTTGCTTGGCGGAAAGTATCTCGCTAAGAAGAAGTTCTTCAATTGTTCCTACGTTGTTACGGAGTTGGATGGCAAGGATTGTAACCAAGTCCAAGCTCTATCTCTAAGAGAGAAAGGAAAAAGACGAAGTCTTATTGCATCTGGAGTTATTCCATTTGCCTTTACTGTGTCTGCGTATTGCACAAATTTTGTTAAGTGTTCATTCGGATCCTTAGTTGCATTTCCTGAGAATTGATGTTGTTGTACAACTGACAGCAATGATGGTTTCAGTTTGAAATCGTTCCGATTAATAGCGGGGGAAACAATGCTACTTCAAGGCTCCAGCTGAGATGGGGTAGCGTAGTCCTTCAGCGGTTTGTTCTGAGGTCCTTAAGCCATTTTCGATTCTTCAACAGGAGTATGAGCTAGAAGATCAGGAATATTGTGTTTGCGTTGATATTCAAGGATGCGCCTTCTTAAGTGTAAGAAGCGCTCTAGTTCGGCGATTGTAGGTTGTAAGATATCGCCTTGTGAGCGAGTATTTGGCATACAACCGACGAACGAGTAGAGGGAAAGATAATAGTTAACCTAGACTATACTGCGTAACAAAGGGTTACACTAATGACTAAACGGGTCCCCGACAACGGTGCCAAAAACTTGATCGCGACTTTCCGAGTCTAATCGAATTAACTTCAAGTGTACAGTCTATCGCGTAGTAATAAAGATATCGAACCCACAAGGACTCGTAATCAATCTAGTGCATTCGGACGTTACTACGTTTAGCTAGGTTGTTAATGGTTTAAGGGGAAATATGCAAAAGTAAAGGCTAAACTAAAGAAAGGCTAAAAGGTTTCTTAGAATAATAATGCGAGAAATCGGTATATAATGACATAGTGCTCCGAGGTTTCGACAAGTTACCGGCGTGGTTTAATAAATTTCAAAATGGTTTTTAGAAGAAAATAACAGTTTAAAGACTTTTGTCTCACGATGGTTGTTGACGCTAGTCACAACTCTAAGGCGGAACGTATGCTTTCGCTATCCCGTTCGGGGTTAAAATTGATTTTTGAAAACCATTAAGTTCTAATCTCTTTTAAAATGCTTTCGCATGTCGGTTCATACCTTAGTAAATCTCCCTCTGTTTTGGCTAGATTGCTTTAAATAAGTTCTTGCTGTCGCGACGAAGTTTAGTTTAACAATTTTGGTTTAAAAACTAGAGCCAGAAACAAGTTTGAAAAAGAAGGATTACACCGGTTATTATCGAACCTCGTTCTACTAGTTCATTATATACCGATCGATGTGGTTTTAGCTAGACATAAAGCTTAAAGCATGCATACTTGAATTTAAAAGACAGAACACGTAACCATACATATTAAAGCAAATAAAATCAATTAATACTAATAACGGAACCTGTAATTAATTCTGGTTCGGCACTTGGATAATCCTCCACAATGTCGACAGGATTACTCTTGTGACGATTAAGTGTACGAAAAAGTAAGAACAAAAATTACAATGAAATTCTGGAAAGGAAACAAAAGGGAGGAAGCAAAACAGAAAAGAAACAAGCAGGAAAATATCTCTGGTCTTAAATTCGGCAGCACTTCGTGGTCTTCAATGCGGCTCCCTTCTTTCAGTCCCAAGGCTCTCTATTTATAGTGAATGAGTGCTACGTGAACTGCTGTTGGAAGTGCCTTCGAGGGTCAGAAAATCCAGGGAGTCGTGCACTTAATTTGGGCTTTTGTTTGCACGTCTCCGAAAGTGGACATTATGCAGAAAATGTGCCTGTGACGGTCATCAGGGAGCCATGACGCTTGTGACGGTCATGACGATCGTGAGAGGGTCATGACTGTCGTCACGCTTGTGACGGTCGTGGGGGATCCATGGCGGTCGTCATGTCAGCAGAATTGGAATCTGTTGCTTTTCTCGTTCTTTTTCTTCTGTGATAAGTCGTTTTGAGCTTGTTTTGCTTATCTTGCCTCATTTGAACATTGACTTCATAAACCTGCAAAACATTAAACAACAATGCAAATATGGTGCGAAATCGGGGTGAAATCGACCGTTAATAACATGAAATTATGGCATTTTAATATATATATTTTCGCGTTATCAATATATATATATATATATATATATGTATATATATATATATATATATATATATATATATATATATATACATATATATATATATATATATATATATATATATATATATATATATATATATATATATATATATATATATATATATATATATATATATATATATATATATATATATATATATATATATATATATATATATATATATATATATATATATATATATATATATATATATATATATATATACACACACACACACATATATATAGGCAAAATAACCTTTTTGGTCCCTTAACATTAGATCGGGGTCCATTTTGGTCCCTTATCTTTAAAAAGTGCCAAATGGGTCCTTTAACTTTTAAAATGGTGTCACGTTTATCCTTCCGTGTGTTGTCGTTAGTTTGTTTCTGAAAAAATTGCCACGTTTGACCACGCGGAGTGCTGAGGTGGAAGTGAAGTGAAATGTCATAGTGGAAGAGCAAACGCTTCTGGTGTATATTACTCACGTTATTTGTACAAGAAGAAGAAGGAAGGAACGATTCAATTAGGAGAGGAACGATTCAAGACCAGACGCTTGGAGATTGAAGACGATTGAAGATTGAAGACTATTCAAGAAGAAGACTATTGAAGAAGAAGACCTGGTTTTTTGATTGAGGGTTGGAGACGATTCAAGAGCTAAAGGTTAGTTCATTTCTCTCTGATTTAGGGTTTTCTGGTAGAGGTTCAGATTTAGGGTTTATATAAATTTGTTAGTTTAAATGTTAACTACTTACATGGTATGATTAGGTATCATGGATGAATACATAACTCTGAAAATTCATCATAGTGGTGAGTTCATAGATGAAGGTCGTACTGTATATGAGAATGGAGTTGTAGATGATTTGAAGGTGGATGTAGACAGATGGAGTTATCTTGAGCTAGTTGGTGTATTGAAAGACTTAGGTTATAGGGAGTTTGAAACAATATTTTACAAGGACCCTCAATTTGGGATGAACCGACTTGTTGATGACAATGGTGCTTTAGAAATTGCAGATTTGTATAGGGTGCACCAAACTGTTGATATTTATATTTAGCACACATTGTCTCAACCTGACTATTGTGATGTTGTTGTTGATGAAGTTAATAAGGACCCTGCTGAAATTGTAGATGAGGTAGAGGAGTTACTTAGTAAACTTCATGAAGAAGTTGTGGAAGGTGAAGTTAGGGTTGATGAAGCCAATGTTAGGGTTGATGAAGCCACTGCTGTTAGAGTTGATGAGGTTCCTGCAATGGATGATCATACTGTTGGAGTTGAAAAAGGGAGTGCTGCAGGGGAACAAGGTAATGTTGGAGTTGGAAAAGGCAAAGCTGCAGTGTATGATGACTTAAGTCTATCATCTGATGATAGTTAAGATGAGGACTACAATTATGATAGTGCAGAAGATGTTGCTTTTGAGGATGATTCTGATGGGTGTGATGATATTAGGGAGGATGAACTTGATGCCCTAGTTGGTCTTGAAAATGATGGTAACAGAGAGGAGGGAGAAAATGATGGTAAAGGAAGTGACAATGACAGTGAGGAAATGCAAAGTGGTTGTGACAGTGATGATAGTAGTGGAGTTGTAAGGAAAAAACATCAAATTTTTAGACAGCCAAAAGACATGTCAGATTACAAGTGGGATGTGGGAATGTACTTTAATTCAAAGGATGATTTTAGGGAAGCAATAACAAGTTATGCTGTTCAAAATGGTAGAGACCTAAGGTTTGTAAAAAATGACAAAGTTAGGGTAAGGGTTAGATGTAAAGTTGGTTGTGAGTGGGAGGCTTATTGTAGCAAATTGTCAACTGAAGACACTTGGCAACTCAGGAAAGTAATTGATAAACATAGTTGCAGTAGAGAGTTTAATGTGAAGCTGATGAGTACAAAGTGGTTGAGTAAAAGAATTCAAAATAGCTTAAAAAACAATCCAAGGTTGAGTATAAGGGATATCAAGGAGAAGGCACAAAAAAAGTGGAATGTTGGGGTCAACAAAACAAAAGCTATAAGAGCAAGATTCGCAGCTAGAGAGTATGTATATGGTTCCTTTTTGGGAGATTACACAAGGGTTTATGACTACTGTCATGAACTGTTAAGAGCCAATCCAGGCTCAACAGTTAAGCTCAATGTTGAGCCTGTACAAGTAGGTATTGAGGATGAAATACCATATTTTAGAAGGCTTTACATATGTTTTGTTGCGTGTAAGGAAAGTTTTAAGTTGTGCAAGCATGTAATAGGTCTAGATGGGTGTTTTCTTAAGGGGTTGTGTGGAGGGCAGATACTAGCTACCATTGGGAGGGATCCTAATGATCAGATGCTTCCCATAGCATATGCAGTTATGGAGAGTGAAAAAAAGGATAGCTGGACTTGGTTTTTAGAGCTGTTAATTGATGACCTTGGAGGCAAAGATGAATGCCTGACTTACACCTTCATCTCAGACCAACAAAAGGCAAGTTTTTCATTTATTCTTGCTGTTATATGTATCTTGCTGTTATATACCAAATATGAACCTAAGTTATGTATGTTGTGCTGCTGTTATGAAATAACTCATCCAAACTGTTATATGCATGATGTGCTGCTGTTATGAAATATGCTGCTGTTACCAAATATGTTGCTGTATGTATGTGTAGCTTCACTTATTTTTTCTTGTGCTGCTGTTATGAAATATGTATGTGTGCTGCTGTTATATACCAAATATGCTGCTATACTAATTAATGAACTTTGTGTTGCATGATTTTTGTGTTGTCCAATTTTTTTTGAATTGATAGATTCTCAAATATGTATGCTGTGCTGCTGTTATGAAATAACTCATCCAAATATGAACCTAAGTTATGTATGTGTGCTGCTGTTATTTTTTCTTGTGTTGTTGTTATGAAATATGTATGTGTGCTGCTGTTATATAGGTATTCAAACTGATTAATGAACTTTGTGTATGCTGCTGTTGATATAGGTATCCAAACTTATATGCTACATTGTATGTTATTGCAGGGTCTGCTACCTACTATGGATGAGTGATTGCCAAGGGTGGAGCACAGGTTTTGTGTTAGGCACCTTTATAACAATTTTAGAAAAAAGTTTCCTGGAAAGATGTTGAAGGACATAATATGGAAGGCTGCCAAGTCAACATACCCACATGCATGGGAAAAAGAGATGAAGGGAATGAGGGCCATCAATGAAGAAGCATTTGAACATATGATGAAGACCCCACCAAGGTTTTGGAGTAGATCCTACTTTAGGACTGAAAACAAATATGATGTTGTTCTCAACAACATGTCTGAGTCATTTAACAATGTCATTCTTGAAGCAAGGGCAAAACCTCTAATCACTATGTTAGAAGACATCAAAACATACATAATGGAGAGATGGGCAAATAACAGACTGGGATTTGGAACTTTGGATGAGAATGATATTTTTCCCAATATTAGAAAGAAACTTGATGTCACAAGCACATACACCAACAACTGGCTAGTAAGGTATGTCACAGCATGTGAATAATGTATTTTGTTTGTTTGTTTATGACATACATGTGACTCATGTACTTTTGTTTGTTTAATCATTTAGGATATTTGATGAACATATATTTGAAGTAAGGCACATAGAAAATCAAGCTGAAAAATTTGTTGTGAACCTGAAAGATCAGATATGTTCATGCAGAATGTGGGAACTCACAGGGCTCCCATGTGTTCATGCTCATTCTGCTATGAAGAGTAGGAATTTCAAGCTGGATACTTACATTCCAGATTATTATAGGGTAGGAAGGTACAAGGCAGTTTATAAACATGTGATCTACCCTGTTAATGGAGCAAAATTGTGGGTTAAGACACCATACCCAGATGTGCAACCACCGAAGTTCAGGAAGATGCTAGGTAGATCTAAAAAGAAGAGGAACCTAGAACAAGGTGAAATTGATGGGTCTGCTCGCAAATTGAGAAGAACAGGTTTTTTGGTGAAGTGTAGTAGGTGTAAGAAAGCAGAACATTACAAATCTACTTGAAAGGACACAACAACTCAACAACCTAGCCAACAATCAATCCAACTCAATCACACTCCATCTCAGACTGCTCAACAAACTAGTCAATGTAACGCCCATTTTAATTATTTTTGGTTTCAAAAATATTTTATTCGCGGATGTGTTTTGAGAAATTAATTGGAGAATCAAGAAATCATAATATTAATATATAGTGATAAAATGTGATAATCAGTAGTAATGTTAATATTGCTATTAATCATTATTTTTGTTATTACTAATATTAATATATATGAGCAAAAATATTATTATTGGATTTTTGGAATTAAAAGGAATAAGATTATTAAATTATGGAATTAAGAAATATGGAGGATATTATTTATTTGGAAATAAAAGTGATTTTTGGGGTATTAAGGGCAATTGTGGCATTATGGAAAAAAGGGATAGAGAAGAACACGATAGAACAAAGGAGGGAGGAGAAAGAACGCACGGTTGAAGCGATCAAGTGAACAAGCTCGGAAAGGAAGACGTGAAGGCTGTGAATTTGTGAAGGTTCATCATCATCAGAATCGAATTTGAGGTAAGGGGAGGGGGGGATTGATCGGTTAAATTCGGTATTGCATGAAAAATTGGTAGAACGGGGAATTCCCTAAACCCCATAGATGAATTATGAAATTATGTTGTTGCATGTTGCTGATTTCTGTTGTAATTGTGATTATTGTGTTTGAGTTCATTGCATGTGCTATGGAATGGTTGTTTGGTGATTTTGGGTTTCCGGTAAATTCGGAGTTAATGCCGGATGTTGGAGAGTTGAGTAGAACTGAGGATTTATCGAGTATGAACTAGGATAATCGGTGTAGTCTTGTGGGATAGTACTGTACTGGTATAGTGTAGGATTTCGTGGGATTTAATCGGACGAAATCGGAGTGTGGGGCTGTTTCTGAACAGCAGTTTTTCTGCAGAATTCGCGTGCATTCGCTGGGTGAATGGGGGTGAGACTTCGCCAGGTGAACTGGGTAGTGAATGCTGCATGTTGCTTCTATTTGGCTTCGCTAGGGGTTTCGTCGGGCGAGTCCCAGCGAGTGTTCCCTGCGGGGCTTCGCCAGGCGAATGGCAGCGAGCATGACAACATTTTATGGTTTTTATGATGTGTTGTTCCGTTTCTCGCGTGGTTAGACCCTTGTTGGTCGTGAGCGAGTACGTGGTTATCGTGGATCGGTTGAGAGCATGAAGGTGATGTAGGAAGCGTGTGCTTTAATATTCGTTGATATGAACGATTGAACCAAAGTACGCTGTCATGCCTAAAGTGGCTATGTATCCTTCGATTAGGAATGAATACGTGTGATATGGGAGTGTGATTCTCGTGGTAATTGTATAACCGAATAAGTGACCTGATATACGTTATGAGTGTATGTGATATTGTAAGAAACTCTTGACATGTGGTTGTATGAGATTCAGGTGATAGGAGGCGATAGCAGAACTTTGTTTTCCCTAGAACTGTGTGCAGTTGTGATTGCTGAGCGTGGCCAGTCTGAAGTACCGTGATGATTTATGGGTGCTGGGTGTATGTTGGGTGTTAGAGGGCTATGTGGCTGGCAATTAACGCATTCGACATGATTGGTGGATTATGTGGTATAATTATATGTGTGTGCTATAAGTTGTGTGACCGTGGATCAGTAGGATCGATACGCCTTGTGTGCGTAGTACTCATATGTTGAGTGACCGTAGATCAGTAGGATCGAGTACGCCTTGTGTGCATTGTGATTGTGTGTTGTATGTTGATGGATCAGTAGGATCGTGTGCACCGTGAGTGCTGTGTTGATGAGTGAGATATCTTTGATATATGATAAATTGTGATCAGTAGGATCGATACGCTTTATATGCGTCGTGTTTATGTGTTGTCGTGACGATTGGGTCGGTAGGACCGATATGCCTTAGGTGCATGATGTGTGATATGTTGTGTGGTGAGTTGATCGGCAGGATCGATGCACTTGGTGTGCTTGTGTATGTATGCATATTATGATGCAATGGACCAGTGGGGTCGTGTGCACTATGTGTGTTGTGTGTTTGTGCATAGTGTCTTGCATAGCATGTGGACGTGAAACCTGTGTGGCTCACGTGCTCCAAATGAGGAGCGTGGACGTGAGACCTGTGTGGCTCACGTGCTCCAAATGGGGAGCGTGGACATGAGACCTGTGTGGCTCACGTGCTCCAAACAGGGAGCATGGACGTGAGGCTTGTGTGGCTCACGTGCTCCAAATAGGGAGCGTGGACGCGGTGTATGAGTTACTCGCGTGCTCCAATGGGGAGCGTGGACGGGAATTTGGATCGTTTCTCAGATGGAGTGTATGCGACCACCCGTGTCCCAAGTGGGGGACGTTGATATTTGATTATATGAGCTCAGGAGGAGTGTGGTTGGGATAGGGATGGATCCGTGGGATCGGTACGCCTTGTGCGTCGTGTATATGTATATGTTGTGTGAGGGGTGGATCAATAGAATCGGTGCGCACTTGGTGTGCCAGATGTTTGATGCATGTGAATATTGTGTTGTGCTCCCGGTGGGGAGGGTGATGGCCATGTGTCCATCGATGTTATTGTGTTGTCCTCCTGGTGGGGAGGGTGATGGCCAGGTGTCCATCGATATTATTGTTGTGCTCCCGTAGAGGAGGGTGATGGCCATGTGTCCATCGATGTTGTTGAGATGCTCCCATAGAGGAGGGTGATGGCCAAGTGTCCATCGGTATTATTGTGGTGCTCCCATTGTGGAGGGTTGATGGCCAGTTGCCCAATGGTTGGTGTGCTCCCTGAGTGGAGGGTTGATGGCCAAGTGCTCATCGTTAATATGTGCTCCTGAGTGGAGGGTTGATGGCCAAGTGCCCCTCGTGATTGTGAGTCGGTACCGTGTGTTAAGAGTTGAGTCAGGTGCATGTGTTGCATGGTGTTTTGTGTGTGTGTTGTGATTTGTTGATGATGGGACAATAGGTCCGGGGGTGTAAAATATGAAATAAATGATTTATTGTTTTCCGCCTTTTATTTCATGTATGTTTATACCGTTATTATTTGATCGTGATTTTCACCCCTCTATTGTTGTTGTGGTCTGTGCTTCTTCGGAAGTACAGACAATCCAGGTGTTTAGCTAGCTTGGATTGTGGCGTCGTCATAGGATTGCTCTGATACGTAACACCGGGGCTTTTTGGGGAGTTATTGTTTATTGTTGATTATGTGTGCCCCTGTGGCGTATCCGTTCTTTTGTGGGATATGTGATGATGTATGATGGATATATATTCTGGGCAGATGGCCGATTTTTATATATATGATGATGTATATATACGTATTACGAGGTTTATGACAGACTATGTTTATTTTTCTGCTGCAATATTACTGAAAATTATTTTGAAAAATGATTTGTGGAATTTGGATGGAAATTGTGACATCCCGTTGTGGGAGAAACTCTGATATGTGTTTATTTTAATCATTTTATTTTATTTTTGGGGAAACGGGGTGTTACAAGTTGGTATCAGAGCAGGTCGGTCCGTCCGGCCAGGTTGTCTAGTGTTGTGTATCCCCGTTGTGTGCGACATGTGTGGAAACATTGTCGTTACATGGTTGTTGTTTAACCTTTGTCTGCAGGTGTGTGAATAATTAAAGTGGGGGAGGAGCTCGTGCTTCTCCCGGGTGCTGCAATATGGAGTTGTAACTCGGCGTGTGGTTGAACACTCTCATAGTTTCGCAAGGATGGTTTAATCCCCATCATAATTTCGGCTGTCTATTGATAAATTGAGGAACTGATCACCCTTAATCTGTTGTTGATAGTAGTTGGGATTGTGTTGGATGGGATGGATTTGTCTTGCAAGCTTAGATGGCGTGAGAAGTGCATTGTCTTGAGTTCAGCTGGGTGCTTGATGTCGCTACTGCGAAAATTGGCGCCGGCTAACAGAAGAGTCGCCACCGTGCGTTTTTTATCCCAACGGAGGGAAAGGAAACGCTCATAGTAAACCTACCGCAAAGATGGGAAAGGAATGGTCATCGCAACCAAATCCTGGATTCGGGAGTAGGTTACGCAAGGGGAAGGTATTAGCACCCCTCACGTCCGTCGTACTCGACGGGATCCACGCTTGTTTTCGGGTATGGATTGTTATTCTATCTACTCTACAGGACAGGGGTTAAAAAAAAAGAAAATGACTCGGCAAAGTATCGCACTTTATGCCTACGTATTCCCGTCTGGAACGAGAAATCAGAGTCAACGTAGTTTGCCTACCTACGGGAAAGGAGGGGAAGGTTGCTCGCTAGGATATCGCATCCTATGCCTACGTACTTTCATACAGCATGAAAGATCAGAGCAAACGTAGTTCGGGCTACGTACGACACAAGTCTGTTTTGATTGTTTTTATTCCTTCTGAAAAAGGGTTTTTCTGATTAACAGTCCCAGCGGACAAAAATTGACGTTTTGATGAGTTCACATTCTTTTACGGAAGAAATGTCTTTTATTGTGTTTGAAATGTTTATTGTGTTTTTCTGTTTGTTTTGAGAAAGAAGAGACAAAAATCTAACCTACGATTGCAAGGGGAATCAAACTAACCTAATGTTATCATGCATGGGTTAAGACCTAATGTCTATCATGCTCCTCTCTTGCACAGAGAGAAACAGAGGTCCTAAGGGATAAACGGAAACAGAAACAATAGCATATATACAATAAAGCAGTAAAATGCATGGATGCAGCAATACAAGCGAGGCAAGGGAGTCCCACTCAACCTCGAACCTAGAAAACAATAGGCAAAAGTGAACAGAATTCACTTTCAACCTAACAGGTTAAACAACAAACAATACAGTCAGGGAAATTCAAACAATACATCAAGAATTAAAAACAGCAAAAATAAACAGCAGCCTTCATCAACATCTGTCTTCAAGTCATCTCCAAACAGCTACAAGCTTCAAGCAAGCCTCAGTCTTCATCTTCACAGCCTTCAAGCAAGGTCTCTATCTTCAATCTGCAATGGCTTTTCTTCAAGTCTCAATCTCCAAGATGAATATCAGTCAACAAGATGAAATGGATGCTAAACAGTCAATTGCCTACCAAGGGTGGCTCACTGACTGTTAACATGATACAGACAATTTTCTCTCAAAAGTTCTATCTTTCAAATACATTCACTAATCCTTCCAAAGGAAGGAGGTGGATATTTGAAAGATACTTTGAATCATAGAGAAAGGATGGAGGCAGACAAGACCTTCCATATTTGTGAATCAAGTTTTCTACTCTAGAGCTCTGCCTAGCTCCTAAACCCTACAGCCTTCAACAGCTGCCAGCAAGATGCTCTCCATCAACTCTGGAAGTTGGTCTTCATTCTCTTTGATCTCCAATGGACTTCATCATCACAGTCTTCAGCTCTCCCAATCCCCAAGCAAACCCAATACCCCACACAGTCAAATGAAATAACCCTAGAGAGGGCACACCACACAGTCAAGCAAATGCAAGCAATATACTGATAGTAATAGTGGAATAGGGGAAACCTAGTAATTTCTAAGGGATCTATTAGCTACCCATAATCCCTATAGTCCCATACCCCAAAGATTCAAGCTACAACTCCTAAAAGAAAGGATCTATTACACCTATGTTATCTCCTAAACCCTAGTTTTGATTCTCCTAATCACACCTAAACAAATCACCTAAAAAATAATCCTAAAATTATGAATTAAATTTTATGTACAAGCTAAAGTCCTAAGCTAATCAACCTAAAAGGAATGGGTCAAAAATATTAAAGCATCTAATTAAACCAAAATCAACAATATCATGCATCAAATTAAACCACTTAAAAAGCTATTTAAAAGAAAAATATTCTAAAAATACTAAAACAAAATTTAATTGGAATTTTATTATTTCTTAATTTTCTTAACAGAAATATGAATCTAATGCAAAAACAACCACTAAAAAATAAGCATTTTTCTATTATTTATGATTTTTCAAATAATTAAAAAATAAAAGGATGAAATTAATATGGATTAATTGAGTTAGGGGGTGCAGCAAGTATTAATTTCAGTTAAAACGATAGGATGGGCCCAGACTGGGGGGGCGCGCCTAGCAATGCGCGTCTGGGCCCAGTTGATCAGAAAAAAAAACAAAAAGAAATAAAGACTGAGACGGTGCAGAAAGTAGAAAAATCAGTTATAATGGTTTGGGCCTGGCGTTTGGGGGTGGAAATAGCAACAGATTAGTGAGCCCAGTATGAAGGGTTTAATGAAACGGTGCGTTTGGCTGCGTAATCTTCCTCCAAATTTCGTTTTAAAACGTGGCCTTCAGATCCTAGGTTCAGTCAAGGTCTTGGCTTGCATCTAACGGTCCTCCTTTATCTTCCCCACAGAACTAGGGTTTCCACCATGGATGAACCCTGCATGCAGCTTCATGACTCCATCTTCCACCTTCTCCTACGAACTCGTCCCTCCATGAAAATCAATTCTGTAAAAAGCAAAGACGTTCCACTTCTTCCCCTCTACACAGCCATGGTCTTGGATTCCTCTAAAACTCAATCCACGTTCAAACCCGATAGGTAGAACAACTCGGTTCCACCATTATTCACTGATATCCATCTTGCCAATCCTTGCCAAATATTACACTAATACACTCCACACGCCATGCTGATCAATTTAAGCTATCTAACCAAGACTATCATGCTTTAACCTACGAGTTCTAAGCCCTAACAGAATTGGTGCACCAATGGCAACCTCCATGAAACCTTCTCAAACTTTATGGAAATGATCCTCTAACCTAACCTAACAATTCTAACCTAATAATTCTCTAACATGCTAACTAAATAAATCAATTCGAAGGGAAATACCAACCTGGTTTGATGATGAAAACAGAGGTAGAATCCTTTGGATCCAATGCTTGCAATGCTTGGGAATTGATCAACACACTTGCTTCTTGATTCTGTATGCAATGGATCTTGGTCAAACTTCTTGAATCTTGCAATCACCACCTTCTTGCACCTTGGATGATGAAGATGGATAGCACGATTTCCCCCTTAATTCAAACAGCTTTTGATGTGAATTTTGATCCTTGAATGATCTAGATGAGGATGGGATCAAGAACTTTGGAAATTGATGAAGATTTGATGGAGTTTGAAGTGGTTTTGCAAAAATGGAAGAATGAGGTATAACTTGGTATTTTGATCACAATGATTCACCAACCATGGCATGAAGTTACTCAATTCAATATATATATGAGATTATAAAGCTCTAGAACTTTGTAGAAACTTCCCATGCACACTTTCCTTTGGATTTTGATTATGTAACTTCTTTTGTAAGTAATCAAGCATAACTTCCAAATTTTGAACCAAACTCAAAAATCCACTTTTGCCAATGTTCTTAAAACATTTTTCCAATAAAAATGACCTATAATTTCATCACATTTGGCCAAATTATGAAAAATATCAATTTTAGGTCATTTTTTATTCATTAAATTCACCAAATTTGACCTGTAATTCTCAAATGACCAAAATACCCTTTGCTTGCCAAGACCATAAGTAGAGTTCCACAAATCATATGAAGGCATACCATACCATTATAGAAATCTAAGACAATGAGGAACAACTCTTATGTTGACCAGAAATTTATTTGAAATCTCCTTGAGGGGTAAAAGTTGCTTGGAAGACAAGTAACTTTCACAGACAAAATTTCAGATACCCCAGATGACCTGTAACTTGCAAGGACCATAACTTGAGTTCTATAAATCTCCTTGAGGTCTTCCACCACTCAAATTAAAGGTCTTGAGATCCTCTACAAGTTTCATGTTGACCAAGGATCCATTTGAAGCTTGAATTTTGACTTATCTTGCTTGGAAGTTTGACCTAAACTAAGGGATTTTACACAGAAACCCTAATTTAGAAACTCCTCTTCTCCTTGATTTCTCTTGATTTCTTCTTGGCACATCACCATATCCTTCTCTACATGTCAAATGATGAATCCCACATCTCTCCAATAGACCTTGATGCCCTTCAATCAATCAATTGACCTAGGGTTGACCCAGGGTTGACCCAGATGAAACCCTAGTTGACTGTCTTCAACTGCAACTCTTGTGATCATATCAATGACTTGCCTCCTTCTCCAAATGACTTTCTAGGTCTTCCATGATGTATAGATACCCTCCATACTCAGTTCACAGCTCACAACTTCTTTGATGGTCTTCAAATCCCCTCAGATAGGAGATAGATCCACTGCTTGATCCACTGACTTCTCTGTGTTTCAATTTCCTCCTGATGACTTGGATAAGATTGACTTTGAACAATAACCTCTTGATAGGCTCATAGAGATGAGAATAGTACTTGGTCCCTTGTTGGATGACTTGCTATGCTATGCTATGCAGATGATTAGACTATGTACATGACTCTATATGCAAATGCTAATGTAATTGAAACATAAACCAAGTGAAATAGGTTGAGCAAATTTTAGGGTGCAACAGCTGCCCCTATTCAAGCGACTTGGACCCGATTGGGTGAAGAGCGAACGACCTTCAAACATTCGAGGTACGAGATGATTAAATACTAAGAACCCGGAAATTTGCCAACCGCAGAAATAAACTGCACTACTGCTTGGGGAACGACATTCATCAGCTGAATCTAACTGTTACGGCAACCCACTGATCCCTTAGCGACGTGCTGGGGATCATTTTCATCATCCTGAAAAAGATTCTATCATCGAAGAAATCTCAACTAACACTTGTCCACGTTAGGACTCCTTTTGTCGTCAACTCGGAAAAATCTCGGCAACTTCACTGGGGATGACTCGTCTGCCTTTCATCATCACGAGGGGATTCTATCAACATTGTCCACGTCAGGACTAACTTTTTCCACGTAAGGAATACATCTTTCCACGTTAGGAATAACCTGTCCACGTTAGGACTAAACTTTTCCACGCCAGGAATACATCTTTCCACGTAAGGAATACATCTTCTGGATCTGTCCACGTCAGGACTAAACTTTCCACGTAAGGAATACAATCTTTCCACGTAAGGAATCCACTTTATCTTGATTTGTCCACGTAAGGACTCACGTCTCGTCTTGATTTGTCCACGTAAGGACTCACATCTTCGACCCGCTGAGGAAATAAAACTTGTCCACGTCAGGACTCATGCATCTTCGACCCGCTGGGGAAATAAAACTTGTCCACGTCAGGACTCATGCTTTGCCAACACGAAGGAAGATAAATCTGTCCACGTCAGGACTCGCGTATCTTGTTATCATGAAGAACTATAAACTTGTCCACGTCAGGATGCACATTTCACCATTACGAAAGAGGATATCTGCTGGGAATAAATGGTCCACGTCAGGACACCAACACGAAGAGTAATCAATTTTGTCCACGTCAGGACTTCACATTCAATCAATCCGGAGAAATCAAATCTGTCCACGTTAGGACTAGCACATCTTGTCGACCCGAGGAAATAAATCTGTCCACGTTAGGACACCCACTTCTCTAGCACGAAGAAATTTAGTCAATAAAATTGTCCACGTCAGGACTCATTTCTCCATTGGTCCCGACCCACAAACTTCTTAGCACTGACGTAACAACGACTTTGAGGCGGACTCTACTGGGGATACTTGGAAACCCAACTACCGGACGCCTGTTCTGATAACCGGCGGCAGCCTCTGAAATTCTGATTCATGAAACCCTTTGATGACAAATAACTCTGCTTGGGGGCAAGGAGAGATTTTGCCTACTAACTCTGTGGGGAATAATGCTAAAACGGACATTATCGTTGAATATCTCACGCCGAGATCTTGAATGTTAGGTAATTCACTTGAGCAAGGGCTCTCTCTACCTGCAAGAGACACAATACTTGAAACAAACAGTTAGCCAACCTGGCTTATGTTTCAAAATGCGTATGTTTGACAATGACGCAATGCTCCATTCGACATGGAAATGCTACGCGTTTTTATTTGGTAGATGCAAATATGACACTATATGCCGATGCAAATGCAGACTCGAATTGCTGGGATACAGGAAACTGCTTCAGCAAAATAAATGCTGAAGACAATGCCGACTCCGCTGGGGATAGCCAGGTGCTACAGAATTATTCCAGCAAAATAAATGCTGGAAGAGTGAAGTCAACCCCGCTGGGGAATATACCTCCGCTGGAGAATAGCAGACGCGCCTGGTATGATTGGACTCCTGCTGGGGAATGAACGGACATCACACGGTATTCTGACAAAATAAATGCCAGGGCGCCCAACCAACTCTGCCGGGGAGAGTCTTAATCTTCGAGTTCCACTGGGAGGAAAGAAAACACTTGCTGGAATGAGAGAGCGCTGCTGGGGACGAAACGATTCTCTTGGGGAAAATCAACTGTCTCCGCTGGGGGAGAGTAAATGACCCTACTGGGAAGGGCAGACTGCCTGAATGCAGCTCACGAGTTGGAAATATTAATCTTCTGAAGCTAAACCGCTTTTCTTGAGATGGGGTAATCCTTCTGGGGGACACCACACTGTCTGAATACAACCTACAATCTTGGAATCGCCAAACTCTGCTAAGGATAAACGACTTGGCTGGAGAATGTCCTTTTGGATAAGCTACGACTAGCTGGGGAATTTGATCCTTCTTCAGTGAGGAACATTGCTACCTTGGAAGTGAGACCTGCATGGGGATCGAGTCTTTTGTTACGAGCTTCCGATCCATACTGCAATCTTTTGATCGTTCTCTTCATACGGCTACGAACCCTGCAACACCACAAACAAGACAGGACAAGTCTGTGCAACCAAATCTATTCAGGTTAGCGTTAGTGACATCATTTTCAGTTAATTCAAAGTTTTAGCAATTGTTGGCAAGGGCTAGCGACGTTATGTACTTGCTAGTTTCATTAATCCTAGGCGTTTATCATGCACAAAACAGTAAAGAACCAGCATCAAATACTGAATGACATATTTTATTGATTGGGCCCCTAAATGGGCGGATTTTTGTACACGGGATGTAACTCCTGAAAAGAGGAAGCTACGTACAACAAATATACAAGTATGCACAAGAAGCATAAATATATTGACAAATTAAATTTGTACACATGTCGGCAACGGGATGCAGACGAACATCACGAACTGATCCTCCTATGACTCGCCCGACTCTAATGCTTTCCCGGTATCCACACTTCTGAAGAGATTGTATTTGATAATCGGCCCCCCAGGTATATTCTCCTGCACCAAAGCTCACTGCAGTATCAAATTCGGACCGCAGTCATTTGCTTTTCAAATCCCTAACTTTTGCGTGAACCGCCCTTTACGGGTTTTCAGTTCACCGGGATACCCTTTTTTTGCCGAAGTCGCCCAGTGTAGGTTTTCAACTTCGCGGGTGTACATTTTTTCAATGTTATCCCTAACTTTTGCCCGAACCTTTCATTCTGTTTTTGGTTCGCCAGGATGCCCCATTTTTGCCTGGACTCTCTTTTTTCTGTCCAGCGGGTCAATTTTAAGCAAAGTATTTTTTAACTGCGTCCGAATTCACAGGCGACGTAAAGTCTTCACCGTCCATGGTGGACAACAATAAAGCTCCTCCTGAAAAGACTTTTCTGACAACGTATGGCCCTTCGTAGTTAGGGGTCCACTTGCCCCTGTGATCTGCCTGCGACGGGAGAATCCTTTTCAGCACAAGGTCGCCCGTCTGAAAGCTCCGAGGATGTATCTTCTTATCATAGGCTTTCTTCATTCGGCTCTGGTACAAACGACCGTATGCTAGAGAAGCTAGCCTCTTCTCATCCATTAAACTCAGCTGGTTCAACCTGTCTTTTACCCATTCTGCCTCGTCTAGTTGCACATCTCGTAGTACTCTCAGCGAAGGAATCTCGACTTCCAGCGGTAGCACTGCTTCCATTCCGTATACTAGCGAGAACGGGGTTGCCCCGGTTGATGTGCGTACCGTCGTACGATAACCGTGCAAAGCAAAAGGTAGCATCTCATTCCAATCCTTATAGGTCACCACCATCTTCTGGACGATCTTCTTTATATTTTTATTGGTCGCTTCAACAGCGCCATTCATCTTGGGTCGGTAAGGGGAGGAGTTGTGATGTTCGATCTTAAAATTCTGACAGAGCTCCTTCATCATTTTGTTGTTCAGGTTTGAACCGTTGTCAGTAATTATCCGCTCGGGGATTCCATATCTGCAGATGATATCTCTCTTGATGAATCTGGCCACCACCTGCTTCGTTACATTTGCGTAAGACGCCGCTTCCACCCACTTGGTGAAATAATCGATTGCTACTAGGATGAACCGGTGCCCGTTAGAAGCCGTTGGCTCGATCCTTCCAATCATATCGATTCCCCACATCGAGAATGGCCATGGTGACGACATCACATTCAGAGGACTCGGAGGCACATGAATCTTTTCAGCATAAATTTAGCACTTGTGGCACTTCCTTGCAAACTTGAAACAATCAGTTTCCATAGTTAGCCAAAAATAACCTGCCCGCAGCAGCTTCCTCGTCATAGCATGCCCACCAGCATGCGTACCAAAGGTACCCTCATGTATTTCCTCCATGAGCAACTTCGCCTCTTTTTCATCTACACAACATAGCAGCACCAAGTCGTGATTTCTTCTGTATAAGACACCATCCGGATTCAAATAGAAATTACCCGCCAATCTCCTGAGAGTCTTCTGATCTTGACTGGATGCCCCAGCCGGATACTCTTTGTTCTTTAGGAAATTAAGGATATCAAAATACCATGGTTTGTCATCAGATGCTTCATCAATGGCAAATACGAAGGCAGGTCTGTCAAGCCGAGAGATAATAATTCTGGGAGCTTCGTTCCAGAAGTTGACTTTGTACATAGAAGACAATGTGGCCAAGGCGTCAGCCATCTGATTCTCCGCTCGCGGTACATGATGCAATTCAACTTTGTTAAAGAAAGGCAACAATCTCCTCGCATAGTTCATGTAAGGTATCAAATTGGGCTGACGTGTCTCCCATTCCCCTTTTATCTGATTCACCACCAGAGCTGAGTCTCCGTATACATCCAGATTTTTGATTCGCAAATCAATGGCTTCTTCAAGCCCCATAATACAAGCTTCGTATTCGGCTTCATTATTGGTAACTGGAAAGGTCAATCGAGCGGTAAACGGGATGTGCGACCCGTGTGGAGTAGTGATGATTGCCCCTATTCCGCTACCGTAAGCATTTACAGCTCCGTCAAAGATCAACTTCCATTTGGAACCCAATTCTGGTCCTTCGTCTGGCCACGGCTCGTCACAATCTTTCATCTTTAGGTACATGATATCCTCGTCAGGAAAATCAAACCTCATCGATTGGTAATCTTCAATAGGCTGCTCCGCCAAGTACTCAGACAGTACACTCCCCTTTATAGCCTTCTGCGAGACATACTGGATGTCATATTCAGTCAAAACCATCTGCCAACGGGCAATTCTTCCTGATAACGCCTGCTTTTCGAATACATATTTGATAGGATCCATCTTCGAGATGAGCATGGTTGTATGATTCAGCATATATTGCCTCAAACGCTTGGCGACCCAGGCTAGCGCGCAACAAGTTTTTTCAAGCATTGAATATCGAGATTCACATTCAGTGAACTTTTTACTCAAGTAGTAGATCACATGCTCTTTTCTCCCTGTCTCGTCGTGTTGACCGAGAACACAACCCATACTTCCCTCAAGAACTGTCAAATACATAATCAAGGGTCTCCCTGCCACCGGGGGTATCAAAATAGGAGGCTCCTGCAAATACTGCTTTATTTTATCGAACGCCTTTTGACAATTTTCGTTCCACGTTACAACTTGATCTTTTTTCAACAACTTGAATAATGGCTCACACGTAGCTGTTAGGTGAGATATGAACCGAGCGATGTAGTTCAACCTCCCTAAAAACCCGCACACCTCTTTCTCTGTTTTAGGCGTCGGCATCTCTTGTATTGCTTTTATTTTTGCAGGATCAACCTCGATTCCTTTTTCACTCACGATAAACCCCAGCAGTTTACCCGATCTCACCCCGAAGGTGCACTTGTTAGGGTTCAGTCTCAACCTGAACTTCCTAAGCCTTTTGAATAACTTCAGCAGATTCACCAAATGCTCTTCCTCCGTCTGGGATTTGGCAATCATATCATCGACATAAACTTCGATCTCCTTATGCATCATATCATGGAAAAGAGTCGTCATTGCACGCTGATACGTTGCCCCAGCATTCTTCAACCCGAAGGGCATCACTTTATAACAAAATGTTCCTCAAGGCGTTATGAAAGTAGTCTTCTCCATGTCCTCTGGCGCCATTTTAATCTGATTATAGCCCGAGAAGCCATCCATGAAGGAGAATACGGAGAATTGAGCAGTGTTGTCAACTAGCACATCGATATGAGGAAGCGGAAAATCATCTTTTGGGCTCGCTTTATTTAAATCACGGTAATCTACGCACATTCTCACTTTACCGTCTTTCTTTGGCACTGGTACAATGTTAGAGACCCATGAGGGATATTTTGTCACAGCTAGGAAACCAGCATCCCATTGTTTTTGAACCTCTTCCTTAATCTTCACTGCCATATCGGGTCTAGTTCTGCGAAGCTTTTGCTTGACCGATGGGCATTCTTCTTTCAACGGCAGACGGTGCACAACCATATCTGTATCGAGCCCAGGCATGTCTTCATATGACCAAGCGAACACATCACCATACTCCCTGAGCATTTCAACCAGTCTTCGCTTGACATCGCTCTGCAGCGCGGCTCCTATACGGATGTTCTTTTCAACCCCTTCCGACCCCAGGTTAATAATTTCGATGACCTCCTCGTGAGGCAGAATGACTCTTTCTTCTTGCTTCACCAACCAAGACAATTCTTCGGGAACGTCACCATCTTCAACAATCTCCTCTTCGGCCTGCAATACCGGGTGCTCAAAGTCGAGACGAGTCATAGGTGGTTCAATGATGTCATCTGAAAATGTTATCCTGCAAAAGGAATGGTTAAATGCTTCAAAATGCGTATAAAGCGAATAACCACGCTGCCATTTTATTGTAAAATAAAAAACAGGAAAAACAGAGATCGCAATATTTGCACATGAAAAAACGCCTTTTATTTAATGATTAAACACACAATGTTCATAACAGCACAGCCCTAAGCAAATCATGATGCCCCGGGCAAGACACCAGATTGTTCAACAATTAAAAAAACAAAGTATTACTGTTTAAGAGTCACATGAACAGTCTCCTGAATAGACCAATTGCACAATCCCTGTCCTGGCACGCTTGGCTGAATCCAGGCGTCCATGTCGCAATCACTGTCTCCTTCGTCAGACTCCGAAGCAGCGTTAATGGTCTCGTGGCATACTCCACTAGCAGTGATGGTTATTGGTCCTCTGAAACGGGGTGCCCCCACAACAGGTGTTGATGACGACGGTTGATATCCCAGCCCAAATCGGTCCATCTTCACGGGAATGTCCAGCACTTTGCCCCAGCCCTTTGTCTCACCTGTCTCTACTAGAGCTTGAGCTTCTTTGTATGACGAGACGGCTATCTCCGACGCTTTGCTCGGCCCGGGACCTTTGTCTTTGATGCGCAACCCTTCAAATGCCTGACAGGGTGTTTCGTGAATCTCTCCATCGACCTCCACATACTTAAATGATGACAGATGGCTGACCAGTATATCTTCTTCTCCACATACAGTGACCACACTGTCCCCCACCATATATTTCAACTTTTGATGCAAGGTAGACGTGACTGCCCCAGCCCCATGAATCCAGGGTCGTCCGAGAAGGCAGCTGTATGCAGGCTGGATGTCCATGATATAAAATTCAGTCGCGAAAACCTCCGGCCCCACCTGTAGAGGTAATGTTATGGATCCAAAAACTGTTCTTCGCGTACCATCGAATGCCCTGACCACCAAGTCACTGGGCGTGCACAGGATTCCTCTAACATCTAGTTTCATCATCGCTTTCTTGGGCAGCACGTTTAAGGACGATCCAGTGTCTACCAGTACATGCGACATGACTGATCCTCTACATTCCACAGAGACGTGCAACGCCATATTATGCTCTCTCCCCTTCGGGGTCAAATCGAAGTCTGTAAATCCCAAGCTATGGCCTGCATTCACATGCGCCAACACTCCCTCCAGCTGATTTACGGAAACATCTTGGGGTACGAAGGAAGTATCCAGGACTTTCAACAATGCATTTCTGTGAGCTTTAGAACACAATAGCAACGACAATATAGATATCTTTGACGGCGTCTGTTGCAGATGCTCAACAATTTTATAATCACTTTTACGAATCAAGCGCATGAACTCTTCCACATCTTTCGATGCCGCTTCTTTTTCATTCCCCTGTACTGGGACATTCTCAATCATCTTTCCTTTTCCCTTTTCCAGTCGCTCAGCCTCTACCTCAGGCGATATGAAGATTCTCCCACTCCTTGTCATACCTCCGGTACCAACAACGTTGTCTACAGTCTCAGCGGGCTGCTTATTAACATCAATTTTTACTCCGTCACAATACACTTCCAAACCATAGGACCAGGGGACTGCCTTAGTGCTCTCGTACGGGATTGGTCCGGCCTTAGTGATAGTGATCGGTGGTCGTTGGGCCGGTGCCATTATAGTGATCGTTTTTCGAGGAATCGTCACAGTAGCCACATCACTTTGCTTGTCTGCTAATACCCCTGCAGGTTCTTCAATTGCTGCTCGGTCAAATTGCAGTGTGCCGCCATCTATTAGAGCCTGAATACCTTTCTTTAATTCATCACAACCCCCAGCTAGGGTCCAACACTCTAAACAATACTCGTCACATCCTGGATAGACACCCCCTTGCAATAATTTGCTCTTTATCTCGCACAACAGTGTCTTTAAGTCGTCGACATTCATAATCAAATTCAAATCCTCCTCCGTTAAAATGGCGTTTGCCCCATGGTTGGGCATGGGCTTCTGCACTATATTCGGACCTGCCGTTCCAAAATTGATAGCCTTACTATCCAATAGATCCTGCACAACATGCTTGAACGCATGGCAACCCTCCACATCATGGCCAAGGGCCCCAGAGTGGAATTCACAGTGCCTGCTTGCATCATAGCCGTACGGAGGAGTGCCTGTTATTGGCGCCAGAGTTCTCTTCTCTACCAAGTTCAAACCCAGTAACGTCTGTAACAAATCCGCATACGTTGAAGGAGGCTTTTCAAACACCCTCCTTGGTTTACCCCCCTGGAATCTGCGCTGGGCAGGCTGTGCCCCCTGCTGTGGCTGCTGTTGCTGTTGTTGTTGTTGAAATGGTTGTTGCTGAAACAGAATAGTAACGCTTGCCACCTGCTGCGGCTGATTGTACTGGTTTCGACCTCTGCCCCGGCCTCTGCCTCGGCCCCCAAACACTGCGCTTGCATCGCCCTGACGGCGCCCACCAAAAGCCCTTCTGTTGCTGCCTGTTGAGGTGGATTCCTCAGCTTAGAATCTTCCCTGTTTAATGTTACTTTCAATCTTCTCTCCCATTAGGATTAAATCTGAGAAACTGCCCAAAGAAGTGTGAAACAACTTGTCATAAAACATGCCGGTGAATGTTCTTATGAACATATCATTCATTTCCTTGTCCTCCAAAGGGGGATGGACTCTAGCAGCCATGTCGCGCCATCTCTGCGCATACTCTTTGAAGCTCTCGCCCTTCTTCTGGGACAACCCCTGCAATTGGACCCGGTTGGGTGCCAAGTCGCTGTTATACTTATAGTGAGCTACAAATGCTTCTGCCAGCTGCTTCCATGTCTTTATATGAGTTGGCTCCAATCCCATATACCACTCGAGGGAAGGACTAGACAAGCTATCTTGAAAGAAATGCATTAGCATCCTCTCATCATTAGAATATGCTGACATCCTTCTGTAATATGACCGCACGTGCACTTTTGGACAAGTGTCCCCCTTATACTTATCAAATGTAGGAGCTTTAAATTTGATCGACACCCTCAAGCCAGGCACCAGACCCATTGTTGACATGTCTAAGCCGACAACACTTTGATTTACGACCCCCCTCATCTGCTCTTCTAGCATTCTGATCCTCTGGGAGTCATCCATAGGCCCCTCGAAACCTCCACCGGAGAAAGCGTCCTCTTGTTGGTCCTCTTTCCAGTTACCATTCCCATCTCCATACCCATCGTATCCATTGTTACGGCCAACTCTGGTCTGATTCATCACCGGGCCTCGTCCCCTGTTGCCGTACCCCTGAGCGACCCCAGCAGGTCCAAAAGCCATTAACCCAGCGCCATTTCCATTTCCGAATCCTCCATAACCCTGATTAGTCATACCATATCCGTCCTGCCCGCAGCCTTGAGCATTGAAACCGTACTTCCCAGTATTATCGAATCCCTGGTCATTGAACCCGAATCCAGTATTACCAAAGCCATTGCCTCCCATGTTATCACCCAGGTTAACATCTCCAAGCCCAACATTGTTAACGATAGTCTCGTTCCCCATTCCAACGTTACCATTTCCGGCAGCAGCGCCATTGTTGACATTAACAGCAGGTATGTTGACTACAGGTGGAGCCACTGGTGTGGGAGTACCATCCCTGTGAACAGTGTCGACTCACACAGACTGATGATCCTCATTTCCGTGTCCAACATTCCTTACCAACAGAGGCTGCACCAAAGCTTGCAAATTCTCCTGACCTTTTGCAATAGTCTCCATTGTTTGCATGAAGAGCGCCAGCTTCTCATGCATATCTTGCATCTCATTCTGCATTTGATCCATGATTCTTCGGCAGTTGGTGCGAGTGGAGTATCGGTGCGGGCGCTGATCTTCAATCCTGAAAAGACCTGGTACAGTGCAAGAAATAAGACACCATCCAATAATCACCTGTAATGCAATATGAATATGAATGCAATGCAATATGTGTCTGTGCATTAGGGAACATCATTCCCCGATTCTAGTGCGAATGTGCCAGTGCAGTGACAGTGCTAGCAATACGGTGATCGGAGCCGAATCATAGAAAGCCTCATATATTGCAGAGAAATCCATTAAACCAAGAATACAATATCACTGAGTACAATAAGAAGGCATGACCTCAACCAACAATTCTGGTGATGGTCAGCACTATGCAAATAAAGCATACAAGTTAATACATGCAACAGTCAAGTACACTCATAAGCCTGATACTCTTCTAGCAACTTCTTAGTCTCTGGATGACTTGGTCGGGTAAGCAGACCCTTGACAAGTTGGTTTCTTCGTTTGAGAACACGTCGCACGTCACCAGCGCTTTCCTCCCATGCCCTTTCTCCGAAGCGATCCTCTAGCTTCCGCTTCTGAGACACAGCTTCGTTCCTGCCTTCGATGTCCTTGTTCAATGCATTCTGAAGACTGTACCTGGTCATCACCTCTTCTTCATACTTCTTAATGCTAGCCTTCAACTGCTCTTCGAGGTCAGAAATTTGCTGCTTCAATTTGTCTTCCCTCTTTTTGTTGTTGGTTAGCGTAGCATTCCAGGTCTTATTACAAGAAGAGATTTCTCGGTGTGCGGCGTCGAGTGCTTTCTTTTTGGACTCCAACATGTCATGAGAGCTTCTGAACTCTTGACCCAGACGTTCACGCTTCTTTTTCTCCTCAGTCAACTCAGCGCCTAGCCTGTTTACTAATTCGATCTGCTGTTGGAAAGCATGCACAACCTTGTTTTTCTCGCTACGCATCTGAGCCAGCTCTTGCTCTAACCCTTCATTGATCTTCATTAAGGCTTCTTTTTCTTTCACAACTCGCTCGTAGACCTCCATAGTGACAGTGGTTGGTTCTTCCACCGGAATATGAACAGGGACTGGTGCAGCTGGAAATGGCATCAGTAACTGTCTTGCTCTCTCTTGGATCCAAACTCTGTAGGGTGCATAAACCTGACAATCATTCTTCCCTAACAGCGACTTCCCTCTTCTGTTGATACGCATCCATGCGTGCTGCAGCTTGGCTAGTAACTCTCCCTTCAAATCACCGGTGAAGTACAGAGATTCCTGTACTTCTTCCTCCTTTGGTGGGTTCTTTAACGCATATCCGAACTGGAGAACAAACAGGGACGGGTTGTAATTGATACACCCTTTTCTTCCTATCAACGGAACATTAGGATACCCAGAGCAACTGAAAATAAGCTCAGACCCCAACAAGTCTCGATCAAACCACTCAATGTCTTCAGAAGATAGCCTCATCAAGCGCTCTGGCCAGTCAGCTGTAGTTGCACTATCCACAAAAGGTCCCTTCAGGGGAAGATGACTCTCTAACCACATATTCAACAGCGGCGCACAACAGTAAACAGTATTTCCCCTTCTATTTTCATTTTTGTAGTGCAATGAATGATAGAGATCTCTAATCAAAGTGGGTACCGGGTTGCCAGCAGCAAACAGATAGAAAGCGTCCAAGTCCTCAAAATTGGGTAAGTTGGGAAACAACACTATTCCGTAAATGCATAAAGCTAAGATAGCATTAAAGACTATCCAGCACCCGCTCTTGGCGTACTCTTGAGCTTTGCCAACCAGAAAATCAAGGGAGAAACCTGGAACCCCAAGCCAAGAAGTCACTAGTAGTTCAGCAGCGTTCATGTGCAAGGCCTTAGCTAAATCCTCCAACTTGGGCTCAGCGGCAGAGTGAATAAAGGGGACCTTGTTCTGTACTGGTAGCTCAGTAAACTCCACATACTCTTCAATGGTAGGCCCCAAAATAAAGTCAGCAAACGTGAAACACCTCAAAGCCGGGTCATAGAATTGCATCAAGGTGTACAGCCCATTCAACTCAACAGCAGTTGGCTTGCAGACTAGTCTCAACAATCTTCCATGACTTATCCTGAAACTTCTCCTAACCTCCTCATCTGCAAGAGACATCAGACCAAGTAAGGGAGTAATGTCAGGTGTAGGCAACTTGTACGCAACTGTCTTCCTCAAACCAGCCATGATCAATAAGCAGAAGTCCGGGCACTAGAACCAGGGAATATGCGAATGCACCTGCAGCACAGACACACGTTAATGGGATGCAATGATAATGGTTATGCAAGCAATGCAATGCAAATAGATGCAACAGGGACCAAATGCCATGGCTGAGAAGCCTGAACCACATCAAAAGTCTCAGATAGACCCTCCAGAATTCCTCAAACCCTGGTCTCAGATAGACCCAATACAAAGCTCTAACACTGGTCTCTGATAGACCCCATATCATAACTCTGACGAGTCTCTGACAGACCCCATATCATAACTCCAACTGGTCTCTGATAGACCTCTCAACTCTCCATAAATACCCAGGATCTCAGATCAAGAAACAAACCGGTATCTGAAGGTCTAGTTACCTGCATAACCCCAAACCCTCTCACAGGTAGGTGTCCTAGTAACTGACAAACGGTATGGCATCCTATGCGGTCGTCGGCGTCACAGACTTTCAGGGTTGATGATACGATTCCCAGAAGGAGTGGCATCATCAAATCCTGAAGAGGCCTCACTTAGCCAACTTCCAAATGATCGGTTCCCGGAGTCGACAATTCAGCTAACCAACAACCCCTTCGACCCAAAGGGTAGAAAAAGAAGTCAACCAGAAGAACCTCGTCCGAGTGTAGATTTCGTGGGACACTAATGCAAGCAAAGCCGGCACGCGCCCACTACTTTCTACTCTAATTCTAGGTGCACTCAAGCCCAGGTCCGGCTTATCTCTCAATCACAGAATCACCCGGCACAACCCCAATACAGCAATAATAACAAATAATATAATGCTGAAAGTAAATGACAGAAATATAAATCCATACAAAATCCTCGACGGGAAAACAAGCTCTAGGATTGACTCTCTTGAGGGACGTTGGATCCCAAATGCATAAGGAACTATCGCAGTCCTTAGCAGCCAGGGGACGTTGGATTCCCAGCAGAGTCGCCAACTGTCGCTACTGCGAAAATCGGCGCCGGCTAACAGAAGAGTCGCCACCGTGCGTTATTTATCCCAACGGAGGGAAAGGAAACACTCAGAGTAAACCTACCGCAAAGATGGGAAAGGAATGGTCATCGCAACCAAATCCTGGATTTGGGAGTCGGTTACGCAAGGGGAAGGTATTAGCACCCCTCACGTCCGTCGTACTCGACGGGATCCACGCTTGTTTTCGGGTATGGATTATTATTCTATCTACTCTACAGGTCAGGGGTTAAAAGAAAAGAAAATGACTCGGCAAAGTATCGCACTTTATGCCTACGTATTCCCGTCTGGAACGAGAAATCAGAGTCAACGTAGTTCGCCTACCTACGGGAAAGGAGGGGAAGGTTGCTCGCTAGGATATCGCATCCTATGCCTACGTACTTTCATACAGCATGAAAGATCAGAGCAAACGTAGTTCGGGCTACGTACGACACAAGTCTGTTTTGATTGTTTTTATTCCTTCTGAAAAAGGGTTTTTCTGATTAACAGTCCCAGCGGACAAAAATTGACGTTTTGATGAGTTCACATTCTTTTACGGAAGAAATGTCTTTTATTGTGTTTGAAATGTTTATTGTGTTTTTCTGTTTGTTTTGAGAAAGAAGAGACAGAACTCTAACCTACGGTTGCAAGGGGAATCAAACTAACCTAATTTTATCATGCATGGGTTAAGACCTAATGTCTATCATGCTCCTCTCTTGCGCAGAGAGAAACAGAGGTCCTAAGGGATAAACGGAAACAGAAACAATAGCATATATACAATAAAGCAGTAAAATGCATGGATGCAGCAATACAAGCGAGGCAAGGGAGTCCCACTCAACCTCGAACCTAGAAAACAATAGGCAAAAGTGAACAGAATTCACTTTCAACCTAACAGGTTAAACAGCAAACAATACAGTCAGGGAAATTCAAACAATACATCAAGAATTAAAAACAGCAAAAATAAACAGCAGCCTTCATCAACATCTGTCTTCAAGTCATCTCCAAACAGCTACAAGCTTCAAGCAAGCCTCAGTCTTCATCTTCACAGCCTTCAAGCAAGGTCTCTATCTTCAATCTGCAATGGCTTTTCTTCAAGTCTCAATCTCCAAGATGAATATCAGTCAACAAGATGAAATGGATGCTAAACAGTCAATTGCCTACCAAGGGTGGCTCACTGACTGTTAACATGATACAGACAATTTTCTCTCAAAAGTTATATCTTTCAAATACATTCACTAATCCTTCCAAAGGAAGGAGGTGGATATTTGAAAGAGACTTTGAATCATAGAGAAAGGATGGAGGCAGACAAGACCTTCCATATTTGTGAATCAAGTTTTCTACTCTAGAGCTCTGCCTAGCTCCTAAACCCTACAGCCTTCAACAGCTGCCAGCAAGATGCTCTCCATCAACTCTGGAAGTTGGTCTTCATTCTCTTTGATCTCCAATGGACTTCATCATCACAGTCTTCAGCTCTCCCAATCCCCAAGCAAACCCAATACCCCACACAGTCAAATGAAATAACCCTAGAGAGGGCACACCACACAGTCAAGCAAATGCAAGCAATATACTGATAGTAATAGTGGAATAGGGGAAACCTAGTAATTTCTAAGGGATCTATTAGCTACCCATAATCCCTATAGTCCCATACCCCAAAGATTCAAGCTACAACTCCTAAAAGAAAGGATCTATTACACCTATGTTATCTCCTAAACCCTAGTTTTGATTCTCCTAATCACACCTAAACAAATCACCTAAAAAATAATCCTAAAATTATGAATTAAATTTTATGTACAAGCTAAAGTCCTAAGCTAATAAACCTAAAAGGAATGGGTCAAAAATATTAAAGCATCTAATTAAACCAAAATCAACAATATCATGCATCAAATTAAACCACTTAAAAAGCTATTTAAAAGAAAAATATTCTAAAAATACTAAAACAAAATTTAATTGGAATTTTATTATTTCTTAATTTTCTTAACAGAAATATGAACCTAATGCAAAAATAACCACTAAAAAAATAAGCATTTTTCAATTATTTATGATTTTTCAAAGAATTAAAAAATAAAAGGATGAAATTAATATGGATTAATTGAGTTAGGGGGTGCAGCAAGTATTAATTTCAGTTAAAACGATAGGATGGGCCCAGACTGGGGGGGCGCGCCTAGCAATGCGCGTCTGGGCCCAGTTGATTAGAAAAAAAAACAAAAAGAAATAAAGACTGAAACGGTGCAGAAAGTAGAAAAATCAGTTATAATGGTTTGGGCCTGGCGTTTGGGGGTGGAAATAGCAACAGATTAGTGAGCCCAGTCTGAAGGGTTTAATGAAACGGTGCGTTTGGCTGCGTAATCTCCCTCCAAATTTTGTTTTAAAACGTGGCCTTCAGATCCTAGGTTCAGTCAAAGTCTTGGCTTGCATCTAACGGTCCTCCTTTATCTTCCCCACAGAACTAGGGTTTCCACCATGGATGAACCCTGCATGCAGCTTCATGACTCCATCTTCCACCTTCTCCTACGAACTCGTCCCTCCATGAAAATCAATTCTGTAAAAAGAAAAGACGTTCCACTTCTTCCCCTCTACACAGCCACGGTCTTGGATTCCTCTAAAACTCAATCCACGTTCAAACCCGATAGGTAGAACAACTCGGTTCCACCATTATTCACTGATATCCATCTTTCCAATCCTTGCCAAATATTACACTAATACACTCCACACGCCATGCTGATCAATTTAAGCTATCTAACCAAGACTATCATGCTTTAACCTACGAGTTCTAAGCCCTAACAGAATTGGTGCACCAATGGCAACCTCCATGAAACCTTCTCAAACTTTATGGAAATGATCCTCTAACCTAACCTAACAATTCTAACCTAATAATTCTCTAACATTCTAACTAAATCAATCAATTCGAAGGGAAATACTAACCTGGTTTGATGATGAAAACAGAGGTAGAATCCTTTGGATCAAATGCTTGCAATGCTTGGGAATTGATCAACACACTTGCTTCTTGATTCTGTATGCAATGGATCTTGTTCAAACTTCTTGAATATTGCAATCACCACCTTCTTGCACCTTGGATGATGAAGATGGATAGCACGATTTCCCCCTTAATTCAAACAGCTTTTGATGTGAATTTTGATCCTTGAATGATCTAGATGAGGATGGGATCAAGAACTTTGGAAATTGATGAAGATTTGATGGAGTTTGAAGTGGTTTTGCAAAAATGGAAGAATGAGGTATAACTTGGTATTTTGATCACAATGATTCACCAACCATGGCATGAAGTTACTCAATTCAATATATAGATGAGATTAGAAAGCTCTAGAACTTTGTAGAAACTTCCCATGCACACTTTCCTTTGGATTTTGATTATGTAACTTCTTTTGTAAGTAATCAAGCATAACTTCCAAATTTTGAACCACACTCAAAACTCCACTTTTACCAATGTTCTTAAAACATTTTTTCCAATCAAAATGACCTATAATTTCATCACATTTGGCCAAATTATGAAAAATCTCAATTTTAGGTAACTTTTTATTCATTAAATTCACCAAATTTGAGACCTTGAGCTATGAGCCTTTCCAATCTTTCATTATCACTTTCCTAGACTCAAAATGTCATTTGGAGCAATTTTGATGTTGTGAAGTTTTTCATTTGAAGCTTCCTTGTATGTGTTTGGGGCATAGGCTTGAAATGACCTGTAATTCTCAAATAACCAAAATACCCTTTGCTTGCCAAGACCATAAGTAGAGTTCCACAAATCATATGAAGGCATACCATACCATTATAGAAAGCTAAGACAATGAGGAGCAACTCTTATGTTGACCATAAATTCAAATGAAATCTCCTTGAGGGGTAAAAGTTGCTTGGAAGACAAGTAACTTTCACAGACAAAATTTCAGATACCCCAGATGACCTGTAACTTGCAAGGACCATAACTTGAGTTCTATAAATCTCCTTGAGGTCTTCCACCACTCAAATCAAAGGTCTTGAGATCCTATACAAGTTTCATGTTGACCAAGGATCCATTTGAAGCTTGCATTTTGACTTATCTTGCTTGGAAGTTTGACCTAAACTAGGGGATTTTACACAGAAACCCTAATTTAGAAACTCCTCTTCTCCTTGATTTCTCTTGATTTCTTCTTGGCACATCACCATATCCTTCTCTACATGTCAAATGATGAATCTCACATCTCTCCAATAGACCTTGATGCCCTTCAATCAATCAATTGACCTAGGGTTGACCCAGATGAAACCCTAGTTGACTGTCTTCAACTGCAACTCTTGTGATCATATCAATGACTTGCCTCCTTCTCCAAATGACTTTCTAGGTCTTCCATGATGTCTAGATACCCTCCATACTCAGTTCACAGCTCACAACTTCTTTGATGGTCTTCAAATCCCCTCAGATAGGAGATAGATCCACTGCTTGATCCACTGACTTCTCTGTGTTTCAATTTCCTCCTGATGACTTGGATAAGATTGACTTTGAACAATAACCTCTTGATAGGCTCATAGAGATGAGAATAGTACTTGGTCCCTTGTTGGATGACTTGCTATGCTATGCTATGCAGATGATTAGACTATGTACATGACTCTATATGAAAATGCTAATGTAATTGAAACATAAACCAAGTGAAATAGGTTGAGCAAATTTTAGGGTGCAACACTTGAGAATTGTTTGGGCGGGTCGGCTCAGAACAATTTTGAAGTGTTTGGATTTTGATGGAAATCTTCGAGTTATAATGGAAGTGGGAAAGTTGGCGATTTGCCGATTGATTGTGGTTGTTTGAAGAGTTATCTTGACAAGGTAGTGATTAGCAGTCAGAACGTGAAGTAGAGTTGTGACCGACTCAGTTACGGGAACCGGTCCGAGAGTGAGGACTCCATATGGTATGTTTGTTTGGATGGACAAGGATTGAATCAAGGGAGTAGTTTTGAGACTGGTATCGAGCATGTGTGTTGTGACGACAGATTATGAAGCCGAGTATGTAAGTGTGGATAGTGACATCTGGTGGATGTTAAAGAAAGTAAGAATATGGAGTGCAAATCGGTGTAACTCGGCCTTTAAGTGTTCCAAGAGTTGAGGATGTGTTGAATGGTCTTCTAAGTGTGAAATTGTTGTAGTACGTCGAATTCCGAGATCGCAGCTTTTTACGGAATCGAAATCGGACACTCGGAAGTCAGGTAACGGTCGAAAATGAGATTTCGGACTGTCATGTTCGCCAGACCCTTCGCCTAGCGAGCATGCTGGCGAACGACTCACTACTATGTTCGCTTGGCGAGGAAGTCCTGGGCAGAGAAAGTTGTTTTGATGTTTTTGTCGTAACGGGAGAACCGTAACTCGGAATGACGCACGGTTCAAACCGTTGGAAAGCTAGTCCAAAGATCTAGATGATGGTGAAGTATTGGGATGGAATTAAGTTAATTATTGAAGCACTATTTTTGGATTTTGTAGTAAATGCAAAGCGTGTGGTGCGTGTTTCCGCCATAACTTGCGAAAGTGAGTATCCGTTTGGCATGTAATTTTCCCTACTTGGTGGAGTGAGACAATGGTTGTGTTAACCGATGATATTTTGGTATAGTCAAAGAAGATATGGAATCGTGTTAAGCATAGGAAACTTAAGTTACCAGTGTGAGAGGAAAAGCAGTTTTTATGCCAAGGCGAAGAGGGTTTCAAAGAGTTTTCGGAGAGCTGTCAACAACTCGTGTATGGGTTGTTCCGAACTCGATAGATATATTTGTTATGTTGTGTGAAGCTCTGTTGATATGGTTGGAAGATGTGTTCAGTGCAACATCAGTGAGTTGTGGTTATGCTTTACAACAACTTGGAGTACATAAGAGTAATCGTCTGACAAGTAATTTGGAGTTGGCTAATGCGGTGGTTGCGCCAGAGTTGGGGGCTTCAATTGGGTAGTTTGAGATTTGAAATGTTTGGTGACCGCCAGAGCTTGAGGTATCTGTTTAATTTGGAAGCGTAGTATATGAGGCAGAGAAAATAATGTAGAACTCTAGAAGGATTATGGTTTTAGATTGAGATTATCATCCGGAAAAGGATAATGTGGTAGCTTATGTTGTAATTTGAAGATCCTTACATATGATGAAGAGGATGATAGAGAGAGTTGGGACTGATTAAGCAGTTTTGCGATATGAGTTTGGTTATGAGGAGACTTCTTGTGGAGCTTAGCTTTGTGTTTTGGACCTTACTAAGTGACATTCTTGATGAGATTCGATGAAGTCAAAGTGCTGGGTTGAGTTGGTAGACTGGAAGAATTTGAGGAATTAAAAGTTGAAAGGACGATTTTTAGATTAATGGAAATGGTATCCTAATATGTGGTGATAAGAGTTTGTGTTCTAGATATTATTGAGTGGAATAAGAGTGATGAGGTAAATGGAGTATCCACCACGGTGCTATGAAGATGTAATCGGATTTGAAGTAATTATTTTGATGGACATAGATGGAGAGAGAAGTGGTTGAGTTTATTCATACCGATTAGAATTGTCGAAAGTCGAAGAATAGATGTCAAAGACCGTTGGGTCTGATGCGACCGTAGAACATCCCAAAGTGGATGTCAGATAATAGTTCCATGGATTTTGCGCTGGTTTCCGAGGAATTTGAAGGATATGATTTTAATTTGGGATGGATTAACTGTTCTATGTTGAGGACTATAAGGTGTATATCGATGAAGTTGTGAAGTTGTATAAGATGTCGTCACATATTGTACCGGATGGGAATCTGAGATTGCATCGAGGTTTTGGAAGAGTTTGCAGACGCTTTGAGTATCATGTGGAGGTTGAACTCTGCCTTTCATCCATGTACAGATGGACGGACAAGGAGGGATGTACATTGTTTAGAGGGTTTGTGGAGAACCTGTGTGTTGGATCGAGATGGATCGTAGAATGGTTAATTATCGTAATTGAGCTACCTAGAATGACGGTTACCATTCTGGTGTCGGAATGGCGCTGTGTGAGGACTTGTGCAAGTAAGAAACGATTAGATGGTTGAGGCATTGCTAGATCGGATTGGTAAACGATGAACGACTCCGAGGGAAAGAGACACCTTTGGTGAGAGTGGCTCGGAGAGGTGCTGCAAGAGGCAGTGTGACTTGGGAGATGGGATGCGGGATGCGTATCCGGGATTGTTTCCATCAGATAATTTTCGTGGACGAAAATAATTAAAGTGGGGGAGAGTTGTAACGTCCATTTTAATTATTTTTGGTTTCAGAAATATTTTATTCGCGGATGTGTTTTGAGAAATTAATTGGAGAATCAAGAAATCATAATATTAATATATAGTGATAAAATGTGATAATTAGTAGTAATGTTAATATTGCTATTAATCATTATTATTGTTATTACTAATATTAATATATATGAGCAAAAATATTATTATTGGATTTTTGGAATTAAAAGGAATAAGATTATTAAATTATGGAATTAATAAATATGAAGGATATTATTTATTTGGAAATAAAAGTGATTTTTGGGGTATTAAGGGCAATTGTGGCATTATGGAAAAAGGGGATAGAGAAGAACACGATAGAACAAAGGAGGGAGGACGAAAAATGCATGGTTGAAGCGATCAAGTGAACAAGCTCGACAAGGAAGACGTGAAGGCTGTGAATTTGTGAAGGTTCATCATCATCAGAATCGAATTTGAGGTAAGGGGGGGGGGGATTGATCGGTTAAATTCGGTATTGCATGAAAAATTGGTAGAACGGGGAATTCCCTAAACCCCATAGATGAATGATGAAATTATGTTGTTGCATGTTGTTAATTTCTGTTGTAATTGTGATTATTGTGTTTGAGTTCATTGCATGTGCTATAGAATGGTTGTTTGGTGATTTTGGGTTTCCGGTAAATTCGGAGTTAATGCCGGAAGTTGGAGAATTGAGTAGAACTGAGGATTTATCGAGTATGAACTAGGATAATCAGTGTAGTCTTGTGGGATAGTACTGTACTGGTATAGTGTAGGATTTCATGGGATTTAATCGGACGAAATCGGAGTGTGGGGCTGTTTCTGAACAGCAGTTTTTCTGCAGAATTCGCGTGCATTCGCTGGGCGAATGGGGGCGAGACTTCGCCAGGTTTCGCCAGGAGAACTGGGCAGCGAATGCTGCCTGTTGCTTCCGTTTGGCTTCGCTAGGGGTTTCGTCGGGCGAGTCCCAGCGAGTGTTTGCTGCGGGGCTTCTCTAGGCGAATGGCAGCAAGCATGACATCATTTTATGGTTTTTATGCTGTGCTGTTCCGTTTCTCGCGTGGTTAGACCCTTGTTGGTCGTGAGCGAGTACGTGGTTATCGTGGATCGGTTGAGAGCATGAAGGTTATGTAGGGAGCGTGTGCTTGAATATTCGTTGATATGAACGATTGAACCGAAGTAGGCTGTGATGCCTAAAGTGGCTATGTATCCTTCGATTAGGAATGAATACGTGTGATACGGGAGTGTGATTCTCGTGGTAATTGTATAACCGAATAAGTGACCTGATATACGTTATGAGTGTATGTGATATTGTAAGAAACTCTTGAGATGTGGTTGTATGAGATTCAGGTGATAGGAGACGAGCATAGCAGAACTTTGTTTTCCCTGGAACTGTGTGCAGCTGTGATTGCTGAGCGTGGCCAGTCTGAAGTGCCGTGATGATTTATGGGTGCTGGGTGTATGTTGGGTGTTAGAGGGCTATGTGGTTGGCGTTTAACGCATTCGACATGATCGGTGGATTATGTGGTATAATTATATGTGTGTGCTATAAGTTGTGTGACTGTGGATCAGTAGGATCGATACGCCTTGTGTGCGTAGTGCTCATATGTTGAGTGACCGTAGATGAGTAGGATCGGGTACGCCTTGTGTGCGTTGTGACTGTTTGTTGTACGTTGATGGATCAGTAGGATTGTGTGCACCGTGAGTGCTGTGTTGATGAGTGAGATATCTTTGATATATGATAAATTGTGATCAGTAGGATCGATATGCTTTATATGCGTCGTGTTTATGTGTTGTCGTGACGATTGGGTCAGTAGGACCGATATGCCTTAGGTGCATGATGTGTGATATGTTGTTTGGTGAGTTGATCGGTAGGATCGATGCACTTGGTGTGCTTGTGTATGTATGCATATTATGATGCGATGGACCAGTGGGGTCGTGTGCACTATGTGTGTTGTGTGTTTATGCATAGTGTCTTGCATAACGTGTGGACGTGAGACCTGTGTGGCTCACGTGCTCCAAATGGGGAGCGTGGACGTGAGACCTGTGTGGCTCACGTGCTCCAAATGGGGAGCGTGGACGTGAGGCCTATGTGGATCACGTGCTCCAAATGGGGAGCGTGGACGTGGTGTATGAGTTACTCGCGTGCTCCAGTGGGGAGCGTGGACGGGAATTTGGATCGTTGCTCGGATGGAGTGTATGCGACCACCCGTGTCCCAAGTGGGGGACATTGATATTTGATTATATGAGCTCAGGAGGAGCGTGGTAGGGATAGGGATGGATCCGTGGGATCGATACGCCTTGTGCATCGTGTATATGTATATGTTGTATGAGGGGTGGATTGATAGAATCGGTGCGCACTTGGTGTGCCAGATGTTTGATGCGTGTGAATATTGTGTTGTGCTCCCGGTGGGAAGGGTGATGGCCATGTATCCATCGATGTTATTGTGTTGTGCTCCCGGTGCGGAGGGTGATGGCCAAGTGTCCATCGGTATTATTGTTGTGCTCCCGTAGAGGAGGGTGATGGCCATGTGTCCATCGATGTTGTTGAGATGCTCCCGTAGAGGAGGGTGATGGCCAGGTGTCCATCGGTATTATTCTGGTGCTCCCATTGTGGAGGGTTAATGGCCATTTGCCCATCAGTGTGGTGTGCTCCCTGATTGGAGGGTTGATGGCCAAGTGCTCATCGTTGATATGTGCTCCTGAGTGGAGGGTTGATTGCCAAGTGCCCATCGTGATTGTGAGTCGGTACCGTGTGTTAAGAGTTGAGTCAAGTGCATGTGTTGCATGGTGTTTTGTGTGTGTATTGTGATTTGTTGATGATGGGACAATAGGTCCGGGGGTGTGAAATATGAAATAAATGATTTATTGTTTTCTGCCTTTTATTTCATGTATGTTTATACCATTATTATTTGATCGTGATTCTCACCCCTCTGTTGTTGTTGTTGTTGTGGTCTGTGCTTCTTCGGAAGTACAGACAGTCCAGGTGTTTAGCTAGCTTGGATTGTGGCGTCGTCGTAGGATTGCTCTGATACGTCACACCGGGGCTTTTTGGGGAGTTATTGTTTATTGTTGATTATGTGTGCCCCTGTGGCGTATCCGTTCTTTTGTGGGATATGTGATGATGTATGATGGATATATATTCTGGGCAGATGGCCGATTTTTATATATATGATGATGTGTATATACGTATTACGTGGTTTATGACAGACTATGTTTATTTTTCCGCTGCAATATTACTGAAAATTATTTTGAAAAATGATTTGTGGAACTTGGATGGAAATTGTGACATCCCGTTGTGGGAGAAACTCTGATATGTGTTTATTTTAATCATTTTATTTTATTTTGGGGAAACGGGGTGTTACAGTCAACACACTCCATCTTAGACTGCTCAACAAACTAGTCACCACACTTCAACAAGTCAGCCTACTCAACAATCTTGCCAAGCATCTCAGACTTCTAATAGAAAGGCTGCTAAGGGCAAGACACAAAAGCTTCCTGTAAGGAAGCCAACAAGACCTTTTGTGCCACCTGGTCCTACAACTAGGTTGAGTGCTGCGAAGAATGCTGTTGGCCCAGTAACAAGGAGGTCTACTCAAACAAAGAGGACCACGCCAAAGAAGAAAATCTAAGTTGTGGAACATGTTTAGTTACCTAGAACAAGTTTATGTATTGTACTGCTGTCATTTTGGAACAAGTCTATTACATTCTACTATTATTGTCATAAACAAGTTTATGTGTTATAATTTGAACATGTTGTACTCTACTGCTGTCATGAACACATTTATAGTCTGAACATGTTGTACTCTTCTGCTGTCATGAACAAGTTCTACAGTTGTTGTATTTTACTATTGTCATGAACATGTTGTTTTGGAAAGTATTACAGGTTTATAATTTGAACATGTTGTACTTTACTGCTATGATATACCAAAGAGCAGAACCTAAAACTGTGATATAATCCAAACTGTTATATACCAAACATAAAAAACTGTGACCTAAAAGCAGAACTGTTATATGTATGCTGCTCAGAATAAATATGCTTCAGATTTTATCTTCAGTGTATATACCCCCATGGGTATATAGTGCAAGCAGCTTCACAGTACATATACCCCCACAGGTATATAGTGCAAGCAGCTTCACAGTACATATGCCCCCACGGGTATATAGTGTAAGAATCTTGATCAATTTAAAAGCAGAACTGTTATATGTATACTGCTTATACCAAACATGTATGCTGCAAAACTGTTATATACCAAACATATAATCCAAACTTTTATGTATAACCAAAATTGTTATATGTATAACCAAAATTGGGTTAAACACTTTAACCTAAAAGCAGAACCTAAAAGTAGTCCAAACTGTTATATGTATGCTGCTTTATGTATGCTGCTGTTATATACCAAACATAATCCAAACTGTTATATACCAAATATAAGAAAACACAATGACATGATATAATCCAAAACTGCTATATTCATTCATGTTGAACTGCAAAAACTGAAATTAACTAAACTGATACAATCCATATATTAAAATCCAACTATTACATTCATGTTGAAGTCATACAAACTTTAACTAAACATAATACTTCTAAACAAACCGTAATAACCTAACTACCCCTAGCAACTAATACAATGATAATCATCACAAACATCAAATTCAAAATCTTTTTCCACTTCATGATATTCTTCATTTCAATTTCAAGTTTCATCAGTTTTTTTCCTAATTCTTCATTTTCCATTGTCGCTTTTTCAATGTCCTTTTTTGCTTCAGCAAGTCCCTTAGTTACCACACCCAGTCTATGGATCAAAAATTGCTCCTTCTCATCACCCATCTCCTCATAAAACCAATCAAAGAAGCCACAACCAGCTTGCATACCTCCCTGTAAGATTCATTGTTTAGAGGATGATGGATAATAAACAGAAACATCAAAAAACAGAAACATAAACATAATTTACACAAAAACATAACTTCAACAGAGAACAAAACCAGCTTGCATACCTTATAATTTAGACAACCCCAAATTTTCCCCCCATATTCTTAACAGTAGTTGCCCTTTAAAGAACAGCCATGTCTCCACAATGGCACATGGGCTTCCATCGTGACCGACTACAAACATCTGAATCCCAACTTTTTGTTTTTGAAATGGAAGAGGAACATCCGGATTTCATGCTTGCCCTAGATTAATTTACGGATTCGTGATTGGGATTGGGATTTGGGATTTGGGATTTGAGATTATTTTAGGGATGTCAACAGAAGGAGGAGGAATTTGGGATTTGTGATTGGGATTTGGGATTACAGAATTTATCAATAAAAATGGAGTTCTTTTTACCAGCTTAATATGTTGATTAATTCAAATTCGTAAAAATTCATTTCGAACAATTGAACCTTCTCAAATTGTTTCTTTTTAAGAACCAAAAATATTTGTGCCAAAATAATAGATGCCAAGAAGAGCAAGAGACCTTGGACACGTAATAGATCTTGAAGCACTATTTCTGCATCCCCCTGACCAAATCCACCCACATTAGGATTACTCGTTAATGGTTGATCAAGTTTGATAGATTCACCCTCTGAAACAAGAAGTTTTGGTCCTGGCGGTAGAATATCAATCACTTCACGTCCATCTGATGCACCTACTATCGTTATTTCGTATCCACCTTTTTCTTTTCGTATTATTTTGTTTACTACACCTGTTGCTGTAGCATTATAAACATTATTATTACTTTTGCTTCCGTCGGGATAAATCTGACCCCTTCCCCTGTTCCCGCCTACGTATAGAGGATATTTTAAGAAGTAAACATCTCTCTTAGTAGCAGGATCTGGAGAAAGAATAGGAAAGGTAATTTCACTATATTTTTTCCCAGGAACGGGGCCTATCACAAGAATATTTTTTTTTGTGGGACGATAGCTTTGAAAAGACAAATTACCCATCTTTTCTTTAATATCGGGCGAAAGACGATGAGGAGGGGCCAATTCAAAACCCTCTGGTAAAATAAGAATAGCTCCTACATTCAAAGCCCCCTTTTTACCATTAGCAAGAACTTGTTTCACTTGCATATCATAAGGAATTCGCACAACTGCTTCAAATACAGTATCGGGAAGTACTGCTTGTGGAACCTCAATATCTACGGGCTTATTAGCTAAATGGAAATTAGCACATACAATCCGGCCGGTAGCTTCTCGAGGATTTTCATAACCTTGTTGGGCAAAAATGGGATATACATTTGAAATGGGTGCTCGAGTTATTATATGGATCATGAGCAATACGGAAATAGATCAGGTAATCTCTTTCTTTATCCAAGAAAAAGCATTTCTAGTTTGCATGGTCCAATCCTTGCTCCTGAAAATTTCTACAATAAGATTAGGTAGGCAACTGGCACAGTTCCCTATCCATGATTCTGCTATTTACTCTAATTATTTGCCTATAATATAGGAAGAATACGAGTAAAACGAAATGAATAAGTGAAATTTGGAATGTTTAGCTTTTATATAAAAGCTAAACAAATTTTAGAATTGGATCAGTGGGTCCTTTTTTCAGTCATTCACGGAATGGAATTGAATCGTAAATCGATAAAAGCGACGGAGATACACAATTTAAATAACGGAAAATCCAGTATTTAAAAATAATATTTAAAATGGCTGGCAAAATAGAAACAAGAAAAGATATAATATGATCATTCGGAGTAAATCCAAAATCTTTATAGACAGACCAAATCATTAGTTCCCAAAGACCAGTCGAATGGTATCCTACAGAGAAATCAATTAAGAAAAGAATAGAAAAAGCTTTTATTGTGTCACTTAAGTTATATACAAATTCTTGAACCCAAGAGTTAAGAATAATGAGTTCTTGATTACCCCTAATAGAATAAACACTTAGAATAAGGAAACATATTATATTTGTAAAGAAATGAAAAATCGTATGGATATTATCTTCGTTGTTCGTCTGAATCAATTGGACGGTCGCTTTGTAGATTTTGATACGAAGGTTTTGTAAATGTGTTTCCGGGTATTCCTTTAGCATTTCATCCAAGAGGAACAGTTCCTCGAACTCTAGGAATTTCTTTACAATAGTTTTTTCTTGAATAGTATTCAAGAAAATTTTGGATTCTTTCGTATTCCACCAATTAGTAATCCAAGATTCCAGACTTTTCTTAAATGTAAAAGAGATGCACTAGGGCAAAAAGACTATAGATGTAAGACATAGAAGGGGAATGAATGCTTCCTTTTTTGCCATTTTTCGTCCTCAGTTTCATCTCATTTTTCAACTCTAGAATATTCTATATATTCTAATATTTCTATCAAGCATAAGTTCTATTACAAGTAAATACTAATAAAAAGCGAGTTTAGCCTATAATATATTAATTATTATCGGCTAAACTCGCTTTATAGGCTAAACTCGATCGGCTAAACTCGCTTTTTTATTAGTATTCTTTGTAAATAATGTCCAATGGTATATTCAAGAATCTGGACAACTCCAAAGCATGTATCTACGACCATCTTTAGTAGGAGTCATCGGCAAGGTCCCGTGTTTTCTAGTTTCAATATAAAGGACATCACCCCAGATTCGGTTAGTTACTAGTATGAGGCACGAAAATTCTTTTATTAAAATGCGGCGAACATTAGAGCTACTTATTCCAGGAATAGGAAGTTTGTAACGAGTATATATAGCACTCCTTTTCTTTTATCGAAAAAATTAGTTCCGCCAATTACAGTCCAATAATTAATATATTGAAACATGATACCGCTTAGGATACTGACAATTGCAGTGATAAGCAGAGAAACAATCTTATTTGGTAGCACAAAGAGCCATTTAATCGGTGCATCGAAAATGTTCATCCGAGTAAGATTGCTATAGAAACGATAGAGAGCAAAGAATCCCACGAAAAAACTGACATGACTTAAAATTCGAAAAAAAACATGTTGGAAACCCGGGATAGTGTCCATCCAAGTAGTTTCTGACACATAGGAACATAAAACTTTTTTGTTTGTCTCGTCCTTAATGAATTCACGGATCATTTGAAGTAAATAATCCAAAATTGTTCTAAGGAAATAAAAAAACAAAACGAAAAAGATATTCCTAAAAAGAAAGGCTGCAAAACATAAAATAAATAAATCCACCAGGATGTGTGGCGGATATGGGCTTCTTTCTAGGAGAAGAACTATTACTTTTAATATACTTAAAAGGTAAGTTCCATGCAGGAAAATATGTGTCACTGTAATAATAATACAATGTCTTTTTTTCCAGATCCACGGGTTTTTCAAAAATCTTTTGAAGTCTTTTAGAGCCATATTAGATGATAGTTACAAAATAAAAAGGGGGAAATAAAAAGAATATTCTTAGTGCAAAATAACGTAAAACTAAGTTTAAAATTGTTTTTATTCAATCTTCTAAATTTTTAGTCAAAGGAACGAAACCATGGAACTGAAATAACTCCATTAAAAACTGCTTTAAAAAATGACGTGGTACGACTGAATCCAATACTCCCTTGTCGAATAAAAGGTCCGCCGATTGGGAACCTTCAGGCACTTCCACATTCAACAATTGTTCAATCACTATTTTACCCGCAAATGCAATGGTTGCGTTTGGTTCCGCAATAACGATATCCCCCAACATCGCAAAACTAGCGGTTACCCCACCAGTAGTCGGAGATGTAAGTATCGCTACATAGAATAACTTTTTATTTATTTGATAATTATATAACGCAGAAGAAATTTTAGCCATTTGCATTAAGCTCAAACATCCTTCTTGCATACGCGCTCCTCCGGAAGCACAAACTATAATTAGAGGTAAAAGTTGATTGGTAGCATATTCGATCAACCGAGTTATTTTCTCACCCACTACGGATCCCATACTACCCGCGATAAACTCAGAATCCATAACAGCTATTGCTAAAGGAATACCATTTAGTTGACCTATGCCTGTTTGAACCGCTTCTGGTAATCCTGTCTTTTCTTGATAAGAATCAAGAAGATCGATATAAGGTTGATCTTCTTCCTCTTCCTCTTCCTCGGGAGGATCCACGAAAATCAAGTCGAATGCAATGGGATCCCATTGAAGAATTGGAATTTTTTCAATCGAATCAATTTTAATGGGATCCAGAGAAACCATGTCTTCAACCATAGTATTCCAAGTACCTGGATCAATCAAAAGTTCGATTCTATCTGAACTTCTCATTTTCAGATGCTCACCACAGTATTCGCAAATACTCAGTTTGGCTACTAAAAATTGTTTAAAATTTAAGCTAGAGCAAGTTTCGCATAGAACCCATAAATGACTATATTGGTTCATTTTAGCCAGCATATCCATTTTGCTATTATCATCACTATCCTTCTGACATATATCTGTATTTGATGTATCAGATATCTCCAATGGATCTGATCTATCTGATCCATCCGAATCATTTATATAATCTGGATCTGATGTCTCCAATGTCTCCAATGGATCTGATCTATCTGATCCATCCGGATAATAGATCTCATCTAGATCTGATGTCTCCAATGTCTCCAATGGATCTGATCTATCTGATCCATCCGAATCATTTATATAATCTGGATCTGATGTCTCCAATGTCTCCAATGGATCTGATCTATCTGATCGATCCAGATAATAGATCTCATCTAGATCGTATATACCATATAGATCCTCCTTTGTATCTGATGGATCAGATAGATCTATCTCCAATGGATCTGATATATCAGATCCATCTATATAATATGGATAATCTGTATCTGATGGATCAGATAGATCTATCTCCAATGGATCTGATATATCAGATCCATCTATATAATATGGATAATCTGTATCTGATGGATCAGATAGATCTATCTCCAATGGATCTGATATATCAGATGTATCAGCAAATGGACCATATCAATAATCTGTATCGGATGGATCAGATAGATCTATCTCCAATGGATCTGATATATCTGATACATCAGATATATCTCGATCATCTGGATCTGCTGTCTGATTTCTAGCATTTGTGTTCCTAAATATTATTATATTTGTACTATGGATTTCACTACTATTTTGGCCCCTATCGCAAATGTAACTCTTAAAGTCCATATCATGGTAACTGGCATTGGATTTTTCAATATCCTCCCAGATTTGAGAACGAAGATAATTCCAAATGCAACAAGTCACGTTATAAGTCCAACTATCATCATTATAAGCATAATATATGTCATAACTATTATTATGACTATCCCAAACGGATAGACTTTTTGCAAATAGAAAATTATGATTGTGTATGTTGTTCACATCTGCTGAATAGTCAGCATGACCATGACTATAACTACAATTTTCACTATTGTTCTTCCAGCTATGAATGTTTTATGCATATCAGTTAAACTAGATGGGTCTCCACCGTTATTTTCATCAATATGACCAAAAATATCTATTGATTTGCTTAAACCACACCTGTATTCTAAACCTCTAGTAAACAGCATACCTCTAGTAAACAACATTGAATTGAACCCTTGTCTTTCCATAGATTTTTATTCCTTTTTAAATTAAAATATTATATAATGAATAGTCATTGTTTTTTATCGAATAGTTATCAAATTTAATTTTAATTCGTATATTAATTTATTTAATTAATAAGTAATTGAAAGTTATATGAATGAACAATATATCTCCAAGAACAACCTTTTTTATTTTTGGTTTATGGCGAAAAATTGTTTAAAATTTAAGCTAGAGCAAGTTTCGCATAGAACCCATAAATGACTATATTGGTTCATTTTAGCCAGCATATCCATTTTGCTATTATCATCACTATCCTTCTGACATATATTTGTATCTGATGTATCATATATCTCCAATGGATCTGATCTATCTGATCCATCCGGATCATTTATATAATCTGGATCTGATGTCTCCAATGTCTCTAATGGATCTGATCTATCTGATCCATCCGGATAATAGATCTCATCTAGATCTGATGTCTCCAATGTCTCCAATGGATCTGATCTATCTGATCCATCCGGATCATTTATATAATCTGGATCTGTTGTCTCCAATGTCTCTAATGGATCTGATCTATCTGATCCATCCAGATAATAGATCTCATCTAGATCGTATATACCATATAGATCCTCCTCTGTATCTGATGGATCAGATAGATCTATCTCCAATGGATCTGATATATCAGATCCATCTATATAATATAGATAATCTGTATCTGATGGATCAGATAGATCTATCTCCAATGGATCTGATATATCAGATCCATCTATATAATATGGATAATCTGTATCTGATGGATCAAATAGATCTATCTCCAATGGATCTGATATATCAGATGTATCAGCAAATGGATCGTATCGATAATCTGTATCGGATGGATCAGATAGATCTATCTCCAATGGATCTGATATATCTGATACATCAGATATATCTCGATCATCTGGATCTACTGTTTGATTTCTAGCATTTGTGTTCCTTAATATTATTATATTTGTATTATGGCTTTCACTACTATTTTGCCCCCTATCGCAAATGTAACTCTTAAAGTCCATATCATGGTAACTAGCATTGGATTTGTCAATATCCTTCTATATTTTAGAACAAAGATAATTCCAAATGCAACAATTCATGTTATAAGTCCAACTATCATCATTATAAGCATAATATATGTCATAACTATTATTATGACTATCCCAAACGGATAGACTTTTTGCAAATAGCAAATTAGGATTATGTATGTTGTTCACATCTGCTGAATAGTCAGCATGACCATGACTATAACTACAATTTTCACTATTGTTCTTCCAGCTATGAATGTTTTATGCATATCAGTTAAACTAGATGGGTCTCCACCGTTATTTTCATCAATATGACCAAAACTATCTATTGATTTACTTAAACCACACATGTATTATAAACCTCTAGTAAACAGCATACCTCTAGTAAACAACATTGAATTGAACCCTTGTCTTTCCATAGATTTTTATTCCTTTTTAAATTAAAATATTATATAATGAATAGTCATTGTTTTTTATCGAATAGTTATCAAATTTAATTTTAATTCGTATATTAATTTATTTAATTAATAAGTAATTGAAAGTTATATGAATGAACAATATATCTCCAAGAACAACCTTTTTTATTTTTGGTTTATGGCGAAAAATTGTTTAAAATTTAAGCTAGAGCAAGTTTCGCATAGAACCCATAAATGACTATATTGGTTCATTTTAGCCAGCATATCCATTTTGCTATTATCATCACTATCCTTCTGACATATATTTGTATCTGATGTATCATATATCTCCAATGGATCTGATCTATCTGATCCATCCGGATCATTTATATAATCTGGATCTGATGTCTCCAATGTCTCTAATGGATCTGATCTATCTGATCCATCCGGATAATAGATCTCATCTAGATCTGATGTCTCCAATGTCTCCAATGGATCTGATCTATCTGATCCATCCGGATCATTTATATAATCTGGATCTGTTGTCTCCAATGTCTCTAATGGATCTGATCTATCTGATCCATCCAGATAATAGATCTCATCTAGATCGTATATACCATACCATATAGATCCTCCTCTGTATCTGATGGATCAGATAGATCTATCTCCAATGGATCTGATATATCAGATCCATCTATATAATATAGATAATCTGTATCTGATGGATCAGATAGATCTATCTCCAATGGATCTGATATATCAGATCCATCTATATAATATGGATAATCTGTATCTGATGGATCAAATAGATCTATCTCCAATGGATCTGATATATCAGATGTATCAGCAAATGGATCGTATCGATAATCTGTATCGGATGGATCAGATAGATCTATCTCCAATGGATCTGATATATCTGATACATCAGATATATCTCGATCATCTGGATCTACTGTTTGATTTCTAGCATTTGTGTTCCTTAATATTATTATATTTGTATTATGGCTTTCACTACTATTTTGCCCCCTATCGCAAATGTAACTCTTAAAGTCCATATCATGGTAACTAGCATTGGATTTGTCAATATCCTTCTATATTTTAGAACAAAGATAATTCCAAATGCAACAATTCATGTTATAAGTCCAACTATCATCATTATAAGCATAATATATGTCATAACTATTATTATGACTATCCCAAACGGATAGACTTTTTGCAAATAGCAAATTAGGATTATGTATGTTGTTCACATCTGCTGAATAGTCAGCATGACCATGACTATAACTACAATTTTCACTATTGTTCTTCCAGCTATGAATGTTTTATGCATATCAGTTAAACTAGATGGGTCTCCACCGTTATTTTCATCAATATGACCAAAACTATCTATTGATTTACTTAAACCACACATGTATTATAAACCTCTAGTAAACAGCATACCTCTAGTAAACAACATTGAATTGAACCCTTGTCTTTCCATAGATTTTTATTCCTTTTTAAATTAAAATATTATATAATGAATAGTCATTGTTTTTTATCGAATAGTTATCAAATTTAATTTTAATTCGTATATTAATTTATTTAATTAATAAGTAATTGAAAGTTATATGAATGAACAATATATCTCCAAGAACAACCTTTTTTATTTTTGGTTTATGGCGAAAAATTGTTTAAAATTTAAGCTAGAGCAAGTTTCGCATAGAACCCATAAATGACTATATTGGTTCATTTTAGCCAGCATATCCATTTTGCTATTATCATCACTATCCTTCTGACATATATTTGTATCTGATGTATCATATATCTCCAATGGATCTGATCTATCTGATCCATCCGGATCATTTATATAATCTGGATCTGATGTCTCCAATGTCTCTAATGGATCTGATCTATCTGATCCATCCGGATAATAGATCTCATCTAGATCTGATGTCTCCAATGTCTCCAATGGATCTGATCTATCTGATCCATCCGGATCATTTATATAATCTGGATCTGTTGTCTCCAATGTCTCTAATGGATCTGATCTATCTGATCCATCCAGATAATAGATCTCATCTAGATCGTATATACCATATAGATCCTCCTCTGTATCTGATGGATCAGATAGATCTATCTCCAATGGATCTGATATATCAGATCCATCTATATAATATAGATAATCTGTATCTGATGGATCAGATAGATCTATCTCCAATGGATCTGATATATCAGATCCATCTATATAATATGGATAATCTGTATCTGATGGATCAAATAGATCTATCTCCAATGGATCTGATATATCAGATGTATCAGCAAATGGATCGTATCGATAATCTGTATCGGATGGATCAGATAGATCTATCTCCAATGGATCTGATATATCTGATACATCAGATATATCTCGATCATCTGGATCTACTGTTTGATTTCTAGCATTTGTGTTCCTTAATATTATTATATTTGTATTATGGCTTTCACTACTATTTTGCCCCCTATCGCAAATGTAACTCTTAAAGTCCATATCATGGTAACTAGCATTGGATTTGTCAATATCCTTCTATATTTTAGAACAAAGATAATTCCAAATGCAACAATTCATGTTATAAGTCCAACTATCATCATTATAAGCATAATATATGTCATAACTATTATTATGACTATCCCAAACGGATAGACTTTTTGCAAATAGCAAATTAGGATTATGTATGTTGTTCACATCTGCTGAATAGTCAGCATGACCATCACTATAACTACAATTTTCACTATTGTTCTTCCAGCTATGAATGTTATTATGCATATCAGTTAAACTAGATGGGTCTCCACCGTTATTTTCATCAATAGGACCAAAACTATCTATTGATTTACTTAAACCACACATGTATTATAAACCTCTAGTAAACAGCATACCTCTAGTAAACAACATTGAATTGAACCCTTGTCTTTCCATAGATTTTTATTCCTTTTTAAATTAAAATATTATATAATGAAAGTTATATGAATGAACAATATATCCCCAAGAACAACCTTTTTTATTTTTGGTTTATGGCGAAAAACCTATGATATGAATCAATGTGATGAATTGAATCGATATCATTTGGGACGGGAGGATTCGAACCTCCGAATAACGGGACCAAAACCCGCTGCCTTACCACTTGGCCACACCTCATTTGTTATTCTATATAGATATTTCCTTTTGTCAAGTTAGACCATATTTCTTTTTTCTTTTAGATTTCATTTTTAATATAAAAGTTTAAAAAAAAGTGGATATTAAATAATATATATAATAAATCATATCTTATATATATATATATATATATATATATATATATATATATATATATATATATATATATATATATATATATATATATATATATATATATATATATATATATATATATATATATATATATATATATATATATATATATATATATATATATATATATATATGAATATATATATATATAATAATAAGTAAGATAATAAAAAATAAAAAAATTAGAATTCAAAAAAAAAAGCAAAAATACAATTCATTTTATTAAAGAACAACATTTTTTTTATGCGTCATATCTTTAGCTTGGTCTATATTAACTCTGTCCTTTATTCAAGTAGTTTTTTCTTGGGGAAATTACCTGAAGCTTATGCTTTTTTGACTCCAATTGTAGATTTTATGCCAGTAATACCCTTACTCTTTTTTCTCTTCGCTTTTGTTTGACAAGCTGCTGTAAGTTTTCGATAAGATCTTTCATTTGAATAATGTCCTAAAAAAAGTAAGAATTTATTAGAAAACTCAAATTGGAACTTTTTTAAGGAACATAATATGAAATAGAAGAGAATCTATTCTCTTTCTCTGTCGTATTTTTTAATTATCTTGGAGATTTTGTAATGCTTACTCTAAAACTATTTGTTTACACGATAGTGATATTCTTTGTTTCTCTTTTCATCTTCGGATTTCTATCTAATGATCCCAGACGTAATCCTGGACGTGAAGAATAAGAAAATCTTTTTTCTTTTCCTTACTTGTGCTTGATTTTGAACTCTTTATTGTTTTTCTATCTATTTTCGATCTTTAACTAGTAAAAAAGAACTAGTAAAAAATGAAACAAACAGGGAATAAAAAAGAAAAGAAATTCCATAAGTTCAAAAGAAAAAATGGAAAATCATCAATAAACGGAAAGAGAGGGATTCGAACCCTCGGTACAAAAATGCGTACAACGGATTAGCAATATCTCCCCAATTCAAAGAATGGAATTATTATGCTTATGATACCTCGCAGGGCTCGAAAAAAGGCTTCAAGATATCTTATTTGATATGGATCTTCATTTGATATATTTTATCTATCTTTTTTCTATTTGATTCTAATTCTATATTAACTCATAAATATAGATTGAGTTATATATATATATATATATATATATATATATATATATATATATATATATATATATATATATATATATATATATATATATATATATATATATATATATATATATATATATATATATATATATATATATATATATATATATATATATATATATATATATATATATATATATATATATATATATATATATATATATAACTATATATATATATATAACTATATATATATATATATAACTATATATACATACATATATATATATATATATATATATATATATATATATATATATATATATATATATATATATATATATATATATATATATATATATATATTTATATATATATATATTTATATATATATATATATATATATATATATATATATATATATATATATATATATATATATATATATATATATATCTATCTATCTATCTATCTATCTATCTATCTATCTATATATATATATATATATATATATATATATATATATATATATATATATATATATATATATATATATATATATATATATATATATATATATATATATATATATATATATATATATATATATATATATATATATATATATATATATATATATATATATATATATATATATATATATATATATATATATATATATATATATATATATACTAAATAGATATAAATCATTATACTAAATAGATAATCTAAATCTATAATTTTAGATTTTCTTTTTTAGTTTGTTTTTTTATCCAACCAGAGTCCAGCTAGGTACTGGCACAGCTCTTTTTTCTCATGAATCCTGGATAACAACGATTTATTTTTCTGTATCAGATTTGAAACAAACTTTTAATTAATTCAAACATTTTAATATGATCAAACAAAAATAAAAATAAAAATAACTTTGTGATCGTATCTCATACGAATGAATCAGGTAACGTATCTAAAAAACGAAATAGAACTATGGATTCTTGCATTGCATAATGCATTTTTGTTTATGAATTTAGTTTAGTAATTTTGTCGAGATCTATCTGTCAAAATACCTTCAACAAAATCCAAAAATAAAATCCAAAAATGAGATTTGCCCCCTTTTCTAAATTTCATTAGGGGGCCTTTACGAAACATGTAAACACTCTATTTATCATAAAATTCTGCACCTATTTCAGAATTATTTATGACTGATTCCCTTGTTCGACAAAAGATCTTTTTATATACAAAAATGGTATTGTAGCGGGTATAGTTTAGTGGTAAAAGTGTGATTCATTCTAACGATCCCTTAATAGTTAAGGGGTCCCTTTCGTGATTCGTATCACGATCAAAAACTTTATTTCTTACTTTTAGGGATTTCATCCTTTATACCTCTCAACGAGCAATTCGAGGAATAATATACATTATCGTAATTTGTATACAATTTAGAATTTATTCTAAAATTATGAAACATAAGTTTTTGCACAAGAATCCCAATTTTTGAATATAAGTAAAGGATCCAGGGAGAAAGATATCTAAAATTAGTTTCCAATCGTAACTAAATCTTCCCATTTTTTTTTGTATAGGAGAGAGTGAAGCAAAATAGCTATTAAACGATTTTTTTAGTTTACTACAAACATCAATATTTCTTTTTTAGCTCGACGGAAATTTTATTCTTTTCCTAAAGATTCTATCAAATAGAAATAGAGAACGAAGTAACTAGAAAAAAAAGAGATTGTTCAGATACTCCTTTTCTTTCTATAGGGATCATCTAAAAAGTAACGTGAATTCTATTCATACCGAAAGGTTGACATAGATGTTATGGGTCATTTTTTTCATTTATTCCATCTATCTCTTAAACTATTCTGTAAAGGAGCTCAATGAAACAAAAGTTTCACGTTCGGTTTTGAATTAGAGACGTTCATTCGTAAACGTCGACTATAACCCTTAGCCTTCCAAGCTAATGATGCGGGTTCGATTCCCGCTACCCGCTTATATTCGATTTCTCTATATATTCTATTCTATTTTTTATTTAGTAAATTTCTTTAGTTAGTTTTAGTTATGAATATTCAATTGGAATGATTTCATTTCGTCTTATTCTATTTAGAATTTAGAATAATTATTATTTCGATATTCAGATAGGTGGAGGAGTATTTTATAGAATTCTTTTTTTTCTTTCCCTTTTCACGAAAATTTTGTGAAAAGGGAAAGAAAAAAAGAAAAGCGTCCATTGTCTAATGGATAGGACAAAGGTCTTCTAAACCTTTGGTATAGGTTTGAATCCTATTGGACGCAAATTTATTACATATTGAATTTATTGCAATTGCATATATATTACATGAATTCGTATATTTCGAAAACTATATTATGAATTTCTTCTCTTTATTATTCTTTTTGAAATATGGAAAGAGACTAATTATCTAGAAAGGTATGAAATTTGGAATCAATTTTTTTCTACTTGTTCCTGAAGTAAAAAGAGTTCCATCTGTTCCTGAATAGCTTCCTTCAAAATGGCTTATGCTTCCCCAGTAAATGTCTTGGTCGAAGATATGATTTCGTTGAATTTCAGTTTATTCGTTTCTAAATAAGCCCGTAACTTAATGAGAAATTTCCTTACCTGTTGAATTTCTAATGAATCAAGATAACTATTCGTTCCAGTATAAATAGTTATTATTTGTTCTTCCACAGTAATAGGAGATGATTGGGAATGTTTAAGCAACTCGCACAATCGTTGACCTCTTGCCAATTGATTTTGCATAGTTTTCTCAAGATCGGTAGAGAATTGTGCAAAAGCTTCTAATTCTGCAAATTGTCCTAATTCCAATTTTAATTTACCAGCGACTTGTTTCATGGCTTTTATTTGAGCCACCGATCCAACTCTGGAAACGGAAAGACCCACATTAATTGCGGGTCTGATCCCAATATTGAATAAATCGGCAGATAAGAATATTTGACCATCTGTAATGGAAATAACATTCGTAGGAATATAAGCTGAAACATTTCCGGCTTGGGTCTCAACTATTGGTAAAGCAGTCATACTTCCTTCACCTAACTGACAACTTAATTTCGCGGCTCTTTCCAAAAGACACGAATGTAAATTAAAAACATCTCCGGGATAAGCTTCGCGACCTGGTGGTCTTTGTAATAGAAGAGACATTTGGCGATAAGCTTGTGCTTGTTTGGAGGGATCATCATAAATGATTAAAGTGTGATGTTCACGGTACATAAAATATTCAGCCAGAGCTGTGCCTGTATAAGGCGTGAGGTATTGTAATGTAGCTGGGGAATTTGCTGTTTCAACCACTATAATAGTGTATTCCATTGCTCCTCTTTCTTGTAAAGTAGTTACTACTTGAGCCACAGAAGATGCCTTTTGACCAATAGCTACATAAACACATACTACATTTTGTCCCTATTGATTGAGACTCGTATATGTAGCTACTGCTGTTTTACCTATTTGTCTGTCCCCAATAATCAATTCTCGCTGGCCACGCCCTATAGGGATCATAGAATCAATAGCAATAAGTCCCGTTTGAAGAGGCTCATACACGAAACGTTTGGAAATAATACCGGGAGCGGGAGATTCAATTAACCGAGATTCCGAAGCTGAAGTTTCTCCTCGACCGACAATAGGTTTAGCTAGGGCATTTACAACACGACCCAAATAACCCTCACTTACTGGTATCTGAGCAATTATTCCTGTTGCTTTTACGGAACTTCCCTCTTGTATCATCAAACCATCACCCATTAATACAACACCAACATTTTTGGATTCCAAATTCAAAGCAATGCCTACTGTACCCTCTTTAAATTCTACTAATTCACCTTCCATTACTTCATCAAGACCATAAATACGAGCAATGCCATCGCCTACTTAAAGTATGGTACCTGTATTTACAATTTTTACTTCGGTATTATATTGCTCAATCCGTTCACGGATAATTTGACTAATTTCATCTGCACGAATAGGTACCATGAATATTTTTATTAATTGGATTCTTTTTCGAAGAAAAACAAAAATATGGCCTCTCCATACTCTCTATTATAGTAGAACCACTAATTAGTTATTTTTTTCTTTGATCACCCCAAACATACCAATATTAGCAGCGATCATATGTAAATGTAACTCGTTGTTTAAGCACCTATTCAGAGTTCCCAGAGCTCCTTGTAATGCTTGATGTAAAACCCTTTGTTGGACTTGATTAATCGCCCTTTGTTGTTCAAAATGAATGGTTTCATTTTTGTAATTTTCGAATTGTTCAAAAGTTGTATAAATGGAATTAATTAAATTCCATTTTTCTCGTTCTATCTCGAAATAACCATTCACTCGAAACCAATCTGCTTCCATTTCTACTTTCCTGAAACGGGTCCGGGCTTTTTCTAGCTGTTCAATGGCTGTTTCCCGTAGTTCTTCTGAATTTCGAATAGTTGTCAGGATTCTCTATTTTCGATTATCTAATAAATCACCTAATGAAAGTAGATTCTCTTTCCATTCATTTCCAAATGTCTATGATCTCTTCCCGAACCAAACATGAATCTTTCAATTCATTTGGCTCTCACACTCAATTCCTTATAGGAAATTCCCCCCTATTTATTAGGGAATGAGCCTATCCTCTTTTCTCTATTTCTAAAAATCTTGAAAAATGATTATCAATACAAGACCCAAATATTTGGAGGACTCTTCTGAGCAAACAAATAATTGTCAGCAAAGTTGTTTTTTTTTCTTGAAATCCAAAGAATTATGATTAATTTATACGTAGGTCATCAATTCCGCATTGTAGAAAAGTAGAAACGGAGGCGTTAAACAAAACACCTTTTTTCCTATTTTTCATCATACAGAGAATTCAAGTCATTTTATCGACATGAGTGTTCTATATCGAAAAAATTAGAATTTCCCTATTAACATAGTGGTAGAAAGAATACTAGACGCGTCGAAACTTCAAACTCGTTAGCTTTAACCATGGTAATGTTCCAAAATTCTTGGTTGATAGAGAATCAAAGTAGATTTACCACTGAATCGCGAAATGCTATGGTTCTGAACTATTTTTTTTGTTATTTCGTAAGAAGTCATTCGCCAGATCATGCACATTTTCCTATTTATAACAAAAAAAATGCAGTTGGTTGGATCCAATCTATTCTTTGAAATAAACAACTCGCACACACTCCCTTTCCAAAAAAATCAATACACCTAGGACTGCACTTATATTTATTAGATTTGTTGCTAAAATATCAATATCAAACCCGAAACTTCCGGCGGATGGCCAGGAAATGAAGCAAAGAAAAGAATCGGTTATATTTTTCATATGATCGCATCTCCTCTTATGGTGTAAACCCATAATTTCGACAAGATTAAAATTCAGGCTTTAAGGTCATCTTTGTCGAAGGATAGCATCAGGAGGAGAATCCAAGAATTACTGACAAGGTTTTAAAGTTTCATTGTTTCGACAGAAATAGATATAATGTTCTGGCAGAATAGTTTGGAGAGTGTGTGACTGAGGGCTTCGACAGAAGAAGTTTGTTAAAAAAAAAGATAAGGTTTGGCAAGTGCTGAAGAGTTTTTCTCCTTTAAAAGGGTTTCGACAGTTTTGAAGAGTTACAAGGTTTCGTCACCAAGGAAGAGATTCAAATTCAAAGGTTGTAACCTTTGGCAGTTGGACACATGGAGGTTTCAGAGAAGAAATTTACATGCAGGCTGACACTTGTCGTTTAGTTATAGTTTTTCCGTTCTAAGCAGTTATTTTGTTTATGTATAAATAGGATAGTTTGTGGTTAGAATGTGTGTGTGAAAATTTGTACAAAATTCCTGTAAAAGCTCTAAGTACCCAGTGTGAGAGAAAATGAGTCTAGTATTTGGAACAATGTACGTTTAAACACCAGTTATATTTCAAAGTCATTTTAAATTACTTGTTTATTCTTCAAGTCCATGTCATTTTAAATTTCATTTACTTTTTTGCAAGTTTTTAGCCTTTCGACATTTCTTTGTTCTTGTTTAAACTTTTAACCTTATTTCATCTTTAAGTTCAAACTTTCGTTACTTGCAAAATCAAAGTCCTTAATACTTTGACAATATTGATAAAACAAACCGCAAATTAGTCACCAAAAGTCTAAGAGTATTTCGACAGAACCAAATGCACATGTATCCCAGGACTTGTATGGTTGGTCCTGCAAGTAACCCAACTTTCTGAAGAAATTGGTTAACCAGAGGTTGTTCGCCAGAAAACACAGCGAACAAATTGGCACACCTGGTGGGACCAGTGCATTTGATAAAATCTAATAGAAATTTTTAGACAAATTGTTCCTTGCTACGTTGTATGATTCTTAGAAGCGGTAAATTAGCCGTAACCGACGTAGAGAGACCAAAGAGAACAAGAAGAAGAAACATGGCTAACTTGCCAAATGCTTCAAATATTTCTGACGAAACCATTCCAGTTTCCAATCCTATCCCTTCGTCAGGAACAATACCAGTGTCTGGCCCTGTTTTAGAACAGATTAGGCCTCCTTTGGGGGATTCCATACCAACGGGTTCAGGATCCCAGAATGCGCCTAGTTCTTCCACCATGGGACACGCCAGACCCTTGGGAACCCCTCCCCCTGGAGGAAATGCATTCTGGCCATATCTGAATTATTCTCAGCCTTTGACTGGGAGAGAACAACCGTACGGAATGCCAACTTCAATGATGGCAAGCCTACATAATTCGTCACCATTATTCTCTGATGCCATGGTTCAAGTGTCATCACCATTGCAGGGATCAGGATATGGTGGAAATGGAAATAGAATGAATCAAATTCCACCAGGTTTCCATATGCCCGCTATGACAAACCATTCTGCACAAGTAATCCGTCAACAGATGGATGAAAGCAATCATGATATGGTGCAGGCTTTGACACAACAAATGGGAGACGTGTTCAATCCCTTAATACAAAACACTACCCAAACAAACCAAATATTGGCAGAACAGATGGCACGCATTGCTGATTTTTTTGGAGTCCCACAAGCACAACAAAGAATGCAATTAAACCAGAATCCTGCCAATAGGGCTGTCGAAGAGGAACTCACTATAAACCAAAGGCCCTTAGGGAACCCTCAGGAAAATCCCAGGGGGCAAGAGGTGATGGTCGAACAGCCTAATGTAGAAGAGCCTATTCGACAGGAACCAAGAAGGATAATAGTCCAGAGAAACCAAAATGCTGACGAAGTGTTACAGCAGAGAATGCGTTACAATAACATGCCTGTCGAAAATGACATTGCCACCATGGTGGAGAGAATAATGGCACAAAACGGAGTAAACGTAGGATTACAAAGGCCTAGTTATACTTCCCCCTTGTCTGAATTTATCTTACAACAAGAGTTACCGCCAAGGTGGAAAGTCCCCAAATTCACAAAATTTTCAGGGGATACTAGTGAATCCACCATAGAACACGTGGCACGTTATTTGATAGAAGCGGGAGAGATTGCTAATAACGAGAACTTAAGGACGAAATATTTCCCAAGTTCTTTGACAAAAAACGCTTTCACTTGGTTTACGTCACTTCCTCCAACTTCAATTTTTACTTGGACCCAATTAGAGAGATTGTTCCATGAACAATTTTATATGGGACAAACCAAGATAAGTTTGAAAGAGTTGGCAAGTGTCAAAAGAAAATTTTCTGAACCCATAGATGACTATTTGAATAGGTTTAGATTATTAAAAGCCAGATGCTTTACGCAAGTGCCGGAACAAGAACTAGTCGAAATGGCTGCAGGGGGTCTTGAGTATTCCATAAGGAAAAAACTGGATACCCAATATCTGAGAGACATGGCACAGTTGGCAGACAGAGTAAGGCAGATAGAAAGACTAAAAAATGAGAAATTTAGATCAAATAAAAACAAGAAGGAAAGAGTGGCCTATGTAGGAATAGTTCAAGATGATTACGACGAAAACGAACCAGTCATTTTCGACCAGCAAGAAATTGATCTTGCAGAATTAAAGCAAGGCCCTCCATATTCTTGTAAAGTTTTAGCCCCGTCGAATGGAAAAAGTCCAGTCGAAATGGAAAAGAATGACAGGTTCCCTAAAAGAACCTATACATTCGACATCACCAAGTGTGATGAGATATTTGATTTACTAGTCAAAGATGGTCAGTTAATAAAACCAGCAGGCACTAAAGAGCCTCCTATAGACCAACAGAAAAAGAGAGGTTTTTGCAAATACCATAATTTCTTGGGTCATAAAACTTCTCAATGTTACCTTTTCAGGGATCTTGTCCAAAATGCAATCCAAAATGGAAGGTTGAAGTTTGGAGACAAAGGCAAGCAGCAGATGAAGATTGACTCCAATCCCATGCAGATTGTGGAGGCAAATTATGCTGAGCCAGAAATGGTAAACGTGGTCGAAATGGAGATCATGGCAGAAGAAAATTCTGAAATGGTAGGAGTTACTGAAAGCTTCGACACCAACTTCACCATGATAGAAGCTGCTGAAGGTTTCGACACCCATGTCAATGTGGTGGAAGAAGGTGATAATTCTGCTGGCCAGGCTGAGGCAAAAGAAGTCAAAATTTCTGAAGACTTCGACAGTGAGAATGCCACTAAGACCACTGAAGGTTTCAACGGAAGAAATGCAGTCAAAGTGGGAAGAAGCTTCAACAAGAAAAACTGTGAAAGAGATGCTGAGCAAGGGGTGATCTGGGACACTTTGGGAGAGTCAAATGGGAAATTCGACTTCATGGTGAAATATTCAGCACCACCAAGCTCCGAAACAGATACCAACGAAATCAAACCCACAGGATGGGGAGATTCTTTCAAAAGGGATGACGAAGAGGAGGATAGCAAAACCCTCGCTGCCCAAACAGAGGTCACTGAAGGCCCTGACCAAGAGGAGATTAAAACACCAGGGACTGATGACAATTCCCTCACTGTCAAACAAATGAACAGTGATACCACCAAAAATGAAGAACATCCTGTCGAAAGGGTTGCACATTGCTGCAAATACATCTATAAGGGCTTACACCCAAAAGGCAATGTTAGTCAGTCAAAGGAGGACATCCCAGAGGAAATCATGCTAGTCGAAAAAATGAACAAATTGAAAATTACAACTGAACAGAGTGCTGGGATTCATATGGTGGAAATCACTCAAAGGGGAGGACCAGACATCGACAAGGGAAAGAAGCGTCAAGAGGAGCATCAGAAGCTGGTTTACCCAGAAGAGAACGAGAGTCTGGTCGAATTCATCCAGAGGTGTCAAAGGAAGAATGCAGAAGTCATGCTTTGCCCAAGGTGCAGTGCTGTGTTCGACAAGAAAGCAGCTGATGACTTAGAAGCAGCAGAAAAGACCCAGAGGAAAAGAAATTGGGGAACAGTCCCACCAACCAGAAACGAAAGATTCGACCCAAGAAGAGGGGAGCATCACAGTCAAGGGGTCGGAGAAAGACGTTTCAACACTTACAAACCATCCAACAGGCCAAATGATGACAAATGGGTTCAGCCTATAAGGGATGTCCAAGGTCAGAAGAGATGGAAGAGTTTTGAAGTGAACAGGGGTCCTTCCATGGAAGTTAAAAAGGAGGCAAAGCCAAAATACGTCTCTGAAAACTACAAAGGGAAGAATCCTATGTCCAGATCCCAATGGAGAAGATTCCAAAGGCAGAAGAAAATTGAAAAGAAAACTGTAGAATACCAAAAGGTTGGGCAGAAGGAAGCTGAATCAAGCAAATGTGTGCAGATTACGAACAAGGGAATGCCCCTGGCAGAAAAAGAAATCATTCAGAAGAATAGATCTGGTGACACCACAGAGGTGCAGAAAACAAACAATAGAATGCCAGTGGACGAAGAAGTCACAGATGAATTTGGTTCAGAATCAGATGCTTCTTTCGACGTAACTTGCAATGTGGTTTCTGTACTGCCCAGAGACTTCGACAGGATAATGGAAGTCGAAGACGAAGAGGATGACATGATAGATGATAGCATAAGCTTGAAGCCTGTATGCTACTACATAATGAACAATGGCTGTGTCGAAGAGCAAAATGCCTTCTTCGAAAAGCCAGATGATGCAATGAAGGCTCACTTAAAGCCTCTCTTCATAAAAGGAAAGGTAGAAGGTGTAGGTGTCAACAAAATTCTGATAGATGGCGGAGCAGCTGTAAATTTAATTCCTCATTACATGATAAGGAGAATTGGAAAAGATGACTCCGACACTAAGCCTCACAATATGGTGTTGTCCAACTATGAAGGTAAAGTGGGAACAACACTGGGAGTAATACAATTGAACTTGACTGTAGGATCCATCACCAGGCCTACAATGTTTGTGGTGATAGCATCAAAAGCAAATTACAACTTGCTGTTGGGAAGAGAATGGATCCATGGGATTGGGGCTGTGCCATCCTCCATGCATCAAAGAATAGCAATCTGGAGGCCAGATGGGATTGTCGAAAACATTGAAGCAGATCAGAGTTACTTCACAGCTGATGTGAACAATATCACTAGTCGTAACTTCGACAAGAACCTAGCCCATATAGCACCATGCAATCCTGCGGCTTTCGACCTGACAGCTTCCGACAACGCTTACTGTTCCATGTACCTCCATCCTACACATGGTTTCCAGTGGGATAAAGAAATAATTGGGGAAACAAATTACACTTGGGGAACTGCCCATGTCAACCCAACTGGATGGGGAAGTGAATTCAGTGAAAATGACTGAAGTTTCAGCAATGGAAAGGATTTCGGCTTATATAGCCGAAAAACAACACAAAGCGGCCCTTGAGGCTGAAGTAAGAAATATGGCTGTCGAAGCCAGCACTCAGGTTGTCGAAGGACAACACCCTCAAGAAAATATTGAGGAGCAACATGCAAATCAGAGTTTTGAAGAAGACTCAAATGGTGAATGGCAGAACCAAAGACTTGATGCCATTTATGATGACGAACCTCTGGGGTTCGAAAAGGATCCAACCTCCACCAATATGAAAATGGTGGCACAGGATCCCTTAGAGGAGATTAATCTAGGACTGGGGGCAGAGAAAAGGCCCACTTACATCAGTGCCAAGTTGAATCCTCAACTCAGAATCGAAATAATCCAGCTGCTGAATGAGTTTAAAGACTGCTTCGCATGGGATTATGACGAAATGCCTGGTTTAGACAGAAGTTTGGTGGAATTGAAGTTGCCAATTCTGGAAGGGAAGAAGCCAATAAAACAGACCCCCAGACGCTTTGCACCTGAAATTCTGTCGAAGATCAAAGAAGAGGTCGAAAGACTTCTAAAATGCAAATTCATCCGTACAACAAGGTATGTCGAATGGATTGCTAATATTGTTCCTGTGATTAAGAAAAATGGCACACTAAGGGTGTGTATTGATTTTAGAGATCTAAACTCAGCCACCCCTAAGGATGAGTATCCTATGCCAGTAGCAGAAATGCTAGTAGATTCTGCAGCAGGCCATGAGTATTTAAGTATGCTTGATGGCTATTCTGGTTATAACCAGATTTTTATTGCTGAAGAAGACGTTCCAAAAACAGCTTTTCGTTGTCCAGGAGCAATAGGAACATATGAATGGGTAGTAATGCCCTTTGGTTTGAAAAATGCTGGAGCTACTTACCAAAGGGCTATGAATTCTATTTTTCACGATTTCATTGAAACGTTTATGCAAATTTATATAGATGACATTGTGATTAAATCTGCTTCAGGCTTCGACCATATTAACCATCTTCGACAGTCCTTTGAAAGGATGAGGAAGTTTGGTTTGAAAATGAATCCTCTTAAATGTGCTTTTGGTGTGCAGGCTGGGGATTTCTTAGGCTTTGTGGTCCACAAAAAGGGGATTGAAATCAATGAAAACAAAGCTAAAGCAATAATGGAAGCAAAAGCGCCATCGACAAAGAAGGAATTGCAGTCTCTACTAGGGAAAATCAACTTCCTCAGAAGATTTATCTCCAACCTTAGTGGAAAGACTCAGGCCTTCTCACCCTTGCTTCGACTGAAGAAAGAGGGTTTCACTTGGGGGCAAGAGCAACAAGCTGCTTTCGACAAGATCAAGGAGTATTTGGCAAATCCCCCAGTCCTAATATCTCCTTGCCGAAAAAGAAGCATGAGGCTCTACATATCAGCATCTGACAGAACATTAGGAAGTATGCTTTGTCAAGAAGATGAACATGGCGTCGAAAGAGCCATTTACTATCTCAGCAGGGTCTTGAATGATGCTGAAACTAGGTATAGCATGATAGAGAAATTATGTTTATGTGTATATTTCTCTTGTATGAAATTAAAGCATTATATAAAACCCGTTGATGTACATATATCTTCTCATTTCGACGTAATAAAGCATATGTTGTCTAAGTCTATTTTACATAGTCGAATTGGAAAATGGGCTTTAGCCTTAACTGAATATTCTTTAAAATATATGCCTCTAAAAGCTGTTAAAGGGCAAGTAGTTGCTGACTTTATAGCTGACCACTCCATACTTGGAGAGGAGACAAATTATGTCGAAAAAGAGCCTTGGAGGTTATATTTTGATGGTTCCAGTCATAAAAATGGAACAGGTGTTGGGGTGTTAATTATTTCTCCCAATAAAGTTCCAACAAAGTTCAAGTACAAAATAGAAGAATTCTGTTCAAACAATGAGGCAGAATATGAAGCCTTAATTGTTGGACTTGAAATCTTGTTGGAACTGGGGGCAACAGAGGTCGAAATAATGGGTGACTCTGAATTGGTGATAAAACAATTGACGAAAGAGTACAAATGTGTCAAAGAAAATTTGATCATGTACTTTGTGATAGCCAACAGACTCCTCAAGAGATTCGACAGTGTAGTTTTTAGACACATCCCCAGATTAGAAAATCAGGAAGCAAATGACTTGGCCCAGCTGGCTTCAGGGTATAAAGTGTCGAAAGAAAATCTGTTGAAGTTTGTCGAAGTGAGAGGAAAAGTTTTATCTACTAAGCTGTCCCCATCTGATTTGGACACAATAAGATTGGGATATGGTGATCAAGAAAACTTTGAGATTTTCAATGTGGGTAATCTAGAGGATGGAGATTGGAGAAAACCCATTAAAGATTATTTGCAAAATCCAAATCAAACAGTCGAAAGGAAGATAAAGTACAGAGCCTTAAGTTATGTGCTCTTTGGAAATAAACTGTTTAAAAAGACTGCAGAAGGAGTTCTACTAAAATGCCTTGGAGAGACTGAAGCATACATAGCTTTGTCGAATGTACACAGTGGTGCATGTGGTGCCCACCAAGCAGGACATAAAATGAAATGGCTATTATTTCGACAAGGAATGTATTGGCCAACCATGTTGAAAGATTGTGTCGAATTCGCAAAGGGTTGTCAGGAATGTCAAATCCATGCAGGCATACCTCATGTGCCAGCAAGTGAGTTACATTCTATTATAAAGCCTTGGCCATTCAGAGGTTGGGCTTTAGATTTGATTGGTGAGATTCGACCAGCTTCTTCAAAAGGGCAGAAGTACATTTTAGTAGGAGTAGACTATGTCACTAAATGGATTGAAGCCATACCTTTGACAAATATAGATCAGGAAGCAGTCATAGATTTCATCCAGAAACACATAGTGTATAGATTTGGAATACCAGAGACTATAACCACTGATCAAGGATCTGTGTTTACTGGCAGAAATATGCAAGCATTTGCAAGAGAGACAGGTTTTAAGTTGTTGACTTCGACACCTTATTATGCCCAAGCAAATGGCCAGGTCGAAGCAGCCAACAAAGTGGTGATAAACCTGATAAAGAAACATGTGGGTAAAAAACCCAGAAATTGGCATAAGACCCTGGATCGAATCCTTTGGGCTTGTCGAACCTCTCCTAAGGAAGCAACTAACTCCACCCCATTTAAATTAACCTATGGACATGACGCAGTATTGCCTGTCGAAATCTGTTTACAGTCAATACGAATTCAAAGACATCATGAGATTCCATCTGAAATCTATTGGAGTATGATGATGGATGAATTGGTTGATTTAGACGAAGAAAGGTTGCGTGCTTTAGAATTAATAAGAAGGCAGAAAGAGAGAGTTGAAAAGTTTTATAACAAAAAAGTAAAATTCAAAGCCTTTTTAGTAAATGATTTAGTCTGGAAAGTGATCTTGCCCATGGAGAAGAAAGACAGAGTGATGGGAAAATGGTCCCCTAAGTGGGAAGGACCTTTCAAAATTTTAAGAGTTTTTTCCAATGGTGCATACGAAGTCGAAGAAATAGAAAAAGATAGAAGAGTGATGAAAATAAATGGGAAGTACTTAAAAAAGTATAAACCAACACTGCACGAAATAAAAATAAGAACAAACTAAATTACAAAGGTCACTTCGACAGCAAAAGACATTTCTCCTTTGATAGTCGAAAATATCTTTGCTGGGGGGCAATTTGTAAACCCATAATTTCGACAAGATTAAAATTCAGGCTTTAAGGTCATCTTTGTCGAAGGATAGCATCAGGAGGAGAATCCAAGAATTACTGACAAGGTTTTAAAGTTTCATTGTTTCGACAGAAATAGATATAATGTTCTGGCAGAATAGTTTGGAGAGTGTGTGACTGAGGGCTTCGACAGAAGAAGTTTGTTAAAAAAAAAGATAAGGTTTGGCAAGTGCTGAAGAGTTTTTCTCCTTTAAAAGGGTTTCGACAGTTTTGAAGAGTTACAAGGTTTCGTCACCAAGGAAGAGATTCAAATTCAAAGGTTGTAACCTTTGGCAGTTGGACACATGGAGGTTTCAGAGAAGAAATTTACATGCAGGCTGACACTTGTCGTTTAGTTATAGTTTTTCCGTTCTAAGCAGTTATTTTGTTTATGTATAAATAGGATAGTTTGTGGTTAGAATGTGTGTGTGAAAATTTGTACAAAATTCCTGTAAAAGCTCTAAGTACCCAGTGTGAGAGAAAATGAGTCTAGTATTTGGAACAATGTACGTTTAAACACCAGTTATATTTCAAAGTCATTTTAAATTACTTGTTTATTCTTCAAGTCCATGTCATTTTAAATTTCATTTACTTTTTTGCAAGTTTTTAGCCTTTCGACATTTCTTTGTTCTTGTTTAAACTTTTAACCTTATTTCATCTTTAAGTTCAAACTTTCGTTACTTGCAAAATCAAAGTCCTTAATACTTTGACAATATTGATAAAACAAACCGCAAATTAGTCACCAAAAGTCTAAGAGTATTTCGACAGAACCAAATGCACATGTATCCCAGGACTTGTATGGTTGGTCCTGCAAGTAACCCAACTTTCTGAAGAAATTGGTTAACCAGAGGTTGTTCGCCAGAAAACACAGCGAACATATGGATAGACTAAATTTATTTCTACGATTCCAAGTTTTTTTATTCGTTTTTGTATATAATAGTTTATTCTATAATCGAATTATTTAATATGAATATATTTACTTATTCTTTCTATTTTGATTCTTACTAATAATGAATATTAGTAAGAATCAAAAGATACTAAGAAGACTATTCTATTCTATATTTGGAATTGGTTAGTCAATTGAAAGATTCCCTATAAGGAATGATACTTCTTAGAAATAAATACTAGTTCGTATGTAAATTGCAAAATACTTAGTTGTTTTCAACACTTTCTAAATAAAAAGGGGGTCATTGGACTAATGAAAGGGACGGAAGAAGGAAAATTAGTATGTTAATCCGAATGCAAAAAATTGTAACAGTAAAATCGAAATAGAACTAGCAAGAGCAACAACGAAAATCCATGAAAAAAAAACAATATGTATTTTTTTGAATAAATATTAAACTAAACAAAAGGATTGGCAAATAAAAGAGCTAATGCTACAACCAGCCCATAAATAGTTAAAGTTTCCATAAAAGCCAAACTAAGTAATAAAGTACCCCGTATTTTGTCCTCTGCTTCCGGTTGTCTCGCAATCCCTTCTACAGCTTGCCCTGCAGCTGTGCCTTGACCAACTCCAGGTCCAATAGAAGCAAGCTCGACGGCCAACCCAATAGCGATAACCGAAGCAACAACAATCAGTGGATTCATGATAAGTTTCTCCTATGTCAAAATAAAATAAAGAAATAGTTAATAATATAATCAACAAAAAATATATGACTTAATTATTTCATTCATCCTATTTCTCTTTATCTAGTCGAAGTGTAATTCAAAATTTCAAACTGAAGAATTTGGATTGAATTATCTCAATTACTTCGATATTTACTTTTTTCGTTTCTACCCTTGTCGTTTTTTGTGAATACATACAATTTGGGGTCTTATCTTACATTTCGTTTAAACATTTCTTTTTCTTTTTGATTTCATTTTTCCAGTCATTTTATATTCCATTCACAATTCCAAGAGATGGAAGAGCTCTTTTTTTTGAATCCCTACCTAAATTTAGAGTAGTAGCAGGACAAATTGAGATATATAGTCATATATAACTAATGAATATCTACTATGACATATACATGTGTTTGTTCCATATCGTAAACCAATTCATTGTATCTTCGATTCAATGAATCATTCTTGGAAATCCCCCAGCTGTTTTATAACGATTAGATTATATATATGCCTAGTTCGACCCCCCACCCTTTATTTTAATTGAATTTCTATTTTTTGTTGAATTTCCTGGTAAGTGTTTTCATTTTCTTTATACTTTTTGATTGTTATGAAAACTTTTCATAATTTCTTTTGGATTTTTTGATTTATGTTCCTTAATTTTATTAATGTTCCTTAAGTAGATTATCGCGAGCCAGTCGCGGTCTAAAATCCTATTTGGATAACTAGTCAATGATGCCCTTCCATGGATTCACCTATATACGCCGCAGCTAAAGTAGCAAAAATAAGAGCTTGAATACCGCTTGTAAATAATCCAAGGAACATAACAGGGATATGAACTACTAAAGGTACTAACGAAACAAGAACAACCACTACTAATTCATCCGCTAATATATTTCCGAAAAGTTGAAAACTAAGCGATAAGGGTTTTGTGAAATCTTCTAAGATGTTAATCGGTAAAAGGATTGGCGTTGGTTGGATGTATTTACCAAAATAGGCCAATCCTTTTTTTGAAATACCCGCATAGAAATAGGCTACTGACGTAAGTAAAGCTAATGCAACAGTAGTATTTATATCATTTGTGGGTGCAGCTAACTCTCCATGAGGTAACTTTATAATTTTCCAAGGCAAAAGTGCCCCTGACCAATTCGAAACAAAAATAAATAGAAACAGAGTTCCAATAAACGGAACCCATGGACCATATTCTTCTCCAATCTGAGTTTTGCTCACGTCTCGAATGAATTCAAGGACATATTCAAAGAAATTCTGACCAGACGTGGGAATAGTTTGTGGATTTCTAACAACTAGAATTGTTGAAATTAAAAAGATATCAATTACAACCCAAGAGGTAATAAGTACTTGAGCATGCACTTGAAAATCCCCTATTTGCCAATAGAAATGTTGACATACTTCCACAGCAGATATATCATAGAATCTGTTTAATGTGTTGATGTAACATAATAGAACATTCATATTGCCCTCTAAAATAAAAAAAGATAACTTGAAAGGGAATTATTTTGATTCAACCATTTCCTTATTTTACTTGGATTTTCGATTTGGAATACCTACTAATCCAAAAATATTTCTTTTTACACAATTTTGTAATGCTATAATAACCAATTCCAAAAATTTATCACCGCCCAACCAAATTTAAAAATGGATTTATCTTATTATTAATCAATAATTTTGTATCTAGCTAGAACGACCCTCACAAATTGCAAAAACTAATTTGTTAAGAATGAATCCGATGGAAGCCATAGTATCATCATTAGCCGAAATCGGCAAATCCGCAAGATCGGGGTCACAATTTGTATCGATTACACAAATCATTGGAATTCCCAAAGTGATACATTCTTGAAGAGCCTTATATTCTTCTTCCTGATCAAGGATTATTACAATATCAGGTAACCCTGTCATATATTTTATACCGCCTAGATATGTTTCCAAATGAGATAATTTCCTCTTCAACATAGCGGCATCTCTTTTTGGAAGAGAGTTCAGTTTCCCCGTCTTTTGCTTTGTTCTCAAGTCCCTGAACTTACGAAGTCTCGTTTCTGTAGTATACCAATTCGTTAACATACCTCTGAGCCATTTTTTATTAACATAATGACATCGAGCTCTTATTGCAGCCCGTCTTACTGAATAGGCAACTTTTCTTTTGGTACCAACAATTAAAAATTGTTTTCCTTTGCTTGCTGCATCAAAAGCCAAATCACAAGCTTCTGATAAAAAACGAGCAGTTTTAGTAAGATTTGTAATATGATTACCTTTACGTTTTGCCGATATAAAAGGTGTCATTCGAGGATTCCATTTCCTAGTCTCATGGCCAAAATGAACCCCAGCTTTCAGCATCTCTTCCAAAGTTGTGTTCCAATATCTTTTTGTCATTTATCCCCACACTTTGTTTTAAAAAATGAAAAAAAAAAAGAGAGACTGAGTATCCTAATAAATAATTGTTCCGATGGAACCTTCTCTTTTATAGACGATCGACCGTTAATATAGAATCAGGCCATTCTTTGATTTCTATTTCTTATTATTTTTTAATATACTTTAATTACTAAATCCAATGACTACATTTAAATATTTCAGGGGATGGATGAGTCGAATCCGCTGTTAGGAAGCATTTAATACTATATTTAATCCTATATTTCGAATGTATCACATAAATTCTCTGAAATGAGAAAAATTAAATAATTTTCTGTGATGGAACAAAAGATTTCTAATTTCGACTTCGAATAATTTTTTTTTCCGGCTAATCTTGTTATGTTGCCTTGACCGTGAACGGTGCATTATTCTTTTGAATCCGGTACCAACGGGTATCATTCCCCCTAAAATAACATTCTCTTTAAGACCTTTCAACCAATCAATACGACCCCGAAGAGCGGCTTTTGCTAAAACTCTAGCAGTTTCTTGAAAACTCGCTTCGGATATGAAACTTTGAGTATTCAAAGATGTTTTTGTTACTCCCAATAATAAAGCTCGGAAACAAATGGCTTCTTCCAAGGCACGCACCGTTCGTTCTGCTTGCAATAATCCAATTAGTTCGCCAGGTAAAAATACATTAGACATTCCATCTTCTGAAACCAAGACTTTAGATGTTATTTGACGCACAATAATCTCGATATGTCTATTATCGATGTGTACTCCCTGGGATCGATAAATCTTTTAGATTTTATTAACCAAAGAAATACGACTTTGAGCTATAGTTAGCTCAGGACCAATCAAGAATCCCCAAGGAATGCCGAGAATTTTTGTTATACACTCGTTCCAAGCATCAATTCTTTTTTTTAGATTCATGGATATTGAAGCAATCAAACGTATTTCGAATATCTGTTCCACTTTTGGAAGACCTTGTGTTATATCACCGGATCTCGATTTTTCATATAGGAATGTAACTAAAATATCTCCTTGAGAAAGGATCTCCCCATAATGGTCGTGAATGGTTGATTCTGGAGTCGCCAAATAAGGATTAGCCGATCTTATTATTACAGAATCCATTTGAACTGTTATAACTTGACCCGATTTTAATTTTAGGTGTGGTCCATTTTTCATTTGAGCTATACATATATTTTCACAAATAAATTGTCCAAGACTTATTATTGGAAACGTTTTTTCACAAGAAAAATAATGGAGAAAAAACCAATTTAAATGGAATGGATTCAAAACGATATTACTGTATACATCGGGTTTACAAATTTTCTCATTTTCGTCCATGAAATAATATTTCATTACTTGAAAAATTTCCTTTAATTTGTCAAGTTGCAAAACTTTTATTATTGAGATCTGATTATGAGTTATTAAATGATAAAGTGAATATAAATTTGCAACTATTCCTAAAGGGCCGAACGAATTATTATTCTTCTTAATTGAAATTATAGGATCTTTTTTTATCCCATTGTGAGATTTTAGATTGTTGAATGGTCTCATTTGAAAACAATTAGATGATGACAAAATTATCCAAGATCGGCATTCTTGATTTCTATTCAACAACATACGAATAGTTCTGTGATTTTGGCTAAGTGATTGTTGAATCTTTCCCTTGGAATGAATAGAAAAAAATGGATTGATTCGATCCGATTTATTATCCCTAATCAATCCTAAACCAGATGGGTCATTTCTTTTTCTGATATATGAAGTATTCGATTTTACTAAGTCAATTCTTAGAAAATACTCAATCAAACCATTTGTACTTACTTCAATAAAGGAAGCGGGGGCCTCCTCAACCGAAGAACTTTTTTTGCCGTCATCCCAATGGAAGACTAAACAAGTCCGAAGGAATGGAATCCTTGTGTCGGAAATTTCCCGAATGGATTTTCCAATAGAATTGACAACTTTTAGTTCCAGATTATCCTTTTCCTGGAATAGATCTTGGGGAAAAAGTTTTACAAAATGGATAGTGTCCGGTATTTCATATAAAATTACAGGTCGAACCAAAACAATTTTATTTTCTTTTTTTTATTCCTTGCATTTTTTTTTGTAGTTGCGATCCGTTGGACATAGATCCCATCTTTAATTTGTTTTGATTCCTTGCATTTTTTTTTGTAGTTGTGATCCGTTGGACATAGATCCCATCTTTATTTTTTTTATTCTTTGCATTTTTTTTACCGTTCCGGGTGGTATAAAGATGGGACTGTGTCTTGATATCTTATCAATCTCTCTGGGAAAATGGATATTTCCAGAAAATATTTTTAATTCTTTTTTTTTCTTTTCTAATCGGACCAATCCGCCTACTCGACTTCTTATATTGAAAGTGATTGGTGTTCCTCTTCCAACAAGACTATTATTCTGTACCATTAGGGAAGAAGATTGGGGTAAAATATGCACTTCTTCGGGAATAAAAAAAAAGGGACCTACTTGAATTGGATAGTTTGGCTTTAATTTTTTTTGTTCCTCGATACTCAATGAAATCTTCTTTTTGAAAAATGGGTTGAGGATGATCGAAATAAGAAAAAATACTATTTCTAGGAAAAATACCTTTGATAGGTATTTCAATGGAGACACCGGAAGGGGACATTAGTTCGTTCTTTCGTTCTTGAATCGATTGGAATGGAAATGGAATAAGAAATCGATTTCTTCGCCTTTTCCCCAAGAAATAAAAAGTATCGTGAAAAATAGCGGGATACATTAAATAAGAATGATCCATATATATGATTGGATTAAATATTGAATAATCGCTGATCCCCTTTTCTTTTGTACCAAAAGTATGGAAACCAAAGAATTTTTGTTTTACTTGATTATTCCTTTCTACAAGATTCGAAATATTTTTTTTCCATTCGAAAGTGAATCCATGGTAATTTGATCTTGATCCTTATGAAGTAAAAAATGGATTGTATTAGACCTGCACGACTTTCCTGACAATATCCATAAATGACTTGTTTTTGGTAAGATATGTACATTACTATCCATAAATTCTGATGCATGGTACACATCGGTACTCCAATGCATTTCCCCTTCTGAGTCAGAATAAATATGTTTTCGAACCCTCTCTTTCAAATTAAAAGTATATGTTCCCGCGAGGATCTCCGCAATCACTTGTTCTGATTTTACATATTGATCATTTTTAACTAATAGAAAACTTTTTGGTGGAATAATGACGTTATGTATAATATCGTAACTTTCTATAGTTACATACAAGTCTATATTACATATAAAAGAAGATATCCATGACGTGTACGTGTAGGGTGAACTAAATCCTCATTCCATTATATCTTTCCATTCGAGGGGGCTCGCACATATTCAGCAGTACCCCCTGTGAATACTCCACCAGTATGAAAAGTTCTTAATGTTAGTTGCGTTCTCGGTTCTCCAATAGATTGACCAGCAATAATGCCTACAGCTTCTCCCAATTCTACCAGGTCCCCATGAATAGGACTCCGCCCATAACACAATCGGCAGATCCACGACGTATTCCTACAGGTAAAGGGGGTTCGAATAAATATGGGTTGTGTTTCAAAAGTTATGAATCGATTGATAAGTCCAATTCCAATATCTTGATTTCTAACGACAATGCACCGTGAACCTATATATATATATATATATATATATATATATATATATATATATATATATATATATATATATATATATATATATATATATATATATATATATATTGTCTGCTACTACACGACCATTTAATGTTTGTATCAAAATTCTTTCTGGCAACATTCCATTTCGGATGTTTACAGAAATCCCACGGATGGTACCGCAATCTGTTCTCCGTACAACAATGTGTTGAACCACTTCAACAAGTCGACGTGTAAGATATCCAACTTCTGATGTTCGTACAGCAGTATCTACAACCCCTTTACGGCCTCCGTAGCAAGAAATTATATATTCTGTTAAAGACAACCCTTCACGAAAATTGCTTTGAATGGGTAAATCAATCATTTGTCCTTGTGGATCTGACATTAATCCTCTCATTCCGACTAATTGGTGTACTTGAGATGCATTTCCTCTAGCTCCTGAAAAAGACATTATATGGACTGGATTAAAGGGGTCAATCATCCTAAAATTGGGAGTCATTTGTTGTCGCAAATATTCGCTTGTAGCATACCATATTTCAATGGATTGGCGTAATTTTTCTACCGCATGGACATTCCCATAATGATTATGTTTTTCCAAAACGGAACTTTGTTGCTCAGCATCTTGGACTAGCCATCCTTTAGAAGGTATTGTTAAAAGATCATTAATTCCTAATGAAATAGATGTAGCAGTAGCTTGATGGAATCCTAGAGTCTTTACTTGATCCAGGATGTGTGATGTATATGCCATTCCGAAATGATCTATTAATCTGCTAATAAGTCGTTTAATGGCAGTTCCACCTATCACGTTATTGTGAAAGACTAGATTGGTCCCTTCTGCCATAAGTCCCTCCATATTCCACTTAGTGGTATTCGGTTCGACGACAATAGATTTAAGTGAATGATTGGAAAACTCCTTTTTCTTTATGTTTATTTACGTAGAAAATTGAAAAGATGCTAGTTGACCTGAATTTACACCAGTATCCTAAATTTACTTAGCGTGGATACCAACACTAACCATCTATATGATTAGATACTATATGATGAATCGGCTCGAGAAAAACCTTGTATAGCTTCTTCGATTTCTCGATAAAAAGAAATATGACCAATAGTGGTTCGAATGTATATACACCGAATTTCTTTTTTTATACTTCTTATTACTAAATAATCCTCATAAATCTCATAATAGGTACCAAAAGATTCATAGTGAACTTCGATAGGAACTTCTCTTGAAGACATAATGCATTGATGTATTTGCCACCGGAGCCAAAAAGGACTATCCAAATTTATTCTTTTCTGTCTATAAGCTCCAATTGCATCATAGGAATTGCAAAAACAGGGTTCTTTTTTTTTTTTTACATATACTTCAAGTTCTTAAAGTTATTATTGCTCATTTTTTCATTTGGAGAATTTCTGCAATTAAACCAATTATACCTGTTTGCACAAATACCTCGACGATTTCCGCTAGTTAATACATAAAGTCCAATAAGCATATCTTGAGTTGGTACAGAAATGGGATCCCCAATAGTCGGAGACAAGAGATTCGTAGTAGAAAACATAAGTAAATGAGCTTCTGCTTGAGCCTCCAAACATATATATATATATATATATATATATATATATATATATATATATATATATATATATATATATATATATATATATATATATATATATATATATATATATATATATATATATATATATATAGACACACACATATATATATATATATATATATATATATATATATATACAAACACACACACACACACACACACACACACACACACATATATATATATATATATATATATATATATATATATATATATATATATATATATATATATATATATATATATATATATATATATATATATATATACATACATATTGATCGCGACTTTATGGGTCTAACAGAACTAACTGCAAGTGCACAGTCTATCGCGTAGTAATAAAAATATCGATCCCACAGGGACTCGTAATCAATCTAGTGTTATCGGGTGTTACTATGTTTAGCTAGGTTGGAATAAGGTTCTAAGGAATTCAATGCAGAAGTAAAGGCTAAATTTAAAGAAGATTTATAAGGTTTAAGAATATTAATAAGGGACCTCGGCATGTAATACTTTAGTTTTCGGGGATTCGACACATCGCCGGTGCAGTTTAATTTTTGCAAACGGTTTTTCAGGAGAAAAATAATTGTTTAAAGACTATTTTCTCGCGTTGGTTGTAACACCCTTATTCCACCCCACAGATATTACGGAAAAATAACACGGATTTCAGAGTAAAATATTAACTTTCATTAAAAAGCCACAAAAGGGCGTACATTTCTCAAAGTCAACAAAATTGGTCAATACTCCGCAACACACGGATTTTCTTAAAATATATCAAAACATCATATACAGCGGAACTCAAACATAACTTAATGTTTTCCTCGTAAGGGAACATCAGTAAAATAACCAATGTATAACAATTAATGCATAAACGACATATTACTCATAGTTATATTCAACACATTGATATCCTTCAAATATGCCTCAAAGGACACAACGTCATAATTTATACACAAAGGCTCATAAATGCAGATGCAACATAGACTTAATGCATGTGGTACCAATCATCACAGCTCGATGGACATTGGGCCATCAACCCTCCATAGATCCCCATCAATAGGATCGGAGCACGTCAAAATACTTCACATCCACACAGTGAGATTGAAGCCAAAGTAATCGAAGTCCTGAACCGAAATTCGGATGCACATGAATGCATGATGCACACTTCATAATAATCCTCATAATAACAGCATATGGTGCATCATCATTCATCATATTCATCATCATTACACGTCATATCTCATCGTCATATTCATCATCATAAATCATGTCATCATAGCTCATCATAACAATCATCATCATACATCATGTTATCATATCTCATCACAGTAATCATCATCATACAACATATTACCGTATCTCACATAACTCATCATAATAATCATCGTCATCACATAAATCATCATATCTCATGTTATCACATGATTCATCATAATAATAATCATCATCACATAAATCATCATAATTCATCAAACATCATATCATCATAATAATTAATCTCACACATCATGTCATCATATAATCACATACAAATCACATATTTGCTCATAGTCATATTACCACATATTATCCCATATTAATTCATAATACTACCCCATATTATCTCATATTAATTTATCAAATTATACTCGCGGTAATCCTCACACTATCGCCTATCAATCACATAAACTTCACAGTCCTACTCATGTTAATTAATCATATTATCACAGTTACCCCCATGGTAATTCATCAGGAAAATCGCAGCATCAAAACATCAAGACATCACTGAACCAGAACATGATTCATTACTAGAACATATACCCAATTGACTTCTCAAACATAATTAGATGTGAAAATACTAGAAAACCAATTCCCTTAACTATACTATGTTATAGCCCTGTTTATTAGCTTTCCAACGCTTCGAACGGGGGTCAAAACGGACTTACGGATCCAAAGTAACGTCCAAAACAATTTCGACCGAAAACATGAACAGTCGTGACGGACAGAAAGACGTTGTTATGCTCAGGAACTGATTTTTTTACTCAATTATTCTTACGAATCACTCACTCAACGTACCCAAAACATCACTAAAACATTCCTAAGGTTATACGGCAATAACAACACAACTTCTATGGTTTATTAGGCTCATCTGGCAACATTTGCAACGCCTAAAATACTATTTCCTGCAATTACTCTGAGTACTTCAGAGTTACTCACATTTGAATATTCTTATTCCTATAGGGTCAACATGTCACAATTTTTCCTTCAATTACACCCTATGGCATTAAAATTACTTACTATCCAATATTTAATCCCTTCAGGGTCAGACATATAACAATGTCAAGCTTATGGCCACGAAGGCCTAAGGTTTCTCATAAGGATTCCCACAATTACATATCAGACAGTTAGAAATATTGACCATTAATCCTACGGGTTTTTCCATAAAGGCCTAAGGTTTTCCACAAATTTTATGTTAATATTCAACGATACATACCATTTGGCCATTTGGCCATCCTCTCAGAATCTTACGATTACTTCCCTATTTCCCACAATTAATTCCAAATCCCTAAACCTTACATCAACCACAAATATACCGAAAATCATACATAGAAAACTATGAAAAGTAATACTCCCCATACCTTAGCCGATTCACAGCCTTCACGATTACTCTAGGAATCTTCCGAAGCTTTTGCCTCCAATTCTCCCTCCTCAGAGCTCTGGCCTCCATTCTTTTCATGGTTAACAAATGAACCCCAATTCCCTTTAGAATTCTATTTTGTTAAATCTCACAATTTGGGCTTTTCCCATAATATCCTCACTAACTCCTCCAATCGCCCAAATTTCCCTTATTTCCCTTATTTCAATTTAATTAATAATAATACTAATAAATTAATATTATATGCTATTAATTAAATAAATACCCAAAAATGCACATTTTCTTAATAATTCACACTCCACCCGAAAATCACCGAAAACTAATATTCTTAATTAAATAATTAATTAAAATACTCCAATTAAATTTGGGGTGTTACAACTCTCCCCACTTAAAAGAATTTTCGTCCTCGAAAATTACCTTAAGAAAACAGAGTCGAATACGACTCCCTCATCTGATCTCCAAGTTCCCAAATCCAACTTTCTTTAGTTGGTCCTCCCAAAATGACCTCTTCCAAGGCAATCCCTTCACCTTATAGTTGCTTCTCGTTCATCAATCCGAACAGGCAACGCTTCAACATTCAAGTTACCTCCCACTCGTACATCGTCCATCTGAATCAAAGTACTTCCTCAACTTAGACACATAAAACACATCCAACAATTTTCACAAGCGACAATGGTACAATAGTCTAACATGCCACTTCTCCCATGTTGCCGCTGCACCACTCTGATACAGACCACAAAACACAGTGTGAGCTCTCGAGACTCCAAAGCTCGGCCAACACCAGTTACCATCGTAACTCTCGAAACACGTTTTTTCTTAGATCCCCTTGATCTTCTCAGTTGTCTCTTGCACAATCTCAGGTCCGAGCACAAGACTCTCACCTAACTCATATCAACACAAATAAGTCCTACACCTCCCACCATACAAATCCTCATACGGTGTCATTCTGATACTAGAATGATAACTGTAATTGCAGGTAAACTCAACCATCGGCAAATAACTATCCCATGATCCACCTTGATCCAACACACAAGCTCTCAGCAAATCCTCTATAGACTGGATAGTTCTCTCTGTCTGTCCATCCGCCTGCGGATGATAGGCAGAACTCAATCTCAACATGGTACCCAAAGTGTTGGCAAATTCTCCCAAAACCTCGATGAAGATCTCCGATCTTTACCCGACACAACACTCGACGGTATCTCATACAACCTCACAACTTCCTCAATATACATCATAGTTAGCTTCAACATAGAATGATTACTCCTCATTAGTAAGATATGAGCTTACCTAATCAATCCATCCATCATTCCCAAAGCGAATCATATTCATCTCACAGTCTTCGGCAACCCGACACAAAATCCATAGAAATACTATCCCCTTCCATTCAGAAATATTCACAGTTGCATCAGGTTCAACAGTCTCTGATGTTCAAATCTCGACTTTCCACAAGCCTAACCAGCATACACAACTTCAACCACTTCTCTCTCCATCTATGGCCACTAAAAAATTTCCTCAAATTCGGTTACATCTTCATAGCACCAGGACGGATACTCAATCCACTTAAATGTCCTTCCTCAAGAATACTCTTATCCCAACTCAACAATATCTGAAACACAAACTCTACCACGACATCTCCTGATACCATTTTCATCAATCTGCAATTCGACCCTTCGACTTTAATTCATCAAATTCAACCAATTTACCAACTCAAACCAGATTCTTGACCTTCTCGAATCTCATCAAGAATACCACTAGTAGCTCCACCATACTAAGCTTAACTCTATAAGAAGTCTCTTCATAACCCAAGCTCACATCACGAAATTGTCCAATTAGTTCTAACTCTTTTACCACTAATATCAGTATATACAAATATTTCCAAATCAATGTATCAGCTACCACGTTTGCTTTATCCGAATGGTAATTCAATCAAAAACCATAATCCTTCAGAAGTCCCAATTATTTCCTCTTATGTACTTTAAGTTTCCTTAAAGCATAACTAAAACTCGCTGATGTTGCACTTAACATACCTTCCAATCTTATCAATAAAGCATCACAAAACACAACAAATAGTCCGGTCGGATTCAGCAAAAGTCAACACACAAGCTGTTGACAGCTCTCCCAAAAACTCTTTGAAACTCGCTTCACAGTGGCATATAACCGCTTCTTCTCCAACACTGATAACTCATGTTCCCGATGTTCAACATGATCCTCTATACTATTTGAATATATCAAAATATCATCGATTAACACAACCATTCACTCACTCAAATAAGTATGGAAAATCCCATGCCAAACGGACACTCAATTCGTGAGTTATGGCGGAAACACGAACCACACTTTCTGCATTTACTACAAAATCCGAATATAGTCCATCGATAAATAACTTAATTCCATGCCACTACTTCACCATCACATAGAGAATAAGAATAGCTTTCCAATGCTTCGAACCATGCGCCATTCCGAGTTACGGTTCTTCCGCTATGACAAAAATACGAAAACAACATTCTTCTGCCTAGGATCTTTCGCTAGGCGAACGCTCGGCGAACATGACAGTCCAAATTCTATTTTCGACCGTTGAATGACTTCCGTATCTCCGATTTCGATTTCATAAAAAGCTGCAACCTCGGAATTCAACGTACAACATCAATTTCACACTTAAGAAGCCATCCATCACATTTTCAACTTTGAAATATTTTAAACCTCAAGTACACCAATATTTCATTCCACGCCCGACCTCTTCTCACAATCACCAGAAATCATTGTCCACCATGTACTCGACCTCACCATCTGCTGCCTTAGCACACACACACCAGACACAAGTCTCAAAAATACTCAATCAATTTAATTCCTCGACCATTCAAACAGACATATAACATAGAGCTCTCAATATCAGACTAGTTTCCGTAACATAGCCAATCAGAACTCCACTTCACATTCCGGCGGTAAATCACTTATCTCCTCAGGAAAAACTCCAGACAATAACAGTTAATTGGCAACCACCAACTTTCCCACTTTCATTAACACTCAAAGTTTCCATCAAAATAAACATCTCATTCCCTTCTCGCACCGACTCATCAAAGCAATTCTTAAGCACTTAGCTTAACTCAAAACAAATCACTGCCCACGCCATTCAAGCTTGCAAGACACGTTTATCCCATCCAACATAATCCCAACTACTATCAACAAGAGATTAAGGGTGATCAGTTCCTCAATTTGTCAATAGACAGCCGAAAACCATGATGGGGTACAAACCATCTTTACCAAACTATAAGAGCGTTCATCGACACACTGAGCCACAACTCCACATTTGCAGCATCCTGGAGAAGCACTAGCTTCTCCCCCACTTGAAGCATTCCCACTTCTGCAGACAAAGGTTAGAAAACAAACATGTACCGACAGTGTTTTCACACACATGTCGCATACAAGGGAACCAACAACATTAGACAACTTGGCCGGACGGACCGACCTGCTCTGATACCACTAATGTAACACCCTTATTCTACCCCACAAATATTACGGAAAAATAACACGGTGTTGCGGTGAAAATTTGATATCAAGCTATTAATTAACTTGAACCATATTTCTTTTTACAACCGGACTTTAATTTATCCAAAGGATAGGTCTAAAGAAAGAAATAACCTTTTTCGCGATGTAACGACAATGCTTTTAAGAGATTCGGGGATTCGGGGGTTGGTTATATCTAGGGAAGGTATTAGCACCCTAAATATCTGTAGTACTCTACAGAAACCTTTTGTTTAATTAATTGCTAAGTTTGTGAATTGTGCTATGATTTAAGGATTGGGAATTGAGATAAAATAAATAAAAAGGCCTAAGTGGTTTTCTAAGTTTGCTCGCAAAGGCATCGCACCTTCTGCCTACGTATCTTGACTAGGATAGAATCAGAGCAATCGTAGTTCACCTCACAAGGGAAAAGAACACTTGATGATGATCAAGGTTTAAAGGGGAACAAACATGACAATGTTTGTGTGGAGTTTGACAAAACTCCCTAATCTAAGTTGAAGTAAAAGGGGAAGTAAGAAGTCATGACGATGATTCTTACACAGAGTTGACGAACTCTTTCCTAGGGTTCTAGTTGCAGATCACTCCTAGTATGGGTGGGTTTCTTAGACTTCAAGCAAAGTCTAAATGCTTCTAATCTAGGGTTGAGGTGACTTAACAAAGTCAAGAGGGTTAAGATTTTGGTCCAAGACATTGACAGTCAAGTGGACAAACTTTCCTTTGGAGGGGGAGATAGTGGGCAACTGGATGAAAGCTAACAAGCTTCATCACTTGGGGCTAAAATAAATAGAAACATTATACTAAAGCATTCATGGTGACAACCAATGCAAAATATTTAAGGATGAAAAAGCAATGATGACAATCAAAGCAGATGATTAGTACGAAAACTGTGACGACAGATCGCACCTGGAGTATAATTAACAAACAGATGAAATGAACATGATAATAATTCAAAGTAAAAATCCTAACATGTTAAACAACATGTATAGGAATGAGAACAATCATTTTTCACAAAGAAAAACAAGTGGAACCCTTTAAACTTTCATCTGCAACAGCTAGGGTTAGTACTGTCAATATGACAAGTTGCACATAGTCAAACATGGTGAAAAATTAATCAAACATGGAAAATAAAATTATGACATGAAATTAAACATTAAAACAAACACAATGAAAAAAGAATGGGTGAAAAATGATAAAAAATGAGAGAGTTATGATTTTTTAAAGTTTCATGTGAAAAATGAAAAAAAGTGGCAACAAGGGTTATCACCAAGGATCGAACCCATGCCAAGTACCATACGCGCGCAAGTTTCAACCGCTGGGGCGGCCATACATCCATTAACCAATGTAAAATGAATAATATATAGAGTAAGTTTGGTTATTTTGCTGGGCAAAACAAAAGCAAGCAACATGATTGCAAAACCACTCATAACTTACTCAATTCTCCATGGATTTTGACAAAGTTTATATGCATCTTGGGTAGAATTCCATGAGGAATATGATGGTGGTGGTGGTTTTACAAATTTCTCTTCTCATTGAAAAATTCGATGGCTGTTGCATCTTATGTCATGAGTTGCATTTTAATGTTCACAGCCTATGCTAAACATTCTCACACCATTTTAAACACACACACAACACACATACATGAGGTAGAATGTTTTTATCATCTCAAATGAACTTGATGTCAACAAAATTTATAAGTGTCAAGGTTATTGCAAATTTGTGAAAGAGATGCACTTAAGTTTCAAATCTTCAAACCAATGGTTCCAATGACCAAAGGATGCTATGAGCAAATTTTAAATGACCTATGAAATGCATTCCATACCTGTTTTGGGTTAGCAAGGCAGTGAAACTGAAAATGACATGATGATGGCCAAAATCATGTAAAATGCAACTTGAGGCAAATGGTTCAAGAATTGCAAAATGGTTTGAACAGCTTCATACAATCATTCTCAATGCCAACTAAACTGACATACACATCGATTACATGATATTTAAACAAATGAGAACATGTTCATGGCCAGGATATGCTGATTATGACAAGTCACATTCAATTTGCAGATGATCATAAAAACAACAATGCATAACAGTATGGTTTTTAAGTTCAAAGTAATCAAGGGTCATGCTAACCCTCCAAACACCTTTAATTTATGATATTAAATGTGTGTGTGTGAAAAAATCAGAACTGGAAACAGCATGTGGATACTTGGCTTTCAAAATGCATTCTTGTGTGTTATATACATGTTGGTGTGTGATTTAATGTTCCCATCAGTTTTGAGTTTATGTGGTCATTCAAGCACTTTGCACATGATTATTATAAGCAGCTAGAACAATCAAACCAGTCTAAAACATGCCAATACAAGTTCTGGTGTTCAAAGTGCATTCTTAGTGTGTGTGATGCATCCAAATTTGCAAATTGTCATGTACAGCTTGATACAATCACTCTTACCTCCAACTAAACATACACACACAACACTTAGATGATATATAAGCAAATACAAACACTTTCATGGCCAGGATGTACTGATTATGGAAAGTCAAACACAATTTGCAAATGATCACAAAGGTAATAATGTATGACAGTATGGATTGTAAGTTCAAAGCAATCAAGGGTCACACTTACCTTCTAAACACCTTCAGTATGTGATATTAAGTGTGTGTATGTGACAAAAACCAAACTGGAACCATCATGTGAATATTTGACTTTCAAAATGCATTTGGTTTATGTTAAGTGCATGAGATGATGCAAGTTGGTGTCCAGGTCATTTTCAATGGTTTGGTTCATTTGGACATGTCATATATGATCATATTAAACTGTTATATCACAAAGATCTCAAAGAAAATCACTGGTTCAAGATCTGGTATAGTATATGCAAGCATGTGGGAACAAAAAGTAACTCATGAGTGAATTTTTTGGTGTAGTGCTTTTCTCAGTCAAACAAGTGTACTAACATGCTATAATTGAGTGATATGAGGTGTGTGATGTGTTGTTTTAGTGAAAAAACAAGTAGGTGCAAAAAACCATATTTGAGTGACTTTGTGTATTGTGAATTTTGGTGTCAACAAGTGAATTCTTGGTATGAGGCATAAAACAACAAAGCAATCATGTAGACATGTTTAAAATGTTCATACAAACATGTTGAAATGAGGAAAGCAATCATATCATGTATTATGCAAAAAGTGACAATGTTGTGGTTTGATGATGTTGTGAACATAAGTGAGATGAGTGTCATGCACCATATATCAAAACAAGATGCATCAGCATATTTCAAGTACACATGTGAATATGTTTGGAGGCTGAAAACAGGTTTGTGGTACCTTGTGCTAGAAACAAACTTGCTACTGCTACTTTAAACAGAATTTGCAAAATAGGAATTCAAGGCATTTTCCAAGTAATGGTACAAATCAACAAGTAACAATCTGTTATGCACACCTACCCTAAGCATGATATAGGGAAGCACACACAGTTTTCAGGACATTGCAAGCATGAGTAGCAATTACCTACATCTTGTGCCAACCAGTAGCAACAGGACCAGTTATAAGCAGCAGGTCTTGACATTAGTACCAAATTGCTTTAATTCAGGGCAGCATGAACATATTGGATCAGATGTTAGTTTGAACAGAATGAACAAAGTATGAGCAAGACATGTGGGATCAAAACATAATACACATCAAGTATTAATGATCATTGCAAGAGATCCAAGAATTGCAAGCAAAATGAACCAAAGCCAAACAACATCACATTCAAACCAAACCATGTTATAACAGCAAAATCAAAGACTTTCAAAATTGTTTTGACAGAATGATATCCAATCTCATAATCAGCTTTTACCAAGAACCAACTCATGTTCATTTTTAACAGAAATCATATATTCATCACATACCAAGTGTCATGAAAAATCAACAATTGTTCATGAATTCAAGAATACACTATAATGCTCAAAATGCAAAATCATGGATGGATAACATAAAAACCAATGTATACAAGCTACATACCTGTTGAAGGACCTGTTAAGCAAGCAAAACCTGTTGAGAAAACCAGAGATGTTGAATCACACTTTTTGCCTTTTTGCACCTTGCTTGAAAATTAAGAAACAAAACACTTATGATGCCAAAATGAGAATTATGGACTTCCAAGGGTTTCTAAGAGTCTTGACAGTTGAGATATATGGTATGTGAGGTGTCCAAGTGGTCACAACCTCAAGGAAATGTTTAGAACTCACTTTGGTGTTTTTTGTAGCTTTTGGTCAAAGTAAGCCAAGTACAATGTTGACTTTTTGATTTCTTGAGATTTTTGGTGGTTCAAAGGGTTAGACACCTCCCATATGATATTTAGAGAGTGTATGGAGGGTTGTTGGGGTGTTTGAAAGGGTAGAAATGATTTTGAGCAAATTTCACTTCATGACCATTTTTGGTGTTTTCATGGATTTTGGTGTTCTTGAGAATTTAAAGCAAGGAGTGGAAATTGGGATAACAGAGATTCTCTATGGTTTTTATCAGATGAATTGTGTATGGAATGAGGTGAACGAGCCCTCCTTTTATAGAGAAAGTGATTGAGGTGCTTGCTAGGGAGATTTCTTTAACATGAAGTAATCTTTGGATATTTTGAACCAAACCTCCCTTGGAGGGTTTTCCACCTAATTCTGATGCAAATACAACTTTCCCATGTTCTTTGATGATTTTCTGATGTTTGTAGCAGGCTAGGATCATAGGGAAGGGGCTGGTACAACTTTTTACTTTCCACCTCATGCTTGGAAAGTTCAACTTGCCAACTTGCTCCACTTGCAAGGCAATGAACGTCAAGCTTTGATTTTGTGGTATTCTGCATAATTCTTTCTTGTATCATGTTACATACATCTCATACATCAGATACAATAAGTTAGATCAAGAAAATTTGGCAAATCTGGTGAAAGAAATCAATCTTGAAAATTCAGCCAATGTGGGACTTAACATGTGAAACCTCCAACTTTGAATACATGTAACTTTCTGCTCATAACTCCTCTTGAGATGTTCTAGTACAATTTAGAAAGCCCTCACATAGCTCTAAAACATTCATGTTTTCCAGGAAATCAAACTCCAATTGGAACTAGGTGAAAAACCCCCTCAAAGTTGGCTGCACACAAGTTTTTAAAGTGAAAATAACAGAAATTTTCTAAGTTATTTTCCCTTCTAGGAATGTTTTTGCTTCTATCTCAAAAAGTATGCATTTTCTGGTTGTGAACTAGTATGGGACTTTTGTAGGACTTGTCAAGAGCTTCCAAATGAGATTTGAACCAACTCAATTGGATGTGTGGTTAAGGAGTTATGGTTTAGCCCTTTTCAAAACCCTAATTTCCCGATTTCTCGATTACTCTCTCATCCTTGATCCAATGATCATGAAAATTGATATTCATGTCCATTATGACATAAGGAACAACTTTGATTCACAACTTGGATTTCAATTCTCAAAATTTGAGGAGTTGACTTTTCGGTCAACCGTACGATCGATCGGTGCCGATTGAGTCGCCTGTTGACATTCTGGATATCCTGAGACTTTGATACTTCTTGAATGGTCTTTAATAAGCTATATTAACTTCATGGACCTCAATCCCACCATTAAAACATCTTCCAACATCAAAGTCAAACCACAGTTGACTTTTCACTAGTTAAAAACCCTAATCGGGGCCTCCTGACTGCACTGTTCTTGATTCTGAAATGATTTCTTCAAATTGACTTCTCATTTAACTTTGAGATTATCTTTGATTTCATTCCATGATTGAATTGGCCCAAATCATTGGTTGATCATTCCTTGGTTGTTTTGAATTTGTTGGTGCGAAAACCCTGATTCCTCTGTAACTTGACAATAATGAACTTGCACTGATTTAGGGTTAGATAATTCATGATCATGCTTCTAAAATGATAATGGGAGTCTAAGGGGTCAAAATTTGGGGTACAACACACGGATTTTAGAGTAAAATATTAATTTTCATTAAAAAGCCGCAAAAGGGCGTACATTTCTCAAAGTCAACAAAATTGGTCAATACTCCGTAACACACGGGTTTTCTCAAAATATATCAAAACATCATATACAGCGGAACTCAAACATAACTCAATGTTTTCCTCATAAGGGAACATCAGTAAAATAACCCAATGATATACAATCAACTCAAAGGACCCAACCCGATGTTACATATCAGAGCAAGACCCTCTAAATTAACCATAAAGGCTAACGACTCTAAAACTTCAAAATACTCCTCGACGACGTCCATGGCTAAACTTGCTCATCTGCACGTTACCCACGTGGAGGTAACATTCAAACAGGCAGGGTGAGTAAAACAATTCATAATAATCAATGTATAACAATTAATGCATAAACGACATATTACTCATAGTTATATTCAACACATTGATATCCTTCAAATATGCCTCAAAGGCCACAACGTCATAATTTATACACAAAGGCTCATAAATGCAGATGCAACATAGACTTAATGCATGTGGTACTAATCATCACAGCTCGATGGACACTGGGCCATCAACCCTCCATAGATCCCCATCAATAGGATCGGAGCACGTCAAAATACTTCACATCCACACAGTGGGATTGAAGCCAAAGTAATCGAAGTCCTGAACCGAAGTCTGGATGCACATGAATGCATGATGCACACTTCATAATAATCCTCATAATAACAGCATATGGTGCATCATCATTCATCATATTCATCATCATTATACGTCATATCTCATCGTCATATTCATCATCATAAATCATGTCATCATAGCTCATCGTAACAATCATCATCATACATCATGTTATCATATCTCATCACAGTAATCATCATCATACAACATATCACCGTATCTCACATAACTCATCATAATAATCATCGTCATCACATAAATCATCATATCTCATGTTATCACATAATTCATCATAATAATCATCATCATCACAAAAATCATCATAATTCATCAAACATCATATCATCATAATAATTAATCTCACATATCATGTCATCATATAATCACGTACAAATCACATATTAGCTCATAGTCATATTACCACATATTATCCCATATTAATTCATAATACTACCCCATATTATCTCATATTAATTTATCAAATTATACTCGCGGTAATCCTCACACTATCGCCTATCAATCACATAAACTTCACATTCCTACATATGTTAATTAATCATATTATCACAGTTACCCCCATGGTAATTCCTCAGAAAAATCGCAGCATTAAAACATCAAGACATCATTGAACCAGAACATGATTCGTTACTAGAACATATACCCAATTGACTTCTCAAACATAATTAGATGTAAAAATACTGGGAAACCAATTCCCTTATCTATACTATGTTATAGCCCTGTTTATTAGCTTTCCAACGCTTCGAACGGGGGTCAAAATGGACTTACGGATCCAAAGTTACGTCCAAAACAATTTCGACCGAAAACATGAACAGTCGTGACGGACAGAAAGATGTTGTTAAGCTCCGGAACTGATTTTTTTACTCAATTATTCTTACGAATCACTCACTCAACGTACCCAAAACATCACTAAAACATTCCTAAGGTTATACGGCAATAACAACACAACTTCTATGGTTTATTAGGCTCATCTGGCAACATTTGCAACGCCTAAAACACTATTTCCTGCAATTACTCTGAGTACTTCAGAGTTACTCACATTTGATATAAACTTTTCCACAAAGTTTATGTTAATATTCAACGATACATACCATTTGGCCATCCTCTCAGAATCTTACGATTACTTCCCTATTTCCCACAATTAGTTCCAAATCCCTTAACCTTACATCAACCACAAATATACCGAAAATCATACATAGAAAACTATGAAAAGCAATACTCCCCATACCTTAGCTGATTCACAGCCTTCACGATTACTCCAGGAATCTTCCGAAGCTTTTGCCTCCAATTCTCCCTCCTCAAAGCTCTGGCCTTCATTCTTTTCACGGTTAACAAATAAATCTCAATTCCCTTTAGAATTCTATTTTGTTAAATCTCACAATTTGGGCTTTTCCCATAATATCCTCACTAACTCCTCCAATCGCCCAAATTGCCCTTATTTCCCTTATTTTAATTTAATTAATAATAATACTAATAAATTAATATTGTATGCTATTAATTAAATAAATACCCAAAAATGCACATTTTCTAAATAATTCACCAACCACCCAAAAATCACCGAAAACGAATATTCTTAATTAAATAATTAATTAAAATACTCCAATTAAATTTGGGGTGTTACATTGGTTGTTGACGCTAGTCGTAACTCTAAGGCGGAATATATGCTTTCGCTATCCCATTCGGGGTTTAAATCACTTTTTGAAAACAACTAAGTTCTTATTTCTTTTAAAGCGCTTTCGCTGTGTTTAAAATAAATGCCTAGTTTTTACTATCTGGTTCGAACCCCACGCTTTCGCGTACCGGTTCGTGCCTTAATAAAAATATCGATCCCACAGGAACTCGTAATCAATCTAGTGTTATCGGGTGTTACTATGTTTAGCTAGGTTGGAATAAGGTTCTAAGGAATTCAATGCAGAAGTAAAGGCTAAATTTAAAGAAGATTTATAAGGTTTAAGAATATTAATAAGGGACCTCGGCATGTAATACTTTAGTTTTTGGGGATTCGACACATCGTTGGTGCAGTTTAATTTTTGCAAATGGTTTTTCAGGAGAAAAATAATCGTTTAAAGACTATTGTCTCGCGTTGGTTGTTGACGCTAGTCATAACTCTAAGGCGGAATATATGCTTTCGCTATCCCATTCGGGGTTTAAATCACTTTTTGAAAACGACTAAGTTCTTATTTCTTTTAAAGCGCTTTCACTGTGTTTAAAATAAATGCCTAGTTTTTACTATCTGGTTCGAACCCCATGCTTTCATGTACCAGTTCGTGCCTTAATGAATTTCCCACTGTTGTGGAAAAACTACTTTAAATAGTTTTCTCTTTCGCGCTGAAGGTTTATTTAGAAGATTTTAATTAAAAACTACGGCCAGAAAAGAGTTTATAAAAAGGAAAGGCACCGGTTATTATCGAATCCCGTCTGACTTATTTATTACATACCGATTAAGTGGTTTAGCTAGACATGGTAATTAAAGCTTGCATAATTAAACAATGGCTGCGAAATAAGGAAACATTTATCTTTAACACAAACAAAATAGCAATTAAATTAATAAAAAACCTGAAATAATACTGTTCTCGGGTCTTTAGTAGTCCTCCACAAATGTCGGCAGGATTCTACCTTGGTGAGAAGTGAATATTCATGAAGGGAATACAAAAGTAATGCAAATCAAAGGAAAAGAAAGGAAAGGAAACTGGAAATAATGCTGGAAGTAAATTTGGCTTCAATAATAATTTTGGAAGCACTTCGTTCTCTTGAAAGCGGCCCTTTGGTTCTGGTCTAGCACTCCTCCTTTTATAGCTGAGGTTCTCCCATAAAAGTCTCGAGGAATTGGAGTTAAGGGTCAGAAAATATAGAACGTTTCTATATTTTCTGAGCTTGTGCGGGCATGTTGATATTCTGGACGTTATTCTGTTTTTGGCTGCATGGCGAGCGTGAGGGAAATAAGACGAACATGAGGTGCATGACGAGCGTGAGGGACTTGTGACGGTCGTGAAGGTTGTGACGGTCGTGACACTCACAACAACTGTCTTCTCTGCTATTTCTTGTCTTTTTCTTCTGTTTTGTGCTTTTGATTGTTGGTATCCTCTGGCTTGCTCGTTTTGAGTGTGAACTTCATATACCTGCAAAAACGCTTGACAAATAACTCGGAATAATCCGAAATCGTGGTGAAACCAAACATTAACAGTTGAAAAACATGGCATTTATAGTATACATTTTCGCGTTATCAAACTCCCCTAAGCTTGAATCCTTCCTTGTCCTCAAGCAAAAACTCCAAAAAATTAAATGATGCGATCATACGGCAAGCACTGTCGTGTTTTCACTATAGCTTTTGAGGCGTTGAGTCGGGATGTCAGAGACTAGATTAAAATAATACACATACGGCCATGTCACTAAGCGGTATGTGCTTGAAGGCCTCCTTCTTATGCAAGCCGGTTCCAATCATGCTACTGTAGCTCGGCGCAAAGTTCCACACCTCCAATTTCACCCAGTTTCGTTCCAGCGCAATCACATTAAGCCCTTTACCTTTGCATGCACGTAGTGGAATAACCTGTTAGTGATTTTTGGTCTTTCTTAGCATGGGGTCTGGTGCACGAGTGTGGTGCCCTTTTGATGAGTCCTATTTGTAAGCCGTGGGGGATCGAATCGTAATTCGCCCTACCGAGTTCATAACCAGAGACCTATGAACCAGCTGACAAGGGATTTCTTTTTCTTTTCTTTACTTTTTGCTTTGCTTTTCTTTTTGCTTTGCTTTTCTTTTTACTAATCACTTATTTGCATCGGCTTTTCACGTGGTATGTGCTTGAAGGCGGTGCTGACTGCTTATATAAACTACTAGGGGCTACGTTTTGGGTCGGGACTTGAGGCTTATGTAAAGTAGGTAATGAAACTAACTCGCATAAACCGAAGGTCTAAGGTGTCAAGGCGGTACTGGTATTGTTAGAATTCTTTCTCGGGGTTTTCTAACTCGGCCTTTATCTTGGCGCGTCGAGTCATGCATCGATTTGAAGTGAACAAAATTTTTTGTATAGCTTGAATAAAGCAGGGGAAATTTGCGTAGCGGAGAACAATACATATATGAGTTTTATTTTGATGAATTTAAAATAACTGAATTAAAATAGTTAAAAGGGAAAGTACATGGAAATAAAGCGTCTCTCCCATACTATATCAAGCAGTGTCCTCACTGGTTTGATATAAATGCGGAAGGAGAAGAAAAATAGGAATTAAAGTACAAAAATAAAATAACAACAGGAAGGCTACTGAAAACACTACTCTCTCCCCCTGCCTCGAGCTCGTCCTCGTCCAGCTCGCGTAGCGTGGTCCAAAGCGTCGGTATGATAGATGTATTCGCTCAGGTCTTGCACACGGATAGTGAGGCTGGCCATCTCATCGACCAGGTTTGCTTGGCCTTGCCGTAGTTGCTTCAGCACGGTCATCATCTAGTCGTGCTGCTCTTTTTTCCTAATTTTGAGTTGGGATGCATACTGATTTTGCTGCCAGATGGCGATGAGAATTTCTTCATTTGTAGCCTCGGTTTCAAGAGGGCGGCGACGTCGAGTGGATGGGCCTTCTTGAGGTGGAGGAGGTTGTGTGTCGGCCTGGGTGGCGCAGTCCATTTCTTCTTCCATTTCGTCCGCAGGCATATTATCATTCCTTTGAGCGGTGGCAGCATGTGCTTCTTGTGCGGCTAAATCAAAGAGCCAATTGGCTCGGTCCTGAGGATTAGTACGGTCGCGACAAGGAATGATGATGTTCCGAACTGTACGGTTACGTACTACCGGGTGATATCTGCCATCTCCTTGGAGTTTGATGAGGTGGGAGAAGCGGCAGTAGTCGATGTCGAGTGAAACTTGGGGCAGCGATGGAAGATCCTGAAGTCGGGCACCGAGGACGAGGGCCAAGGCGATGGAGGTGATGATACCGCCGAAGTAGAAAGGCTTGGAGCCCCGACCATAGTTCGCTCGTATATGGGCAAGGAGGAACGACGCGACATTCACGTGCTCTGGTGCAAAAACACAGTGGATGAAAAAGAGTTCTTTAGAATTGACCTTGTGATTGCTGTCCCAAGCGAAGATGGTGTTTCCGAGTACTCGGTGAAAGTGCCGGATGGCTGGGTTGTGAATGAAAGTAGCGTTGAGGCTGTCCCATCCATCAATGGTGGTGCCGGTCAATTCGTTCCATAAGGCGAAGGAAGCTTCGAAGAACTGTTCCGAAGGAATGCGGCGGTGGGCGTTGTCGCCATGGTGAAAGTGAAGCATCTGAGCAATCTGATTTTGGTTCAACTTGTATTCAGCGTCAAACATTCGGAAACAAGAGACACCGGTCAGTTGGTTGGTTTCGCTGGAGGGGGTGATGTAAGAGAACGAGCTCAGAAACTCCAAGGTCAGTGCCTCGTACGTGGGCTGCGGTGTTGAAACGAGTTGCCACAGCCCTGCATTTTGCAACATCCAAGTTACTCCGTCGAGTATACCTAACTTCGTGAAGCATGCAGTGTCGATGTACTGGGTGGCTTGGACGGTACGTTGATGAAATGTGACGTAGTTGGCGCGTTGATTTTCGCCTCTCTCACCGTCTTTGAATATAATCTGTGACATGTCAGGTAGTTGACGGGGTTGGCGAGCCATTGTGTTAGGCTTTATGAAGAAGGGGAAAAACGGATGTAGAATTTGGTTGTTCTGTAGAATGGTTGAAAGAGCAGTGGGGGTTTTATTCGAATAAATGGGGAATAGGAATGGGTGGAGGGAGTAATGAGGGAGTTGAAGGAAATGAATGTGGGTGGTGGAATGGTTTCAGAATTTAGAGGGAGAGGGATTTGAATGGATATTTGATGGAAAAGGGAACGAACATGATCTAATATAACAGGTCTAACGTTCGTGGCGATCATTACAAGGCCGTCACGGTCATGAGATGCGTGACGGTCGTAACAGGAGCGTGACGGGCGTCACAGAAACAAATTCTGCAGTTTGCAGAAACTGCTGAAAGGGATCGTGTATAAGTTCTTTTCAACCAAAAACAGAAAATTCAAGCCATAATGAAGGGTAAACGAAATAATATTAGGATCGGGGAAAAACTTGGATTAATATTGCAATGCGAAAAAATGTTAATTTAATGAAAAAACAGTATAATTGTTTAGCGAAGTACACTGACGAAAGAAATTCAGAAATTAAAAACATAAACCAAAATACTGTAAAATTGTTCAAATGCAATAGAAAACAAAAATAAAACTAAATCTAAATGCATTAGACCTTCTGGTTCTTCTTCAGCTTTTCGAACTCCTGAGTGATGTAACCGAATTGCTCAACAACCATGTCCATGAAATGTGTGAAATCCAAGTGCAATGTCTTTAGTTCATCCTTTACTGTTGTGAGTTCCGACTTGAATTTATCCATGATTTTCATAACAGCATCCAGTTTTTCAGTGTTAGGAATTGTATCGGGTTCAGGGAAGTTATGGTAGTTCGGAGGGGTCTCAGGATCTGTTTCTTCTTCTGATACATAATCCCCATAGTACATAAAGTCTTTTGCCTCAAAGATATCATCTTCGTGGTACACATAGTCTTGTAGTGGAGAATAAGGCGATGGGGGGTCTATGTGCTCATTTAACTCATACAACCAGTTGTCTTTGTTATGGATACTGACGCACTCATGGTTAGGCAGTGTAAAGAGTCAGACCGGTTCGTTGGCAATAAGATACTTGTAGGGTGCTGGTCCTAAGTTACCTATGATATGCTGGTTAAAATAGAACTCTTTGTTCATAAGTCTGATGCTGCCGAATTGAATAGCTCTATTCATCTGATATCTAAGTCCAATCGCATTAGCGATCATGGTGACAAGTCTTCCTATTAAGATAGGTGAGTTTGGTTCCTGGTTAAGTTTTTCGAAGATTCTCATCATGAATGGGACAACATTGACAAGTCTACCCTGTGAGGCACAATACAAGATGAATAGCTCTTCCTTAGAGACTGAGGTAATGTTTTCCTCCTTCCCAAAAAGGGTATGGGCTAACATTCTGTGGAAGTAACGGATTGCAGGGCTATCTATTTCATTTGAGGTCATATCATTTTGTTTAGGGTGATAGTTTACTGTAATGGTTCCCCAAGAAATAGTCTAACTCTATATCCATATCCTCCTCCTAGACGGTGCTATACACAAAGGGTCCGCTAGAAAATCCTAAGAGGTCAGCTAATGAGTTACGGTTGAATGTGAAATTGATACCAAAGAGTCTAAAGCATATCAGCTCCTTAGTGGAACCATAACCATATTTGGGTAAGTAGGCTAAGGAGTTAAGGAATTCAAAAGTGAGCTCTCTAAAGGTAACAAAACGAGTCTTAAGGGCAACTTTTTCCCAACCTAATTGGTTAAATAAGAAAAGGATGTTGTTGTGGATTCCTAGTTGATCCGTGGTGGAACCATCAGAGTAAATGGTTAAGGCGATGCCCCTCTGTGTCAGGGCCTCAAATATGGCTTACTGAGTGGGTCCTCTAAATACTGTTACCATGTAGTCTATGTTATCCATGTTCGGGAATTAGTCAGATAAGAGAGGAGAAAAGTATGAAGGCTTAAAAATCCTGGAAACAAGTTCATTCAAATTAAGTTTTAGAAACAGAAGGTGATAAAAATTAATGGAAAACAAAAAGAAGGGAAAGTAAAATTTGAAAAATAGTAAAGAAGCAGTGTAAAAGAATAGAGTAAAAAAAACAATAAAGAAAAATGAATAAAGAGAGAAAAAAAAAGGGAAAAATGGGTTGCCTCCCATTCAGCGTTGTTTTTAACGTCAAAAGCCTGACGATAGATTGATGACAAGCTAGTTGGGGTGTTGAGCGGGAAGCTCTAACAGTTTCAGACTGCTCATGTAGTTGTTGTATTCATTCCGGTTGTAGTGCTTCAAGTGTTGTCCATTGACTATGAACAACACATCATTTTTATCACTGATTTCAACAGCTCCACTTTGAAGGATTTTAGTTACCTCAAAAGGGCCCGACCATCTGGACTTTAGTCTACCTGGGAAAAATTTTAGTCTTGAATTGAATAGGAGCCAAACATCTCCCACACTGAACTGTTTCCTGACTAAACGCTTATCGTGCCACTTTTTGGTTCTTTCCTTATATATATGGGTGTTCTCGTATGCGTCTAGTCTGAGTTCTTCTAATTCGTGCAGATTCAAGATCCATATTTCTCCTGCGGAAGTGTAGTTTAAGTTTAATGTTTTAATAGCCCAAAAGGCTTTGTGCTCTAGTTCTACTAGCAGATGGCAGGATTTTCCATAAACTAACTTGAATGGTGTGGTACCTATTGGTGTTTTGTAGGCTGTCCTATAGGCCCATAAAGCGTCATTTAACTTGGATGACCAATCTTTCCTAGAGGTGGCAACGGTCTTTTCTAAGATTTGCTTTATCTCTCTGTTCGAGACCTCCACTTGGCCGCTAGTCTGCGGGTGATACGGTGTTGCTACATGGATTTTGACTCCATATCTTGATAGAAGTTTGTCAAAGATTCGCGCTATGAAGTGTGAACCACCATCACTAATGACAAGTCTTGGTACACCGAATCTGGGAAAAATTATGTTCTTAAAGAGTTTAATGACTACTCGTGCGTTATTTGTTGGAGAGGCTATGGCCTCGATCCATTTGGAAACGTAATCGACAGCTACGAGTATATATTGATTTCCAAAAGAAGATGGGAATGGACCCATGCAATCGATCCCCCATACATCAAAGACTTCCACTTCCAAAATACCCTTTTGGGGCATCTCATCGCGCCTTGAGATGTTTCCAGTGCGTTGGCACCGGTCGCATCTTAGTATTGCGGTGTGGACATCTTTCCAAAGGTTGGGCCATAATAGGCCGGATTGTAAGATCTTAGTGCAGGTCTTTGAGGTACTTGCATGAGTGACAATGAGAGATGATGTCTTCTATTTCTTCCTCTGGTACACATCGACGGAATATATTGTCGGCTCCTCTCTTGAAAAGTAAGGGTTCGTCCCAATAATAGTGTTTTAAATCATGGAAGAATTTCTTCTTTTGTTGATAGGTTAAGTCCGGTGGAAGCACGCCTGCGGCTAGGTAATTTACAATATCGACATACCAAGGCAAGGTTACCTGCACGTAGACTGCTTCCATGGCTTTTTCGAGTTCTGGTTCTTCCGAGGTTAGGTTTGGTATATCAATTTCCAATCTAGCTATCAGACGTTCGTAAGGGAAATCGTCATTGATAGACACTGATTCTTGTTTAACGCCTTCTATTCGGGATAAGTGATCGGCCACTACGTTCTCGGTTCCTTTTTTGTCTTTGATTTCTAAGTCAAACTCTTGTAACAATAGGATCCATCGCAATAATCTTGGCTTGGCATCCTTTTTGCTTATCAGGTACCTAATGGCAGCGTGGTCTGTGTAAATGATTATTTTTGCTCCTACCAAGTAGGAACAAAATTTTTCAAGGGCGAACATAACTGCTAGAAGTTCTTTTTATGTTGTGGCGTAGTTCATTTGGGCAGGATCCAAAGTTCTACTAGCATAGTAGATTGCGTGAAGCTTCTTGTCTTTCCTTTGTCCTAGAACTGTGCCTACGGTTTAGTCACTCGCATCGCACATGATTTCAAATGGTAGTTGCCAGTCTGGCGGTTGCATGATTGGTATGGTGATGAGGGTTGTTTTTAGTGTTTCAAATGCTTTCAAGCAGTCTTCGTCATAGACGAATTCAACATCTTTCATTAACAGACTTATTAGAGGTTTAGTAATTTTTGAGAAATCTTGTATGAATCGTCGGTAGAATCCGGCATGTCCTAAAAAGCTTCATATTTCTCGTACGGTTTTCAGAGGTTGAAGATCCTTTATAATTTCTATTTTTTCTTTATCAACCTCAATCCCTTTGTCAGATATTACGTGTCCTAGAACTATTCCTTGTCGGACCATGAAATGACATTTTTCCCAATTGAGAACAAGGTTCACTTCCGCACATCTTTCGAGTACCATCTCTAAGTTCGACAAACACCCTTCAAAACTTTGTTCGCATACAGAGAAGTCATCCATAAATACTTCCATGATGTCATCTATGAAATCTGCGAAGATTGCCATCATGCATCTCTAGAATGTTGCGGGAGCATTGCAGAGTCCAAACGGCATTCGTCAATATGCAAAAGTGTCATAAGGACAGGTGAAGGTGGTCTTTTCTTGGTCATCGGGGTGAATAGGAATTTGGAAAAATCCCGAATAACCGTCTAGATAGCAGAAATAAGAATGCTTTGCCAGTCTTTCCAACATCTGATCTATGAAAGGTAAAGGGAAATTATCTTTTCGAGTGGCCTTGTTTAGCTTCCTGTAGTCGATACACATTCTGCTTCCGGTCACAACTCTTTGTGTTACCGATTCACCTTTCGAGTTCTTTACCACAGTAACACCTCCTTTCTTGGGTATGACACGCACTGGGCTAATCCATTGGTTGTCGGAGATCGGGTATATGATTCCTGCATCTAGTAACTTCTTCACTTCGTCTTTGACTATAGTGCTTAGGATAGGATTTGTCCTTCTCTAATGTTCTCTAGAGGTTTTACAGTTTTCCTCTAGCATGATTCGATGCATACAGATAGAAGGACTTATACCTTTAAGGTCAGTTATACTATAGCCTAACGCAGTTGGGTATTTCCTTAGGACTTCTAATAGTTTCTTAGTTTCTAACTGTCCTAAGTCGGCGTTGACTATCACTGGTCTTTTGAGTTCGGTGTCTAAGAATTCGTACCTGAGGCTTTTAGGTAATTCTTTAAGCTCTAAAGTCTGGTTCTTCGGACTTGGCATGTGATTAGGAGTCAGTGCTAAGCTTTCGCTTAGACTTTCGTCTTTGTATGGCGTACGCCAATTGTTGTCTTCATGAATTTCAGGGATTTGGATCTTCATTATTTCTGAGTATGTGGTTTCTTCCTTCTCCATTTCTCTTATGCATTCGTCAATGAAGTCTACTAAATAGCATGTTTCGTCTATGGCTGGTGCTTGTAAGAACTTGGTGAGGATGAATTCTATCTTTTCTTCTCCCACTTTGAATGTTAGCCTACCTTTCTTCACGTCTATGATAGCTCCGGCTGTGGCTAGGAAGGGTCTTCCTAAGATAATCGGGGTAACTGAATCTTCCTTAATATCCATTATTATAAAGTCGGTTGGGATATAGAATTGACCTATGCGCACTGGAACATTTTCCAGTATACCGACAGGATATTTGACAGATCGGTCAGCTAATTGGACGGACATTTTGGTTGGTCTTAATTCACCAATATTTAGCTTTTTGCATATGGATATAGGCATAACGCTGATACGGGCTCCTAAGTCGCATAAAGCTTTGTCTATGACGAACTTTCCAATGACACAAGGTATGGAGAAACTAATTGGGTCTTTTAGTTTAGGAGGCATGTTGTTTTAAATGATCACGCTACACTCGGCAGTAAGCGTGATTGTTTCATTATCCTCGATCTTTCTCTTATTAGACAAGATTTCTTTGAGAAATTTTACGTATGAGGGCATCTGTAACGCCCGTTTTACTTCGATTGATTTAATTATGGATTGTTGATGTGCCTCGTGGTGTCGTAGTCGTATTCGAGTGTATTGGGTAAAGATTAGTCGAGAAATTAGACTGTTAGTGCGAAACAGAAGCAAAAGAGCAAAAAATGGAATTTTGCTGATGTGACGCTCGTCACAAGCTGGTTACAATCGTCACGATCATTACGATCGTCATGTGCCCATTACGACCGTCATGGCTGTCACGGTCGTGACACGCATTACACTCGTCACACTTACAAAATTCAGTAACTGCAGAATAGGAACGTGCACGTGAAAGGCTGAGAAAGTGGAACCAACTTATTCGTATTTTCACTTACTCTCAATTCTGTTTTCATTTGGAAGGGAAAAGAAAACAGAAACCAAAAGAGAAAGTAATGTGGTAGAGAGAAGCTGAGAGCAGAGAATTACCCGTCAAAGAAATCGGAAGATAGTTGCAGAAAAGTCGCCGGAGAGCAGAACCAGAAGCGGAAGCTTGGAATTGGCCTCTATTCAAGGTAAGGGTGGGGTTCAATTCTATAACCGTGGGTATGATTGAGTTCATGTAGGGAATCGAATCATGGGTATAGTTTTCGTTAAATGATAAATGTTAGGGACGAAGTTTGTTTGTGTATGAGGAAAGTTTATCTGTCAGTAGTATTGCATGATACTGCGTAGTTAAACCTATAATTAAATATACGAGTACAAATAGTAATGTCGTTCTTGCGAAATTGTGCTGAGTCCTTATATGTTGCAAGGATGTTGTTATTGTTTTCGTACACGAACAGGTAGAAAATGGTGATTTCATGAGTTATATGAAGTTGTGATGTTCTGTTATGGACAGTTTGGTGGTATACTAAAGCCTTGTTGTATGGTCGTTATGGTTGTGTTGTAGTCCATAATAGATGCATTTCATGGCATATCATCTGGTTGGCCTCTATTGGCGTTGGTTGTGCCTGTATTGGCGGCCTTTAATGGCAAATGAATTGGTTGTGGAGTGTTGCTCCAAAATTGGTACCACATGCATGTGCATAGTCAAGTCGCATGATGTCGCATCATTATGTTGGTCGTATATCTTTGTTGTATGTGTGAGATATGGATTTTTCCTGCAAATTATTGTCGACAATGTTTGTAAATTTACGAAGATTATAACGCTGTGTTATGATTCTGACATGATTTCTATCATGCCTTATGTTATAATGTTGATATCTCACCCTTTACATTGTATGTTACATCCGTTGGTGGTAATTTGCAGGTAACTCGAAATAAAGTGTCGTTTCTGTTTAAGGTGTCGTCGGTCGCTCTGATACGTAGCACTCTTGGAGGGATGAATGATTAATTCTATTGCTTTTAATTGATTTCCTTGTTGCGGATTTTATGGTCGAAACTAATTGTTCAGATGTAAAACATTATTTGCCTTGTTTTGGCTGACTATGAGTTGTTTGAAAACTTATTACATTCTGCTGCAAAAATGATAGATTGTCTTACATTTAAAATGCTAAGCTGAGTATTATTGTCGGTTCATCCAAATTTGTGCTATGTATGTTAGTAGATGAATTTAGCAGTTGTGCGGTTGTCCTTTAAGTTGAAAATGTGACATCTCTAGTTGATGCACTCTGATTTACTTAATTATCCGTTTGGGTAGAAAAGGGGTGTTACATTAGTGGTATCAGAGAAGGTCGTTCCATTCAACCAAGTTATTGAGTCAGTCGTCGTCTCTAACAATCGAGTATTGTTGTTGGTGAAATTTGACTACTGGTTGTTGCAGTTTAAGTTGAAATGGCTGGAAGGAATGATGATGCAATTACTGCTGCTCTGCAAGCTTTAGCTAATGCTATGGAAAATCAGCCGAATCCTGCTGGAGATGCTGGGTCTCGCAGTTTGGCAATGTTTCAGCGAGAGAATCCACCTACCTTCAAGGATAGACACGACCCTAATGGTGCACTGGACTGGTTGAAGGAAATGGAGAGAATCTTTCGTGTGATGGATTGTACTTCAGCACAGAAGGTTCGTTATGGGACTCATATGCTAGCAGTTGAAGCTGATAACTGGTGGCTAGAGACTCGTCCGGTATTGGAAGCTGCAGGTGAGGAGGTCACTTGGACTGTATTCCGTAGGGAATTTCCGAAGAAGTACTATTCGGAAGATATCCGTGGTAAGAAAGATATTGAGTTTCTTGAACTGAAGCAAGGAGACAAATCTATTATCGAGTATGCTGCGAAATTCAAAGAGTTGGCTAAGTTTTATCCGTACTACAACGCAGAAACCGCTGAGTTTTCTAAGTGCATCAAGTTTGAGAATGGATTGAAGTCTAAAATCAAGAAGGCAATTGGGTATCAAAAGATCCGTGTTTTTGCTTCATTGGTTGAAAGCTGTAGAATTTATGAAGAAGATAGCAATGCTCATTACAAGCTGTTGAGTGAGAGGAGAGGCAATTCGCAGCAAATTACGGTAAGCCTTATGATCCTCCAGTTGGCAAAGGGAAACAGAGAGCAACGGATGACAAGAAAACTAGTAGGGGAGATGCTACTGCTGGTATTGTTTGCTATAAGTGCGGGAAACCTGGTCATAAGAGTAATGTGTGTAACTCTGGACCAGTGAGATGTTACCATTGCGGTGAGCTGGGACATGTTATTGCTGAGTGCAAACGCAAGGGGATGGTTTGTTTCAACTGTGGTGAAGAGGGACACCTGTGTGACAAGTGTCAGAAGCCTAAGAAAGAAAGGACTGGTGGAAGGGTGTTCACTCTAGCTGGGACTCAGACATCCAGCGAAGACAAAATCATTGAAGGTACTTGTTTCATTAATAGTACTCCTTTACTTGCTATTATTGACACTGGTGCTTCTCATTCTTTTATTGCTGCTGATTGTGTTGAACGTTTGGGTCTTGTGTTATCTCACATGAATGGGGAGATGTTAGTTGAGACTCCAGCTAAGGGATCAGTGACTACATCTCTGGTATGTTTGAAATGTCCTCTGTCAATGTTTGATAGAGATTTCCTGGTTGACTTAGTCTGTTTGTCACTAAGTGGGATGGACGTAGTTTTAGGTATGAACTGGTTAGAGTATAACTGCATTCATATTAATTGCTTTGATAAGTCGGTGAGGTTTTCTACTCCTGAGGAGGAGGGAGCCCGTTTAGTAACTACAAAGCAGATGAGGCAGATACTGCTAGAAGATGCTCAGGTGTTTACCTTGGTGGCATCATTATCTATTGAGAATCAAGCGATGATTGATGAGTTGGAAGTTGTTCGTGATTTTCCTGAAGTGTTTCCAGATGAAATTCCTGAAGTTCCTCTGGAACGAGAAGCTGAATTTTCTATTGACCTTGTACCTGGTACCAGACCTGTGTCTATGGCACCGTACAAAATGTTTGCAGCTGAATTGGTTGAGTTGAAGAAACAGTTGGAAGACTTACTTTAGAAGAAGTTCGTTAGACCGAGTGTGTCGCCGTGGGGAGCTCCCGTATTATTAGTAAAGAAGAAGGATGCCAGTATGAGGTTGTGTATTGATTAACGACAACTAAACAAGGTGACAATTAAGAATAAGTATCTGCTCCCAAGAATCGATGACTTGATGGATCAGTTGGTTGGTGCGCGGGTGTTTAGTAAAATTAATTTGAGGTCGGGGTATCACCAGATTAAGGTAAAAGATGAGGACGTTCAGAAGACTGCATTTAGGACCAGATATGGACACTGTGAGTATACGGTAATGCCTTTTGGTGTTACTAATGCGCTGGGAGTTTTTATTGAATACATGAACAATATCTTTCACGATTATTTGGATCGGTTTGTGGTAGTATTCATTGATGATATATTAATTTACTCTAAGTCGAAGGAGGAGCATGTGGAGCACTTGAGATTAGTACTGCAAGTTTTGAAAGAAAGGAGGTTGTATGCGAAAATGTCGAAGTGTGACTTTTGGTTGAAAGAGGTTAGTTTTCTGGGTCATGTTATATCAGGTAGTGGAATTGCTGTAGACCCATCTAAGGTTGATGCGGTGTTGCAATGGGAAACTCCAAAGTCGGCAATTAAGATTAGAAGCTTTTTGGGACTTGCTGGTTATTACAGGAGGTTTATTAAAGGTTTTTCTAAGTTGGCCCTTCCATTAACTAAGTTGACTGGTAAAGGGAAAGCTTTTGTGTGGGATGCTCAATGCGAAACAGGTTTTATAGAGTTGAAGAAGAGGTTGACGTTTGCTCCGGTGTTAACCTTGCCTAACCCAAAGGAACCATTTGTAGTATACTGTGACGCTTTTAAGTTTGGTTTGGGAGGTGTACTCATGCAGAGTAATAAAGTAGTTGCTTATGCATCAAGACAGTTGAGGATCCATGAGAAGAATTACCCTACATACGATTTAGAACTTGTTGCTGTTGTTTTTATGCTGAAGATTTGGATACATTATCTGTATGGTCCGAGATTCGAAGTGTTCAGTGACCAAAAGAGTTTGAAATACCTGTTTGATCAAAAAGAATTGAACATGAGACAGCGAAGGTGGTTAGAACTGTTAAAGGACTATGATTTTGGTTTAAATTACCATCCGGGAAAAGCTAATGTTGTAGCTGATGCCTTAAGTCGCAAGACTTTGCATATGTCGGCAATGATGGATAAAGAGTTAGAATTGATTGAGCAATTCAGAGATCAGAGTTTAGTTTGCGAAGTGACACCGAATAGTGTAAAGTTGGGCATGTTAAAGATTAATAATGACTTTCTGGACAACATCAGAGAAGCTCAGAAACTAGATGTGAAGTTGGTAGATTTAATGCCCGGAGTAGACCATTCAGAGAATAATGATTATCAGTTGGATGCGCAAGGCATGTTGAGGTTTCGTGGCCGTATTTATATTCCTGATAGTGCAGATATAAAGACAGCGATCCTGGAAGAGAGTCACCAGAGTAAGTTGAGTATTCATCTAGGAGCAACGAAGATGTAGAGTGATTTGAAGAATCTGTTTTGGTGGCCTGGTATGAAGCGTGATGTAGCCCGATTTGTTTACTCCTGTTTGACTTGTCAGAAGTCAAAAGTCGAGCACTAGAAACCGGCTGGGTTGATGCAACCGTTAGAGATTCCAGAATGGAAATGGGACAGCATTTCGATGGACTTTGTAACGGGTTTGCCGAACACTTTTAGAGGATGTGGTTCTATTTGAGTGATTGTTGATAGGCTTACAAGGTCAGCTCACTTTATTCCTATTAACATCACTTTCCGGTATCAAAGTTGGCAGAGATTTATGTTAGAATGGTTGTTAAGTTGCATGGTATTTTGTTGTGTATTGTGTTGGATAGAGATCCAAGGTTTACTTCTGAATTTTGGAAGAGTCTGCAAGAGGCATTAGGTTCCAAGTTAAGGTGAGTTCAGCATACCACCCTCAAACAGATGGTCAGACTGAACGAACAATTCAGTCTTTAGAAGATTTGATGAGGGCATGTGTTCTGGAGGAAGGCGGTTCGTGGGATACTTATCTTCCGTTGATAGGGTTTACTTATAATAACAGTTACCACTCTAGTATCCGAATGGCACCGTTCGAAGCATTGTATGGTCGGAGATGTAGGAATCTATTGTGTTGGTATGAATCCGGAGAGAGTGTGGTGTTTGGACCAGAAATTGTTCGGGAGACGACGGAGAAGGTGAAGTTAATTCGAGAAAAGATGAAAAGTTCACAAAGTAGGCAGAAAAGTTATCATGATATGCGTAAAAAGGATTTAGAATTTAAAGCTGGAGATCATGTATTCTTGAGAGTCACGCCTGTGACTGGTGTTGGTAGAGCTTTGAAATCTAAGAAGCTTACCCCTCATTTCATTGGTCCGTATCAGATTTCGGACAGAGTTGCAAAAGTTGCGTATCGAGTGGCGTTGCCGCCTAATTTGTCGAATCTGCACGATGTATTTCATGTGTCACAGCTCCGAAAGCATATCTCAGATCCGTCGCATGTCATTCCCATGGACGATGTGCAAGTACGTGACAATCTTACGGTGGAGACGATGCCTGTGAGGATTGATGATCGTGAGGTGAAGATGTTAAGAGGAAAAGAGATTGCTTTGGTGAAAGTGGTCTGGTTGGGAGCCGCTGGCGAAAGCTTGACGTGGGAACTGGAAAGCAAGATGCAGGAGTCGTATCCAGAGCTGTTTGGTTGAGGTAATTTCGAGGACGAAATTCCTTTAAGTAGGGGAGAGTTGTAACGCCCGTTTTACTTCAATTGATTTAATTATAGATTATTGTCGTGCCTCGTGGTGTCGTAGTCGTATTCGAGTGTATTGGGTAAAGGATAAGTTGGGAAATTGGACTATTAGTGCGAAACAGAAGCAAAAGAGCAGAAAATGGAATTTTACTGATGTGACGCTCGTCACAAGCTGGTTACGGTTGTCACGATCGTTACGATCGTCATGTGCCCATTACGACCGTCATGGCTGTCACGGTCGTGACACGCATTACGCTCGTCACACTTACAAAATCCAGTAACTGCAGAATTGGAACGTGCACATGAAAGGCTGAGAAAGTGGTACCAACTTATTCGTATTTTCACTTACTCTCAATTCTGTATTCATTTGGAAGGGAAAAGAAAACAGAAACCGAAAGAGAAAGTAATGTGGTAGAGAGAAGTTGGGAGCAGAGAATTACCCGTCAAAGAAATCAGAAGATAGTTGCAGAAAAGTCGCTGGAGAGCAGAACCAGAACCAGAAGCTTGGAATTGGCCTCTATTCAAGGTAAGGGTGGGGTTCAATTCTATAACCGTGGGTATGATCGAGTTCATGTAGGGAATCGAATCATGGGTATAGTTTCCGTTAAATGATAAACGTTAGGGACGAAGTTTGTTTGTGTATAAGGAAAGTTTATCTGTCAGTAGTATTGCATGATACTGCATAGTTGATCACACTAAAATTCACCGTATTTCTGACTCCGATTTCGCATGCATTCTTAGCTTTTATTGTTGTTTTGCTTTGTTATTGCTTTGTTTTCTTATGTTTTCAGGTTTTTATAATAATCGGAGCTTAAATCGGGAAAAGGAGGGAAAAAGGAGTGAAAACGGACGAAAACCTAGAAATTCAGCATTTTGCACTTACGGCACCCACCGTGGCGGGCGCCATGGGGTTAGCCATGACGTGGCCACGTCTCAAGACCACTCCTCAACCTCCAAGACCCATGATCCCCACTCCATCATCCCCTGTAGGGACCGTGGCGGGCGCCATAGGCCTGTGGCGGGCGCCACAAGGCAAAAATCCACAACCTCCACTTTTTAGTGGAGGGGCGTCCCGGTCATTTCGCGCTTTCAGTTTCTCCTATAAATAGGACCTTAGATTTTCGTTTTTCTTCATCCAGAATTAGAATTCTCTAGGCATATATCAGTTATAAAGCAGTTGCCATTCCACATCGGGGTGCCTCTGCAATCGAGTGATCGAGTCTGTAATCTGTCTGTGGTTCGAGTTTTGGAGCACTCTGGAGGAAGTTAATCCTGCCGCCATTTTAATTCCAGTTCGTATTTTATTTTTCCGCATTGCTTTACTTTTATTTATTTTCTCGCACTTTACTTTGTTTATTTCCCGCACTCGCACATTTACGTTGTTTATTTCCCGCACTCGCACATTTACGTTGTTTACTTCCCGCACTCGCACATTTACTTTGTTTACTTCCCGCACTCGCTTTAAATTACTCATATGAAAAACTATAAAAAGAATATTTACTTTATCATGTCTAACTAATCCCATAAAGGTTAGAATGTAAGGATCGTAATTAAACCAGTAATCAGTATAATTGTTCGTGGAAACACCTAAGGGCTATTTTATCTTTCAATTCAAATAATTGTTTTTAACTATTTCAAAAACAACCAAAAGCGCTTTGTATAGTTCATTAGGAGTTTTTAGATTAAAAAGAAAAGAGATTTTAAAACGATTTTCGGACGCGTTATGAGATTTAGAGTCTGGTTCATAAGAACCTCTTTTTGCTGAGAAGTCCAGGTTAAAATACTTTTCAACTTTGTTAAGAAACTATATTTCTTAAAAATAGGTTTACTACTCTAACGCAGTACGCACCTTTTTATCCGTGACAATAGGAGGGGTTGATTAGAGAGTACAACTCGGTTCTGAATACGCGAAAGCGACAGTTCCTGTTAAATTAGTTCTTTTCAAAGGAGAAAACATTGCCCATAAGTAGTTCCATTAACAAGTACTGGATTATCATTGATTACGTGAATTACATTCGAGCCTGTCTTTTATTTATTATTTAAAATTATAATTTTATTTACCATTGCACCCTTACTAAAACCCTTAAAAATAGTTGCCTTAGATAAACACCATAACAACAGGTACGATAGATTGACACTTGGTCTCTGTGGATTCGATAATCTTTTATATTACTTTGACGTGATTCGTACACTTGCGAAAAACACGCATCAAGTTTTTGGCGCCGTTGCCGGGGACCAATATCGTCAAATTTCATTACCCTGTAGTTATACCGTTTAGACTAAGGTTGTTACCCACCGGTCAATGCGAAAGACTCGCAGTGCCGGAAGTTTAGTAGACCCTCTAGCTGAACCTGAACGTTACGCTCGCGCACGTTTATTTTTCCATAGGAATAGGAGAGCTATGGCCGAAGATCAAAATCGAAGACCTCTTAAGGACTTCGCCCAACCATCAAACGAGGAACCTAGTTCCAGTATAGTAAACCCCGCTATCCCAGCCAATAATTTTGAACTTAAGCCATCCCTGCTGCAATTAGTGCAAAAGAGACAATTCGCAGGTCTCGCTACTGATAACCCGAACCAACATTTAAAAAACTTTCTTCAATTAGCAGACACCTTTAAAACCAATGGAGCTTCTCCTGAGGCAATACGCTTAAGATTATTTCCCTTTTCCCTCAGAGATAAAGCTCTATCATGGTTAGATTCCCTTCCACCCAATTCAATAACAACTTGGGATGACCTTAGAAAAGTTTTCCTTGCTAGATATTTTCCCCCAAGTAAGACCGCTCTTCTTCGAAACCTAATAACTAGATTTACCCAACACCAAGGAGAGTCGTTGTTCGAAGCCTGGGAGAGATATAAAGAACTATTAAGAGCATGCCCACACCATGGCCTAGAGAATTGGCTAATCATCCAAACCTTCTATAATGGACTTCTTTATAACACTAAAATGACCATCGACGCTGCCGCTGGTGGCGCACTGATGAACAAACCTTACCCTGAAGCTAGTGCCCTTATCGAGGATATGGCCCAAAACCATCAATCATGGGGAGTAGAACGAGCGACAGTGGAAAAGAAGGAAGCCCAAGGAGTAATACATGAGCTAAGCTCTATAGACATGATGCAGGCTAAAATGGACGCGTTGGCCCTTAGAGTCGAACATATGTGTACAACTCCGAATACTGTTGCCGCAGTTTCGCCGAATTGTGAGATATGTGGAACGCAAGGACACCAATCCGCCGAATGCAATCTGTTGAATGAAACCAACACTGAGCAAGTGAACTATACCCAAGGGAACCCATTTTCAAACACATATAACCCTGGATGGAGGAATCACCCAAACTTCTCCTACAAAAATAATAACCCTATCCAAAATACCGCACCTCCGAGACAACAAGGTTACCAAGCCCCTAGAACAAATCAACCTATGCAACCTGTACCACCTAGCCCGAGCTTTGAGGAAGTTGTAAAAGATTTTATCGTTGCTCAAAAACAACAAAACAAAGAGTTCATGAACCATAACGTCCATGTTAACGAACTAATTACCAAGTTAGGAACCAAGGTTGATCAAATTATTACTCATAATAAGATGCTTGAAACCCAGATCTCTCAGGTAGCGTTAAACCAAGCCCCACAGACTACACCTGGAGGACAGTTCCCTGGACAACCTCAACAAAACCCGAAAGGGCAAGCTAATGCCATTACTCTACGAAGTGGAACCGCTTATAAGGAACCTTTAAACCCTAGATTAAGTGAGCCCGAAACTTCTGAGAGGAATGAGGAAAAGGAACCAGAGAAGCCTGAAACCCCGGAAAGTCAAGAAAAAGGAGAAGAACCTAAAAATAAAACCTATGTACCGCCACCGCCATACAAACCACCAATACCTTACCCTCAAAGATTAAAGAAAACCCAAATCGATAATCAATATCAAAAATTCGTTAAGGTTATAGAAAAACTTCACGTAGAAATCCCCTTTACAGAAGCCATCACCCAAATACCTTCTTATGCTAAGTTTCTCAAAGACATACTTACAAATAAACGTAGACTCGAAGATCCGAAACCCGTGGAATGTAATTCTATTTCCGAAAATAGGTTAGCAAAGAAAGATAAAGATCCCGGAAATTTTTCCATTCCTTGTGTTTTGGGGAATCATGTCATCGAAAAAGCTTTTCTAGACTTAGGAGCTAGTGTGAGCTTAATGCCTTTAGCAGTTTGTGAGAGATTAAACTTAGGAGAATTACAACCTACTAAGATGTCACTTCAATTAGCCGATAGATCCGTTAAATACCCTATAGGCATACTTGAAGACGTCCCTGTTAGGATAGGTCAGCTGTTTATACCTACTGATTTTGTTGTCATGGACATTAAAGAAGATGACGACATACCAATCCTCCTAGGTAGACCGTTCTTATCGACTGCTGGAGCCGTAATAGATGTTAAAAAGGGAAAACTAACTTTTGAGGTAGGTGGCCAGAAGATAGAATTTATATTGTCAAAATTTCTTATGGCACCTGTGATAGGAGATTCTTGTTATGCCTTAGATATCATCGAAGAATGTATTAGGGATTTAGAACAAGAAGAAGAAACTGAATCTATAAAATTGCCATCAACCCTTATTTTGGAAGATGACAATTATAAAACACCCTACATTGATGATAACCTTCACGAATGTTTATCTCTAACCCCAGATCCTATGCCTTGCCCTATAAAATCGACCGTAAAACTTAAGGAACTGCCTAAAAACCTGAGATATGAATTTCTTGATGAAGATATGAACCGTCCAGTTATAGTCAGTGCTACCTTAAACCAAGAAGAAACCGATCAATTATTAGAAGTTTTACGTAGGTACCCCTCAGCCTTAGGATATAAGATCTCTGATCTAAAAGGAATAAGCCCATCCGTATGCATGCATCGGATTTTGCTTGAAGAAGATTCAAAACCTTCTAGAGAACACCAACGTAGAATAAATCCTATAATGAGTACTGTAGTTAAGACTGAAGTTCTTAAGTTACTAGAGGCAGGTATAATATATCAGATCTCGGACAGTAAATGGGTGAGTCCTGTGCATGTAGTACCTAAAAAGGGAGGCGTCACAGTCGTGCAAAACGAGAAGGGCGAACCTGTAGCAAAAAGAACTGATGGAGGTTGGCGTATGTGCATAGATTATAGAAAATTAAATAAAGCAACTAGGAAGGACCATTTTCCATTACCATTCATAGACCAAATGTTGGAGCGCCTAGCCAGACACTCTTACTTTTGTTATTTAGATGGATATTCAGGATTCTTCCAAATACCTATTCACCCCGAAGATCAAGAAAAAACTACCTTTACATGCCCAGTTGGAACCTTTGCCTATAGAAGAATGCCTTTTGGACTTTGTAATGCTCCTGCAACTTTCCAACGCTGCATGATGTCTATCTTTGCTGATTATTTGGATGGAATCATGGAAGTATTTATGGACGATTTCTCAGTTTGTGGGTCAGATTTCAAAAATTGTCTTGTCAACCTTGAGAAAATCCTGGAGAGATGTGTGGAGGTAAACCTTGTGCTAAATTGGGACAAATGTCATTTCATGGTCACCGAAGGGATTGTTTTAGGACATATAGTTTCCGAAAAAGGTATAGAGGTAGATAAAGCAAAAATAGAAGTCATAGAGAATCTAAAACCGCCGAAGACTATCAGGGAGATAAGAAGTTTTCTTGGACATGCCGGATTTTACCGACGTTTTATCAAGGATTTCTCCAAAATAACAAAGCCCTTAACTGGTCTTTTAATGAAAGATGCTGAGTTCATCTTCGATGAAAAATGTACTGAAGCATTTAATCTTCTGAAGCAAGCTCTGATTTCAGCACCTATAATGAAACCCCCTGATTGGTCGGAACCGTTTGAGATAATGTGTGACGCCAGTGATTATGCTGTTGGAGCCGTTCTAGGTCAGAGAAAAGATAAGAAGTTACATGTGATTTATTATGCCAGTAGAACCCTAGACGCTGCACAGCTCAACTACGCAACAACCGAAAAAGAGCTCCTAGCTGTAGTTTTTGCAATAGACAAATTTAGATCTTATCTAGTAGGAGCCAAGATTATAGTTTACACCGACCATGCTGCCATTCGTTACTTACTAAGCAAAAAGGATGCCAAGCCTAGGTTACTTCGATGGATTCTATTATTACAAGAGTTTGATTTGGATATCCGTGACAAGAAAGGCACTGATAATGTGGTAGCTGATCACCTATCTAGGCTAGAATACCTGAAACCTGATCCAGTACCCATAAATGACGATTTTGCCTACGATAGACTGATAGCCCAACTAGAAACCATTGAAGAAGATAACCCAGACCCTCATGAGCAATTTCATAAATCCTTAGCTATAAGCAATGTACCTTGGTATGCAGATTTTGTTAATTACCTAGCCGCTGACATCATACCCCCTGATCTAAACTACCACCAGAAGAAGAAGTTCTATAGTGATGTGAGAAACTTCTATTGGGACGATCCATTTCTTTTCAAGAGAGGTAAAGATGGCATTTTCCGCCGTTGTGTTCCAGAAGAAGAGGTAAATAATATAATTGAGCATTGTCACTCTGCACCCTATGGTGGACATGCAAGCACATCTAAGACCTACGCCAAGATTCTTCAAGATGGCCTATTCTGGCCTACTATGTGGCGTGATGTCCATGCTTTCATTGTCAAGTGTGACAGATGCCAACGCACAGGAAATATTTCAAGACGTAATGAAATGCCGTTAAGAAATATCCAAGAAGTAGAACTCTTCGACGTATGGGGTATGGACTTTATGGGACCGTTCCCACCATCTTTTGGAAATCAGTACATATTAGTAGCTGTTGACTACGTGTCTAAATGGATTGAAGCTATCGCCGCACCCACAAACGACACCAGAGTAGTCATCAAATTATTCAAGAATTATATATTTCCCAGGTTTGGAACACCCCGTTTAGTCATAAGTGATGGAGGATCACACTTCATATCGAGAATATTTGATAAACTTTTAAGCAAGTATGGAGTTAAGCATAGAGTAGCAACACCATACCACCCACACACCAATGGACAAGTGGAAGTATCTAATAGGGAGATAAAACAAATCCTCGAGAAGACTGTCTCTATATCTAGAAAAGATTGGTCGCAGAAACTTCAAGAAGCATTATGGGCCTATAGAACCGCTTTCAAAACTCCTATAGGAACAACCCCTTATCAACTTGTCTATGGAAAATCATGTCACTTACCATTTGAGTTGGAGCATAAGGCCTATTGGGCCATCAAAACTTTGAATTTGGATTACTTGACAGCTGGTGAGAAACGTATCCTTGATATCCACAAATTAGAAGAGCTCAGACAATCTGCCTACGAAAATGCCATCATATACAAAGAAAGAACAAAAGCTTGGCATGACAAAAGAATCATAAGAAGAGACTTCAAAATAGGCGATCCTGTTCTCCTGTTCGATTCCAGGTTACGACTATTTCCAGGTAAACTCCGTTCGAGATGGACTGGCCCTTTCGAAGTATCTAAGATCCTGAGATCCGGTGCTATTGAAATCAAGAACCAAACATGTAAACCGTTCATAGTCAATGGACAGAGGTTGAAGCCCTACGAAGGAGGTGACATTCCAACAACATACACCTGTCATACTCTGAGTGATCCACCATATCCTTCCAATGATGTTTAAATATCGGTCGTCGAGCTTATGACGTTAAACAAGCGCTGCCTGGGAGGCAACCCATGGTTTTTCTTATTTTTGTACTTTTTATTTTTATTTTTACTTTATTTTAATTTGTTTATTTTATTATTATGTCAGGACTCACGATTGAATGTTGTATGTGCTTTCAGGACTTGTTTGCTAACCTTGTACAGAATGCAGAACCCTGATGACATGCACGTGGCCTTTAGAGATGATGCACAGAGAGAGCGTTACTATGTTCACATGAGACGCCCTATGGCTCCTACCAGGTACCCTGACCATGACTGCATGGATGCCTTGGGGATAGAGCCAAGCGTCAGATTTTTATGCCATCAACTCCAGTGGGACCAGTTTGACGACAGGAACAACACTTATAGGAACTTGACTCTTGAGTTCCTCAGCTCGTTTCATCATGACCCTTGGGCTGGACCCGATGGACTCGCTGTTTTCAGGTTGTTCGGGATTGACTACTCATTCTCTCACAAAGAGTTTGGTGATTTACTAGGTTTCCAGACTACTCCTGATGCTATTCCAGAGACTCCGATGGGGTATTTTATGAGCAGAGAAGTGGAAAAGTTTTGGACTAAAATATCAGGCGGAGGGAGCCAAGATCCTTCTACCCAGTTTTCTCAGGTAATCCACAACCCTGCATTGAGGTACTTCCAGATGATTCTAGCACATTCTTTCCTAGGTTTTCCAGATACAGAGACACTGCTAAGTGAAGAGGAGATTTTCCTACTGTTTTGTGCGACTCAGTCTCGCCCTGTTGCTTGTGGCAACTTTCTACTGAAGGGCCTTGCTAGTGTTGCCAGATCATCAGTAGGAATCATCCATGTCGGTGGGATTGTTACACAGATTGCTACTGCATTGGGTTTGTCTCGCAAGCTATTGCACCTCAGGACCTTCTGCTGCTACACCACCCTGGATATTGATTTTTGTATTGATAGAGGACTGATGAGGAGGGCTTCTTTTGAGCCCAACATGTTTAGATTGCTGATCGACGGCGAAGCGATACACTACTTTACATTACCAGATCCGCTGATGACCAGTGTCCATGATCCTGCCAATTGGAGTTATGCTCTAGAGGATTATGGAGAGACTGTCGAAGAGCCGAAATCGCCTCCCGCCGCTGAGTACACTCCTACACCTCTTACTCCCCGAATCACTGTTATGTCTAACAATATGTCTCTGCAGCCACCTGACCTACAAACACAGATTTATGAGCTCCGCAAGGAGACTGCCCTGCTCAAGCAGGAAGTGGCAGACTTAGAGTTACAGATGCAGGTTTCTGATCTCACTCATGCCTCAGAGACCGATGCTCTACATCAGGCGATCGACGAGCTTCGGAGGGAGATAGCTGAGATTCGTGGATCAAGCCAGGATAAGAAACCTACCACATGACTCATTCCACCCTGACAGCACTACCCTAGTATTTAACTTCGTTTTATTTATCGCATTTCCAGACATATTTTACTTTATTACAGCTTTTATATTTTCATGCACTTTGAATTCCTTATATATATACATATTATGCACTAATTTTTATTTTTTCTTTTTCTTTTTTGATTTTTAATTATTTTATTTTTGTCGTGCAAAGAAAAAAATATATAAGACAAAAATATGCAAGCCAATGCCTTGAAAAGAAGAAGAAAACGCTATTCAGACCCCCCGGAAGACCAAGGTGCAAGGAAGGCCCAAAGGAGGATCCAAAACCACAAGGCCCAGGAATTGGCCTTGTGGCGGGCGCCATAGGCCCTGTGGCGGGCGCCACACCGTATCATCACCAAATACGGGATTCAATCCCCATTTCCACCATTTTCATCCCTTTCTTCACCAAAAACCCATTTTTCCAACCTTCCAAATCCTCCTTGAACCCCATTAAAGCTCCCCCATTTCCAAAATACCCTCCATCCATAAAACATATCCAACATCCATTTCCATTTTCATCCATCAAAAACCAAAAAAATCAAAACTTTATCATTCCCCTCATAAACCACTTTTCTACTATTTTCACTACCTAAGGAGCTTTTCAACAATGGAGTTCAACGGATTTATTCTTCGTGATGGAAGACCGGGCGAAAGGCAACGGAAAATTATTCAGAGGCTTCAAAGTCGAGAAATCCTCTCGACTAGGTACGTCGACGATAACTGTCTGTATGCTTTGGGTATTTATCATAGTGTTTTTAATTTATTAGAATTTCTAGGCTTGCATAATATTTTCATTAATCAGGAACCTACCTATGAGAGGCTGACAACTGAGTTTTTGAGTTCTTTGATATACACTGTCAGTCCTGACACTGCTAGCACTGTCGGTACTGTTATTTTTAGACTATTTGGAATTGAATATGAATTCAGTACCAATGAGCTAGCAGATTTGTTAGGAATCCCTCATAGGGAAGGTTCGATTTGTGAGGCACCTTTGGATGCTGAATGGTCGGCCGAGGTATTTACCTTCTGGCTAAGGCTTTCAAGTACTTCAATTAATTCTTTTGAAGGGATACTTGCGTCGACCATTCACAACCCGGCCATAAGAGTTTTTAGACTTCTTTTGGCATGTACTATTTTTGGCCGGGAAAGTCCAAACAAGGTTAATGCTCGTGAACTCCTATTTTTGCAAGGATGCCTCACTAGAACCCACATCAATCCGGTCCCGTTTATGCTTGCCCACATGACTTTATTTACTAATAAAACAGGACCGATTGTTTTTGGAGGGCTTGTTACGTCTATTGCTCGGGCTCTTGGCCTGAATGATGAGATAGCTACACTTGAACCACTACCTCCTCGCACAATTAATTTAAAATTTCTGAAAGACATGAAATTGTGCCGAACAAGGAGAGAAGGTGGTTATGAGTTGATGATTCATGGGGTAGCTATCCCATCTGTTGCTTTACCATGCAGTAGACGTACTGATGTACGTGATGAAAGGAACTGGACATATGATCTTAATGCTCCACGTGTTTTGGGTCCACTTCCTCCTAATATTCCCGATGGGGAGGCACATGACACTGATGATGAGTACGATCGGAGAGAGCAGTCTCCCATCCCTCACATGTCCCCCCCGTCGTCCTTCACAGTCACACACTGCACCATCTTCCTCTAACCCTGTTGCAGGTACTGCTCCTGGATTCTTTGTCACCGAGGAGATGTGGCGTGATATGACAGCTAGAGAAGAAAGGCGTGATGGCCTTCTCTCTACTATTTCACAGCAGCTGACGGACAATATGAGCTTCATGCAACAATCGCGATTGGTTTCGGATCGTTCCTATAGCAACGTTTGTCGTACCTTGAACGCTATTTCATTAGAGCAGAACCGTCAGAGAGAGTTCAACAGCCGACACTACCAGCTTATAGAGGTTACTCAGGGTTCCATCTTGGGTAACCTTCGAGAGGTCCGGAGTGCTCAGGCTGCTTTATCAGCAAGACTCGACCGGAGGGACCAGCATCGTAGTAGATCCCGTCGTTCCAGACCATCACATCAGGACGGCGAAGGCACCAGTGCCCCTCCTCAGTAGTCTTTTTCCAGGTTACCCCCCTTATCTTATTTCGAAACATTGGGGACAAGGTTCGATTTAAGTGTGGGAGGGGATTTTATTGCTTTCCGTTATTTCCCTTTTTAGCTAATTTCCTTTCAGTTATTTCCCTTTTCAGTAATTTATTTTTCTTAGATAATGCATGAGTCTGACGAGTCACCAGTATAGTGTCTTTTTAGTTCATCTTCATTTTTTCCCATTTCCTTAGCCTTACCAGAAAATTTTTAAAAAGAAAACAATGTTGTTTCACATGTTTTTTGGGCTTTGAGACAGGTTTAGATTAGGATGTGGTGACTTAGGTCAACTTTTTGAAACATCAGAACCATTTTAGCACCATAGACCTCTTGAATATAGGAATCACTCCTAAACCCCACCACCATGGCCTTTACTATCATTCAAAAAATTGTCCTAAGTAGTTTATTTTAGCAGTCAGCTCTGGCCTAAGCATACTCTACGTAGGGGGCCGATGAATATAAGTGAATGATCCAGTGCTAATAAAAAAAAAAAAGAAAAAAAGGCAAACTCTGGTATAGGTGACCCTCACAAAGTCATTTAAACCGAAAAAAGAGAAGAAAAAATTTTTGCCACAAAAAGAAAAAAATTGCAAGTCACCTATTGTTAGTTGGTTCAGAGGTATCTGGCACTGAACTTGGTAGGGCGGATTACGATCCGATCCCCCGCAGCTACATTTAGGCGAAATAAAAACAGGTTTACACATGCTTATGTGCCAGAAACCTTATGTTATGGATCAGAATCACTAACCGGTCACTCTACTATGAAGCATGTACGGATAACGGGCTTAATGTGATTGCGCCTGAATGAAAAGGACACAAAAAGACGAGAAGATAGGCCTAGGTATCGTGGGATGACATGGAGTGGTTAATATAGGATTGAAGTTTGTGTTTGTGTTACTATGGTACCCTTGGTTCACTTAGTTAGTATCTGTCACTGCATCCTGACTTGAACTTAGAATCCCTTTAGCCCAAAGACAAGTGTTGACACCATATTTTCTTAAGCTTTAATGTTTGCTTGAGGACAAGCAAAGGTTTAAGTGTGGGAGAATTTGATCACACTAAAATTCACCGTATTTCTGACTCCGATTTCGCATGCATTCTTAGCTTTTATTGTTGTTTTGCTTTGTTATTGCTTTGTTTTCTTATGTTTTCAGGTTTTTATAATAATCGGAGCTTAAATCGGGAAAAGGAGCGAAAAAGGAGTGAAAACGGACGAAAACCTAGAAATTCAGCATTTTGCACTTACGGCACCCACCGTGGCGGGCGCCATGGGGTTAGCCATGACGTGGCCACGTCTCAAGACCACTCCTCAACCTCCAAGACCTACGATCCCCACTCCATCATCCCCTGTAGGGACCGTGGCGGGCGCCATAGGCCTGTGGCGGGCGCCACAAGGCAAAAATCCACAACCTCCACTTTTTAGTGGAGGGGCGTCCCGGTCATTTCGCGCTTTCAGTTTCTCCTATAAATAGGACCTTAGATTTTCGTTTTTCTTCATCCAGAATTAGAATTCTCTAGGCATATATCAGTTATAAAGCAGTTGCCATTCCACATCGGGGTGCCTCTGCAATCGAGTGATCGAGTCTGTAATCTGTCTGTGGTTCGAGTTTTGGAGCACTCTGGAGGAAGTTAATCCTGCCGCCATTTTAATTCCAGTTCGTATTTTATTTTTCCGCATTGCTTTACTTTTATTTATTTTCTCGCACTTTACTTTGTTTATTTCCCGCACTCGCACATTTACGTTGTTTATTTCCCGCACTCGCACATTTACGTTGTTTACTTCCCGCACTCGCACATTTACTTTGTTTACTTCCCGCACTCGCTTTAAATTACTCATATGAAAAACTATAAAAAGAATATTTACTTTATCATGTCTAACTAATCCCATAAAGGTTAGAATGTAAGGATCGTAATTAAACCAGTAATCAGTATAATTGTTCGTGGAAACACCTAAGGGCTATTTTATCTTTCAATTCAAATAATTGTTTTTAACTATTTCAAAAACAGCCAAAAGCGCTTTGTATAGTTCATTAGGAGTTTTTAGATTAAAAAGAAAAGAGATTTTAAAACGATTTTCGGACGCGTTATGAGATTTAGAGTCTGGTTCATAAGAACCTCTTTTTGCTGAGAAGTCCAGGTTAAAATACTTTTCAACTTTGTTAAGAAACTATATTTCTTAAAAATAGGTTTACTACTCTAACGCAGTACGCACCTTTTTATCCGTGACAATAGGAGGGGTTGATTAGAGAGTACAACTCGGTTCTGAATACGCGAAAGCGACAGTTCCTGTTAAATTAGTTCTTTTCAAAGGAGAAAACATTGCCCATAAGTAGTTCCATTAACAAGTACTGGATTATCATTGATTACGTGAATTACATTCGAGCCTGTCTTTTATTTATTATTTAAAATTATAATTTTATTTACCATTGCACCCTTACTAAAACCCTTAAAAATAGTTGCCTTAGATAAACACCATAACAACAGGTACGATAGATTGACACTTGGTCTCTGTGGATTCGATAATCTTTTATATTACTTTGACGTGATTCGTACACTTGCGAAAAACACGCATCAATAGTTAAACCTATAATTAAATATACGAGTACAAATAGTAATGTCGTTCTTGCGAAATTGTGCTGAGTCCTTATATGTTGCAAGGATGTTGTTATTGTTTTCGTACACGAACAAGTAGAAAATGGTGATTTCATGAGTTATATGAAGTTGTGATGTTCTGTTATGGACAGTTTGGTGGTAGACTAAAGGCCTTGTTGTATGGTCGTTATGGTTGTGTTGTAGTCCATAATAGATGCATTTCATGGCATATCATCTGGTTGGCATGTATTGGCGTTGGTTGTGCCTGTATTGGCATCCTTTAATGGCAATGAATTGGTTGTGGAGTGTTGCTCCAAAATTGGTACCACATGCATGTGCATAGTCAAGTCGCATGATGTCGCATCGTTATGTTGGTCGTATATCTTTGTTGTATGTGTGAGATATGGATTTTTCCTGCAAATTATTGTCGACAATGTTTGGAAATTTACGAAGATTATAACGATGTGATATGATTCTGACATGATTTCTATCATGCCTTATGTTATAATGTTGATATCTCACCCTTTACGTTGTCTGTTACCTCCGTTGGTGGTATTTTGCAGGTAACTCGGAATAAAGTGTCGTTTCTGTTTAAGGTGTCGTCGGTGGCTCTGATACGTAGCACTCTTGGGGGGATGAACGATTAATTCTATTGCTTTTAGTTGATTTCCTTGTTGCTGATTTTATGGTCGAAACTAATTGTTTTCGTGAATTTATGCAAGATTATTACTTGCTGAATTTTAGTGGAGTTCATATATTAAACATTCTTTGCCTTGTTTTGGCTGACTATCAGTTGTTTCAAAACTTATTACATTCTACTGCAAAAATGACAGGTTGTCTTACATTTAAAATGTTAAGCTGAGTATTGTTGTCGGTTCATCCGAATTTGTGCTATGTATGTTAGTAGATGAATTTAGCAGTTGTACGATTGTCCTTTAAGTTGAAAATGTGACATCTTTAGTTGATGCACTCTGATTTACTTAATTATCCGTTTGGGTAGAAAAGGGGTGTTACATTAGTGTTATCAGAGCAGGTCGTTCCATTCGACCAAGTTATCGAGTCAGTCGTCGTGTCTAACAATCGAGAATTGTTGTTGGTGAAATCTGACTGCTGGTTGTTGCAGTTTAAGTTGAAATGGCTGGAAGGAATGATGCTGCAATTACTACTGCTCTACAAGCTTTAGCTAATGCTATGGAAAATCAGTCGAATCCTGCTGGAGATGCTGGGTCTCGCAGTTTGGCAAGGTTTCAGCGAGAAAATCCACCTACCTTCAAGGATAGGCATGACCCTGATGGTGCACTGGACTGGTTGAAGGAAATGGAGAGAATCTTTCGTGTGATGGATTGTACTCCAGCACAGAATGTTTGTTATGGGACTCATATGCTAGCAGTTGAAGCTGATAACTGGTGGCTAGAGACTCGTCCGGTATTGGAAGCGGCAGGTGAGGAGGTCACTTGGACTGTATTCCGTAGGGAATTTCTGAAGAAGTACTATCCACAAGATGTCCGCGGTAAGAAAGATATTGAGTTTCTTGAACTGAAGCAAGGAGACAAATCTATTATCGAGTATGTTGCGAAATTCAAAGAGTTGGCTAAGTTTTATCCGTACTACGCAGAAACCGCTGAGTTTTCTAAGTGCATCAAGTTCGAGAATGGATTGAAATCTGAAATCAAGAAGGCAATTGGGTATCAAAAGATCTGTGTTTTTGCTTCATTGGTTGAAAGCTGTAGAATTTATGAAGAAGATAGCAATGCTCATTACAAGCTGTTGAGTGAGAGGAGAGGCAAGTCGCAGCAGAATCGCGATAAGCCTTATGATCCTTCAGTTGGCAAAGGGAAACAGAGAGCAACTGATGACAAGCAAACTAGTGGAGGAGATGCTCCTGCTGGTATTGTTTACTATAATTGTGGGAAACCTGGTCATAAGAGTAATGTGTGTAACTCTGGACCAGTGAGATGTTACCGTTGCGGTGAGCTGGGACATGTTATTGCTGAGTGCAAACGCAAGGGGATGGTTTGTGTCAACTATGGTGAAGAGGGACACCTGCCTGACAAGTGTCAGAAGCCTAAGAAAGAAAGGACTGGTGGAAGGGTGTTCGCTCTAGCTGGGACTCAGACATCCAGCGAAGACAGACTCATTGAAGGTACTTGTTTCATTAATAGTACTCCTTTACTTGTTATTATTGACACTGGTGCTTCTCATTGTTTTATTGCTGCTGATTGTGTTGAATGTTTGGGTCTTGTATTATCTCACATGAATGGGGAGATGTTAGTTGAGACTCCAGCTAAGGGATCAGTGACTACATCTCTGGTATATTTGAAATGTCCTCTGTTAATATTTGATAGAGATTTCCTAGTTGACTTAGTCTGTTTGCCACTAAGTGGATGGACTTAATTTTAGGTATGAACTGGTTAGAGTATAACTGCGTTCATATTAATTACTTTGATAAGTCGATGAGGTTTTCTACACCTGAGGAGGAGGGAGCCCGTTTAGTAACTACAAAGCAGATGAGGCAGATACTGTTAGAAGATGCGCAGGTGTTTGCGTTGGTGGCATCATTATCCATTGAGAATCAAGCGATGATTGATGATTTGGAAGTTGTTCGTGATTTTCCTGAAGTGTTTCCAGATGAAACTCCTGAAGTTCCTCCGGAACGAGAAGTTGAATTTTCTATTGACCTTGTACCTGGTACCAGACCTGTGTCTATGGCACCGTAAAAGATGTCTGCAGCTGAATTGGTTGAGTTGAAGAAACAGTTGGAAGACTTACTTGAGAAGAAGTTCGTTAGACCGAGTGTGTCGCCGTGGGGAGCTCCGATATTATTAGTAAATAAGAAGGATGGCAGTATGAGGTTGTGTATTGATTACCGACAACTAAACAAGGTCACAATTAAGAATAAATATCCGCTCCCAAGAATCGATGACTTGATGGATCAATTGGTTGGTGCGCGGGTGTTTAGAAAAATTGATTTGTGGTCGGGGTATCACCAAATTAAGGTAAAAGATGAGGACGTTCAGAAGACTGCATTCAGGACCAGATATGGACACTATGACTATACGGTAATGCCTTTTGGTGTTACTAATACGCCAGGAGTTTTTATAGAATACATGAACCGTATCTTTCACGATTATTTGGATCGATTTGTGGTAGTATTCATTGATGATATATTAATTTACTCTAAGTCGAAGGAGGAGCATGTGGAGCACTTGAGATTAGTACTGCAAGTTGTAAAAGAAAGGAGGTTGTATGCGAAAATGTTGAAGTGTGACTTTTGGTTGAAAGAGGTTAGCTTTCTGGGACATGTTATATCAAGTAGTGGAATTGCTGTAGACCCATCTAAGGTCGATGCGGTGTTGCAATGGGAAACTCTGAAGTCGACAACTGAGATTAGAAGCTTTTTGGGACTTGCTGGTTATTACAGGAGGTTTATTGAAGGTTTTTCTAAGTTGGCCCTTCCTTTAACTAAGTTGACTGGTAAAGGGAAAGCTTTTGTGTGGGATGCTCAATGTGAAGTAGGTTTTATAGAGTTGAAGAAGAGGTTGACGTCTGCTCCGGTGTTGACCTTGCCTAACCCAAAGGAACCGTTTTTAGTATACTGTGACGCTTCTAAGTTTGGTTTAGGAGGTGTACTCATGCAGAGTAATACAGTCGTTGCTTATGCGTCAAGACAGTTGAGGATCCATGAGAAGAATTACCCTACACACGATTTAGAACTTGTTGTTGTTGTTTTTGTGCTGAAGATTTGGAGACATTATCTGTATGGTTCGAGATTCGAAGTGTTCAGTGACCATAAGAGTTTGAAATACCTGTTTCATAAAAAAGAATTGAGTATGAGACAACGAAGGTGGTTTGAACTGTTAAAGGACTATGATTTTGGTTTAAATTACCATCCGAGAAAAGCTAATGTTGTAGCTGATGCCTTAAGTCGCAAGACTTTGCATATGTTGGCAATGATGGATAAAGAGTTAGAATTGATTGAGCAATTCAGAGATCTGAGTTTAGTTTGCGAAATGACACCGGAGAGTGTAAAGTTGGGCATGTCAAAGATTAATAATGACTTTCTGAACAGCATCAGAGAAGCTCAGAAACTAGATGTGAAGTTGGTAGATTTAATGCCTGAAGTAGACAATTTGGAGAATAATGATTATCAGTTGGATGCGCAAGGCATGTTGAGGTTTCGTGGCCATATTTGTATTCCTAATAGTGCAAATATGAAGACAGCGATCCTGGAAGAGAGTCACCGGAGTAAGTTGATTATTTATCCAGGAGCGACGAAGATGTTTAGTGATTTGAAGAATCTGTTTTGGTGGCCTGGTATGAAGCGTGATGTAGCCCGATTTGTTTACGCCTGTTTGACTTGTCAGAAGTTGAAATTCGAGCACCAGAAACCGGCTGGGTTGATGCAACCGTTAGAGATTCCAGAATAGAAATGGAACAACATTTCGATGTACTTTGTAACGGGTTTGCCGAAAACTTTGAGAGGATGTGATTCTATTTGGGTGATTGTTTATAGGCTTACAAAGTCAGCTCACTTTATTCCTATTAACATCACTTTTCCAGTATCGTAGTTGGCAGATATTTATGTCAAAATGGTTGTTAAGCTGCATGGTATTCCATTGTGTATTGTGTCGGATAGAGATCCGAGGTTTACTTCTGAATTTTGGAAGAGTCTGCAAGAGGCATTAGGTTCCAAGTTGAGGTTGAGTTCAGCATACCACCCTCAAACAGATGGTCAGACTGAACGAACTATTCAGTCTTTAGAAGATTTGCTGAGGGCATGTGTTCTAGAGGAAGGCGGTTCGTGGGATACCTATCTTCCGTTGATAGAGTTTACTTATAATAACAGTTACCACTCTAGTATCGGAATGGCACCGTTCGAAGCATTGTATGGTCGGAGATGTAGGACTCCGTTGTGTTGGTATGAATCTAGAGAGAGTACGGTACTTGGACCGGAAATTGTTCGGGAGACGACAAAGAAGGTGAAGTTAATTCGAGAAAAGATGAAAACTTCACAAAGTAGGCAGAAAAGTTATCATGATATGCGTAAAAAGGATTTAGAATTTAAAGCTGGAGATCATGTATTCTTGAGAGTCACGTCTGTGACTGGTGTTGGTAGAGCTTTGAAATCTAAGAAGCTTACCCCTCATTTCATTGGTCCGTATCAGATTTCGGACAGAGTTGCAAAAGTTGCGTATCGAGTGGTGTTGCCGCCTAATTTGTCGAATCTGCACGATGTATTTCATGTGTCACAGCTCTGAAAGCATATCTCAGATCCGTCGCATGTCATTCCCATGGACGATGTGCAAGTACGTGACAATCTTACGGTGGAGACGATGCCTGTGAGGATTGATGATCGTGAGGTGAAGACGTTAAGAGGAAAAGAGATTGCTTTGGTGAAAGTGGTCTGGTTGGGAGCCGCTGGCGAAAGCTTGACGTGGGAACTGGAAAGCAAGATGCAGGAGTCTTATCCAGAGCTGTTTGGTTGAGGTAATTTCGAGGACGAAATTCCTTTAAGTAGGGGAGAGTTGTAACGCCCGTTTTACTTCAATTGATTTAATTATAGATTATTGTCGTGCCTCGTGGTGTCGTAGTCGTATTCGAGTGTATTGGGTAAAGAATAAGTTGGGAAATTAGACTATTAGTGCGAAACAGAAGCAAAAGAGCAGAAAATGGAATTTTGCTGATGTGACGCTCGTCACAAGCTGGTTACGGTTGTCACAATCGTTACGATCGTCATGTGCCCATTATGGTCGTGACACGCATTACGCTCCTCACACTTACAAAATCCAGTAACTACAGAATTGGAACGTGCACGTGAAAGGCTGAGAAAGTGGAACCAACTTATTCGTATTTTCACTAACTCTCAATTCTGTTTTCATTTGGAAGGGAAAAGAAAACAGAAACCGAATGAGAAAGTAACGTGGTAGAGAGAAGTTGAGAGCGGAGAATTACCCGCCAAAGAAATCAGAAGATAGTTGCAGAAAAGTCGCCGGAGAGCAAAACCAGAACCGGAAGCTTGGAATTGGCCTCTATTCAAGGTAATGGTGGGGTTCAATTCTTTAACCGTGGGTATGATCAAGTTCATGTCGGGAATCGAATCATGGGTATTGTTTCCGTTAAATGATAAACGTTAGGGACGAAGCTTGTTTGTGTATGAGGAAAGTTCATCTATCAGTAGTATTGCATGATATTGCATAGTTAAACCTATAATTAAATATGCGAGTACAAGTAGTAATGTCGTTCTTGCGAAATTGTGCTGAGTCCTTATATGTTGAAAGGATGTTGTTATTGTTTTCGTACACGAACAGGTAGAAAATGGTGATTTCATGAGTTGTATGAAGTTGTGATGTTCTGTTATGGATAGTTTGGTGGTAGACTAAAGGCCTTGTTGTATGGTCGTTATGGTTGTGTTGTAGTCCATAATATATGCATTTCATGGCATATCATCTGGTTGGCCTGTATTGGCGTTGGTTGTGTCTGTATTGGCAGCCTTTAATGGCAATGAATTGATTGTGGAGTGTTGCTCCAAAATTGGTACCACATGCATGTGCATAATCAAGTCGCATGATGTCGCATCGTTATGTTGGTCGTATATCTTTGTTGTATGTGTGAGATATGGATTTTTCCTGCAAATTATTGTCGACAATGTTTGTAAATTTACGAAGATTAGAATGCTGTGATATGATTCTTACATGATTTCTATCATGCCTTATGTTATAATGTTGACATCTCACCCTTTACGTTGTATGTTACCTCCATTGGTGGTAATTTGCAGGTCACTCGGAATAAAGTGTCGTGTCTGTTTAAGGTGTCGTCGGTCGCTCTGATACGTAGCACTCTTGGAGGGGATGAACGATTAATTCTATTGCTTTTAGTTGATTTCCTTGTTGCTGATTTTATGGTCGAAACTAATTATTTTCGTGAATTTATGCAAGATCATTACTTGCTGAATTTTAGTGGAGTTCAGATGTAAAACATTCTTTGCCTTGTTTTGGCTGACTATGAGTTGTTTGAAAACTTATTACATTCCGCTGCAAAAATGACAATTTGTCTTACATTTAAAATGCTAACCTGAGTATTGTTGTCGGTTCAGCCGAATTTGTGCTATGTATGTTAGTAGATGAATTTAGCAGTTGTACGGTTGTCCTTTAAGGTGAAAATGTGACATCTCTAGTTGATACACTCTGATTTACTTAATTATTTGTTTGGGTAGAAAAGGGGTGTTATAGCATCTGAGTGATAGCTTCTGTGAAAGGAATTGTGATGTTCAGTTGCTTCAGAAGTTCTACAAATTTCTTAAACTGCCCTGTAGATTTGGAGTTTAAAAATCTCTGAGGATAAGGAATCGGTGGCTTATACGGTGGTGGATGCACATATGGTTTTTCATTTTTTTCGGCGTCTTTCTCGTTATCTTCTTTCTCTTCGGTTTCAGACTCCTTTTCTGCCTATTTATCAGGTTTCTGATGTATGGCTGGGCTTTGACTCCTAGGATCGATCGGTCCGTCCAGTTCTTTTCCACTTCTTAATATGACAGCGTTTGCATGACCTTTCAAATTGGGTTCTGGCTGTTCAGGAAATGTGCCAGCGGGTGCGGTTGCAGAGGCTTGTTGTTGAGTCACTTGTGATATCTGTGTTTCCAGCATCTTGTTATGGGTGGCTAAAGCGTCTACTTTGTTGGTTAGCTGTTTAATTTGCTCTCTAGTGTGTATGTTTTGATTCAAGAATTCCTTTTTAGTCTGAACTTGAGTAGCTATGAATTTTTCCATCATCAATTCAAGATTTTATTTTCTAGGGGCATTTGGAGCAGCTACGGCGGGTTTTTGATATCCTGGTGGAATAGCAGGTGCTTGATTAGGTGCATACAATATGTTATCGCTTTTGTAGTAAAAGTTCGGATGGTTTTTCCAGCCTGGGTTGTAGGTGTTCGCGTAAGGATTACCTTGAGCATACTTCACTTGGTCTGTAGGGCTTCCTGCTAGTAATGGACATTCGGGCACAGCGTGACTTGTGATTCCACATAACTCACAGGTTGGAGTTACAGCAGCTACTGTTGCTGGTAGTGCTACGGTTAGATTATTGATCTTCTGCGTCAGGGCATCTACTTTAGCGTGGAGCTTTTCAAGACTACTGATCTCGTACATCCCACCTTTTGTTGCGGGTTTTTTTGCTGGAGTTCTCTCACCTCCCCATTGGCAATGGTTCTGAGACATGTTTTCGATTAGTTGATAGGCTTCGTCGTATGGCTTATCCATAAGTGCACCGCCCGTGGCGGCGTCTACTGTTAGTCTGGTGTTGTACAGAAGCCCATTGTAAAAGGTATGAATAGTCACCCAGTCTTCAAGACCGTGGTGAGGACATGCTCTCATCATATCTTTGAATCTTTCCCATGCTTCGTAGAGAGATTCGGCATCTTTCTGTAGAAATTCATTAATTTGAGCTCTTAGCATAGCAGTTTTGCTTGGCAGAAAATATCTTGCTAAGAAAACGTTCTTCAATTGTTCCCACGTCGTAACAGAGTTGGATGGCAAGGATTGTAACCAAGCCCAAGCTCTATCTCTAAGAGAGAAAGGGAAAAGACGAAGTCTTATTGCGTCTGGAGTTACGCCATTAGCCTTCACTGTGTTGGCATACTGCACAAACTTCGTTAAATGTTCCTTCAAATATTCTGTTGCACTTCTGGAGAATTGATGTTGTTGTACAGCTGACAGCAGTTATGGTTTTAGTTCGAAATCATTCTGATTGATAGTGGGGGCAACAATGCTACTATGAGGCTCTAGTTGAGATGGGGTAGCGTAATCCTTCAGAGGTCTGTTCTGAGGTCCTTCAGCCATTTTTGAATCTTCACCAGATTCAGGAGTATGAGTAAGATGTTCGGGAATATTACATCTTCGTTGATGTTCTATGAATCGTCTTTCTAAGTGTAGGAAACACTCAAGTTCGGCGATTGTTGGTAGTAAATTCTCGCTTTGAGAGCGAGTAATTGGCATACAATCGACAAACGAGTAAAAGGGAAATAAAATAGTTAACCTAGTCTATACTGTGTAACAGAGTTCTACACTATTGACTAAACAAGTCCCCGGCAACGGTGCCAAAAACTTGATCGCGACTTTCTGAGTCTAACAGAACTAACTGCAAGTGCACAGTCTATCGCGTAGTAATAAAAATATCGATCCCACAGGGACTCGTAATCAATCTAGTGTTATCGGGTGTTACTATGTTTAGCTAGGTTGGAATAAGGTTCTAAGGAATTCAATGCAGAAGTAAAGGCTAAATTTAAAGAAGATTTGTAAGGTTTAAGAATATTAATAAGGGACCTCAGCATGTAATACTTTAGTTTTCGGGAATTCGATACATCGCCGGTGCAGTTTAATTTTTGCAAATGGTTTTTCAGGAGAAAAATAATCGTTTAAAGACTATTGTCTCACGTTGGTTGTTGACGCTAGTCGTAACTCTAAGGCGGAATATATGCTTTCGCTATCCCATTCGGGGTTAAAATCACTTTTTGAAAACGACTAAGTTCTGATTTCTTTTAAAGCGCTTTCGTCGTGTTTAAAATAAATGCCTAGTTTTTACTATCTGGTTCGAACCCCACGCTTTCGCGTACCGGTTCGTGCCTTAATGAATTTCTCACTGTCGTGGCAAAACTACTTTAAATAATTTATCGCTTTCGCGACGAAGGTTATTTAGAAGATTTTAATTAAAAACTACGGCCAGAAAAGAGTTTGTAAAAAGGAAAGGCACCGGTTATTATCGAATCCCGTCTGACTTATTCATTACATACCGATTAAGTGGTTTAGCTAGACATGGTAATTAAAGCTTGCATAATTAAACAATGGTTGCGAAATAAGGAAACATGCATCTTTAACACAAACAAAATAACAATCAAATTAATAAAAACCTAAAATAATACTGTTCTCGGGTCTTTAGTAGTCCTCCACAAATGTCGGCACGATTCTACCTTTGTGAGAAGTGAATGTTCACGAAGGGAATACAAAAACAATGCAAATCAAAGGAAAAGAAAGGAAAGGAAACTGGAAATAATGCTGGAAGTAAATTTGGCTTCAATAATAATTTTGGCAGCACTTCGTTCTCTTGAATGCGGCCCTTTGGTTCTGGTCTAGAACTCCTCCTTTTATAGCTGAGGTTCTCCCATAAAAGTCTCAAGGAATTGGAGTTAAGGGTCAGAAAATATAGGAGAACGTTTCTATATTTTCCGAGCTTGTGTGGGCACATTGATATTCTGGACGTTATTCTGTTTTTGGCTGCATGACGAGCGTGAGGGAAATGAGACGAACGTGAGGTGCATGACGAGCGTGAGGGACTTGTGATGGTCGTGAAGGCTGTGACGGTCGTGAGGGACCTGTGAGGGTCGTGACAGTCACAAGAAATGTCTTCTCTGCTATTTCTTGTCTTTTTCCTTCTGTTTTGTGCTTTTGATTGTTGGTTTCCTCTGGCTTGCTCGTTTTGAGTGTGAACTTCATATACATGCAAAAACGCTTGACAAATAACTCGGAATAATCCGAAATCAGGGTGAAACCAAACATTAACAGCTGAAAAACATGGCAACTATAGTATACATTTTCGCGTTATCAAACTCCCCTAAGCTTGAATCCTTGCTTGTCCTCAAGCAAAAACTCCAAGAAATTAAATGATGTGATCATACGGCACGCACTGTCGTGTTTTCACTATATCTTTTGAGGCGTTGAGTCGGGATGTCAGAGACTAGATTAAAACAATACACATACGGCAATGTCACTAAGCGGTATGTGCTCGAAGGCCTCCTTCTTATGCAAGCCGGTTCCAATCATGCTACTGTAGCTCGGCGCAAAGTTCCACACCTCCAATTTCACCCAGTTTCGTTCCAGCGCAATCACATTAAGCCCTTTACCTTTGCACGAATGTAGTGGAATAACCTGTTAGTGATTTTTGGTCTTTCTTAGCATGGGATTTGGTGCACGAGTGCAGTGCCCTTTTGATGAGTCCTATTTGGAAGCCGTGGGGGATCAAATCGTAATTCGCCCTACCGAGTTCATAACCAGAGACCTATGAACCAGCTAACAAGGGATTTATTTTTCTTTTTACTTTACTTTTTACCAGAGACCTATATATATATATATATATATATATATATATATATATATATATATATATATATATATATATATATATATATATATATATATATATATATATATATATATATATATATATATATATATATATATATATATATATATATATATATATATATATATATACACAACAAAAACACAATTTAAACAAGTTAGGGGGAACCCTCGAAGTCTCCCCAGTGAAGTCGCCATTTCTGTCGCGGTGAGAATTGGATATCAAGCTATTGATTAACTTGAATCGCAAATCATTATTCACCACCAGTCTTTAATTTTTCCAAGGGAAGGGAAAAAGATCAAATAATCCATGAGTATGCAATGCAAAGTTAGAGAGTATAAAGTTCGGGGGTTGGTTATACCTAGGGAATATGTTAGCATCCTATACATCTGTAGTACTCTATAGGAAAATCTTGTTTTACTGTGTTATTTGTTATTGTCTGATAAGGGAAAGACCTAAGAGTTTATTTCTAAGTATGCTCGCCAAGACATCGATCTCGTGCCTACGTATCCTGACGGGAATGGAATCATAGCATTTGTAGTTCCCCTAAAGGGATGAGGAACTCTTGATTGTGGTCAAGGTTCCAGAGGGAGAGGTTTGTTGACTGATTTTAAGATAAGATACAAGTCGTCATCTTAAGGAGAATACTCGACTTAAACCACCACAAACTGGTGGAAGACAGTCTTTGCTTCACAATGAGAGAAGGGCTTCAACTCGAATATATAATCGACGAGTATGCAACATACCTCTCTCAAGCGGAAAAGAATCTACATCTTTCTCGATCATGTTATGGGGTAGGAGAATTATATTTCGGCTACATAGATGACTAGTGTCTAATTCTCTTGTGGGAAAAATTGGATATAATTGTAAGTTAACTAGAGTTGAAACCTGAGGGAAACTATCCTAAGGATATAAAGATGTATTTAAGTTGATCGGCCTGAAGGGAGTCAAGGATCGAAAAAAGGGAGAAATGATGCAGATGAGAATGTAATGTGTATGACTATAAGGTCACACACAAGTTCTTCCCTGAGACACAGGCACACGTGAACGTATTATTAAAAGGATAACATATAGAAGCATTAAGTATTACAGCTATGATTTGTGGTTGAATATTCAACATATAAGGCATGTCAAGATTGATTCATGGATATCATGAAAACATTCACCAGTTTATCCCGAGGACCAATAATATCAAGAATTTAGTCAAGATTACTATCAAGTATTAAGCACAATTTGGACATTGAGAGTTATATATCATTTTGTGTCAAGAGTTAACCAAGATATATCAAGCACTAAAATAAATAGGCTAATAAAAAAAACAAACCTCTCATGAAAAGTTATTAAAATTAAGGTCATCAAACAAAAAAAATAATCGAAAGCAAATTAATAAAACAAAAGATTGATTCCACAAGTCCTAAAAAGTAATCCATCATAATCCAAAACAAACTTAAAAAATAAATCCAAAGTAACAAGAGGTAATTGTGACAACGCCAAAAGCCAGAAGTTATTTTCTCAGTTTTAACAGGAGGTAATTGTGACAACCTTTCATCTGTGTATTTTCTATCATGAACCAATGTTTTTGCCAAAATCCATGAGTACTAATGATAATTTTTACTTTCAGCTCTATTATTGCTTATTGAAGCTCCTTGGTGATAGTTCATGATGTATCTGAATTATCCTATGATATTTGGACAAGTGATAGAAGGCTCAGTGCAATCCTCTTGCTATTTGTTTCAAGATAGGGAGGTTTATTAAGACGTAAAACATGTGCTTTTATCATCCTTCTCTTCACTTGTAAGAGACTCTCAAGGTTTAACATTTTGTCAACTCATGCCTCTTCCGTTTCGATTTGGCAGGTTTGGGCTTCTAAGTTGATCAAATGTTGGTGATTTCCCTCCATATCGAGAATGAATTGTTTGTTAAGTTTACATCCCAACATCATGTCCTTTCATCCTAAGAGGTTGGAGTTCTTTAAGGGTAAAATTTTGCAACAACTTTAGCGTCTTTTATCTGTTTCATCAGGTTTGCACAAATTGTACCTTTGGGCATCTTTTTTCCATGATGTTTCCTCTATTGTAGTCAACGACAGTCACATTTCTCGAATCAAATGACGGTATTTTCTTTCAAGTTCAAGCAGTTTACTCTTCCAATACAATGGTGTGATTGGTGCATGATTCCTAGAGGTGGACAACATTGCTATGTAATACAGTATGTTACAGAGATCTTTATCACTTTTCAAATGGTTTTCTTTGTGAATTAATTTTCCCTGACCACTCACTGTTAGTTTCGACAAAACTTGGCCTTGTTACTGCGTTGAACTGGAGTGTATGCGTGTTCTTTTCTTTGAGTAAAACACCATCACATTGTTTTTGCTGGAAGATGAATCTAATTTATTTGGAGCGTTGTACCACAACTCAAGACTAACCTCCAAACTGAAAAGTCTCTAAATCTCTGCTAAGGAGACCTTAGGGTTACAACATTGTGATAACTTAGAGTATGGACATTTATGCTTGATTTTGTAAAGAGATCTTTGTACACTTTGGATTGAGAAATTTATGTGAGCTCCTAATTTTTATTTAGTAAGGGACTTCAATCCTTTTACGTTCTTGTACTTTGTAGTTTGTAGCTTTGCCATTAAAGATTTGAAACATAAACTTTGAACCTTGAACTTGAAATCATATGAACTTTTAATTTATTTTTTAAATGACCTTTTAACTTCGTATCCAATAAGATCACTTTTAATTTTGGAATAGATGAGCTTGTAGACCCATCTTGGATTTGAATTTATGAAGAAAAAAAAAGAACTTTAAATTTGGATATTGTTTGGATTGTTAGGAATTTGAAAGACGACTTTAGTTTTGAAGTGGTAAGTGGATAAGTAGGTGGATAGAAAAAGATAACAAAAAAAAGGGGAAATAAACAAAATGGATTTGATCTTGGGATGAACTTAGGATGAAACAAATAATGGCTCTTGAACCTTGAAATCAATGATCACCCTCTTAATCCTGAAATTAGCCTTGGTTGAATTTATTCTTCTTTTGATCACAACTAAGATTGGATTCTTGAATGAACAAGGACAATAAGGATTTGAAATTGATCTTGAAATGGACTCGATAGTATGGACTTGAGATTTGAAATTGGTTCTTGGAATTCCACATAAATCATGATTTTATTGATGCATATCCATAAGCTTAACCATATACGATGAACTTGAACAACGTACTCGTTACTTGAATCCCTAGAAATCCATGCAAGACATCCTTCATGCCTTTCTCGCGAATCTTGATCTTTAATTTTAATCACAAACCAATCATATTCCTTCTGATAAGATCTCAATCGAATAAACCTCGTGATTCAATGAGAAATTGAATGATCCTTTAGATGATGATGGTTTTGACACAAGAATCATGTCCTAATTCTCCTTGAGACATACACCAAGGATTTTGAGACATTATGATGAAAATGACCACTAAAATCCTAGGATTCTTTGAATCAAAATTCATTGGTCACACTCTGAAATGATTGACTGTGAGAAAGAACACTACCTCTACTTGAAACCAATATTCCTGCACAAACCCGTTATTAATAAAACACACAGATATCCATGACATGATGTGTAAAGAGGTGGGATCTTAGGGTTAAAAAGTAGGGTGTGACAGCCTTCAGTTCAGAGTCTTCGTCAAACCACACTAGCAATTGTTCTTCAGACTCTGCCACCAGAACCTAGCAATGAAGCAACCCAAAGTGTGTCTAAGTAAAACAGATTCTGATTATTTATGTGCAAGAACAAGAACCTGCATAAATAAAACACACATCACATAAACCATTGTTCTTTTAATACTTTTGTTATCATCAAAACTAAAAGAGAATATGTCAAGTACAAATCTTGTTCTAACAATCTCCCTCTTTTTTATGATGACAAACACAAGTATTTAAAGGAAAATGTTGGGCATTTAATTTTCTCTGCAACAACAGAGTATGAGGTTTGTAAGCTCCCCTTGAGTCAGATAGTTCACAGCTAAGTTTAATTTACTCTAGCATTAAGAACTATTTTTCAATAAAAATAAATTAGTCTTATTAGTAATATCAGGGTCTGAGGTTTGTAAGCTCCCCCTAAGTCAAACAATTCCAAGGTTGAGGTTTGTAAGCTCTCTCTTAGTTTCATATTTAAGAACACCATAATAAAAATATTTTAACTCCTTTTGGCAACACCTGAATATGAGGTTTGTAAGCTCCTTCTGAGTCTCATAGGCTAATTCAAAGGTTTGTAAGCTCTTTCTTAACACTATGTACAAGAGAGTTAAAATATGTTGCGCTTTTTAACTTTCCTTGGCAACACCAGAATATGAGGTTTGTAAGCTTCTTCTGAGTCTGATAGATTAAGTCTGAGGTTTGTAAGCTCTTCCTTAGACCTATGTACAAGAAATTTAAAAATGAGCCATGGGCAAGGTAACCATAGAAATAGAAAATAAATTACCAATATGTATAAGACAGGTATTCAATAGGTTCAGTTTCCACTTAAATACTTACTATTATTTCTACCCCTTTTGTCACATCAAAAAGAATAAAAGGAAAGGAAGGAAAGAGAAAAAAATATCACTAATAAATGTAACTTAGATCATCAGTATAGGATCAGTTTCTAAAAAGGAAGAATAATCAAGTAATAAGAGTCATTAAGGTTTGTAAAGTGCACGCTTTGAAGTCTTAGTGGTCGTTACTATTCCAAGAATTAAACAAGGATTAATTTTGACTCTTGGTATCCACATAAGTCATTATAAAAACATCCAAATCCTAAGTTATTTTCATTAATCACCAACCTAAGGATATGGAATCAGCAACTGAGAGTCATAATGCATATGTCATAACAAATGCAACCGAGAGCTCTACAAGCTTGACAATCCAATCCCCTTAAAGGCGGGCTGCTTATGAGTCCTCTACAATTGTACCTCTGTCCTCAACACAACTTGCTTCTGAAGAGGCTACTTTAGCAGCACTTGAACGACCTTCAGAAGGTGGTCCAACAATAGCTGCCTTGAAGCCTCAGAGAAAAAGCATGAAGAGGTCAAGGAAGAAGAAAAGGGGGGTCAACAAGAAGTTCTACCGTTTTCTTCCAGACATAGAACAACAGTGGACGTTGTTGCGCACCAGATGCAATGGCTACAGATCAATTCTAGACAATATCTAGTACCCCTTTTTAGTTTTATAAAAAAATCTAATCCATCAGTTCAACTAATGAAAAAGTTTTTCTGACCAATACTTCTTTAGCATGCATTTACATTCCATAAATTTCTTTAGATTTTCTAAAGGTACACTATCAAAGTGAAACTGAGTCATAAACGAAAGTTAGAATAGATCAAACATAAACTCATATTTATTCAGAGAATCTTAATATGTTAGACTACTAGATTACATTACCAAGAGTCATTATTAAAATACTGATAAAATTTAATCAGTACTTAAATAATATTAAACTCAAGACAATAAATGTACCACATCTATAAAAAGACTCTAGTAAACTTTCTTCCATCATCACTTAATCCCTAAAACACCAAGATGTATAAGCAAAAGAAAATCTTGGTTCCAAAAAGAGATTTCAGGAAGGCAACAGTACTAAATGCAGCAACTCAAGCAAAACAAAGCAAGGTAGCAGCTGAAAAACCTCCAAGCAAGCAGATAACTTAAAAAGTGCTCTCCTCTTCAGCTTCTTTTGTGAAGACACACATAAGAAGATCTTCTGGATCCAGATGCAGAAACAAACCGAGGAAGGAGGATTTGGATTTGCTAAGGAAGAATGACAATATTTCTTAGACAATCTAGACATGTCAGATGATCCAAGGGAGTTCCTTATGACATATCCATTAGACTAGAAAAATCTAATTATCTTGTAATATCTTCCTTTTTATTAATAAAATAAGTTGCAAACTTTTGAGTTCTTTTATCTATTTCAGATTCTCAGTGAACAATAATAATAAATATTATCAGCTAAAACTGAACACAAGCATGAACAAACCCTAAATTTATTAATAAGATGCTTAATGCAAAGATTTCAACAACAATACAAAGCATAACTATGCAGAAATCTAACATCAGAATCTTTCATAGATAGCTTCAAACTTTTCTCTCTAAATCTTGGAAGAACTAGCCTCAGAACTTATGTTAACCCCTTGCTGAACAAGTATTTCAGAAATAACTCGTCCAAAATGTATGGAAAAGGTCTTTCCCTTTTGAAAAGAAGAAAAAGACCTCCTCAGATGGTCAAACATAACTTGAGGAAGATCAATCATCAAATCTGAATTAAGAAGTAGAAGCAGGTCTTTTTCAAAAGGGTCCACTTGGTCTAAATCTTTATCCTTAGGAAGTAGGTTTGAATTTAAAATCTGACTCTAAATAACAGCATCAGGAAGAAAATTTGAAACCGCTGATGTATTAGATGGATCTATAAAGATATACCAAGTAGGAAGATAGTATTCCCAAACAAGAGTTCCTAGAATTTCTCCAATCTCCTCACAATTGATCACATTTGCAATCGCTTTAGAGGTTACTGTAATAGAAACACCAGTTACTCTAGATAGAATAGCATACTTAGAATTCAGCTCAAGAATAGAGCCATTGATAAAAAACTCTTTGACAAGACTTGGATAAGTGAAACCATGGAGCATCTCAAAGTAGCCATTCCACATTTGTTTTGACAAAACCTTCTAGAAGTTTAAACCAATCTTAAGAAACTCATCAAAGTCCACAAAATTTTCGTTGATGACAACCAGCTGGTTCAAAGAAGAATAAACTGAAGAACTCATCTCAAGTTTGGTTTGGTCAGCACACAAACAAGAGGAAAAGAAGAAAAAGAAGAAGAAGAAGAAAAAAGAAAAGAAACTGAACAAGAATCTTACAGAAATAAGAATCTTGTCAGAAAAAAGACACAATAATGTTTCACAAGACATGAATAGTAACAATAAGTACTAAAAGAAAAACATCATTACCCAAACATTCTTTATCCAGCAGATATTTCAATTCCACAAGATGAGTTTCACCTTTATGAAAGGTTAAGTATTATAAAAGCTTTTAGAAACCTTTTTACTTAAACTTCTATAGTGACTTCACTAGGGAACATTCGAAATAGTGATGCACAATCTTCACTGGGAGGAACTATCAACAAACTCTACTAGGGGAGTAAGAACGAACCCTCCTGAGGAAAACACTAAGCTTTGTACTTCACGATTTTACCATTCTTGGAGTAACCGTTGGCATTCCTTTTTATATTCATTAATAAAAGGAAAATTATTTTATAATTTTCAAAAATTTAATTCAATTATTCACATTTTATTTCAAAAATCACCATCAACAATAAATGAAATTTTACAAACAGAAATAAAGTAAGAATTGCAAACAAAAGGATAAAGGCCTAAATTTTATTAATAGAATGGTAATCTACAAATGGCGTAACTCCATGGATCATTACAAAGTTTGAAAAAATGGTAAATACATGGAAAGGGTTACATTGAAATATAATGACCATTATTCTCCCTAACAACTTTGAATTCTAATGTGCTCAAAACTTCTGTCGGTAATGGTTGAAAAAGAATCGTTGATAGACAATGTTGCTTCAAGGTGATGAAGACTAGCCAGATGCAGTTCCTTGCCATAATACCTAACTTTTTCCTAGATTTCCCTATCGTTTTTTCAATCTACCGGAATGATTATTTCTGTTTTTGTCTCTAATTTTTTCCTGAATCGCCCTTTCGGGTTTTCACCCCCCTAGACACTCAGTTTTGCCCAAGCCTCCCTTTTGGGTTTCCAACTTAGCGAGCTTGTCTTTTATTTTTTAGGCGAAGTATTTCTTGACTGCATCGGCATTTACAGGACGAGTGAATTCTTTACCATCCATAGTTGTAAGAATTAATGCACCGCCAGAGAAGGCTCTCTTAACAACATATGGGCCTTTATAAATAGGAATCTACTTCCCCTAGAATCAGTGGTAAAAGTCGAGATACTTTTGAGCACAAGGTCGCCTTCTCTGAATACACGAGGTCGAACCTTCTTGTCAAAAGTTTTCTTCATTCTTTATTGATACAATTGGCCATGACACAAGGCCGTGATTCTTTTTTCTTCAATCAAATTTAACTGATAGTATCTACTCTGACACCATTCAGCCTCAGACAATTCTGCTTCCATCAAAACTTTCATGAAAGGGATTTCAACTTCGACTGTGAGCACTGCTTCCATACCATAAACAAGAGAGAAAAGGGTTTACCCTATTGAAGTGAGGACGGACGTACGATACCCATGCAAACCAAAAGGGGCATCTCATGCCAGTCCTTATATGTGACAACCATCTTCTGAATGATCTTCTTAATATTCTTATTAGCAAATTCAACAGCCCCATTCATCTTAGATCTGTAAGGAGAAGAATTATGATGCTCAATCTTGAACTCATCACATAATTCCTTCATCATCTTGTTATTCATATTCGACCCATAACCAGTGATTATCTTGCTTGGAAAGCCATACTGGTAGGTGATTTGATTCTTGATAAACTGGATAATTACTTGCTTTGTCACATTAGCATATGACGCTGCTTCAACCCACTTGGTAAAATAATCAATAGCCAATAAAATGAAACGGGGTTCGTTCGACGCTTTAGGTTCAATATTCCAATCATATCAATGTCCCACATGGAGAAAGGCCATGGAGAAGAGATAAAATTGAGAGGAGTTGGAGACACATGAATTTTATCAGCATAAATCTGACACTTATGGCACTTTTCACATATTTACAACAGTCAAATTCCATTGTTAGCCAATAGTAACCCGTCCTTAAGATATTTTTAGCCATTGCATGTCCATTGGCATGGGTACCAAAGGATGTCTAATTCGTGTCTATCCACACATCTAAGCAAGACCATGTTATAATTTATTTTATACAGCACATCATCATTCAAGAAGAAACTACCAGCCAATCTTCTCAAAATCTTCTTATCTTTCTTAGATGCCCATGTTGCACCCTAAAATTTGCTCAACCTATTTCACTTGGTTTATGTTTCAATTGCATTAGCATTTGCATATAGAGTCATGTACATAGTCTGATCATCTGCATAGCATAGCATAGCAAGTCATCCAACAAGGGACCAATCAATATTCTCATCTCTATGAGCCTATCAAGAGGTTATTGTTCTAATTCAACCTCATTCAAGTCATCAGAAAGAATTTGAAAGCCTAAAGAAGTCATTGGATCAAGCAGTGAATCTATCTCCTATCTGAGGGTAGCTGAGAGTCATCAAAGAAATTGTGAGCTGTGGGCTGAGCATGGAGAGTATGAAGACATCATGGAAGACTTAGAAAGTCATTTGGAGAAGGAGACAAGTCATTGGTGTGATCACAAGAATTGTAGTTGAAGACAGTCAACTAGGGTTTCATCTGGGTCAACCCTGGGTCAACTCTAGGTCAATTGATTGATTGAAGGGCATTAAGGTCTATTGGAGAGATGTGGGGTTCATCATTTGGCATGTGGATAAGGATATGGTGATATGCTAAGAAGAAATCAAGAGAAATCAAGGAGAAGAGGAGTTTCTAAATTAGGGTTTCTGTGTAAAATCCCCTAGTTTAGGTCAAATTTCCAAGCAAGATAAGTCAAAATGCAAGCTTCAAATGGATCCTTGGTCAACATGAAACTTGTAGAGGATCTCAAGACCTTTAAATTGAGTGGTAAGACATCAAGGAGATTTATAGAAATCAAGTTATGGTCCTTGCAAGTTACAGGTCATCTGGGGTATCTGAAATTTTGTCTGTGAAAGTTACTTGTCTTCCAAGCAATTTTTACCCCTCAAGGAGATTTCAAATGAATTTCTGGTCAACATAAGAGTTGTTCCTAATTGTCTTAGCTTTCTATAATGGTATGGTATGCCTTCATATGATTTGTGGAAATCTACTTATGGTCTTGGCAAGAAAAGGGTACTTTGGTCATCTGAGAATTACAGGTCATTTCAAGCCTATGCCCAAAACTCATACAAGGAGGCTTCAAATGGAAAACTTCACAACATCAAACTTGCTCCAAATGACATTTTGAGTCTATAAAAGTGACCATGAAATATTGGAAAGGCTCATAGCTCAAGGTTTCAAAATTGGTGAATTTAATGAATAAAAAATGACCTAAAATGGAGATTTTTCATATTTTGACCAAATGGGGTGAAATTATAGGTCATTTTTGATTGGAAAAAATGTTTTAAGAACATTGGCAAAAGTAGAATTTTGAGTTTGGTTCAAGAATTGAAAGATATGCATGGTTACTTACAAATGAAGTTACATAATCTAAATCCAAGGGAAAGTGTGCATGGGAAGTTTCTCCAAGCTTCTAGGGCTTTCTATTCTCATCTATATATTGAATGAAGTAACTCCATGCCATGGTTGGTGAATCATTGTGATCAAAACACAAGTTATACACAATTCTTCCAATTTGCAAAAGCATCTCAAACTCCCTAAAATCTCCATCAATTTTCACATTTCTTGCTCGGATCATCATCAACAACATTCATAGATCACAATTCACACAAGAGTTTGGCTGAATTGAAGAGAAATCGTGCCATACAACTTCATCATCCAAGGTGCAAGAACTTTGGGATTGCTGAATTCAAGAGGATTGAACAAGAATCTTTGCATACAGAATCAAGATTTGAGTGTGTGGATCAAGTTCAGACCATTGCTAGCATCAGATTCAAGGAGTTCCATAGCTGTTTTCATCATCATACCAGGTTGGTTCTCTCATTAGAATTGCATGATTTAGTTAGAATCATAGGGAATTGTTAGTATAGAACTTTTAGGATAGGTTAGAGGATTGATTTCACAAAGTTTGGAGAAGTTTCATGGAGGTTATCAATGGTGTACCAAAACTGTTAGAGCTTATAACATCAAGGATAATGCACTATAATCTTCATTGAATAGCTTAAAATGATCAGTGTGAAGTATAGATTAGGTTAGGATAAGATTTGGAAAGAATTGAAGTGGTTGATGACAGGTGATAATGGTGGAGTCAGCATGTTCAACCTATCGGGTTTGTTTCTTGAGTGAGTTTTAGAGGAAGATAATGGTATGGCTGTGTAGAGGGGAAGAAGTAGATCACTTTTGGTCTTGGAATCGTGTGAATCCATGGAGAGTTCAAGGAGAACAGAATGGTGGAAGGATCATGCATGGTGGTGAGGTTTTCTGAAACCCTAGGGTTTCAAGGTTGAAGATGAACTTTGGGCCACACGATCCAGGGTTTGACTTGGACTTGGTTCCTAATCTAATGGCTGTGGTTCAAAACGAATGTGGAGGGAAATTCCAAGGGTGCTACGCACCGTTTCATTTAATTCTATCTGATGGGCTCAAATATTGCTTGTTATTCGTACCCCTCCCAATCAGGCCCAAAGCTAAAATGAACTGAATCTATTGCTAACTGCACCGTTCCAGCTTTTTTTAATTTTTGTTGAGTTTTCTGAATGCGTTGGGCCCAGACGCGCTTGCTATGCGCGCCCCCCAGTCTGGGCCCATTCTCTTATTTCAACTGATTTCACATGCTTTCTGCACCCCAATCCAATTAATTCCATTTTAATTTCACTCATTTTTTAATCCTTTGAAAAATCATAAAAAAATATAAAAATGCATGATTTTAATTGGTTCTTTTTGCATATTGTTCATAATTTTGTTAAGAAAATTACCACATAAAAAGATTGGTACTTCATTTTATTTTAATATTTTTGGCATATTTTTCTTTTAAATAGGTTTAAATAATGTTTAGTTTAATGCATGATTTTGTTAATTTTGGTTTGATTAAATGCTTTAATATTTTTAATCCATTCTTTTTAGGTTGAGTTGCTTAGACCTTTATCTTGTATATCCAATTTAATTCACAATTTTAGGATTAATTTTTAGATGAGTTGTTTAGGTGTGAATAACATGATCAAAACTAGGGTTTAGGAGATAACATAGGAGAATTAAATCATTTCCCTTAGGAGTTATAGATTGAATCTTTGGGGTATGGGACTATAGGGATTATGGGTAGATGGTAGATCCCTTAGAAAATATTAGGATTCCCCTACTGCTATTATTATACTGCTTATATTTGTTTGACTGTGTGGTGTGCCCTCTCTAGGGTTATTTCATTTGTCTGTGTGGGGTATTGGGTTTGCTTGGGGATTGGGAGAGCTGAAGACTTGTGATGCTGAAGGCCATTGGAGATCAAGGATATTGAAGACCAACTTCCAGAGTTGATGAAGAGATCCTTTGCTAGCAGTTGTTGAAGGCTATAGGGTTTAGGAGCTAGGCAGAGCTCTAGAGTATCCAAATTGATTCATAAACATGGAAGGTCTTGATTGCCTCCATCCCTCTCTGTGATGCAGAGTCTCTCTAAGACACTCACCCCCTTCCTTTGGAAGGCTTGGTGATAGTGTCTAAGAGATAGAACTCTTGAGAGAAATATTCTATGTGTTGTTAGCAGTCTGTTTGCCACCCTTGGTGGTCAACTAATTGCTTAACACCCAGTTCACTCTTATGATTGCTTCCTCAGCTTGGAGATTGAGACTTGAAGAAAAGCCATTATAGACTGAAGACTGATAATGAAGACCTTGCTTGAAGGTTGTGGAGATGAAGATTGATGCTTGCTGAAGCTTATAGCTGATTGATGATGACTTGAAGACAGATGTTGATGCAGAGCTGCTGTGGCTGTTTATTTTTGTTGTTTAATTTCTGATGTATTGATTGGTTTTCCCGGACTGTATTGTTTGCTGTTTAACCTGTTGGGTTGAAAGTGAATTCTGTTCACTTTTGCCTGTTGTTTTCTAGGTTCGAGGTTGAGTGGGACCCCCTTGCCTCGCTTGTATTGCTGCATCCACGCATTTTACCGCTTTACTGTATATATATGCTATTGTTTCTGTTTCCGTCTATTCCCTTAGGATCTCTGTTTCTCTCTGTGCAAGAGAGGAGCATGATAGACACTAGGTCTTAACCCATGCATGATAACACTAGGTTAGTTTGATTCCCTTCGCAACCGTAGGTTAGAGTTCTGTCTCTTCTTTCTCGAAACAAACAGAAAAACACAATAAATATTTCAAACACAATAAAAGACACTTCTTCCGTAAAAGAATGTGAACTCATCAAACGTCATTTTTTGTCCGCTTGGACCAGTAATCAGAAAAACCCTTTTTCAGAAGGAATAAAAACAATCAAGACAGACTTGTGTCGTACGTGGCCCGAACTACGTTTGCTCTGATCTTTCATGTTGTATGAAAGTACGTAGGCATAGGATGCGATATCCTAGCGAGCAACCTTCCCCTCCTTTCCAGTAGGTAGGCGAACTACGTTGACTCTGATTTCTCGTTCCAGACGGGAATACGTAGGCATAAAGTGAGATACTTTTCCGAGTCATTTTATTTTCTTTTAACCCTTGACCCTGTAGAGTAGATAGAATAACAATCCATACCCGAAAACAAGCGTGGATCCCGTCGAGTACGACGGACGTGAGGGGTGCTAATACCTTCCCCTTGCGTAACCGACTCCCGAATCCAAGTTTTGGTTGCGATGACCATTCCTTTCCCCGTTTTGTGGTAGGTTTACCTCGAGCGTTTCCTTTCCCTCCTGTGGGATAAATAACGCACGGTGGCGACTCTTCTGTTCAGCCGGCGCCGATTTTCGCAGTAGCGACAGCTGGCGACTCTGCTGGGGATCCAACGTCCCCTGGCTGCTAAGGACTGCGATAGTCCTTATGCATTTGGGATCCAACGTCCCTTGAGCGAGTCAATCCTAGCGCTTGTTTTCCCGTCGAGGATTTTGTATGGATTTATATTTCTGACCTTTACTTTCAGCATTATATATATTGTTATTATTGCTATATTGGGGTGTGACGGGTGATTCTGTGATTGAGAGATAAGCCGGACCTGGGCTTGAGTGCACCTAGACTTATAGTAGAGATTAGTGGGCGCGCACGTGCTTTGCATGTCCTAGTGTCCCGCGAAATCTACACTCAGACGAGGTTCTTCTGGTTGGCCTCCTGTCCTGCCCTTTGGGTGGCTCGGGTTGCTGGTTAGTTGGATTGTCGACTCTGGGGACCGATCATTTGGAAGTTGGCTAAGTGAGACCTCTTCAGGATTTGATGATGCCACTCCTTCTGGGAATCGTATCATCAACCCTGAAAGTCTGTGACGCCGACGACCGCATAGGATGCCATACCTTTGTCAGTTACTAGGACATCCACCTGTGAGAGGGTTTTGGGTTATGCAGGTAACTAGACCTTCAGACTACCGGTTTGTTTCTTGATCTGAGATCCTAGGTATTTACGGAGAGTTATGAGGTCTGTCAGAGACCAGTTGAAGTTATGATAAGAGGTCTATCAGAGACCAGTCAGAGTTATGGTTTGAGGTCTGTCAGAGACCAGTTGGAGTTATGTTATGAGGTCTATCAGAGACCAGTGTTAGAGATTCATGATGGGTCTATCTGAGACCAGCGTTTGAGGAATTCTAGAGGGTCTATCTGAGACTTGTTGATATGGCTCAGGCTTCTCAGCTACGGCACTTGGTCCCTGTTGCATGTTGCTTGCATTGCATTATTTGCATAATCATTATCATTGCATCCCATTAACGTGTGTCTGTGCTGCAGGTGCATTTGCATATTCCCTGGTTCTAGTGTCTGAACTTCCGGGTGTTGATCATGGCTGGTTTGAGGATGACAATTGCGTACAGGCTACCTATTCCTGATATTACTCCACTCCTGGGCTTGATTTCTCTGGCAGATGAGGATGTCCGTAGAAGCTTCAGGCAGAGTTACGGGCGGCTGTTGGGTTTGGTCCGCAAATCCACTGATGATGAATTGAATGGGCTGTACACCTTAATGCAATTCTACGACCCTGCTTTGAGATGTTTCACGTTTGCTGATTTTATCTTGGGGCCTACCATGGAGGAGTATGTAGAGTTTACTGAGCTGCCGGTGCAGAATGCAGTTCCTTTTATTCACTCTGCCGCTGAGCCCAAGTTGGAGGATTTAGCTAAGGCCCTGCACATGAATGCTTCTGAGCTGCTGATGACCTCTTGGCGAGGGGTTCTGGGTTTCTCTCTCCAGTTTCTGGTTGGTAAGGCTCAAGAGTACGCCAAGAATGGGTGTTGGGTGGTCTTTAACGCTATTTTGGCTCTATGCATTTATGGGATAGTGTTGTTTCCCAATTTCCCAAACTTCGTGGACATGGATGCATTTCATCTGTTTGCTGTTGGCAACCCGGTACCTACACCAATTGGGGACTTCTATCATTCGATGCACTACAGAAATGAGAACAGGAGAGGCAAGAATGTCTCTTGTTGTGTGCCTTTGCTGTACACGTGGTTTAAGAGCCATCTTCCCTTGAAGGGACCTTTTGTGGATAGTGCAACTACAGCTAGCTGGCCAGAGCGCCTGATGAGGCTATCTTCCGAAGACATAGAGTGGTTTGACCGAGACTTGCTGGGGTCTGAGCTTATTTTCAGTTGTTCTGGGTATCCTAATGTTCCTTTAATAGGAAGAAAAGGGTGTATCAATTACAACCCAGCTCTGTTCATCCGCCAGTTTGGATATGATTGAAGAACCCACCTCAGGAGGAAGAAGTACAGGAATCTCTGTACTTCACCGGGGATTTGAGTGGAGAGTTACTAGCCAAGCTTCGGCATGCCTGGATGCATATTAACAGAAAAGGGAAACCACTGTTGGGGAAGAATGATTGTCAGGCATATACACCCTACAAAGTTTGGATCCAGGAAAGAGCAAGACAGCTACTGATGCCATTCCCAGCTGCACCAGTCCCTGTTCATAGTCCGATAGAAGAGCCAACTACTGTTACTAGGGAGGCCTACGAGCAAGTTGTTAGAGAAAAAGAAGCCTTGATGAAGATCAATGAAGGGTTAAAGCAAGAACTAGCTCAGATACGCAGTGAGAAAAACAAGGCTGTACGTTCTTTCCAGCAGCAGATCGAACTAGTAAACAGACTAGGGGCTGAGTTGACTGAGGAGAAAAAGAAGCGGGAACGTCTGGGTCAAGAGTTCAGAAGCTCCCATGACATGCTGGAATCCAAAAAGAAAGCACTCGACGCCGCTCACCGGGAAATCTCTTCTTGTAACAAGACTTGGAATGCTACGCTCACCAACAATAAAAAGAGGGAAGATAAGTTGAAGCAGCAAATTTCTGACCTCGAAGAGCAGTTGAAGGATAGCATTAAGAAGTATGAAGAAGAAGTGATGACCCAGTATAGTCTCCATAATGCATTGAACAAGGCCATCGAAGGCAGGAACGAAGCTGTGTCTCAGAAGCGGAAGATAGAGGATCGCTTCGGAGAAGGGGCATGGGAGGAAACCGCTGGTGACGTGCGACGTGTTCTCAAGAGAAGAAACCAGCTTGTTGAAGGGCTGCTTATCCGACCAGGTCATCCAGAGACCAAGAAGTTAATAGAAGAGTATCGGGCTTATGGGAGTACTTGATCATTTCATGTATTAACTTGTATGCTTTATTTGCATAGTGCTGACCATCACCAGGATTGTTGGTTGAGGTCATGCCTTCTTATTGTACTCAGTGGTATTGTATTCTTGGCTTAATGGATTTCTCTGCAATATATGAGGCTTTCTGTGATTCAGCTCCGATCTTCGTATTGCTAGCACTGTCAATGCACTGGCACCTTCGCACTAGAATCGAGGAATGAATTTCCCTAATGCACAGACACACATTGCATTGCATTCATATTCATATTGCATTACAGGTAATCATTGGATGGTATCTTATTCCCTGCTCTGTACCAGGTCTTTTTCAGGATTGCAGATCAGCGCCCGCACTGATACTCCACTCGCACTAACTGTCGAAGAATCATGGATCAAATGCAGAACGAGATGCAAGATATGCGCGAGAAGCTAGTGCTCTTTATGCAGACAATGGAGACTATTGCAAAAGGTCAGGAGAATTTGCAAGCTATGGTGCAGCCTCTGTTGGCAAGAAATGCTGGTCATGGAAATGAGGATCATCAGTCTGTGCGAGTCGACACTGTTCATGGGGATGGTACTCCCACACCAGTGGCTCCACCTGTAGTCAATATACCTGCTGTCAATGTCAACAACGATACTGCTGCTGGGAACGGTAACGTTGGTATTGGGAACGAGACTGCTATCCATAACGTTGGGCTGGGTGATGTCAACTTGGGTGACAATATGGGAGGCAATGGTTTCGGTAATACTGGATTTGGCTTCAATGACCAAGGGTTTGACCAGGCTGGGAAATATGGTTTCAATGCTCAAGGCTTCGGGCAGGACGGATTTGGCATGACTAATCAGGGTTATGGAGGATTCGGAAACGGAAATGGCGTTGGGTTAATGACTTTTGGACCTGCTGGAGTTGCTCCGGGATACGGTAACAGAGGGCGAGGCCCGGTGATGAATCAGATCAGAGCTGGCCGTAACAACGGATACGATGGGTATGGAGCTGGGAATGGTAACTGGAAAGAGGATCAGCAAGAGGACGCTTTCTCCGGTGGAGGTTTCGAGGGGCCGATGGATGACTCCCAGAGGATCAGAATGCTAGAAGAGCAGATGAGGGGGGTTGTAAATCAAAGTGTTGTGGGCTTAGACATGTCAACAATGGGTCTGGTACCTGGCTTGAGGGTGCCAATCAAATTCAAAGCTCCCACATTTGATAAGTATAAAGGGGACACCTGTCCGAAAGTGCACGTGCGGTCATATTACAGAAGGATGTCTGCATATTCAACTGATGAGAGAATGCTAATGCATTTCTTTCAAGATAGCTTGTCAGGTCCTTCCCTCAAGTGGTATATGGGATTGGAGCCAACGCATATAAAGACATGGAAGCAACTGGCAGAGGCATTTGTAGCTCACTACAAGTATAACAGCGACTTGGCACCCAACCGGGTCCAATTGCAAGGGTTATCTCAGAAAAAGGGCGAGAGATTTAAAGAGTATGCGCAAAGATGGCGCGACATGGCTGCTAGGGTCCGTCCTCCGTTAGAAGACAAAGAAATGAATGACATGTTCATAGGAACATTCACCGACATGTTTTATGACAAGTTGTTTCACACATCTTTGGCCAGTTTCTCAGACTTAATTCTGATGGGAGAAAAGATTGAAAGCAACACTAAGCAGGGAAGATTCCAAGCTGAGGAATCTACTGCATCTGGCAGTAGCAGAAAGGCTTTTGGTGGGCGCCGTCAGGGCGATGCAAGCGCAGTGTTTGGGGGCCGAGGCCGAGGCCGGGGCAGAGGTCGAAACCAGTATCATCAGCCGCAGCAGGTGGCGAGTGTTACTATTCCGTTTCAGCAGCAACAACAACAACAACAACAACAGCAACAACAGCCACAACAGGGGGCACAGCCTGCCCAGCGCAGATTCCAGGGTGGTAAACCAAGGAGAGTGTTTGAAAAGCCTCCTTCAACGTATGCAGATTTGTTACAGACGTTATTAGGGTTGAACTTGGTGGAGAAAAGAACTTTGGCACCGATAACAGGCACTCCTCCATACGGTTATGATGCAAGCAGGCACTGTGAATTTCACTCTGGGGCTCCGGGCCATGATGTAGAGGGTTGCCATGCTTTCAAGCATGTTGTGCAGGATTTATTGGATAGCAAGGCTATCAATTTTGGAACAGCGGGTCCGAATATAGTGCAGAAGCCCATGCTCAATCATGGGGCAAACGCCATTTTAACTAAGGAGGGTTTGAATTTGATTATGAATGTCGACGACTTAAAGACACCGTTGTGTGAAATAAAGAGCCGATTGTTGCAAGGGGGTGTCTATCCAGGGTGCAACGAGTATTGTTTAGAGTGTTGGTCCCTAGCTGGGGGTTGTGATGATTTAAAGAAGGGTATTCAGGCTTTAATAGATGGCGGCACATTGCAATTTGACCGAGCAGCAATTGAAGAACCTGCAAGGGCATTACCAGACAAGCAAAGTGATGTGGCCACTGTAACGATTCCTCGAAAGACAATCACTATTACGGCACCGACCCAGCGACCGCCGATGACTATTACTAAGGCCGGACCAATCCCGTACGAGAGCACGAAGGCAGTCCCATGGTCCTATGGGTTGGAAGTGTATTGTGACGGGGTAAAAATTGATGTTAATAAGCAGCCAACCGAGACTGTAGATAACGTTGTTGGTACCGGAGGTATGACAAGGAGTGGAATAATCTTCATATCGCCTGAGGTAGAGGCTGAGAGACTGGCAAAGGGGAAGGGAAAGATGATTGAAAATGTCCCTGTGCAGGCAAATGAAAAAGCAGCGGCGTCGAAAGATGTAGAAGAATTCATGCGCTTGATTCGTAAAAGCGATTATAAGATTGTTGAGCATCTGCAACAGACGCCTTCAAAGATATCTATACTGTCGTTGCTACTGTGTTCTGAAGCTCACAGAAATGCACTGTTGAAAGTCTTGGATACTTCCTTCGTACCCCAAGATGTTTCCGTAAACCAGCTGGAGGGGGTGTTAGCACATGTGAATGCAGGCCATAGCTTGGGCTTTACAGACTTCGATTTGACCCCGAAAGGGAGAGAGCATAATATAGCGTTGCACATCTCTGTGGAGTGTAGAGGATCAGTCATGTCGCATGTATTGGTCGACACCGGATCGTCGTTGAATGTGCTGCCCAAGAAAGCGATGATGAAGCTAGATGTTAGAGGAATCCTGTGCACGCCCAGTGACTTGGTGGTCAGGGCATTCGATGGTACGCGAAGAACAGTTTTTGGATCTATAACATTGCCTCTACAGGTGGGGCCGGAGGTTTTCGCTACTGAATTTTATATCATGGACATCCAGCCTGCATACAGTTGCTTGCTCGGAAGACCCTGGATCCATGGGGCTGGGGCAGTCACGTCTACCTTGCATCAAAAGTTAAAATATATGGTGGGAGACAGTGTGGTTACTGTATGCGGAGAAGAGGACATCCTGGTCAGCCATCTGTCGTTATTTAAATATGTGGAGGTCGATGGAGAGATTCACGAAACGCCCTGTCAGGCATTTGAAGGGTTGCACATCAAGGATAAAGGTCCCAGGTCGAGCAAAGCGTCGGAGATAGCCGTCTCGTCATATAAGGAAGCTCAAGCTCTAGTAGAGACAGGAGAAACAAAGGGCTGGGGCAAAGTGCTGGATATTCCCGTGAAGATGGACCGGTTTGGGCTGGGGTATCAACCGTCGTCATCAACACCTGCTGTGGGGGCACCCCGTTTCAGAGGACCAATAACCATCACTGTTGGCGGAGTCTGTCATGAGACCATCAACGCTGCTTCAGAGTCTGACGAAGGAGGCAGCGATTGCGATATGGACGCCTGGATTCAGCCGAGCGTGCCAGGACAGGGATTGTGCAACTGGTCTATTCAGGAGATTGTTCATGTGACTCTTAAACAGTAATGCTTTGTTTTATTAATTGTTGAACAATCTGGTGTCTTGCCCGGGGCATCATGATTTGCTTAGGGTTGTGCTGTTATGAACATTGCGTGTTTATCATTAAATAAAAGGCGTTTTTCATGTGCAAATATTGCGATCCCTGTTTTTTCTTGTTTTGTATTTTTCAATAAAATGGCAATGTGGTTATTCGCTTTATACGCATTTTGAAGCATTTAACCATTCTTTTTGCAGGATAACATTTTCAGATGACATCCGTGAACCACCTATGACTCGTCCCGACTTTGAACATCCGGTATTTCAGGCCGAAGAAGAGATTGTCGAAGATGGTGACGTTCCCGAAGAATTGTCTTGGTTGGTGAAGCAAGAAGAGCGTGTCATTCTGCCTCATGAGGAGGTCATCGAAATCATTAACCTGGGGTCGGAAGGGGTTGAAAAGAATATCCGTATAGGAGATGCGCTGCAGAGCGACGTCAAGCGAAGACTGGTTGAAATGCTCAGAGAGTATAGTGATGTGTTCGCTTGGTCATATGAAGACATGCCAGGGCTCGATACAGATATGGTTGTGCACCGTCTGCCGTTGAAAGAAGAATGCCCGCCGGTCAAGCAAAAGCTTCGCAGAACTAGACCCGATATGGCAGTGAAGATTAAAGAAGAGGTTCAAAAATAGTGGGATGCTGGTTTCCTAGCTGTGACAAAATATCCCGCATGGGTCGCTAACATCGTACCAGTGCCAAAGAAAGACGGTAAAGTGAGAATGTGCGTCGATTACCGTGACTTAAATAAAGCGAGCCCGAAAGACGATTTTCCACTTCCTCATATCGATGTGCTAGTTGACAACACTGCTCAATACTCCGTATTCTCCTTCATGGATGGCTTCTCAGGCTATAACCAGATCAAAATGGCGCTAGAGGACATGGAGAAGACTACTTTCATTACGCCTTGGGGAACATTTTGCTACAAAGTGATGCCCTTCGGATTGAAGAATGCTGGGGCAACGTATCAGCGTGCAATGACGACTCTTTTCCATGATATGATGCATAAAGAGATCGAAGTTTATGTTGACGATATGATTGCCAAATCCCAGACGGAGGAAGAGCATTTGGTGAATCTGCTGAAGTTATTCAAAAGGCTTAGGAAGTTCAGGCTGAGACTGAACCCTAACAAATGCACCTTCGGGGTGAGATCGGGTAAACTGTTGGGGTTTATCGTAAGCGAAAAAGGAATAGAGGTTGATCCTGCTAAAATAAAAGCAATACAAGAGATGCCGACGCCTAGAATAGAGAAAGAGGTGCGCGGGTTTTTAGGGAGGTTGAACTACATCGCTCGGTTCATATCTCACCTAACGGCTACGTGTGAACCATTGTTCAAGCTGTTGAAGAAAGATCAAGCTGTAACGTGGAACGAAAATTGTCAAAAGGCGTTCGATAAAATAAAGCAGTATTTGCAGGAGCCTCCTGTTTTGATACCCCCAGTGGCAGGGAGACCCTTGATTATGTATTTGACAGTTCTTGAGGGAAGCATGGGTTGTGTTCTCGGTCAACACGACGAGACAGGAAGAAAAGAGCATGCGATCTATTACTTGAGTAAAAAGTTCACAGACTGTGAGTCCCGTTACTCAATGCTCGAGAAAACTTGTTGCGCACTAGCCTGGGCCGCCAAGCGTTTGAGGCAATACATGCTGAATCATACAACCATGCTCATATCGGAAATGGACCCTATCAAATATGTATTCGAAAAGCAGGCGTTGTCAGGGAGAATTGCCCGTTGGCTGATGGTCTTGACTGAATACGACATCCAATACGTCTCGCAGAAGGCAATAAAGGGGAGTGTATTGTCTGAGTATCTGGCTGAGCAGCCTATTGAAGATTACCAATCGATGAGGTTTGATTTTCCTGACGAGGATATCATGTACCTAAAGATGAAAGATTGTGAAGAGCCGTTTCCAGACGAAGGACCAGAATTGGGTTCCAAATGGAAGTTGATATTTGACGGAGCTGTAAATGCTTACGGTAGCGGAATAGGGGCAATCATTACTACTCCACACGGGTCGCACATCCCGTTTACTGCTCGATTGACCTTTCCGGTTACCAATAATGAAGCCGAATACGAAGCTTGTATTATGGGGCTTGAAGAAGCCATTGATTTGCGAATCAAGAATCTGGACGTATACGGAGATTCAGCTCTGGTGGTGAATCAGATAAAAGGAGAATGGGAGACACGTCAGCCCAATTTAATACCGTACATGAACTATGCAAGGAGATTGTTGCCTTTCTTTGACAAGGTTGAATTGCATCATGTACCGCGAGCAGAAAATCAGATGGCTGACGCCCTGGCCACTTTGTCTTCCATGTACAAAGTCAACTTCTGGAACGAGGCTCCCAGCATTGTTATCTCTCGGCTTGACAGACCAGCCTTCGTATTTGCCATTGACGAAGCATCCGGCGATAAACCATGGTATTTCGATATCCTTAATTTCCTGAAGAACAAAGAGTATCCGGCTGGGGCATCCAGTCAAGATCAAAAGACTCTCAGGAGATTGGCGGGTAATTTCTATTTGAATCCGGATGGTGTCTTATACAGAAGAAATCACGATTTGGTGTTGCTCCGTTGCGTAGATGAAAAAGAGGCGAAGTTGCTCATGGAGGAAATACATAAGGGTACCTTTGGTACGCATGCTGGTGGGCATGCTATGACGAGGAAGCTGCTGCGGGCAGGTTATTTTTGGCTGACTATGGAAACTGATTGTTTCAAGTTTGCGAGGAAGTGCCACAAGTGCCAGATCTATGCTGATAAGATCCATGTGCCTCCGAGTCCTCTGAATGTGATGTCATCGCCATGGCCATTCTCGATGTGGGGAATCGATATGATTGGAAAGATCGAGTCGACGGCTTCTAATGGGCACCGGTTCATTCTAGTAGCAATCGATTATTTTACCAAGTGGGTGGAAGCGGCGTCTTACACGAACGTAACGAAGCAGGTGGTGGCCAGATTCATCAAGAGAGATATCATTTGCAGATATGGAATCCCCGAGCGGATAATCACTGACAACGATTCAAACCTGAATAACAAAATGATGAAGGAGCTCTGTCAGAATTTCAAGATCGAACATCACAACTCCTCCCCTTACCGGCCCAAGATGAATGGCGCTGTTGAAGCGGCCAACAAGAATATAAAGAAAATTGTTCAGAAAATGGTGGTGACCTATAAGGACTGGCATGAGATGATACCTTTTGCTTTGCACGGTTATCGTACGACGGTACGCACATCAACCGGGGCAACCCCGTTCTCGTTAGTATATGGAATGGAGGCAGTGCTACCATTGGAAGTTGAGATTCCTTCTCTGAGGGTATTGCGAGACGTCCAACTAGATGAGGCAGAATGGGTGAAGGATAGGTTGAACCAGCTGAGTTTAATGGATGAGAAGAGGCTAGCGTCTCTAGCATACGGTTGTTTGTACCAGAGCCGAATGAAGAAAGCGTATGATAAGAAGATACATCCTCGGAGCTTTCAGACGGGCGACCTTGTGCTGAAAAGGATTCTCCCGCCGCAGGCAGATCACAGGGGCAAGTGGACCCCCAACTACAAAGGGCCATACGTTGTCAGAAAAGTCTTTTCAGGAGGAGCTTTGTTGTTGTCCACCATGGACGGTGAAGACTTTACGTTGCCTGTGAACTTGGACGCAGTTAAAAAATACTTTGCTTAAAATTGACCCGCTGGACAGAAAAAAGAGAGTCCAGGCAAAAATGGGGCATCCTGGCGAACGAAAAACAGAATGAAAGGTTCGGGCAAAAGTTAGGGATAAAATTGAAAAAATGTACACCCGCGAAGTTGAAAACCTACATTGGGCGGCTTTGGCAAAAAAAGGGTATCCCGGTGAACTGAAAACCCGTAAAGGGCGGTTCACGCAAAAGTTAGGGATTCGAAAAGCAAATGACTGCGGTCCGAATTTGATACTGCATTGGAGCTTTGGTGCGGGAGAATATACCTGAGGGGTCGATTATCAGATACAATCTCTTCGGAAGTGTGGATACCGGGGAAAGCATTAGAGTCGGGCGAGTCATAGGAGGATCAGTTCGTGATGTTCGTCTGCATCCCGTTGCCGACATGTGTACAAATTTGATTTATCACTATATTTATGCTTCTTGTGCATACTTGTATATTTGTTGTGCGTAGCTTCCTCTTTTCAGGAGTTACATCCCGTGTACAAAACTCCGCCCATTCAGGGGCCCAATCAATAAAATATGTTATTCAATATTTGATGCTGGTTCTTTACTGTTTTATGCATGATAAACGCCTAGGTTTGATGAAACTAGCATGTGCATAACGTCACTGGCCCTTGCCAATAATTGCTAAAAATTTGAATTAACTAAAAACGATGTCACTAACGCTAACCTGAATAGATTTGGTTGCATAGACTTGTCTTGTCTTGTTTGTGGTGTTGCAGGGTTCATAGCCGTATGAAGAGGACGATCAAAAGATTGCAGTATGGATCGGAAGCTCGTAACAAAAGACTCGACCCCCATGCAGGTCGCACTTCCAAGGTAGCAATATCCCTTACTGAAGAAAGATCGAATCCCCCAGCTAGTCATAGCTTATCCAAAGGACATGCTCCAGCAAAGTCGTTTATCCTCAGCAGAGGTTGGCGATTCCAAGATTGTAGGCTGTATTCAGACAGTGTGGTGTCCCCCAGAAGGATTCCTCTACCTCAAGCAGAGTGGTAGCCTCAGAAGATTAATATTTCCAATTGGTGAGCTGTATTCAGGCAGTTTACCTTTCCCCGCAGGGTCATTTACTCTCCCCCAGCGGAGTCAGCTGATTTTCCCCAAGAGAATCGTTTCGTCCCCAGCGGAGTTATCTTTTCAGCAAGTATTTTCATTCCTCCCAGTGGAACTCGAAGATTAAGACTCTCCCCGGCAGAGTTGGTAGGGCACCCTGGCATTTATTTTGTCAAAATACCGTGTGATATTCGTTCACTCTCCAGCAGAAGTTCAATCATACCAGGCGCATCTGCTATTCCTCAGCAGAGTTATATTCCCCAGCAGGGTGTTACTTCAATGAGGTGCTTGGCTTAAGTTCCCAATTTCCCAGCTGAGTCGACTGCACTCTTCCAGCATTTATTTTGCTGGAATAATTCTGTAGCACCTGGCTATCCCCAGCGGAGTCGGCATTGTCTCCAACATTCATTTTGCTGAAGCAGTTTCCTATATCCCAGCAGTTCGAGTTTGCATTTGCATCGGCATATAGTGTCATGCTTGCATCCACCAAACAAAAACGCGTAGCATTTCCATGTCGAATGGAGCATTGCGTCATTGATATGCATTTTGAAATATAAACCAGGTTGGTTAACCGTTTGTTTCAAGTATTGTTTCCCATGCAGGTGGAGAGAGCCCTTGCTCAAATTAATTGCTGAACATTCAAGATCTCGACGAAAGACATTCAACGAAAGTGTCCGTTTTGGCATTATTCCCCACAGAGTTATTTGGCTAAGCTCTCTTTTGCTCCGAGCAGAGTTATTTGTGTAAATTTCTCTTGTTTTCCCCGCCAGAGTTAGTAGGCAAAATCTCTCCTTGTCTCCAAGCAGAGTTATTTGTCATCAACGGGTTTCAGGAATCAGAATTTCAGAGGCTACCGCTGGTTATCAGAACAGGCGTCCGGTAGTTTTGTTTCCAAATATCCCCAGTAGAGTCCGCCTCAGAGTCGCTGTCACGTCGGTGCTAAGAAGTTTGTGGTTTGGGACCAAGGGAGAAATGAGTCCTGACGTGGACAATTTTATTGACAGGTTTTCTTCGTGTTAAAGAGGTGGGTGTCCTAACGTGGACAGATTTATTTCCCCGAGTTGATGAAAGGTGATAGTCCTAACGTGGACAGGGTCGATTTCTCAGAATTGATGGAATGTGAAGTCTTGACGTGGACATTTCCTCAAGTTGACGATATGTGTTAGTCCTAACGTGGACAGATTTGATTTCTTGGTATTGATTGAATGTGAAGATATGACGTTGACAAAGTTGATTACTCTTCGTGTTGGTGTCCTGACGCGGACAATTTATTTCCAGCAGATATAGTTCTTCGTAATGGTGAAAGGTGTGTCCTGACGTGGACAAGTTCATAGTTTTTCGTGTTGACAAGATGCGCGAGTCCTGACGTGGACAAATTTATCTCTCTTCGTGTTAGTGAAGCGTGAGTCCTGACATGGACAAGTTTCATTTCCCCAGCGGGTCGAAGGTGCATGAGTCCTGACGTGGACAAGTTTTATTTCCTCAGCAAGTCAAGATGTGAGTCCTGACGTGGACAAATCAAGACGAAACGTGAGTCCTAACGTGGACAAGTTTATTCCTTACGTGGAAAGATTGGAGTCCTTACGTGGACAAATCAAAAAGAAGGTGTTTCCTTACGTGGAAAGAAAGATTTATTCCTTACGTGGAAAGATGCGATTCCTTACGTGGAAAGATTGTATTCCTTACGTGGAAAGATTGGAGTCCTTACATGGACAAATCAAGATGAGTTATTCCTTACGTGGAAAGAAGTTGATTCCTTACGTGGAAAAAGGGTTTCCTTACGTGGAAAGATGGATTGATTCCTTACGTGGAAAGGCAGAGGTGTTTCCTTACGTGGAAAAACAGGTTATTCCTTACGTGGAAAGATGGTTTCCTTACGTGGAAAGAAGACGTATTCCTTACGTGGAAGGATGTTATTCACAAGATGGAGAGAAGTTTATTCCTAACATGGAAAGGTGGGTCCTAACGTGGACGATGTGTTCCTTACGTGGAAGAGTTTAGTCCTGACGTGGACAGATATAGAAGAGATGATTCCTTACGTGGACGGTGTTATTCCTAACGTGGACGATTTATTTCTGATGAAATGCAGACGAATTATCCCTAGTGAAGCTGCCGAAGTTTTTCCGAGTTGACGGCAGATGGAGTCCTGACGTGGACAAGTTTTAGTTGAGATTTCTTCATGTTGACGAAACAGGCGTCCTAACGTGGACAAAGTTTCATCCTTGCGAGGAGAGAATCTTTTTCAGGCTGATGAAAATAATCCCCAGCACGGTCGCTAAGGGATCAGTTGGTTGCCGTAACAACCAGATTCAGTTGATGAATGTCGTTCCCCAAGCAGTGGTGTAGTTTATTTCTGTGGTTGGCAAATTTCCGGGTTCTTAGTATTCAACCGTCTCGTACCGCGAATGTTTGAAGGCCGTTCGCTCTTCACCCAATCGGGTCCAAGTCGCTTGAATAGGGGCAACTGTTGCACCCTAAAATTTGCTCAACCTATTTCACTTGGTTTATGTTTCAATTGCATTAGCATTTGCATATAGAGTCATGTACATAGTCTGATCATCTGCATAGCATAGCAAGTCATCCAACAAGGGACCAATCAATATTATCATCTCTATGAGCCTATCAAGAGGTTATTGTTCTAATTCAACCTCATTCAAGTCATCAGAAAGAATTTGAAAGCCTAAAGAAGTCATTGGATCAAGCAGTGAATCTATCTCCTATCTGAGGGTAGCTGAGAGTCATCAAAGAAATTGTGAGCTGTGGGTTGAGCATGGAGAGTATGTAGACATCATGGAAGACTTAGAAAGTCATTTGGAGAAGGATACAAGTCATTGGTGTGATCACAAGAATTGCAGTTGAAGACAGTCAACTAGGGTTTCATCTGGGTCAACCCTGGGTCAACTCTAGGTCAATTGATTGATTGAAGGGCATTAAGGTCTATTGGAGAGATGTGGGGTTCATCATTTGGCATGTGGATAAGGATATGGTGATATGCTAAGAAGAAATCAAGAGAAATCAAGGAGAAGAGGAGTTTCTAAATTAGGGTTTCTGTGTAAAATCCCCTAGTTTAGGTCAAATTTCCAAGCAAGATAAGTCAAAATGCAAGCTTCAAATGGATCCTTGGTCAACATGAAACTTGTAGAGGATCTCAAGACCTTTAATTTTAGTGGTGGAAGACATCAAGGAGATTTATATAACTCAAGTTATGGTCCTTTCAAGTTACAGGTCATCTGGGGTATCTGAAATTTTGTCTGTGAAAGTTACTTGTCTTCCAAGCAATTTTTACCCCTCAAGGAGATTTCAAATGAATTTATGGTCAACATAAGAGTTGTTCCTCGTTTTCTTAGATTTCTAGAATGGTATGGTATGCCTTCATATGATTTGTGGAACTCTACTTATGGTCTTGGCAAGCAAAGGGTATTTTGGTCATCTGAGAATTACAGGTCATTTCAAGCCTATGCCCAAAACTCATACAAGGAAGCTTCAAATGGAAAACTTCACAACATCAAACTAGCTCCAAATGACATTTTGAGTCTAGAAAAGTGACCATGAAATATTGGAAAGGCTCATAGCTCAAGGTTTCAAAATTGGTGAATTTAATGAATAAAAAATGACCTAAAATGGAGATTTTTCATATTTTGACCAAATGGGGTGAAATTATAGGTCATTTTGATTGGAAAAAATGTTTTAAGAACATTGGCAAAAGTAGAATTTTGAGTTTGGTTCAAGAATTGAAAGATATGCATGGTTACTTACAAATGAAGTTACATAATCCAAATCCAAGGGAAAGTGTGCATGGGAAGTTTCTCCAAGCTTCTAGGGCTTTCTATTCTCATCTATATATTGAATGAAGTAACTCCATGCCATGGTTGGTGAATCATTGTGATTAAAACACAAGTTATACACAATTCTTCCAATTTGCAAAAGCATCTCAAACTCCCTAAAATCTCCATCAATTTTCACATTTCTTGCTTGGATCATCATCAACATCATTCATAGATCACAATTCACACAAGAGTTTGGCTGAATTGAAGAGAAATCGTGCCATACAACTTCATCATCCAAGGTGCAAGAACTTTGGGATTGCTGAATTCAAGAGGATTGAACAAGAATCTTTGCATACAGAATCAAGATTTGAGTGTGTGGATCAAGTTCAGACCATTGCTAGCATCAGATTCAAGGAGTTCCATAGCTGTTTTCATCATCATACCAGGTTGGTTCTCTCATTCGAATTGCATGATTTAGTTAGAATCATAGGGAATTGTTAGTATAGAACTGTTAGGATAGGTTAGAGGATTGATTTCACAAAGTTTGGAGAAGTTTCATGGAGGTTATCAATGGTGTACCAAAACTGTTAGAGCTTATAACATCAAGGATAATGCACTATAATCTTCATTGAATAGCTTAAAATGATCAGTGTGAAGTATAGATTAGGTTAGGATAAGATTTGGAAAGAATTGAAGTGGTTGATGACAGGTGATAATGGTGGAGTCAGCATGTTCAACCTATCGGGTTTGTTTCTTGAGTGAGTTTTAGAGGAAGATAATGGTATGGTTGTGTAGAGGGGAAGAAGTATATCACTTTTGGTCTTGGAATCGTGTGAATCCATGGAGAGTTCAAGGAGAACAGAATGGTGGAAGGATCATGCATGGTGGTGAGGTTTTCTGAAACCCTAGGGTTTCAAGGTTGAAGATGAACTTTGGGCCACACGATCCAGGGTTTGACTTGGACTTGGTTCCTAATCCAATGGATGTGGTTCAAAACGAATGTGGAGGGAAATTCCAAGGGTGCTACGCACCGTTTCATTTAATTCTATCTGATGGGCTCAAATATTGCTTGCTATTCGTACCCCTCCCAATCAGGCCCAAAGCTAAAATGAACTGAATCTATTGCTAACTGCACCGTTCCAGCTTTTTTTAATTTTTGTTGAGTTTTCTGAATGCGTTGGGCCCAGACGCGCTTGCTATGCGCGCCCCCCAGTCTGGGCCCATTCTCTTATTTCAACTGATTTCACATGCTTTCTGCACCCCAATCCAATTAATTCCATTTTAATTTCACTCATTTTTTTAATCCTTTGAAAAATCATAAAAAATAGAAAAATGCATGATTTTAATTGGTTCTTTTTGCATATTGTTCATAATTTTGTTAAGAAAATTATCACATAAAAAGATTGGTACTTCATTTTATTTTAATATTTTTGGCATATTTTTCTTTTAAATAGGTTTAAATAATGTTTAGTTTAATGCATGATTTTGTTAATTTTGGTTTGATTAAATGCTTTAATATTTTTAATCCATTCTTTTTAGGTTGAGTTGCTTAGACCTTTATCTTGTATATCCAATTTAATTCACAATTTTAGGATTAATTTTTAGATGAGTTGTTTAGGTGTGAATAACATGATCAAAACTAGGGTTTAGGAGATAACATAGGAGAATTAAATCATTTCCCTTAGGAGTTGTAGATTGAATCTTTGGGGTATGGGACTATAGGGATTATGGGTAGATAGTAGATCCCTTAGAAAATATTAGGATTCCCCTACTGCTATTATTATACTACTTATATTTGTTTGACTGTGTGGTGTGCCCTCTCTAGGGTTATTTCATTTGTCTGTGTGGGGTATTGGGTTTGCTTGGGGATTGGGAGAGCTGAAGACTTGTGATGCTGAAGGCCATTGGAGATCAAGGAGATTGAAGACCAACTTCCAGAGTTGATGAAGAGATCCTTTGCTAGCAGTTGTTGAAGGCTATAGGGTTTAGGAGCTAGGCAGAGCTCTAGAGTAGCCAAATTGATTCATAAACATGGAAGGTCTTGATTGCCTCCATCCCTCTCTGTGATGCAAAGTCTCTCTAAGACACTCACCCCTTCCTTTGGAAGGCTTGGTGATAGTGTCTAAGAGATAGAACTCTTGAGAGAAATATTCTATGTGTTGTTAGCAGTTTGTTTGCCACCCTTGGTGGTCAACTAATTGCTTAACACCCAGTTCACTCTTATGATTGCTTCCTTAGCTCGGAGATTGAGACTTGAAGAAAAGCCATTATACACTGAAGACTGATAATGAAGACCTTGCTTGAAGGCTGTGGAGATGAAGATTGATGCTTGCTGAAGCTTATAGCTGATTGATGATGACTTGAAGACAGATGTTGATGCAGAGCTGCTGTGGCTGTTTATTTTTGCTGTTTAATTTCTGATGTATTGATTGGTTTTCCCGGACTATATTGTTTGCTGTTTAACCTGTTGGGTTGAAAGTGAATTCTGTTCACTTTTGCCTGTTGTTTTCTAGGTTCGAGGTTGAGTGGGACCCCCTTGCCTCGCTTGTATTGCTGCATCCACGCATTTTACCGCTTTACTGTATATATATGCTATTGTTTCTGTTTCCTTCTATTCCCTTAGGATCTCTGTTTCTCTCTGTGCAAGAGAGGAGCATGATAGACACTAGGTCTTAACCCATGCATGATAACACTAGGTTAGTTTGATTCCCTTTGCAACCGTAGGTTAGAGTTCTGTCTCTTCTTTCTCGAAAAAAACAGAAAAACACAATAAATATTTCAAACACAATAAAAGACACTTCTTCCGTAAAAGAATGTGAACTCATCAAACGTCATTTTTTGTCCGCTTGGACCAGTAATCAGAAAAACCCTTTTTCAGAAGGAATAAAAACAATCAAGACAGACTTGTGTCGTACGTGGCCCGAACTACGTTTGCTCTGATCTTTCATGCTGTATGAAAGTACGTAGGCATAAGATGCGATATCCTAGCGAGCAACCTTCCCCTCCTTTCCAGTAGGTAGGCGAACTACGTTGACTCTGATTTCTCGTTCCAGACGGGAATACGTAGGCATAAAGTGCGATACTTTGCCGAGTCATTTTATTTTCTTTTAACCCTTGACCCTGTAGAGTAGATAGAATAACAATCCATACCCGAAAACAAGCGTGGATCCCGTCGAGTACGACGGACGTGAGGGGTGCTAATACCTTCCCCTTGCGTAACCGACTCCCGAATCCAGGTTTTGGTTGCGATGACCATTCCTTTCCCCGTTTTGTGGTAGGTTTACCTCGAGCATTTCCTTTCCCTCCTGTGGGATAAATAACGCACGGTGGCGACTCTTCTGTTCAGCCGGCGCCGATTTTCGCAGTAGCGACAGCCCCAAGTGGATACTCTTGATTCTGAAGAAAGTATTTAATATCATAATTCCAAGGTTTATCATCAATGAGCTCTTCAACTGCAAACACATGAGTTGGTCTATCAAGACACATAACATTGATTTTCAGCACATCATTCCACCAATTTACCACAATCATGGAGGATAAGGTTGCTAAAGCATCTTTGATTCTCTTCTCTGGGTATATGGTGAAACTCAACCTTATTGAAGAAAGTTAACAACCTTCTTGCATAATCGCGATAAGGAATCAAATTAGGTTGACATGTCTCCTACTCCCCTTTAATCTGATTTATCACTAGGGCTGAATCTCCGTATACATCAAGAATCTTGATCCTTAAATCAATAGCTTCTTCCAAGCCCATAATACACGCTTCATATTCTGCCGCATTATTCGTGCAAGTGAACACCAACCTAGCAGTGAAAGGAATATGAGAACCATGAGGATTAACAATTATTGCCCTAATATCTTTGTCATAAGCGTTAACAGCTCCATCAAAAATCAAATCTCATTGGGATCTAGGCTCTGGTCCTTCTTCAGGTATTGGCTCCTAACAATCTTTAACCTTTAAGTACATCACATCCTCACCAGGAAAGTCAAACTTGATAGGTTGATAATCATCAATTGCCTGGTGTGCCAAATAGTCAACCAAAATACTTCCTTTTATTGATTTTTGAGTTCGGTACTCGATATCATATTCTGATAACAACATTTTCTAACGAGCAATCCTCCCAGTCAAAGCAGGCTTTTCAAAAATATACTTGATTGGATCCATTTTGGATATCAACCAAGTTGTATGATTCAACATATACTGGCGGAGGCGCTTGGCATCCCAAGCTAAAGCACAACATGTCTTTTCAAGCATTGAGTATCAAGACTCACAATCAGTGAAATTCTTGCTCAAATAGTAAACGAAAAACTCTTTTCGACCAGATTCATCTTGTTGACCCAGAACACAACCCATAGACTCTTCCAACATAGTCAAATACATAATCAGAGGTCTTCCTTCCATGGGAGGAGACAAAATCGAAGATTCAAGAAGATATTCTTTAATACTATCAAACGCTTTCTGACAATCCTTTGTTCATATACAACCCTGATCTTTGCAAAGAAGCTTCAAGATCGACGCATATATGGTAGTCATGTGAGAAATGAACCTGGAAATATAATTCAAACTCCCAAGGAATCCCCTCACTTGTTTTTCCGACTTGGGCGCACGCATTTCCTGAATAGCTTTAACTTTACCAGAATCAACTTCATTGTCTTTCTGACTGACAATAAAGCCCAACAACTTTCCAGAACGGACACCAAAAATGCATTTATTAGGATTCAAATAGAGCTTAAACTTTCTCAAACATTGAAACAGCTTTGACAAATACTCAATATGATCTTCTTCAGTCTTCGACTTATAAATCACATCATCCATATAGACCTTAATTTCCTTATGCATCATATCATGGAACAAAGTGGTCATAGCTCTCTAGTACGTTGCACCAAGGGCATCACTCTATAACAGAATGTCCCCCATGGTGTAATGAATGTTGTTATTTCCATATCCTTAGGTGCCATCTTTATCTGATTGTATTCGAAAAATCCATTCATAAAGGAAAAGATATTGAACTTAGCAGTATTATCTACCATCATATCAATGTGTGGCCGTGGAAAATCATCTTTCAGACTTGCTTTATTCAAATCTCAATAGTCAAAGCACATTCGGACTTTTCCGTCTTTCTTTGGAACAAGCATAATATTGACCACCCATTGAGGATACTCAGTAGTCACAAAAAAACTAGCATCGATCTGCTTCTGAACCTCCATTTTAATCATCACAGCCATATTGGGAGACTTCAGGCTTCAATGGAAATCTATGCTCCACAATATCAGTATTAAGGCTAGGCTTGTCTTGATAGGACCAAGAAAAAACATCAACATATTCTCTAAGAAGCTATATTATCCTCTTCTTAACATCTGACTAAAGCAGTGCCCCAATCTTGACTTCTTTCTTATCATCCCTATAACCCAAATTAACCAATTCTATCGGCTCTTCATGAGGCTGAATGGTTTTTTCCTCATGATCAAGCAACCAAGAAATTTCATCTAGAATCTCCTCAATATCCTCTTCTTCTGCTTCAAACACAGGGAAGTCAAAGTTGGGAGAGGGCATATGTCCATTATTTTCAATGGGTTTAACAATCAATCTGCACAATGATATATGTTTGATTTTAGAATATAAACAAAATATGCAAATATCATGCAGATAAAAGTGATCATCAATTTTTTTTGGGTTTTTTATGTTACCATTTTTCAGAAATAAATAAAAAAGAGAAAACATATCATGGATAAGCAAAATAACATTTTATTGATGATGATAAAATTTGAAACAAAACCCTCACAAATTCACTTTCACCTTGGGCACAGTGAAAGGATTTTTGAAAATACAACAAAAACAAATTACTTTGAAGAGTAAATAACAGTGGGAACATCAACAACTATCCAATTCTGGCAGATCTGTCCATGCTTCACAAAATCGGGAAGTTCTTCCTCTTCACCATCTTCAATGATGGCATTAACTTCATATTCAGGTTCTTTAAGCCTCGGTCGAGGGGAATAAAAGGGTACATACGCATATTCTATCTCAGAGAAGTATCTGAAATTATCAAGGTACGGTTCCCATTCCTGAGGATCAATTTCACACTTTTGATCGTCTTAAGTGATCGCAACAGTAGAGTGATCTTTGTTGATGAATTCAGTGTTGTGAAAAGCCTCATTAATACACTTTAAATCTGTTTTAACTGTACCAAGCGCAAAGCCTAAACTGTAACACCCTTTTCTACCCCACAGTTTAAAGGAAAAATATTCACATATATTAGAGTAAAAATTAAACTCAATAAAAATTAGCTCAAAGGGCGTATATTTCCCAATAAATCAAATATAGGTCAAGTCTCCATTAACAACGGGTTTTCCCAAAAGATATCAAAAATTGCTCAAAAGGCAGCGGAATTCAAAAAGGCATAATCCAAAGTTTTCCTTCTACGGAAACATAATCAAAATAATAAAAATCAAATAAAACATAGTTTAACTCAAAGACCCCAACCCGATGTTACACTATCAGAGTAAGACCCTCTAAGTTAACCAAAATGGTCAACAACTCAAAACTCCAAAAAGATCCTCGACGATATCCACGGCTAAACCTAGTCATCTGCATGTTACCCACGTGGAGGAAACATTCAAATATGCAGGGTGAGTAAAACGATTCATAATAATCAATATATAAAATAGCTTCATTTTCATATTATGCATCATCATATTCATCAAGGAACATCAAGGTCACAACATCATAAATTACTTGAGATTGCCTCATAGGGTCATCAAGGAACATCAACGGTCATAATATCATAAATTACTCAAGATTGCCTCATAGGTGTCGCACCCAAATTTTTGACTTTAAGATCCCACCTTCTTCGTTTGGCGCGTTATTTTTACCCTTATATGTGTGGTTATTATGACTGACGAATGTGCGCAGATGTATCAAATTCAAGAAGAGACGACACTCATAATCCAATCCTTCCAGACATGGCATGACAAAGACACGGGGAAATGCTTGGAAAAGTTTGGTCAGTATGTATGGAATATCATCACCAACTCAAGACTTCTTAATTGGTTACAACAATGTCTTTGTTTCCCAATAACAACAGGAAACTTTTACAAGCAACAACAACAAGTATTTTAGCGCTCGCAAGCAACGGCGGCAAGCCCATATTTCAACAAACAACGGTAACAGCAGTGTAGAAGGCATAGCAAGTAGTACACCACAGCAGTGCAGAAGCATGACAAGCACCAACAGTCCTAGCTTACGGTTCAGACATGGTGTCATCATCACCGTTTCAAAACCTTCCCCAGCAGCAGCAGGCAACATAAGTATCAGCTAAGAACAACATAGCATCAACATATTCTCGTCTACAAGTAACAACAACCATGTCAGTTCAACAGCAACAACAAGAGCAATAACAACATTAACAACAACAATATCAATAGCATCAGTTCACAACTGCAATTTCACCCACGGTCTGGCCCTCAGGTAACACATCATTGGGGCAAGGCTCGAGTAGCCAGGAGGATAACGAGAAGCCGTCGTCAACTCCCTACCGACTCAAAAGCGTCAATGGAAATTCGAAAACAACAAGAGGCAACCACAATTCCCAGCTCAGACACAATGTCGTCATCGCCGTTTCAACCCTACATCAGCCACGACATAAGACAAGTGGCAAAATAAACCAAGTCACAAAGTCAACAAAGAATTTTACAAATCAATACGAGAAGAGGAAAGATTAGAACTTCCCTAATCAAACCCAACACTCCATTACAAAATTAGGTTCATCAACATATAGAAGTCAAGTTCTGTTTACGAGAATAGAACACGGAGGGAATTAACAACACCATGACCTGGCCCTGTTATCAGCGTACTACCCCTCCATGTGAGACCACTATAATCATAACCTCAACAGCGTGCAAAGCCTACCCCACCAACACGCTTTGGAACATCTCTGCACACAAAGAGAAGACAATTAAAGTGAACACAATACGAAGTGACACTCCCCAAACTGTCAAGCTGTGGCAGTCGCTCAGTGACGCCAATTAGTAGCAGTAGAGCTACAAAGTTAAGAGCTTCCTGAATGACAAAACGAGACAACAAGATTAGCTTACAAAGGTAACCAGTCATCAAGACCAAAACGCTCGAGAATCTCCGGGATTACCTCCTGCAAATAAGAGGATAGGATTATTTCAACACCATTGAAAAACAGATATCTTTTAGACCACGAAGCTACCAGCTCGAACAAGCGAAGATGAATTTGCAAAAGTTCAAACAACGAGGCTTTGGGCTCACCAACTATTACCGCAAACCACTCCGGGCTATTAGTTCTCCTGGCCCAGAATCCTTTTGTTATTCACACCTGCCAAGCCAAAAATCAGAGTTAGTAAACCAATCGAGGAATATACCCAATCCGAAACCAGAAGCCCATTAGAGGATATCCGTTTGAAAGAAGTCCAACTCAAAACAATCAACAAATTTTGAAATCTGGACGGATAAAGGCATTAAAGCGTGATTGGCAAAATATTGGATTGAGATTTCTTTCATTAACAACCATTGAACAAAATCAGTTAAAAAGAGAAAGTTTTCAAATCTAACCAACACCAAAAAGGAAGGCTCAATCAGGCATCCAAACATCTTAATCAGTTTTTAAAACGCAAATCCCCCTTTGAGCCTATAAATGGGAGGGGTTCAAAGGGAAAATCACCAAGAATCGTCACAAGAAAATCCGAAATTTCGTAACCTAAAAGAGTGAAGGAGAAGACGTATCTGTTTCAATCCTCGGAGCAAACGTTTGGTGCCGGCGTCGCTCCGACCTTTGCCGTCTCGAACTCGCCGCCATCGCCACCGAGCCCTCGTCATTTCTGGGTAATTACTTGTTTAGATCCACTTGATGTTTTGAGCTTGTTGGTTTACAGGTCCACCATTGAAAGAACGAAGGAGAAGATCGAAGCAATGAAAGAACGAAGGAGAAGATCGAAGCAATGAGAGAAACGGGGAGAGAGGGAGGCTCGCGGCAGAATAGAGAGGACGATTGGGGTCTAGGGTTTTCGGTTCCCTTTATTTTTCTTAATTGTAATATAATCATGTGCCTATCACACACAACACTTACCACACACACCACTAACCATCACTTAATCTCCCATTAACCCTTAATTAACCTCATTTATCCACTAATTAATTAATTAACTTAATATAATATTAAACTTTTTTATTTAAATAATTAACCAACTAATTAATTAGTTAATTTCTCATTTTTTTATTGAACTAATTTTATTTTTTTTCAAATTAATCTTTTTTTAAATCAACTTAGTTTACCTTTTTTTTCTCCACTAATCTAATTACCTTTTTATTCAATTTATTTAAATGTTTTATTTCTATCCCTTTTGATATTTTATCCAACTCAACATTTATTTAAATAAACAAATGTATTTTGTTCAATTATTAATAAAGCCTTTTTATAATAAATAAATAACTTTTATAACCTGCTATTTTATTTAATAAGGAATAATTTCATGATTTGATTACATTAACTTGTTAAACTAAATTAATAATAGAAGAACCTTCTTAAATCACCTATTTCTAACTAGCAATTAAATTAATTCACATCTAAGATCTTTTGCTAATTAAAATAAATTAACTTTTTTTAAATCAACTTCAATCAATAAATTCAACTTTTATTAGGATTAATATAAGTAAGTAACCAATTCACCCTCTAATATAATTCTTATAAGATCAACCCCTTTAAATTAATAAAATAAAATCAATTCGACTAAAAAACAATCAACATTGTAAAGTAATCCAATCGTGCACGCTTCCGCACATTCACGTACACAACTCACATACTCACCTAGCGCTTTCATGCGTTCGTGTATGGATTTAATTATCTGCCATTTTACATCTTCAGCAATTTACATTATCATATTTACTTTTCTCGCATCGCATTTCGTCCAAAGGAAAAACCTACACATGATTCAACGCTTGTGTGTAGTGCACATCATTTGCATCATAATCCCTATGATCCTTGATCCCATTCAAGTCGATCACTTAAGATAGATCCTACCCCATAAGGAGTACCTTTGTCTTTATCTTTACAACTTAGACAAACACAAACAAAACAACTCAACAAATATTCAAACACAATAGAGAAATAGATGTTAATCATCTTAAGCGAGATAGAATCTCCCTCCACAATAATACAATCAATATGTAGAGACTTTTCCTTAAGAGAGATAAAGGCGTACTCGTCGATCAATATCCGAGTACTTGAGCCTTTCTCTTAAGACGATGCAAAGACTATTTTCCTACAATTTGTGGCGGTTAAATCTCCCTTAAAATGACAACTCATCTCTTCTCCTAAAATCAATCAATCAACTACTCTAAACCCGTAGGAACTTTGACCACAGTCAAAGAACTCCTCAAACCCTTTAGGGGAACTACAGATACTCTGATTCCACTCCCGTAAGGATATGTAGGCATAAGATGCAATATCTGATCGAGTATACTTAGATATAAACCCCTAGGTCTTTTAACCATTAAGAAGACAACCCATAGCAATAAACAAACATAAAACAAGAGGTTCCTGTAGAGTACTACAGAAACTTAGGATGCTAGCACCTTCCCTAAGTTTAACCAACCCCCGAACCTATAACTCTCTAAACCTTGCATTTGCATTGCATTGTGGGAATTTCGATCTTTATCCCTTCCTTTGGACAAATCAAAGTTCGGTTGCAAAAATGAATTAAAGATTCAAACTAATCAATAGTTTGATATCCGATTTTCACCGCGACAGAAATGGCGACTTCACTGGGGACACCTCTCTAGTGGGTTTCCCTACCTTGCTTTATTTATTTGTTTATTGCTTTATATCTGCTTACTTGCCTACTTGTTTCTTTGTTCTTTGTTGCTTTTTGGGTTGCTATCTTTGAGTGGTGAGACAAATTCCTACACCCGGACTTGAGTGAACTTAAGATAGGATAGTGATATGTTCGACGAGACTTATAGGGAGTTGAATCCCGACTAAGTTGACTTGAAAATCACGCTCAGTTGAGACCCTTTCAAAAATAGTTCGGTTGAACGAGTAATTGTGAAGACTTTTACTATTTTCGATTGGAGTCTATGATATTGAGGAACATAGTTACCTTAAACCCACTTTGGCCTTTATTTGGACGTAGTGCGGGACTATGAGGGAGTACACCCGAAATAGTGCTACGCGATGCTACACTCAAAAGAAGTTCTCTTGAGAATATTATTAATCACCGAGTAATTGAGAAGTTGATAATATCCGAAAGATGAGCTAATGACTTTGGGAACCTTATTAGAACCTTGTTCTGCAGACAATCAACCTTTAGTCCATATCCTTTAGGAATGGGTATACCCTTTGGCTCCATGCTCGATGCAAACCTAGGACCTTTGTTTGTTTTATCTTTGTATGTCCTTATGTGCTTACTTGTGTTTGTTGCATTCATATAGCATCATTTTGCATTGGATTTCATGGGATTCCTTTTTGTTTATGAACATTGTAGGTCGCCATGGCTTCTAATGAAAGACACACTTTGAATTACACTTTTAAAAGTCCTAAATTGGGTGACCTAGAGGAGTTGGTGACCTTGATTGAAGACCAAGGGAAGTTCAAGAGCAAGTATGGGAAGCTGATATCTTTATTGAGTCGCCAAGTAGACGAAGGACTTCTCTCCACTTTATTGCAATTTTATGATCCGCTGTATCACTGTTTTACGTTCTCAGACTTCCAACTATTACCTACATTAGAAGAATATTCCTTTTTGGTTGGTTTACCTATCCTAGAAGAATCTCCCTTCCCTTTCTTGGAGAAGGACCCTGAGGAAAGAGATATTGCTAAGGCTCTTTATCTGAAAGTATCAGACGTCAGGAGAAACTTAATTAGTAAGGGTGGTGTTTTAGGCTTAACTACGGATTTCTTAATCAATAAGGCTATGTTTTATGTCGATTATACGAACAAGACCCCGTTTGAAGCAATCTTTGCTTTACTCGTTTATGGAGTGTTTCTATTCCCGAGCTTTGAAGGGTTTGTCGACTTTAATGCCATCAAGATCTTTCTAAAGAATAACCCAGTGCCGACTCTATTGGGTAATACTTATCATTCTGTACATCTCCGAAATCTTTATGGTGCAGGAATGATTACCTGCTGTGTACCCTTGCTTTACAAGTGGTTTATTTCACAATTACCAAAGTCTAGCTCTTTTACAAATATCGGCAAGGAACTTTGGTCTCTGAGAGTTATGGCGTTGACCCACTCAGATATTGATTGGTATAACCGAGTGTTTGATGTAACTTTAATTATTGATGGGTGTGGTGACTTTGCTAATGTGTCGTTACTCAGTTTCAATGGAGGGATCAGTTACAATGGAGGGATCAGTTACAATTCAGTCTTAGCTCGTTGTCAGTTGGGATTCCCGTTGAAGGAACCGCCTAAGAGTGTTCAAGTGGAGAGCATTTTCTTTAGGGATGACAAGGAACTCCGAGATAAGATTCTAGCCGCCTGGAAACATTTGCACAAGAAAGGCAAGAGAAGCCTTGGGAAACTTAATTGTGTCCTTGGAGCCATACCTCCAGTGGGTTAGAGAGAGAGCAATCAAACTGAAGATGCCCTATTCCCGTCAAGATCCTATACCTCCGAGAAGGGAGCCTACTTATGTCTTTATGTCCGAAGCTGAGAAATTAGAGGTTGCTTTGAGGATGTCACAACGTGAGTTAGAGTCATGGAAGAATAAGTATCAAGTAATGGTTGCAGAAGTGGATAAACATCAGAAACAGAAGGATGAACTTCAGAAATAGCTACAGTCGAAGGATGAAGAGTTACTTCCCCACAAGAAGAGGAAAGTCGTGGAGGATTTATTTTTCTCCGACCCACAATGTACTATTTGGAAGCTGATTGTGGACAACCTTATCCGTGAGAAGACCCAGTTGGAAGAAGAGCTCAAGCAGCGGAATTCAAAACTTCTTTAGGGCTTTCATTAGCTTTTATTTAGCTATTTATTTGAGACTTTTAAAAGCAATTGTTTGTATTCCATTTCAAAATTAATAAAAACGTTTTCCTTTACCGCAATGTTTATAAATAGTTGGGATCCCATGAAGTCATATTCATCTTGCATTGCATTCTTTCTTTATTCACTTCAAGAAACTCAATTTCATTTCACAGGTATTGTAACCATGGACTTCAAGAGAGAGGCATTGGAGTACACTTTTCAGAGTCCTAACGTTGAAAGCTTAAGAGAACTAGCAGATCTCATCGAGAACTGTCACACTTTTGCAACAGAATATGGAGAAGTCTTCCGTTTCCTCGAGTTCAAGATGAAAGAAGGGCTGTTGGAGACTCTTGTTCAGTTTTATGATCCACTGTACCACTGTTTTACTTTTCCAGATTACCAGTTGATGCTGACTCTGGAAGAGTATTCTGATTTCTTGAGGATGCTTGTGACGGCCCGACCTATATTCACCGGCCAGGAAGAGATACCCAGTCACCAAGAAATTGCCAATGCTACTCATCTCAGCTTAGCAGATGTTCAAGCGCACTTAATCACCAAGGAAGGAGTCCTTGGATTCCCAGCTGACTTCTTGATCGAAAAAGTCCGTTACCATGCGGAAAGAAAAGAAGTCCTTATCTTGGAAGCCACCTTTGCTTTATTGGTCTATGGGATCTTTTGGTTCCCTAAGGTTGATGATTTTGTTGACATGGATGCAATTAAACTGTTCATACTCAAGAATCATGTTCCCACCTTGTTAGCTAACACGTACTATTCAATCCACTCGAAGAATGCCGAAGGGGGAGGGCATATTGTTTGTTGTACTGCTTTGATGTATTCATGGTTCATCGCTCGCCTAACTCGACATCCGTCTATTTGGGATGAGGTAGAAACACCCCATTGGTTCGAGATAGTTATGGCCCTTACTCACTCTGACATTGTGTGGTATGACCCTACTTATGGAGATATATGTATGATTCCCAGCATCGGAGGATTCACCAACATACCGCTTATTGGGAGAGAATGATGCATAAGTTACAACCCTGCTTTGGCCCGCCTCCAATTTGGGCATCCCATGACCGAAGTACCTGACCAAGCTCTGTTAGAAGGGATCTTTCTCAAGGAAGGAGAAGATCCAGACCTGAAGACCGTCATAATTTATGCATGGAGATACATCAATAAGGAAGGAAATACTGCTTTAGGATACCCCAATTGTGCTGTCTATGAAGAATATCTACATTGGGTGCAAGAAAGAGCTTTCGACCTCAAGATGCCATTTCCTTTTCATGAACCTATGGTTTTGGCTTTTCCTGATCCCAATTGGTTTGATGAGATTAAAGTAGATCAATTGAAAGCTGCCTTGGATGAGGCTCGGAAATTGAAGATTGCTTGGAGGAATAAGTTTTTCACCCTCAAGGTAGAGAAAGAGAAGTCTCAGAAGCTGCCAGAGATAGAATTTTCAAAGAAGAGAAAGGCGCGAGAGGATTTATTTTCTTCTCACACCTCTTCCGGAACTGTCACCATAGAGGATCTTCCCCTAGCTGCTATGGCTTGGAAAGAATGCGTCGATCGACTCATCAGTGAGAAGGTCGAGTTACAGGAACGCGTCAGTCAGTTAGAAGAAGAACTTCACGCACAGAAGGAAGATAGGGAGTAGATCTCCGAGTTTCTCTTTTGCTTTTGGTTCAATGTAATAAACTCCTAAAAGAGTACTCTTCTTTGTAAAGCTTCGAATATCAAAATAAAATAAGTTGTTTTTCCAATGTTACAATACCGGAAAACAATTTGAGTTTCCTGAAGTTTCATACTCATTTGCATTTTGCATAAGCATAGCGTTGTTTGCATTCCAGAGTCTCACTCTTGCTTCATCTCCGCAGACAAGCTGAATCACCGGTACAATACTCGAGCTAGTCAACGCCAGAAGATGGACCAACTTGAACAAGAAAACAGAGTGCTTCGTGACGAAGTTGCAGTTCTGAAGGAAAGTTTGGAGAGGTTGAATGGTTTAGTCGAAGCTTTGTCCAATCAAGCCTCGCTCAACAACCAAGATGTTCAAAGGACCGTGATCTCTGAAGTGACGCCAGCACCGATCCCAGTGATGTCTTCTGTTGCTGAAGTGACCTACAACATGCCTCAAGGTTTCCCGTGGGGATTGTCTCCTAATTTCTTCTCGACAGGCTACCGTCCGTCTGTGTCTGAGATCCCTGCTGTGACCATTGTTCAAGCTACTCCTGTAGTTTCTGTTGTGATGACTACTGTATCTCCATATGTGAATGATGTTCCGTACATTCTGGATGAGCCAATTTTACAAGGGTCGCCAACCGAAACTGTGGGTTTGGAAGAAAGGATGGATGGATTTCAAGACCAATTTTCTGAAATGAAAAGGGACTTGAAGGCTCTCCGTGGGAAGGATTTGTTTGGAAAGAGCGCTTCTGAGCTGTGCTTGGTCCCAAATGTCAAGGTTCTGCCGAAGTTCAAGGTCCCTGATTTTGAGAAGTACAAGGGGAATACTTCCCCTCAGAGTCATCTTATTATGTATGCCCGAAAGATGTCTGCCCAAACTGATAATGATCAACTGCTCATTCACTATTTCCAAGACAGTTTGACAGGCGCTGCGCTCAAGTGGTACATGGGGTTGGATAGTACGAAGATTCGAACTTTCAATGATCTAGGGGGAGCTTTTGTCAAGCAGTATAAGTATAATGTGGACATGGCTGTTGATCGTGATCAATTGAGGGCTATGACACAGAAAGATAAGGAGAATTTTAAGGAGTATTCCCAACGTTGGCGCGAGTTGGCCGCGCAAGTCACACCACCATTAGAAGAAAAAGAGATGACCAAGATTTTTCTGAAGACCCTTGGTCCTTTCTTTTATGAGAAGATGGTAGCCAGTGCACCCAGTGACTTTACTGAAATGGTTAATATGGGAATGCACTTAGAAGAAGGTGCCCGTGAAGGAAGATTGGCTAAAGAGGAGAGTGCTCCTAAGAAGTATGGGAGCGGCTTTGTGAAGAAAAAAGAGCAAGGTGTAAACGCCGTTCAAAAGGGACAATTTAGGAAAATATATTCGCCATCACACCAAGTTACAGCAGTATCACCAGTGTTTAATGCTCCAACTTATCAGTTACAGTCTCCGCAACTGAGTCAGCAACCTCAGTCCCCCAATGCTCAACAGCCGCAGCCTCAGCAAGATCCGCAGTATCCTCAATAGAATCGGTCATTCGACAATCAGGGTCGTGTGTATAGAAAGATAAACTTTGAGCCTATTCCTATGAAATATGCTGATTTGTTTCCAGCTTTGGTCCAGAAGGGTCATATTCAAACAAAAGCTGCACCTATGGTTCCTGCAAATCCTCCTCCTTCTTATAGAGCTGACAATTTTTGTCCCTACCATCAAGGTGCTCCAGGTCACGATATTGAGAGTTGTTTTGGTATGAAAACAGATGTCCAGAGGCTCATTAAGTGCGGAATTCTGTCCTTCAAGGATTCCGACCCTAATGTGCAGGTTAATCTGTTACCCCCGTATGGTTCACCCTCCGTTAACATGATTGAAGATTGTTTGGAAGATGGTGATCAAGAAGTTTCAAGTGAAAGGGCTGAAGAGGTTTGCGTTATAGTGCCCCACTTTAAAGAAGTGGAGCATATTGAAATCATTTATAATAGCAGAAAGCCGGCTGTTACTTCTTTGGTAATCAACGTGCCTGGACCCGTCCCTTATACTTCTAGTAAGGCTATCCCCTACAGGTACAACGCCACAATGTTGGAGAATGGAAAGGAAGTGCCTTTGCCAACTGTACCTTCAGTAGTTAACATTGCAGATGTCAATAGAGTAACAAGGAGTGGTCGAGTCTACCCGACTGTACCACCGAGAGAAAAAGAGGTCTCATTGGAACAACCAGGCTCAAAGGATCCAATTGTGGGGCAATCTGGTGGATCCAATTTGTCCAATTCAGATGAATGTCTAAAGGTGATCAAGAGGAGTGAGTATAAGGTTGCAGATCAGCTCCTGCAAACCCCGTCGAAGATTTCTGTGTTGCAATTGCTGATGAGTTCTGAGGCTCATAGGGAAGCACTCCAGAAGATATTAGAACAAGCGTATGTTGAACAAGATGTGACTATGGAGCAGTTTGACAATATCATTGGTAATATTACTTCATGTGACAATCTGGGTTTTAATGAGGATGATCTCCTAGAGGAAGGAAGGAGACATAACATGGCTTTACATATTTCTGTGAACTGCGGAAATGACTCTCTGTCCAGTGTATTAGTTGATACTGGATCTTCTCTAAATGTGATGCCTAGAACTACTCTATCTAAGTTATCTTATCAAAGACCGCCAATGAGACCAAGTCATGTTATTGTCAAAGCTTTTGATGGGTCAAAGAAAACTGTAATTGGTGAAGTGGATTTGCCAATGACTATTGGATTACAGACTTTTATGATCACATTTCAAGTCATGGACATTCGTGCCGCCTATACCTGTTTGTTAGGGAGGCCATGGATACATGAAGTTGGGGCAGTTACTTCCACTCTGCATCAGAAGTTGAAATATGTTTTTGAGGGAAAAATAGTTATAGTTTGTGGAGAAATAGCCTTGGTGGTGAGTCACTTGTCATCATTCTTGTATGTTGAAGCTGAGGAAGAAATTGGTACGCAGTTTCAAGCTTTGTCTATTATGGGCGAAGGTGTCCAGAAATCCCAGACATCTATGTCATCATTTAAAGACGCGCATCGAGTAGTGAACAGTGGTCATCAGACAGTTTGGGGAAAGGTGTTGTCTTTGCCAGCAAATAGAAATAAGGAAGGTCTTCGTTTCACCAGCAGTTCTGCTCAACAAACTACCAAGAATCAAGGGTTTCCGCTGATTAATGAAGTGTTCCGTAGTGGAGGAGTCGTCCATCATCCTTAGGTTAATGTTGTGTCAGAGGATGAGCTTGAAGGCTACATATCAGATGGTTATGCAAGGTCCTCCATTCCTTACGAAGATTATGAGCCTTATATGGAAGATCCAGGTTATGTTTTAGATGAGTTTGACTATAGCTTTGGATTTTATGCTGTTACCGAGGAAAATTCAGATGGGGATATTCCAGACTTTGTAACCCCAAGCGTTTTGGTTTAAGAACTGGAGTGCGGTTGAAGCCTCTGTTGTCGTTCATATATCTAATTAAAGCATTTGTTTTTAAAATTTTTGCTCTGCCCAAGGCGAAATTGCATTTATTAGGGCTTACTTTTCCCTTTGCTCTGGCCAAGGCAAAGGTGACTTTGTTGGGTGTGTCTCTTTGGTTTTGCTATCATCAATAAATAGTTTTCATTTTCATTTGTGTTTTTTTTATATATATTTATTTACGGTGTTGGAAAATAACAAGTAGCATCTCGCGTACACACACTTTCAACTTTACGAAAAACTTATTAAAAAATCATATCACTTGTGCAGATTGCTACATAAATTACATCATGGGAATAATGATCCACTACCTTCTCCAAATTTTGAGTTTCCTGTGTACGAAGCTGAAGACGAAGAAAGTGATATCCCAGAAGAAATTTCCAGACTGCTTGAGAAAGAAGAGAAAGCTATCCAACCTCATCAAGAGCCGGTGGAAGTAATCAATTTGGGAACAGAAGAAATCCGTAGAGAAGTGAAAATTGGAGCTTTACTCAAGCCTGAGGTGAAGAAACAGTTGATCGTTTTGCTCGGAGAGTTTGTTGATGTGTTTGCTTGGTCATATCAAGATATGCATGGATTAGACACTGCTATAGTTGAACATCGTCTACCTTTGAAACCAGAGTGCCCGCCAGTAAAACAAAAGCTCCGAAGGACTCGACTTGACATGGCTCTAAAGATTAAGGAAGAAGTACAAAAACAGATTGATGCAGGTTTCCTTGTCACTGCCGAATATCCACTCTGGTTGGCTAATATCGTACCTGTGCCGAAGAAGGATGGTAAGGTTCGCATGTGCGTAGACTACAGAGATTTGAATAAGGCCATTCCGAAAGATGATTTTCCGTTACCTCACATTGACATTTTGGTTGACAGTACTGCAAGATATGAGGTTTTCTCCTTTATGGACGGTTTCTCAGGTTACAATCAGATTAGAATGGCTCTCGAGGAATGAGAGAAGGCGTCATTCATCACACCCTGGGGCACCTTTTGTTACAGAGTTATGCCGTTTGGATTAAAGAATGCAGGGGAAACATATCAGAGAGCTATGACTACTTTGTTCCATGATATGATGCACAAAGAGATCGAGGTTTATGTGGATGATATGATAGCTAAGTCGAAGACTGAGGATGATCATGTTAAACATCTGGCTAAGCTGTTTGGTCGTTTAAGGGAATACAAGCTCCGTCTGAACCCCAACAAATGTACATTTGGAGTACGATTAGGGAAGCTTTTGGGATTTATTGTTAGTCAAAGAGGGATTGAAGTCGACCCCGACAAGGTAAAAGCTATCCGGGAAATGCCAGCTCCTACCACCGAGAAACTAGTCAGAGGATTTTCGGGACGTTTGAATTATATCTCTAGGTTTATATCCAACATGACTGCTACATGTAAACCTATTTTCAAGCTTCTGAGGAGAGAACAATGGTATGTTTGGACTAAAGATTGTCAAAGGGCTTTTGATAGCATCAAAGAGTATTTGCTTGAACCACCTATCCTGATACCGCCAGTTGAAGGCCGACCTTTGATTATGTATTTGACTGTTTTGGAAGATTCGATGGGCTGTGTACTCGGTCAACGAGATGAAACGGGAAAGCAAGATCATGTCACTTACTACCTAAGCAATAAATTTACTGATTATGAAACAAGATACACTATGTTAGAGAAGACTTGTTGTGCTTTAGCGTGGGTCGCCAAACGTTTGCGCCAGTATATGTTGAATCACACCACTTGGTTAGTTTCGAAGATGGATCATATCAAGTATATTTTTTAGAAGCCCGCTTTGACTGGGAGAATTGCTAGATGGCAGATGTTGTTGTCTGAATATGATATCGAATACCATACTCAGAAAGCGGTCAGAGGAAGTGTTTTGGCTGATCATTTGGCTCACCAGCCTATTTTGGATTATCAACCTTCAAACGACGACTTTCTCGACGAAGATGTTATGTTTCTAAAGATGAAAGATTGTGAAGAACCCGTACATGGTGAAGGGCCAGAACCCGGATCTCAGTGGGGCTTAGTTTTTGATGGAGCTGTCAACGCTCGTGGAAAAGGGATAGGTGCTGTTATTGTGACTCCTCAAGGGACCCACATCCTCTTTACTTCCAGATTAACATTCAAGTGTACTAATAATGAGGCTGAGTATAAAGCGTGCATTATGGGTCTCGAGGAAGCAATAGACTTGAGAATTAAGAATTTGGATGTGTTTGGTGATTCTGCAGTAGTGATCAACCAAATCACCGGAGAGTGGGTAACTCGACATGATAATTTGGTCCCATACAAAGATTATGCTAGAAGACTGTTACCGTTCTTTGATAGGGTCGAATTTCATCATATTCCTCGTGATGAGAACAGAATGGCAGATGCATTGGCAACTTTGGCCTCAGTGATTTTAGTGAACTTTTGGAATGAGTGTCCTCGGATTGAAGTAAAACGTCTTGACATACCCGCCTACTTCTTTGCCGTCGAGGAGGTTGAAGATGGCAAACCCCGGTACCATGACATCGAAGTTTTCCTTAGAACTCAAGAATATCCTCTAGGAGCCTCCAGCAAGGATAAGAAGACTCTGAGAAGGTTGGCTGGGAGTTTTCTTTTAAGTAACAATGTGTTATATAAACGGAATTTTGACATGGTCTTGCTGAGATGTGTTGACAAACAAGAAGCAGATATGTTGATGACAGAAATTCACGAAGGATCCTTTGGCACCCATGCCAATGGACATGCTATGGCTAAGAAACTTTTAAGAGCTGATTATTATTGGATCACGATGGAATTAGATTGTTACAAGCTTGCTAGAAAATGTCACAAGTGTCAGATTTACGCAGATAAAATTCATGTGCCTCCGACTTTGTTGAATGTTATCTCATCCCCGTGGCCTTTCTCGATGTGGGGAATTGATATGATTGGTATCATAGAGCCGAAAGCGTCTAATGGGCACCATTTCATCTTAGTAGCCATTGATTATTTTACCAAGTGGGTCGAAGCAGCTTCTTACACTAATGTAACCCGACATGCGGTTGTTAAATTTATCAAGAATCAGCTTATCTGCCGATATGGTGTGCCAAGCAGAATTATTACAGATAATGGTTCCAATTTGAATAACAGAATGATGAAAGAATTGTGTGAAGAATTCAAGATAGAGCATTATAATTCTTCTCCTTACAGACCAAAGATGAATGGGGCCGTTGAAGCCGCCAACAAGAATATCAAGAAGATCATTCAGAAAATGGTTGTTACTTACAAAGATTGGCATGAAATGCTCCCGTTCGCCTTGCACAGGTATCGTACGACGATACGCACATCGACTGGGGTAACTCCATTTTCACTTGTCTACGGTATGGAAGCAGTACTCCTGATAGAAGTCGAAATTCCTTCTATGAGAATTTTGATGGATGCAGAGTTATCAGAAGTTGAATGGTGCCAGAACAGATATGATCAGTTGAACTTAATTGAAGAAAAGAGAATGGCGGCACTATACCATGGACAGTTGTATCAGCAAAAGATGAAGAAGGCATTCGACAAGAAAGTTCAACCCCGTGTATTCAAATAAGGCGACCTCGTGCTCAAGAAGATTCAGTATTTCCTCACTGATGTCAGAGGAAAATGGGCCCCGAACTATGATGGACCGTACGTGGTGAGAAAGGTTTTGTCAGGAGGTGCTCTGATGTTAGCAACAATGGATGGAGAAGAGATCACTCGCCCTGTGAATGCAGATGCTGTCAAGAAGTATTTTGTTTAGAACTCGGGGAGTTCTCGTTAACTTAGGGAAAGCAAGTTATTATTCCCTTGATGTAATCTCTATTATTTTCCAACATTGTAATACTGGGGTCACGCCTTTCTGCGGACCATCATTCAATAAAGTTTTTCATTTATCAAAATCTTTATTCTTGATAGCAAAATCCAAATTGATTTGAACCTTTTTCACTACTTCGTGTTTTACTCGGTATATGAATAACAAAAGGATGACCATGGACGTTTATTTCATCCATGGAAGAATGTCAATCATATATGATGCCGCAAGCAAAGGATATTTATTTTATCCAGAGACGAGGTTTGTTTACAGGTGGTACGAAGTCTGTGGAGATTTGGCTTGAGTACCCTTCTGCTTGAGACGTTTATTTTCGCTCTCCTAGTTTGTCAGCATACGCATAGCACATAGATCGATAGCATGGCATGCGCATCTTGTTGCATCTTTTTGTTGTTTGTTTTATTCCATCTCTCTAGCCGTGGTTACCCCTAAGCCTTTGGATGTGTCTTATCCCTCCAAATAGAGTTGTCAGCCCTAGGCAGAAAGAGCACAATGTTTCTACTTCCCCCATGAAGTTCAATTCTCGTTGAAGACGGCTATTCCAGTACATTCCATTTGAGTTCATACCTCAATGGTCGAGTCTTGCTTGAAATTTTCCTTTCGGCTACTTCCCGAATGGAACTTCGGTCCTTGGCAATCACAATGTGGGTAACGTCCAACTTTCGGATTTGGATTAAGTGTGCATTTATTTTGCGCTCTATTCCCCAGGAATAATATTTTCAAAGAATCTTCATGAAGACAGATATTTCCCCAACGGTATCACAAGTTTTCTTAACCATCTATGTTTGGACTATAAACATCTCTTTATTTGAGCAATTCGTTTTGACTACGATCTTATTCAAAACGACAAACGACTGTTTTTACAAGACACTTATCTTTGTTTGAGAATTCCCACTACAAATATTTCTCTTCAGTTGAGAATCTACAATGATATAAATTTTTACAGCTACAGCGAAGGTACTCCCCAGGAATATATTCCCCAGTGAGTTCATTACACAAGATTAATTCCATCAAGTAACATCTTCCCCGAGAAGTCGAGGAAGTTTGCCACATTAGTCTCTCTTTATTTGAGAAGACATGCTTTACGAATCAACCGGCTTACATCTCTTCTGAAGATCCCCGGTAAAGTTTTACAATCTCCAGTACATTATGGCTCACAGCCAAGAAATGCTACGTCTGCAAACTACAACGATTCTACAATCTACAATGGCATTTACAACCCCTGTAAAGATGCTCTCACGAGTTTTCATCACTCCAGGTAGAGACTGAGACCAGCTCATGATTCCCATATCATGACGCTCGGGGAGGTTCTACACCAGAGACTGAGACCAGCTCATGATTCCCATATCATGACGCTCGGGGAGGTTCTACACCAGAGACTGAGACCAGCTCATGATTCCCATATCATGACGCTCGGGGAGGCTCTACACCAGAGACTGAGACCAGCTCATGATTCCCATATCATGACACTCGGGGAGGTTCTACATCAGAGACTGAGACCAGCTCATGATTCCCATATCATGACGCTCGGGGAGGTTCTACATCAGAGACTGAGACCAACTCATGATTGCCATATCATGACGCTCGGGGAGGTTCTACATTTTACTAATTCGAGTTGGATTTCAAAAAGGGGGAAAGTAGAATACAAAACAAAGCTAATTTGTGTCCCGACCAAGAAACTTCATTTTGGACTATTACCGACCACGTTTTGGTAGTAAATCTATCCTTCGATCCCAAATTTCTCGCCTACTGTTAAAACATCGTACTCTTGGTGTATGTGCTACGCTTTTATACGTTTGGAGATTCCCCGTTGCTGGTTGTTTCATGTCCCCTTGGAGTCTCGCTCCGTTGAGTCTGCTAATCCTTTGTTTCTCGCGTGTTGTGTCTAATCCTTCTTCCCTGTGACATCATCCCCTCACAGGACTGTCTACCTGGCATTTCCATATCACTGTATATCATTTGCATTTGGTGGTATCTTAGGGCTAAAAATTCATGCAATGTTTGTATTTAAATTCCTCCTATCTCGTCGAGATGAAGATTCCAATCTCCATATCTCCGGATAGAAGAAATTTAAATAGGGGCATCTGTCGCACCCAAATTTTTGACTTTAAGATCCCACCTTCTTCGTTTGGCGCGTTATTTTTACCCTTATATGTGTGGTTATTATGACTGACGAACGTGCGCAGATGTATCAAATTCAAGAAGAGACGACACTCATAATCCAATCCTTCCGGACATGGCATGACAAAGACACGGGGAAATGCTTGGCAATGTTTGGTTAGCATGTATGGAATATCATCACCAACTCAAGACTTCTTAATTGGTTACAACAATGTCTTTGTTTCCCAACAACAACAGGCAACTTTTACAAGCAATAACAACAAGGATTTTAGCGCTCGCAAGCAACGGCGGCAAGCCCGTGTTTCAACAAACAGCGGTAACAACAGTGCAGAAGGCATAGTAAGTAGTACACCACATCAGTGCAGAAGCATGACAAGCACCAACAGTCCTAGCTTACAGTTCAGACATAGTGTCATCATCACCGTTTCAAAACCTTCCCCAGCAACAGCAGGCAACATAAGTATCAGCTAGTAACAACATAGCATCAACATATTCTCGTCTACAAGTAACAACAACCATGTCAGTTCAACAGCAGCAACAAGAGCAATAACAGCATTAGCAACAACAATATTAATAGCATCAGTTCACAACTGCAATTTCACCCACAGTCTGGCGCTCAGGTAACACATCATTGGGGAAAGGCTCGAGTAGCCAGGAGGATAACGAGAAGCCATCGTCAACTCCCTACCGACTCAAGAGCGTCAACGGAAATTCGAAAACAACAAGAGGCAACCACAATTCCCAGCTTAGACACAATGTCGTCATTGCCGTTTCAACCCTACATCAGCCACAGCGTAAGACAAGCGGCAAAAGAAACCAAGTCACAAAGTCAACAAAGAATTTTACAAATCAATACGAGAAGAGGAAAGATTATAACTTCCCTAATCAAAGCCCATTACAAAATCAGGTTCATCAACATATAGAAGTCAAGTTCTGTTTACGAGAATAGAACACGGAGGGAATTAACAACACCACGACCTGGCCCTGTTATCAGCGTACTACCCCTACATGTTGAGACCACTATAATCATAACCTCAACAGCGTGCAAAGCCTATCCCACCAAAACGCTTTGGAACATCTCTGCACACAAAGAAAAGACAATTAAAGTGAACACAATTCGAAGTGACACTCCTAAACTGTCAAGCTGTGGAATTCGCTCAGTGACGCCAATTAGCAGCAGTAGAGCTACAAAGTTAGGAGCTTCCTGAATGACAAAACGAGATAACAAGATTAGCTTACAATGGTAACCAGTAATTAAGACCAAAACGCTCGAGAATCTCCGGGATTACCTCCTGCAAACAAGAGGATAGGCTTATTTCAACACCATTGAAAAACATATATCTTTTAGACCACAAAGCTACCAGCTCGAACAAGCGAAGATAAATTTGCAAAAGTTCAAACAATGAAGCTTTGGGCTCACCAACTATTACCGCAAACCACTTCGGGCTGTTAGTTCTCCTGGCCCAGAATCCTTTTGTTATTCACATCTGCCAAGCCAGAAATCAGAGTTAGTAAACCAATCGAGGAATATACCCCATCCGAAACCAGAAGCCCATTAGAGGATATCCGTTTGAAAGAAGTCCAACTCAAAACAATCAACAAATTTTTGAAATCTGGACAGATAAAGGCATTAAAGCGTGATTGGCAAAATATTGGATTGAGATTTCTTTCATTAACAGCCATTGAACAAAATCAGTTAAAAAGAGAAAGTTTTCAAATCTAACCAACACCAAAAAGGAAGGCTCAATCAGGCATCCAAACATCTTAATCAGTTTTTAAAACGCAAATTCCCCTTTGAGCCTATAAAAGGGAGGGATTCAAAGGGAAAATCACCAAGAATCATCACAAGAAAATCCTAAATTTCGTAACCTAAAAGAGTGAAGGAGAAGACGTATCTATTTCAATCCTCGGAGCAAACTTTTGGTGCCGGCGTCGCTCTGACCTTTGTCGTCTCGAACTCGCCGCCATCGCCACCGAGCCCTCGTCATTTCTGGGTAATTACTTGTTTAGATCCACTTGATGTTTTGAGTTTTTTGGTTTACAGGTCCACCATTGAAAGAACGAAGGAGAAGATCGAAGCAATGAAAGAACGAAGGAGAAGATCGAAGCAATGAGAGAAACGGGGAGAGAGGGAGGCTCGCGGCGGAACATAGAGGATGATTGGGGTCTAGGGTTTTCGGTTCCCTTTATTTTTCTTAATTGTAATATAATCATGTGCCTATCACACACAACACTCACCACACATGTAACACCCATTTTAATTATTTAGTCACTTTATTATTATTTTAAAAATTATATGTTGGTGTGCCCTTTGGTGGGGGTGTATTTGATGATGTTTGGTGGGTGTCCCTAATGTGGGAGGACTATTGGTGATATTTTGGTGTGAAATATAGTAATATAAAAATAATAGTAACATTGGTGGGGGTGTTATTATTATTATTATATTTATTATATTTGTTACTATTATTAATATTATTATTATTTTGGTGAAATAATAATATTAGTATTATTATATTATTATTATATTATTTTTATTAATATTATTATTATTATTGGTGTGATAATATTATTATTATTATAATTATAATTATTGTTGGGTGTATCACTATTATTATTATTATGTTGAATATTACTATAATATTATAATAGTATTATATTATATTATATTATTATTATTATTATAATGATTATTATAATTATTATTATTAGAATTATTATTGGGAATATTAGTGGTTGGAATAAGTAAAATAAGAGGTGAAAGGGTTATTGGGAAGTTAGAATGGAAATATGAAAAGTCACGATAGAAACCGTGAGGAAGGAAATATGAAGGGGTAGCAAGGAGATATTAGAAAAGTTGGAATGGAGAGGAAAGGGATTACCATAGGCGTGGGATATTGGTGTGGTAATAATAATAGTATTATTATTATTATTATTATTACTATTATTATTATTAGTGTTATTATTATTATTATTATTAAAAGTATTATTATGATTATTGGAGAGATAATAATATTATTATTATTGTTATTATTAATAGTATTATTATTATTAAGATTATTATTATTATTATCATTATTATTATTATTAGAATTATTAATATTATTATTATTATTATTATTATTATTATTATTATTAATATGTGGTATTATTAATATTAGTAAGATTATATTAGTATTATTATTATTATTAAGATTATTAATATTATATTATTTTATTAGTTATTATTATTGGGATTAGAATAATTAAAAAGGGAAATAGAATATGAGGGGTTAGGAGAGTTACGATACATTTTAGAAAATTGAGAAAAAAGAGCGATAGAAAGAGAGAAGAGGAAAGAACGAGGAAAGTGAAAAAGAACGAAGGAAAAAGGGAACGAAGAACGGAAGAGGAAGGAGAAGGCCAAGAGACCAATTCTAGGAGGAATTCTATCGATCGACCAATTGTCAAGGTAAGGGGGGAGAAATTTGATTGGGAATGGTTTATACATGTATAGGGTAGAGGGGATTCCTTAACCCCGTAGGAATTTATCGTTATATAAAGTTTTATATTGGCATGCTATGATTATTGTTGATGTTGGGGGATTGATGAATGCTGATGATGCATTTTGGGGTATATATATATATATATGGTGATGATGTTACTGTAGTATTGATCCATTTTGTTGGATTGTTGATGTTACTGTAGTGTTGATAGTAACTAGGAATATAAAGCTGATGAGATTATGTGTTGTTACCGTAGTGTTGGCAATGACCGTGATTATAGCTTTGGGAAAAGTTATGTGTTGTTTCCCTATAGCGTCGTTAATGACTATGGTTAGGACCTTGGTGAGATTCAGAGTGACTCTGAAATGTCGGTAATGTACCGTAATATCGGTTCTAGAGTAGAAATTATAGGATAATTGGTAAGTATAATATCTATTGGCATGTTTGTGATTGTGGATTGATGTTGATGAATTATTGATTTTGGTGTATAGGCTGAGGTGTTGGTTTAGGGAGGTTCTGAGTAACCTCAGAGACTTTTGGTGAGATGTCTGAATTGGTCTCGTGTGATCCTTCTAGCCTTGCTGTAGTGTGAAAATGATGAGTATGGGATATAACTTGTGTACTTGGGGATAGTACGCGTTTCCCTTAATATTGTTGGTGAGCAATTAGTAATGTATATGTGTGTAGTGATTAGTAGGATCGTGTATCCCCGAGTGGGGGGGGGGGGACGTAGTTATATCCGGTGTGATAGTATGAATTCGTTTACTATCTGATTGATTTATATGGTGTTGGTGTAATATATCTATACATATGCATTGTTGTATGATGATATGATCAGGAGGATCGTGTGCACTTAGCGTGCCAGAATATAATAATTATGCATTGGTGTCTTGCATATCATGGTGTTTTGGTGGGATGAATCATGTCTCAGGAGGAGCGTAAGTGATTCATCCGTACTCCTTTGTGGAGAATGGTGGGGGATAGATCATGTCTCAGGAGGAGCGTAAGTGATCTATCCAGGTTCGATTGAATGAACCAATGAGTCGGTACCGCATGCATGGTGTTGAGTTGCATAATTGCATTATAATATGTTATATTGTAATTTGAACAGTAGGTTCGTTATATGGTGTTGTTGGGGTGAATAATTGATGTGTTGGTGTGTTTTACTGCCTTATTACATGTATTACATTACCATTATATTTTTGATCATGATTTCTCACCCCTTTGCTGTTGTTGTGTCTGTGCTTCTCCGGAAGTACAGATAATCCAGGTACTTAGCTAGCTTGGATTATGGTGTGACAGTCGAGTCTAGGATGCTCTGATACGTAGCACGGGACTTGGGCGCTTTTATTTGTTTTATGAAGAACTTATATTTTATTTTCCTGTGAACGTATCAAACTTTTATTGGGTTTTATATTTAATATTCCGCTGTATTTGGAGAAAAACCTTTTTATAAGGAAACGTTGTTTTCATGTGATATCCCACTTGGAAAATTGGAACTCTGATTTTGTTTATTTATAATGTTTATTAATTTAATTGATTTTGGGAAGTGGGGTGTTACAACACACACCACTAACCATCACTTAATCCCCCATTAACCCTTAATTAACCTCATTTATCCACTAATTAATTAATTAACTTAATATAATATTAACCTTTTTTATTTAAATAATTAACCAACTAATTAATTAGTTAATTTCTCATTTTTTTATTGAACTAATTTTATTTTTTTTCAAATTAATCTTTTTTAAAATTAACTTAATTTACCTTTTTTTTTCGCCACTAATCTAGTTACCTTTTTATTCAATTTATTTAAATGTTTTATTTCTATCCCTTTTGATATTTTATCCAACTCAACATTTATTTAAATAAAAAAATGTATTTTGTTCAATTATTAATAAAGCCTTTTTATAATAAATAAAAAACTTTTATAACCTGCTATTTTATTTAATAAGGAATAATTTCATGATTTGATTACATTCACTTGTTAAACTAAATTAATAATATAAGAACCTTCTTAAATCACTTATTTCTAACTAGCAATTAAATTAATTCACATCTAAGATCTTTTGCTAATTAAAATAAATTAACTTTTTTTAAATGAACTTCAATCAATAAATTCAACTTTTATTAGGATTAATATAATTAAGTAACCAATTCACCCTTTAATATAATTCTTATAAGATCAACCCCTTTAAATTAATAAAATAAAATCAATTCGACTAAAAAACAATCAACATCGTAAAGTAATCCAATCGTGCATGCTTCCGCACATTCACGTACACAATTCACATACTCACCTAGCGCTTTTATACGTTCGTGTATGGATTTAATTATCTTCCCTTTTACATCTTCAGCAATTTACATTATCGTATTTACTTTTCTCGCATCGCATTCCGTCCGAAGGAAAAACCTACACATGATTCAACGCTTGTGTGTAGTGCACATCATTTGCATCATAATCCCTATAATCCTTGATCCCATTCAAGTCAATCACTTAAGATAGATCCTACCACATAAGGCGTACCCTTGTCTTTGTCTTTATCTTTACAACTTAGACAAACACAAACAAAATAACTCAACAAATATTCAAACACAATAGAGAAATAGATGTTAATCATCTTAAGCGAGATAGAATCTCCCCCCATAACAATACAATCAATATGTAGAGACTTTGCCTTAAGAGAGATAGAGGCGTACTCGTCGATCAATATCCGAGTACTTGAGCCCTTCTCTTAAGACGATGCAAAGACTATTTTCCTACAATTTGTGGCGGTTAAATCTCCCTTAAAATGATAACTCATCTCTTCTCCTAAAATCAATCAATCAAGTACCCTAAACCCGTAGGAACTTTGACCACAATCAAAGAACTTCTCAAACCCTTTAGGGGAACTACAGATATTCTGATTCCACTCCCGTAAGGATATGTAGGCATAAGATGCGATATCTTATCGAGTATACTTAGATATAAACCCCTAGGTCTTTTAACCATTAAGCAGATAACCCATAGCAATAAACAAACATAAAACAAGAGGTTCCTGTAGAGTACTACAGAAACTTAGGATGCTAGCACCTTCCCTAAGTTTAACCAACCCCCGAACCTATAACTCTCTAAACCTTGCATTTGTATTGCATTGTGGGAATTTCAATCTTTATCCCTTCCTTTGGACAAATCAAAGTTCGGTTGCAAAAATGAATTAAAGATTCAAACTAATCAATAGTTTGGTATCTGATTTTCACCGCGACAATAGGATCATCAAGGAACATCAAAGGTCATAATATCATAAATTACACAAGATTGTCACATAAACTTTATCAAGGAAACATCAAAAGTCATAACATCATAAATTACACCAAATTATCTCATAAATGCAAATGCAACAAGACTCATGCATGTGGTACCAATCATCACAGCTCGATGGACACTGGGCCATCAATCCTCCATAGATCCCCATCAATAGGATAGATTATACTCGAGAACTGGAGCACATCAAAATACTTCACATCTGCACAATGAGACTGAAGCCGAAGAAATCAAGGTCCTGAACCGAAGTCCGGATGCACATGAATGCATGATGCAGACGTCAATAATCATCCTCATAATAACATCATAGGTGCATCATCATTCATCAAAATCATCATAAATCATGTCATCATAGAATCATCAAAACTCATGGAAATATCATCATAACGCATCATCATTACTCATAGGAATCATCATTATACAATCATGTATTAATCTCATCGGAATCATAGTTATACTCATGCTAATTCATCATACAATTACGTATTCAATCTCATAAAAATATTAGACAATCAATTATTTTATTTATACTATGTTATAGCCATGTTCATCATTTTTCCAACACTTCGAATAGGGGTCAAAACGGACTTACGGATCAAAAGTTACGTCCAAAACGATTTCGACCGAAAACATAATCAGTCGTGACGAACAACATGTAGAATTTTATGCATTTTTCACCGTTGGATACCTTCTGAATCTCCGATTTCAATTCCGTAAAAACCTAAATTCTCAGAAAATTACAACTCATCCAATACTATAATTAATTCAAGTAAGTCTACAATTTTAACACAATTAAACCATTACAACTTTCCACATTCACAGGGTTTTGATTAATCTTTACAATAGTTCTCATAAAGCCCTTTACCCTACAGGGTTGAACAAATGTCAAACCAGATCTTTGGCCATGAAGGCCCAATTTTCTTTAACCCAAATCCACCTCGAATCTAAGGCCATCAGTTTAAAACTCTTAAGACTCTTACACCTTAGAAAGGCAACAATAATACAAATGCTCACAAAACCTTCTATCCTTAAACCCTTAAATCGACTTTAAATACATTGAAAACACATATTGAAAACAATGAATGCAATACTCCCCATACCTTTAATTTCCGACTCTAATCCTTTCTCTTTGATTCATGGGAACCTTGCAAACCTTTTGCCTCAATCCTCTTCCTCAGAGCTTTGGCCTCTATTTCTTTCCTTTTCACGGTCTAACAAGAATGAATCATAATTCCCTCAAAATCCCTTTTTGTTAAACCTAACTTTGAGCCTATAAATTGGGCTTTCCAATATTACTCTCACTAACTCCTCCTCAATTGTCTAATTTTCCCTTGGTTAACTTATATTTATTTAAATTAACAATAATACCAATATATTCATATTATATACTATTATTTAAATAAATAACCTAAAATCCATAATTCTCAATATTTCACACCAACCACCGAAAATCACCAAAAATACGAATATTCATATTTAAATAAATTAAATAAATATTCCAATAAATTTGGGGTGTTACAAATATCCCTACTTAAAAGAAATTTCGCACTCGAAAATTACCTAAAGGAATCAGAGTCGGATACAACCCCCTCATATGATCTTCACGCTCCCAAGTCCAACTTTCTCTAGCTGGTCCTCCCCACAATACCTTAACAAGGCAATCTCTTTACCTCACAGTTGCTTCACTTCTCGTTCATCAATCCGAACTGGCAATGCCTTAACAGTCAAATTATCTCTCACTTGTACATCATCCATCTGAGTCACATGTGATGGATCTAGAATGTACTTCCTCAACTGAGACACATGAAACACATCATGAAATTCGCAAGCAACGACGGTAAAGAAATCTAATATATTACTTTCCCCACCCTCTCAGAAATCTGATACAGACCAACAAAATGCGATGTGACCTTTCGAGACTTCAAAGCTCGACCAACACCAGTTACCAGCGTAACTCTCAAAAACATGTGATCTCCCTCTTAGAACTCAAGTGCTTATCTCCTCTTATCATGGTAACTTTTCTGACGACTCTGCAAAACTTTCATCTTTTCTTGGATCATCTTGATCTTTTTAGTCGTCTCTTGCACGATCTCAGGTCCGAGTATAGCACTCTCGCCTGACTCATACCAACACAAAGGAGTCTTACATCTCCTACCATACGATGCCACATACGGTGCCATTCTGATACTAGAATGGTAATTGTTATTGTAGGTAAACTCAATCAACGACAAATGACTATCCCATGACCCACCTTGATCTAATACGCAAGCTCTCAGCAAATCCTCTAAAGATTGGATAGTTCTCTCTGCCTATCCATTCGTCTATGGATGATAGGCAGAACTCAACCTCAACTTAGTACCCAAAGATGTCTGTAAACTCTCCCAGAACCTCGATGTAAATCTCGAATCTCTAAAAGACACAATACTACAAGGAATACCATGTAGTTTCACAATCTCATCAATATACAATTCGGCAAGCTTCTACAACGAATAATTGATCCTCATCGGTATAAAATGAGCCGATTTGGTCACTCTATCGACAATCACCCAAATTGAATCATATCCCTTCAAAGTCTTTGATATACCTATCACAAAATCCATAGAAATTCTATCCCATTTTCACTTTGTAATATTCAACGGTTGTATCAAACCCAATGGTCTTTGATGTCAATCTTCTACTTCTGACGAGTCAAACAAGCATACTCAAACTCTGCAACTTCTTTCTTCATTCATGCTCGCCGAAACAATTTCCTCAAATCCTGGTGCCTCTTCGTAGCACCATGATGGATACTCAATCTACTTCGATGTTTTTCCTCAAGAATACCCTTTTTCAGCTTAACAATATCTGGAATATAAACTTTATCACAACATCTCATGATGCTATTTTCATTAGTCTGAAACTCAGTTCTTCGATTCTAATTCATTAAATTCCACCGGTCTACCAACTCAAATCAGATTTCTGGCCTTCTCGAATCTCATTAAGAATACCATTAGTAAGCTTCAACATACCAAGCTTAACTCCATAATAAATCTCTTCCCAAACCAACTCATATAACGAAATTGTTCAATCAGTTCTAACTCCCTTACCATCATCATCGACATATGCAAAGATTTCCTACTCAATGCATCAGCTACCACGCTTGCTTTACTCAAATGGTAATTCCAACCAAAATTATAATCCCTCATAAGTTTCAACCATCTCCTCTGTCTCGCATTCAAATATTTCTGATCAAAGAGATAATTCAAGCCCTTATTATCACTAAACACTTTAAATCTCGAACCAAACAAATAATGCCTCCAAAGCTTTGACACAAACACAACAACAACCCTCTTTAAATCATGTGTCAGATAATTCCTCTCATGCACTTCAAGTTGCCTTGAAGCATAAGCTAAAACTTGATGATGTTGCATTAACACACCTCCCAATCTCATCAATGAAGCATCACAATATACAACAAATGGTTCTGTCGGATTCGGAAAAATTAAAGCATAAGCTGATGTCGGCCTTCTCAAAAGCTCTTGAAACTTTATTCACACTTTGCATTCAAAAAAAAGTTTGAACCTTCCTAGTCCACCGCGCTAACGACAAAGGTAACTTGGAAAATCCTTCAATGAATTTTCAGTAATAATCTGCCAACCCAAAAACCTGTAATCTCAAAAACAGATTTTGGAGCTTCCCATTGCGATACAACTTTGACCTTCGACAGATTAACTTCAATACCTCTACTCAAAATCACATGGCTAAGGAACCTCACTTCCTTCAACCAAAACCCACACTTTGATAGTTTCGCACAAAACTGCTTCTCTTTCAACACTGATAACACAACTTTCCGATGCTCAACATGATCCTCTTCACTCTTCGAATATATCAAAATATTATCAATGAACACAACCACCAGCTTATCCAAATAAGGATGGAAAATCCTATTCATATACTCCATAAATACACATGGTGCATTAGTCACACCAAATGGCATGACAGAATACCCATACTATCCATACTTCGCTCTAACAGTGGTCTTCTGAATATCTTCAGCCTCCACACGAATATAATGATAACCAGATCTCAAATCTATCTTACTGAACACATTTGCAACAACCAACTGATCCATCAAATCATCAATCCTAGGAAATGGATACTTATTCTTGATAGTCACCTTGTTCAATTGTCTATAATCCACACAAATCCTCATAGAACCTCCTCTCTTCTTAACCAATAAAATTGGTGCACCCCACAGTGACACACTCGAACACATGAATCTCTTCTCAAGAGGATCTTTAAGTTGACTCTTCGACTTCTTCGATTCTGATGTAGACATACGATATGGAACCACCATTATCGGACTAGTTCCAGGAACTAAGTCAATCGTAATCTCATCAGGAAAAAATTCCGGACAATCACAATCAATTGGCAAACCACCAACTTCCCCAATTTTACTAACACTCGAAGTTCCCATCAAAATAAACCTTTCAGCACCATCCTACACCGACTCATCGGGACAATTTGTAAGCACTTAGCTTAACCAAAAACAAATCGTTGCACACACCCTCCAAGCTTGTAAGATACGTCTATCCCATCCAACATGACCTCGTCTACTATCAACAAGAAATTAAGGGTGGTCAGTTATTTAATTTGTGAATAGACAACTGAAAATCATGATGGAGCATAAACCAACTTTACCAAACTATAAGAGCGTTCAATGACACACTGAGCCACCACTCCACACTTGAAGCATCTTGGAGAAGCATAATCTTCTCCCCCACTTGATTCAATCCTACTCCTGCAGACAAGGTTAAAAACAAATGTGTACCAATAGTATTTTCACACACATGTCGCATACTAGGGAACAAATAACATTAGACAACTTGGTCAGACGGACCGACCTGCTCTGATACCACTAATGTAACACCTTTTTCTACCCCACATTTAAAGGAAAAATATTCACGTTTACTAGAGTAAAATATTAAACTCAATAAAAATCACCTCGAAAGGCGTACATTTACCAATAAATCAAATATAGGTCAAGGCTCCGTTAACAACGGGTTTTCCCAAAAGATATCAAAAATTGCTCAAAAGGCAGTGAAACTCAAAAAGGCATAATCCAAAGTTTTCCTTGTACAAAAACATAACCAAAATAACAAAAGTTAAATAAAACATGGTTTAACTCAAAGACCCCAACCCGATGTTACACTATCAGAGCAAGACCCTCTAAGTTACCCAAAATGGCCAAGAACTCAAAACTCCTAAAAGATCCTCGATGGCATCCACGGCTAAACCTGGTCATCTGCTTGTTACCCACGTGGAGGCAACACTCAAACAAGCAGGGCGAGTAAAACTATTCATAATAATCAATATCCGAATCAATATATAAAACGGCTTCATTTTCATATTAAGCATCATCATATTCATCAAGAAACATCAAGGCCACAACATCATAAATTACTCAAGATTGCCTCATAGGGTCATCAAGGAACATCAACGGTCATAATATCAAAAATTACTCAAGATTGCCTCATAGGATCATCAAGGAACATCAAAGGTCATAAAATATCATAAATTACTCAAGATTGTCACATAGAGTTTATCAAGGAAACATCAAAAGTCATAACATCATAAGTTACACCAAATTATCTCATAAGCGCAAATGCAACAAAACTCATGCATGTGGTACCAATCATCACAGCTCGATGGAGACTGGGCCATCAACCTTCCATAGATCCCCATCAATAGGATCGATTCTACTCGAGAACTGGAGCACATCAAAATACTTCACATCCGCATAATGGGACTGAAGCCAAAGAAATCAAGGTCCTAAACCGAAGTCCGGATGCACACGAATGCATGATGCACACGTCAATGGTCATCCTCATAATAACATCATAGGTGCATCATCATTCATCAAAATCATCATAAATCATGTCATCATAGAATCATCAAAACTCATGGAAATATCATCATAACTCATCATCATTACTCATAGGAATCATCATTATACAATCATGTATTAATCTCATCGGAATCATAGTTATACTCATGGTAATTCATCATACAATTACGTATTTAATCTCATAAAAATATTAGAGAATCAATTATCTTATTTATACTATCTTATAGCCCTGTTCATCAGTTTTCCAACGCTTCGAACGGGGGCCAAAACGGATTTACAAATCAAAAGTTACGTCCAAAACGATTTCGACCGAAAACATAATCAGTCGTGACGGACAGCATGTAGAATTTTATGCATTTTCACCATTGGAGACCTTCTGGATCTCCGATTTCAATTCTGTAAAAACCTAAACTCTCAGAAATTTACAACCCATCCAATACTATTATTAATTCAGGTAAGTCTACAATTTTAACACAATTAAACCATTACGACTTCCCACATTCACAGGGTTCTGATAAATCTTTACAATAGTTCTCATAAATCCCTTTACCCTACAGGTTTGAACAAATATCAAACCATATCTTTGGCCATGAAGGCCTAATTTCCTTTAACCCAAATCAGCTTCAAATCTAAGGCCATCAGTTTAAAACTCTTAAGACTCTTATACCTGAGAAAGGCAACAATAATACAAATGCTCACAAAACCTTCTACCCTTAAACCCTTAAATCGGCTTTAAATACATTGAAATCACATATTGAAAATAATGAATGAAATACTTCCCATACCTTAATTGCCGACTCTAAGCCTTTATCTTTGATTCGTGGGAACCTCCCGAACCTTTTGCCTCAATCCTCTTCCTCAGAGCTCTGACCTCTATTTCTTTCCTTTTCACGGTCTAACAAGAATGAATCCTAATTCCCTCAAAATCTCTTTTTGTTAAATCTAACTTTGGACCTATAAATTGGGCTTTTTAATATTACCCTCACTAACTCCTCCTCAATTGTCCAATTTGCCCTGTTAACTTATATTTATTTAAATTAATAATAATACCAATATATTCATATTATATACTATTATTTAAATAAATAACCCAAAATTCATAATTCTCAATATTTCACACCAACCACCGAAAATCACCAAAAATATGAATATTCATATTTAAATAAATTAAATGAATATTCTAATAAATTTGGGGTGTTACATAAACCAGTTATGTTTTTATTATCAACCACATCACGAAATCAGCCCCAACCGTCAGACCAACCAGTCTTTAATACATGCAAAGCATCTTTTAATGAAGAAATGGGAAACCTATTCTTCTTAACATATTTATCATCGACGGAAAGAGCTTGGAACGGAGTTCCAACAGTTTCGTCGGCATCAACATACGTAAAGGATGAAATATGGCTCATCAACAATGCTTGTTCGCCTCCAACAATTACTAGCTTGTCATTCTAAACAAATTTCAATTCTTATAAAGAGTCGAGGTCACCACCCCAGCTTCATGAATCCATGGCCGGCCAAGTAGACAACTATAAACAGGACGAATATCCATTACTTGGAAAGTAATTTGGAAGAGGCATGGTCCTATTTTGATTGGAATATCAACCTCTCCAATCACATTTTTTCTAGATCCATCAAGAGCTTTAACCACAACGTCGTTATACCTCATAGGAGCACCTTGGTACGAAAGCTTCGATAAAGTAGACTTTGGCAACACATTCAAGGAAAAGCATGTATCAACCAACACATTAGAAAGTGCATCTTCTTGACATTTCATAAAAATGTGTAAAGTCAAATTGTGATTTCTCCCCTCCTCGGGTAACTCCTCATCACATAAACTCAAATTATTGCATGCTGTGAGGTTGAAAACAATGCCATCAAATTGATTAATAGTCATATCATGCTCAACATATGCTTGTTCCAACACCTTCTGCATAGATTCCCTATGAGCCTCATAATTCATCAATAGGGACAACACTGAAATCTTAGACGGGGCGTGTAAGAGTTGATCTACCACATTTTAGTCACTCTTCTTGATCAATTTCAACATCTCATCTTCATAAGTCTTCTTATTCAAACCACTTGAATGACCAGAGATATCAACAACATTCTCACTCTGGGTTGTTTCCCAACATCAGCATTATCTACCTTCTTTGGAAGGTCAGAAGCATAGACACGACCACTTTGGGTCACCCTACTAACATCAATAATGCTTACCACAGAAGACAAATAAAGAATAGACACTTCCTTACCATCCTCTACTATGGTAGCATTGTATTTATACGGAACAACCTTGTCAAATTCATATGGTACTGCACCAGGAAAATGAATAACCAAAGGTGTAACTCTGGATTTCCGACTATCATAAGAGATAACAACTCGTTCAGGCATGTTAAAGTGTGGCACAATAACATTCACATTGTTCTCATATTCATCTCTCTTTGCAGTGACCTCAATCAAGTTCTGATCCATCATCCCTTGAATGTCCCTCTTCACTATCACACAACCACGCGGGTTCATATAACATATAGAACAGGTTACATAATCATGATTGATATCATGGTACTCACTCAAAAGTGCATGCATTTCCACAAGCGATCTTCGAACCCAACAGATATCATAAATCTTGAATGTACCAGGATAACCTTGAACCGTATTGACATCTGTCTTACCATGGTTGGGCAATGGGTTCGTTTGTATATTAAGATTGGTGTCTTCGAAAGTCAAAACTTTATACTTCCATCTTTAATGGATAATAATTGTCGGTGTCATGCCCAGCTCCACCCTGATGGAAAGCGCAATGAGCCTCAGGCTTATACTACCACGGCGAATCTTTTGGAGCATCAGGTGGTGCACGGGTCTGAACAAGATTCTTTAAAATCAAACCAAGAAGAAGTTCGGAGTAGGTCATCGAGATTGGATCAAAGTATTTCTAAAAATGGCCATGTTGATTATTCTGTTGGTGAGAGCTTTGTTGGGCAGGAGCTGCTTGAACAATAGGAGTTGAATGAATAACAGGCGTAACAGATGTAACATGTTGCTGATAATTGTCTCTATTACGAGGTTTTCTATATTTCTCTTGAGAAATGGCATTGCTTTCTACTTCTTTCTTCTTGGCAAGTCCTCCACCATATTTATTGGAACTTCCAGTAGAATTACCATCTTGTGAAGAACGTCCTTCACGGACACCTACTTCCAATCTCATCCCAATATTTACCATCTCAGTGAAGTCACTTGGGGAACTAGCAATCATACGCTCATAATAAAAAGGACTCAGAGTTTTCAAGAAGATTTTGTTCATCTCTTTTTCTTCTAAAGGAAGATTAATCTTAGCAACGATCTCGCGCCACCTCTTCGTGTATTCTTTGAATGTCTCCTTATCTTTCTGAGTCATCGCTCGAAGCTGGTCATGATCAGGAGCCATATCCATATTATACTTATACTGTTTTACAAAAGCCTCACCCAAATCTTCAAAAGTGTGAATTCGAGTGCTGTCGAGTCCCATGCACCATTTCAAGGTTGCCCCAGACAAACTATCTTGAAAGTAGTGAATGAGAAGCTGGTGACTATCGGTCTGAGCCAACATCTTGTAAGCATACATAGTCAAATGGCTCAACGGACAAGATTTACCCTTATACTTTTTAAATTCAGGAACCTTGAACTTATGTGGGATCTTCACATTAGGAACCAAGCATAACTCATGGGTATTATGAAGGTGAGAAAATACTTAGAAAGGGGGGTTGAATAAGTATGAAGATTAAAACTTAGAAATAAAACTCAAGTATTTTTATCCTGGTTCATTGAACTCAACTACTCCAGTCCACCCTTCCTAGAGTGATTTGCCTTTCTCAATTAAGGACTTAATCCACTATTTAATCAACTGATTACAATATTAAGCACTTAGAACAACTGTTCAAAGTCTTCTCAAGAACTACCGATCCTAACTGGATCTTCTTAAGGTTTACAATCAAATGTAATACAACTACAAGTGTTTAAATTGCTTCTAAAAAGCTTTATCACAACTGTGATTTTTCACTTAAATATTAAGAACAAGGAAATTAATTCTTAGAAAGAATATGAATAGTATGAGAGCTTTGAATTTTGATTTCTTTTAGATAAAAACGGAAAATGAAGAAGATGGGTGAAGACTTGCTTTTATAGGCAGCTGATCCAAGAGAGCTTCACGTTGAGAAGAATGTCCAAAAGGTCTGAGCCTTTTTGTCTTCACATCAAGTAACTTTTCCTAGAAGAAGAAAGCACAGATAAATCTTTTTTGTCTGTGTTCTTGTGTCTAGCATAAATAAGGAAAGAGTCGTTTGGATTATTCTAACGGATATAATCTTTGAATAATTCTTCTTCAATTTTCAGCAAGTTCCATCAGAGTCTAAATTCATCAGAGCCTTCTGATGTTGATCAGAGCTTTGCTGAATCAGAGTCTTCTGCAGTAGGTGTGCTTTTAGCGTGTTTAATTTCAGAGCATATTTGAGTCAGATCTTCAGTACTGGCAGCTTTAGTACTTTCAGAATCTTCTGTAGTAACTATGCTTTGAAAACTCTTCATACATAATTCTTCTTTGTTTCAGATGCTTCTGGCTTGCTTCATATTCTTCTGGAGCTTCTACTTCAGATCCTTTTGGAGCTTCTGCTTCAGATCCTTCTGGAGGCTACGCTCAGAATATTTTGTTGGCAGCATTCAGAATCTTCTAATGGATGCATCTGGTGCTTCAGAGTCTAGCATATTTCTTATGTTCAGTTCTTATTTGCTTCTAGAGTGATAATTCCTTTACTATTTGCAGTAAAAAAGCTTAAGCAAATTTTAGAGTATATAATTCTTAATTACAAAATTTCATAATAGTTATCATCAAAACATAGAGATATTATTAAGAACCAATCTGTGTTCTAACAATCTCCCCCTTTTTGATGATGACAAAAACATCAGAAATTTTGTTTAATTAAAAATAGAATAATTATAACTCCCCCTGAGATGATGAATCCCCCCTGAATTAAATACAAATAAGGAATAGAAACTTCCCTTTTGTCTTGAGTATTTTTCAAAGTTAGAGCTTGATTGTTCTTTTAACATTTGAGAGTCAGATTGTCTTGCAAATTTCAGAGTCAGAGTCTTGCATATTGTCAATTGATCTGAGAGACTTAGAGTTTCTTTTTCAGAGTGTACTTATCAAATATCCTGAAATACTCAGATTTAATGTTAGATAAAATTGATATGTCTGAAGTTTCATTCTGGTGCAGTTTAATTAAACAGTTCAGATCTATATTTTCTCCCCCTTTTTTGTCATAAGCAAAAAAATAAAAACTTTGAAAAGACAAATAAAAGGAAACAATAAATGAGATAAATCATGTGGAGAAACCTTTGAAACATTCATTCATTCAATTCAGAGCAAGAGTACACACATCAGAAGATATTCAAAAATACATATGCAAACATCAGATGCAAACATCAGAAAAAAATAAACTAAGAGTGTTTTGACAAAAGCATCTTCAACAGATCCGTGATCTCAGAAGAGGATTGTTCTTGTTTAGTCATCCACTTAGCCATTGTTTCATTCTTCTGATCCTGTTGGGACATCCACTGAGTCATGTCTTCAGACTTCTTGTCCTGTTTAGCCATCCACGACTTGATTTCTGATTGACCAGCTTCCAAAACTGCAATCTTATCCTCAAAATCTGGATGTTCTTTCTTAATCTCAGATGAAGAAGGTGGAACAGTTTCTGAAGCTTGAACAGAGTCAATTTCCATAGGGGCTTTAGAGCTTGGAGCAGTAGAGCCAGAAGGATGTTCTATCAGAGTCATGGCCAAAGGGTTGTCTTCTGATACAGATTCAGTAGGCTCTTCTGATGATGAAGGAGCATTTGTAAGAAGCAGTGGTCCAGATCTCTTAACAGTCCAGAACAGACTTCTAGCAGCTTCAGCAAATCTGAGCTTCGCATCATCAGAATATATATTCTTCAGATTTGATGCTACAGTGGTGAATCTGTTTATGAAGCCATTCCAAATGACATCAGATTCCTTTGCATCCATTGTTGCTGAACACTTCCTCTGTACAGTACCTAAATACTTTTGTATTTCTTGCAAAAAACATGTAAATAAATGATCAACATTTAGTCTAGGTTTGGGGTGTAACAGAGTCTCCAAGGTGATTGGCTTTGGTTGGGGAGTAGGTGGAAATATGGATTTGTGAATGGAGATCATAGGAGGAGGGTAGTAGGGTATGAAAGGAATTTCAGGGGATTTGTCAAGTTTTGATCTGTTTAAGGCATTCAACAGATTTGGTTTTACTTTGGTGTCATAGGAAACCATATCAAAGGGTTTATTAGAGTAAGGTTGGAAAGCATACTTTGCAGGTTTATCAGAAGCAGCAGGTTTATCAGATGAAACAGGTTTAGCAGAAGTAATAGCTTTTGCAGATTTAGCAGAGTATGATATTGTATCTAATGAACCTACTTCTAACATTGATTTAATATAAGTTAGAAGCACAAATGGTAGAATGATTGTAAGTTTGGGTTTGAAAGGTGTGATAGGGTCAGATGGTTCAACTCTGTCATAGAAATCTTTGAGTTTGAAACCATAGGAAAGGTTGTGAAGATAAGATGAGAATTGTTCGCACGAGGCAGAAGTTACAGATGTTCTTGGTGTAGATGTTGGGATAGGATTTGGAATGGGGATTTCAAATGATGGTTTAGGTGTGGGAGTAGGATCTGGAATAAGAACTTCAGAAGATACAGGGGGTTCTGGTTGGTTTACCTCAAAATCTCTGTGAGAGGGGGATATCAGAAAATTTGGGTGAATATCAGATTCTGAGGAATTGGATGATGTGGTTGGTGTGCAAGAGGTAGAAGACACTTGAAAGACAGTTTTTAGAGGTGTAACATCTAGAACTTCTGTCTCAGGGATGTTGGTTCCAGACGGGTTGGTTGATTCTGAAGGATTTTCAGAAGGTTTTGATGAGGGTTCAAATGTAGGTGGTTCTGATATGGGTGGATTAGATGTTACTTTTATAGGTTCAGAAGTAACTGGTACAGATGCAGTGGGTTCAGATGTGCTGGATGGTGGATTTTCTGATTGTGGTTGTTTCTCTTGTTGTTGTGTTTGAGGTTCAGATGATTTTTGTTGTTGATGTTCAGAGTCTTTTTCTTGTAAAGGTTCAGATTGTTTCTCTGGTTGTTTTTCTTGTGGTTGTTTTTGTTGTTCAGAAGGCTTTTCTGGTTGTTGTTCTGATTGTGGTTTTTGTGGTGCAGATGGTTTTGTTGGTAGTTCTGGTTGTGGAGTCTGAATTTGTGGTTTTGTTGTTGTTGGTTTTGGTACAGATGATTGTTTTATAGGAGAGATGGAAACAGGATTAGATGATTTTTGTGGGGATGGAACAGATACATGAGGTGGAGCAGTAACAGATTGTTTTTGTGTAGGAGGTGGTTTTGGAATAGACTTAAAAGTTGAATCATTTATAACAATAGTATTTGCAGAAGATACAGAAGATTTAATACCTTTAATCTTGATGCGTTTTGCAGGAACAGAAGGAGTGTCTCCAGATTCTTTCCTCTTTAGTAGCTTCTGAGGCTTCTCAGCAACCTTGGGCTTCTTCTGAATAGGTGCAGCTTCTGCTTCTGATTGAATTCTCTTTCTTGGTGTCTTTTCTACTACAACAGGCAATGGTTCCCTTGCTCTCTTTATAATATCTGCAGGAATAGGCTTTCCTTCTGCCTTGCAATCATCAATATATCTTACTACAATTTCCCTTGGTTCTTCAGCATAGAACAGAGGGTAGTCATCTATTGGGATTCTCTTCTGACTAAGTTCAGTGATGTTCAGCTTCTTGGGTGCTATTGTGAGTTCATCTACTATTTTTAGTCTCTGAAGACTTTTGGCATTCAGAGGCTTTCCAAGAATGAATTCCAGTTCATCTGTGACTCCAGCGGCATACAGAGCAGTTACAAGTCCATTTTCTGTTAGAAGATCTGAAATTAACCTTCCAAAAGGAATTAAAGTTCTGATCTTCTGACCTTTTTCCTTCACATATTCTCTAGAGGCATTTATATGATTCCATAGGTGCATAAACAGAATATATAGAAGATCCACCTTTGTGCTCTGACTTAAGCAATACATAAAGTAGAGCTGTTCATTATTGACATAGTCTGGAGAGTTTGTAGACTTTCTATGATGAATGCATCCCATGAAAATCTTAGCCTAGATCTTGTAGTCAGGCTTCAGATCTTTGAACTTATTAGAAGCTTGTCCAGCAGTCATCACTTCCTCATATACTTCATCCATATTTACACGCCCAACCGACAAGTGTGATACTCCATCTGTTTCTTCATATCCAATGAGTTTCCTGATCAGATCTTCTGTGATGATTATCTCTTTGCCCAGAACAGAAGATAAAATGAACTTAGGGTATACAGAAGCATGAATCCAGAATTCTTTCACTAGAAGAGGGCAAACTGGTCCAAAAAGTCTATCAAAATATTTCACCCATCCTTGAGCATCTATAATGGAACGAAACTCAAACCCATTCTCAGCCAGTGAATCAAATTCCACTATTGATTCACAGAGAACCTCCAGTTTTTCAACAGGTGTTAACAATGTTCTCTTTGGAGGTGTATATGGAGTCACACCCATATTTGCAGAAGTAACTGCAGCCATGGTAAATTGAAATTGTGCAGCAGTGGATGAAGAAGTTGCCATTGAAGATGAGTTTGTGAAACGCTTAGGGTTTTTGTGAAGAGAGAAAAGAAGACAGAAATGCATAAAAGGTTTGAGATGTGAAAAGTGTGAAAATGGTGAGAAATAATGTATTTATACTAAACACTTAGGCATACAAACAGTCAGAAGAAAGCACATTCACACAAAGCATTTAATGAAAAGAATAAAAATCATTTCAAGCATTTATTGATTCTGACAATTTGGGGGGGGAAATCAAGATTTTCACTATTCAAACTTCACCTCAAACGTCTCTTCAGTAGTGTACACGCCACCTTTGCAGATTTAGAGTGACACGTGTTTGCTTGCATGTGCTTCTGAATTCTCTTGATAAATGAAATGTTAACCAACGTTCAGATCCTATGAGGATTGTTAGTTCAGAGTTTCACAAGAAAATAATTAAAGAGAATGAATAAGCAATCAGAAGAAATACTTCAGAGCATTAGGCATTTTTGCATCTTGTAAAATTTGCTTCTGACAAATATCATTCTGGACAAAAATCCATACCAACATTTTTCAGAATAAATTTGAATCTATCTTCAACAAGGGGTTTTGTGAAAATATCTGCCCATTGATGATCTGTATCAATAAAGGCCAAATTTATAATTCCCTTCTGAACATAGTCTCTGATGAAATGATGCTTAATTTCTATATGTTTTGCCTTAGAGTGTAAAATGGGGTTTTTAGACAAACATATAGCAGAAGTATTATCACAGAAGATAGAAATGTTACTTTCAAATATCTGATAATCTTCTAGCTGACTTTTCATCCAGAGCATCTGCGTGCTACATCCAGCAGCAGCAATATATTCTGCCTCTGTGGTTGAAAGTGCAATTGTGGGTTGCTTCTTGTTGTACCAAGAGATTAGATTTCTTCCTAGAAATTGACAACTTCCAGAAGTACTTTTTCTTTCCACTCTGTCTCCAGCGTAGTCAGCATCACATAATCCAACTAATTTGAAATCATCAGATTTTCTGTAACACAAACCCACATTATAAGTACCTTTCAGATACCTTAGAATCCTCTTGACAGCTGTCAAGTGTGATTCTCTAGGATCTGATTGGAATCTAGCACACAAGCATACACTGAACAATATGTCAGGTCTAGAAGCAGTTAAGTAAAGAAGACATCCTATCATACCTCTGTAGTGTTTCTGATCTACTTTCTTACTTACCTCTTCCTTGCCTAGTGAGCTAGTTGGATGCATGAGAGTCTTTGCCAGCTTACTATCAGTCATGTTAAATTTCTTCAGAAGTTCTTTAACATATTTGGTCTGATGTATGTAAGTGCACTCTGGAGTTTGGTTGACTTGAATTCCTAGAAAGAATCTCAGTTCTCCCATCATGCTCATTTCAAATTCTGCCTGCATACATTGAGCAAACTCCTTTCCCAGCATAGTATTGGTAGATCCAAATATTATATCATCCACATAAATTTGACAAATTAGAAGATCTTTCTTAAATGATTTACAAAAGAGCGTTGTGTCAACTTTGCCTCTGATGAAATTTTTCTCCAGAAGAAAATTGCTCAATCTCTCATACCAAGCTCTGGGAGCTTGTTTTAAACCATACAGAGATTTCTTTAATTTGAAAACATGATCTGGAAATTTTTCATTCTCAAAACCAGGAGGCTGGTGGACATAAACTTCTTCTTCTATAATACCATTTAGAATGGCACTTTTAACATCCATCTGATACAGAGTGATGTTATTTTGTGCAGCAAATGAAATAAGAAGGCGTATAGATTCTAACCTTGCCACTGGAGCATAAGTTTTAGTATAACCAATACCTTCTTGTTGACGTACCCTTGAGCAACTAGCCTTGCCTTATTTATTTCAACTTCTCCTTTCTCATTAAGCTTATTTCTGAAGACCCATTTAGTTCCAATTATATTGAATCCTTTTGGTCTTTGAACTAAATCCCATACATCATTTCTGGTGAATTGATTTAACTCTTCTTGCATGGCAATAATCCAATCATTGTCTTGCAGAGCTTCATCTACAGAAGTTGGTTCAATTATTGACACCAGTCTAAATAATGATGCTTCAGATGATCTTAGAAAGGATCTTGTTCTGATGGGATCATCCTTCTTTCCAATAATAACATTCTCTGGATGAGAAGCTTTGATTCTGGAAGATGATCCTCTAATAGTTGATTTTTCAGAAATGTTTAAATTGTTCATCTGAGAAGTTAAAGGAATAGCATCTGGCGTTGCTTCTGGTTCCTTCACTTGAGCTTTGTCTGCCTCTGAGCCTTCAGAGTCTGTGAAGACTACTTCTCTATTTGCAGAGTTTTCAGACTGCTTTGGCTTTTTATTGCCAAGCTTATCATCAAATCTAACATGAATAGATTCTTCCACAATCTGTGTTTCAGTGTTGTATACTATGTAGCCTTTAGAGCGTTCAGAATATCCAAGCATGAAACACTTTTGTGCTTTGGAATCAAACTTGTTCAAATTTTCTTTAGTATTTAACATATAACAAATACATCCAAAAGGATGAAAATATGAAATGTTGGGCTTTCTGTTCTTCCACAGTTCATATGGAGTCTTCTCCAGAAGAGGTCTTACAAACACTCTGTTCTGAATGTAACAGGCTGTGTTGATTGCTTCTGCCCAAAAGTGTTTTGCCAGATTAGTCTCATTGATCATGGTTCTGGCCATTTCTTGCAGAGTTCTGTTTTTCCTTTCTACAACTCCATTTTGTTGTGGAGTTCTAGGACATGAAAAATCATGAGCAATGTCATTTTCATTAAAATATTTTTCAAAATATTTATTTTCAAATTCACCACCATGATCACTTCTGACTTTTATAATTTTGAAATCTTTTTCATTCTGGACTTGTTTACAGAAGTCAAAGAACACAGAATGTGACTCATCCTTGTGTTTTAAGAACTTTACCCATGTCCATCTACTATAGTCATCAACAATGACTAATCCATACTTCTTGCCTCTGATGGATGCAGTTTTCACTGGTCCAAACAGATCAATATGAAGTAATTCTAGTGGTCTAGAAGTAGAAACAACATTTTTTGGCATGCTTCACAAAGAGCATCTGAAGTGAACTTCAGATTAGGAAGTCCTCTGACAAGATTAAGTTTATTAATCTGAGATATACGTCTCATATTAATATGCCCCAATCTTCTGTGCCAGACCCATTGCTCTTCATTAACAGACAAGAGGCATTTAACATTCTGAACCTTAAGTTCTGAAATATTTATTTTATAAATGTTGTTTTTCCTCTTTCCACTAAATAGGATAGAGCCATCCTTTTGACTAATAGCTTTACAACATTTTTGATTAAAGGTAATATCATAACCATTGTCACTTAATTGACTTATGGACAATAAGTTATGCTTTAACCCTTCAACAAGTAAAACATTAGTAATAAAGGGAAGTTTACCATTTCCAATGGTTCCAGATCCAATGATCTTGCGCTTCTGATTCCCTCCAAATTTCACATCACCTCCAGATCTAAGCTCCAGACTTTGGAACATAGACCTTTCTCCTGTCATGTGTCGTGAGCATCCAGAGTCCAGGTACCATGATTGGTGTCCTAACCTTGCTGCTAAGAACATCTGCAACATGAATTATTTTACTTTTAGGTACCCAGATCTTCTTGGGTCCTTTAGGGTTAGTTGTTCTTAAGGTTTGTCTAAACTTCTGTTTTTCAACATAAGGTTTATTCTGACTAGCCTTAGATTTAAACACATGAATATTCTTTTCAGAGCGTGTTTGTTCAATATCATTCAAGTGACCAAATTTAAAGTGGGAATATAAAGGAGTCTTTTTGATGATAATCTTATCAACAGGTTTTGGATTTAAATCCTTTCTAGAGGAAGATTCATACCCAATTCCTTTTCTGTTATTTCTGCTAACTCCATAGATCATAGAAGCCATTTTGCTTCTGTCTATGCTTTTAGCAAGAAACTTTTGAAAGCTACAATCGTATTTTTCCAAAATATTTTTGCATTCAGATTTAGTTTCAGAATCAGAATTTTGTTGAGCTAATTCAGAATCATTTTTCAATTTTAAATTCTTTTCATTTAGCTCAGCTACTTCTGATTTGAGAATATTATTCTCAGATACAAGATTGCTTTGACGCTTCTTGTATTTGAGCTTAATATTGTTATAGCTCTTCAGAACTTCTGATAACACTTTGATAAGTTCTTCTTTAGTGAGTTTAGCCATTACCTCTTCAGCATCAGAGTCAGATTCAGATCCTGAAGTTCCTTCCTCCTGATCTTCTATGTCTGCCATCAAAGCTACATTGGCACATTCCTCTTCTGACTCAGATTCAGATTCAGATGTATCTGAATCATCCCAGGTGGCCATTAGAACCTTTTTCTTCTTATCAAATTTTCTTTTAGGCTTTTCTTTCAGCACCTTTGGACATTCATTTTTGTAATGTCCAGGTTCTTTACATTCATAACAGACAACCTCCTTTTTGCCAGATCTTCTGTGTCCAGAAGACTCTTTTCTTTGGTCAGGCTTCCTGAAGTTTCTGAACTTCTTTCCTTTATGCTTCCAGAGTTTGTTTATTCTTCTGGACAACATGGATAGCTCATCTTCATCTTCAGATGAGGATTCTTCAGAGCTTTCCTCTATTACCTACAATGCTTTAGCAGATTTATTAGATTTTAAAGCAACAAATTTACCTTTCTTTTGAGGTTCATCTTCCTCAAGTTCAATTTCATGACTTCTTAGTGAACTGATTAGTTCCTCCAAGGAGATCTTGTTCAGATCTTTAGCCATTTTCAGCGGAGTCACCATAGGTCTCCATCTGGTAGGTAAGCTTATGATGATCTTTTTCACATGATCAGCAGTAGAGTATCCTTTATCCAGAACCTTTAGTCCAGCTGTAAGTATTTGAAATCTGGAGAACATAGCTTCAACAGATTCAGAGTATTCCATCTTGAAGGCTTCATACTTCTGGATTAGAGCCAGAGCCTTTGTTTCCTTGACTTGAGAGTTTCCCTCATGAGTCATCTTTAAGGACTCAAACATGTCAAATGCAGTTTCCCTGTTTGTAATTTTTTCATACTCAGTGTGAGATATTGCATTTAACAATATTGTTCTGGCTTTGTGGTGATTTCTAAATTCCTTCTTCTGAGCATCTGTCATAGATTTTCTGTCTACTTTCTTGCCATTCCCATCAGTGGGATGAACATATCCATCTATGACCAGATCCCATAAATCAACATCATATCCAAGGAAAAAACTTTCAATCCTGTCTTTCCAATAATCAAATTTCTCCCCATCAAACATAGGGGGTTTGGTGTTGATTTTGTCCCTTTCTTCATATTTATTGTTAGTGTTAGACATTGTATTATCAGCCATAGTAACAACCAAATATATATCAAAGTTTTTCTTACTGGATCTTTACTGTCACTGTGAAGTGGTAGCACACACAGAACCGGAGCTCTGATACCAACTGAAGGTGAGAAAATACTTAGAAGGGGGGTTGAATAAGTATGAAGATTAAAACTTAGAAATAAAACTCAAGTATTTTTATCCTGGTTCGTTGAACTCAACTACTCCAGTCCACCCTTCCTAGAGTGATTTGTCTTTCTCAATCAAGGACTTAATCCACTATTTAATTAACTGATTACAATAGTAAGCACTTAGAACAACTGTTCAAAGTCTTCTCAAGAACTACTGATCCTAACTGGATCTTCTTAAGGTTTACAATCAAATGTAATACAACTACAAGTGTTTAAATTGCTTCTAAAAAGCTTTATCACAACTGTGATTTTTCACTTAAATATTAAGAACAAGGAAATTAATTCTTAGAAAGAATATGAATAGTATGAGAGCTTTGAATTTTGATTTCTTTTAGATAAAAACGTCAAATGAAGAAGATGGGTGAAGACTTGCTTTTATAGGCAGCTGATCCAAGAGAGCTTCACGTTGAGAAGAGTGTCCAAAAGGTCTGAGCCTTTTTGTCTTCACATCAAGTGACCTTTCCTAGAAGAAGAAAGCACAGATAAATCCTTTTTGTATGTGTTCTTGTGTCTAGCATAAATAAGGAAAGAGTCGTTTGGATTATTCCAACGGATATAATCTTTGAATAATTCTTCTTCAATTTTCAGCAAGTTCCATCAGAGTCTAAATTCATCAGAGCCTTCTGATGTTGATCAGAGCTTTGCTGAATCAGAGTCTTCTGCAGCAGGTGTGCTTTTAGCGTGTTTAATTTCAGAGCATATTTGAGTCAGATCCTCAGTACTGGCAGCTTTAGTACTTTCAGAATCTTTTGTAGTAACTATGCTTTGAAAACTCTTCATACAGAATTCTTCTTTGTTTCAGATGCTTCTGGCTTGCTTTAGATTCTTCTGGAGCTTCTGCTTCAGATCCTTCTGGAGCTTCTGCTTCAGATCCTTCTGAAGGCTACGCTCAGAATCTTCTGTTGGCAGCATTCAGAATCTTCTAATGGATGCATCTGGCGCTTCAGAGTCTAGCATATTTCTTATGTTCAGTTCTTATTTGCTTCTAGATAGATAATTCCTTTACTATCTGCAGTAAAAACTCTTAAGCAAATTTTAGAGTATATAATTCTTAATTACAAAATTTCATAATAGTTATCATCAAAACATAGAGATATTATTAAGAACCAATCTGTGTTCTAACACATTATTCCTAAACAGTTCTTTACCCCTCAAAGTTTTGATTTCTTTCTGCATTTCAACAAATTGACCTTGAATCTCTTCCTTTTTCTCTTAAGCACCAATCCTCTCGCTCGGAGCACTGTGGAAAATTTGGTTTTCACTAAAGGAAACGGTATGAACCACAGGCAGTGGTACAGACATCACAGGCTGGATGGTGGGAACAACTGGAACTTCAGGAGGTGGTGGTGGTTGATAACCTTCAGGGACAAAGTTATAAAGCGGGCCTAAGGGGAATCCATGAGGCATGGAGTGTTGAAGAACACTAGCAGGCACCCCAGTGATGGGCATAGAAACAATCTCAGAAATGATTGTCCTTTGCACAGGAGTTGAAAATGGAGGAGGAGGGGGTGGCTGATTCTGAGCAGCCACCAATGCTTCCATCATAGCAGTGAGTCTTTCCAAACTATCCTTCAAAGTTCTTACTTCCTCACAAAGCTCATGGTTCTCTTGTTGCAATTGATCCATCTTTTTCTTCAGATTAGGTCGAGTATTTTATTGGTGCGACAACTTGGTTGAATGAAGACCAAAGGGAAACATAAGATACCTGTAAAAGGAAAAACACAATGCACGAAAATGCAAATGCAAATGCAAAAACGGAAATGTTCCATTCAGCTTTCAAGGATCTTTAAAATATAAAGCAATTGCAAAAATCGTACAGAAATAACACTTTTTGAAATACTGATAAACATCTTATTTTATTGAATATTGGAAAGAGTTACACTTGGAAGTACAAGTTACAAAGGATCAAAATACAATAAGAAAAAGCTAGATCCTAAAGATTCTTAAGAGCATCTGATAACGATCCAAGCTGATACTTCCTTCAGAGCCTCTTAATCTCTCTCTCTCTCTCATAGTTATACTTCATGGCAGTCTTCTCTAACAGGAGCCAATCCATAATACCCTTCCAACCACCGAAAGTAGAAGGATGCGATGATGAAGTAGTAGAGGAAAATAAATCCTCTCCATGTCTCTTCATCTTCTTTTATAATTCTAACTTCTCAAGGTTTAAAGCACAAAACATAGATTCCCAAAGATCTTTTCTCCCTTCATCTTAGCCAAAGCGTCTTAAAGAGTCGTCACATCATCAGAAGGAATAGGGAGCGGTGTAGTGACCATTGTAGACATGGGTTTCTTAAAAGGATAAGGAATTTTGAGCTCCTTAGCTCTCTCCTTCACCCAAAGCGTATAAGGTTCCAAGGCAATGAAAACTTTACTGTCAAGCTCTCCTCTATCCATCCTATGAATCTTAGTCCAAGCATGAGCCATTCTTCCTATGAAACCAAGAGAGTCATCCCCTCCTTGGACAAACTAACCCTCTAATAGAATATTTTTAGGCTTATCCTTCAACATATAACCCAGCTGACGACGAGCTAAACTCGGGTTGTAATTAATTCCACCTTGTGTGCCAATCAGAGGCACGTTGGAGAATTCCCCACAACTATCAATGATCTGAACACTCTCATAAACAAAAGAAGACCAAGTAATGTCAGCATGAGTAAGGGACATGATCCTCTGATACCACCTTAAACAACTCTTATTCTCCTTGAAAGTAGATAACTATGGCAAGTGTGAAATAAACCACTTGTACAGCAGAGGTGTGCAATAAAAAATCGTACAATTCCCCTTAGAAGTACTATGATGGATGGAGAAGTAAGTATCACCGAGTAAAGTCGGAACAAGATTCCCACTTTAGAAAATCCTAATAGTGTTAACATCCACAAAGTTGTCAACGTTAGGGAATAAGACTAATCCGTAGATAAGCAAAGCAAATATAGCCTCAAACGCCAATGTGCTTCTAGCATTAGAAAATAAAGTGGATTTCCCAATCAAGAACTTAGAAGTCAAACCCTTGATGCCACCCTTAACCATAAGGTTAGCATCTATATCATATTTCGTCAGATGGGTAGCTACAATAATATCTTAGAGCTTAAGAACTTCCTCCAAACCAGTATAAGGAACCTCATCAAAAAATGGTATATCCAACAGATAAGCATACTTCTACAAAGTCGGCATGTGCTGATAATCAGGAAAAGTAAAGCATCAGTAGATTGGATCATAGAATTACATAAGGGTGTTCGGAATTCCGTCTTCAATGTTGGTAGAAAGAACAGATAGAAGTCTCCCATGACAAGATCTGAATTTTACACGATCTACTACCAAGGATGCTAGCTTTTTCAAATTACTAAGATCAGGAGCTCGGAAACCGTACTTCTGGGTATTTCTCCTTCCATTGTCCATGATCACGATATCTGTGATGTTTGTAAAGGAAAATCTATGAGATCCTTGAAAACTGATTGAAACAATATGTCCATGAATTCATGAGTGCATGATGCAGCAACCACAAACAAGACCACACTGTTGCACCCTAAAATTTGCCCAACCTTATTCTTTGGTTTATGTTTCATTATCACTAGCATTTGCATATAGAGTCATGTACATAGACTAACCATCTGCATAGCATAAGCATAGCCAGTCATTCAACAGGGGACCAATCATTATTCCCATCTCTAGAGGCCTCTCAAGAGGTTATTATCCTAATTCCATCCTACTCAAGTCATCAGGAAAGAATTTGAAAGCAAAGAGTTCAGCAGATCAAGCCTTGAGTCCATCTCCTAGCTGAGGGCATCTGAGGATCAACAAGAGGGTTATGAGTTGTGAAATGAAAGCATGGAGAGTATCTAGACATCTTGAGAGACTTATAAAGTCATTTGGAGAAGAAAACAAGTTGTTAATATGAGCACAAGAGCTACAGTTGAAGACAGTCAACTAGGGTTTCATCTGGGTCAACCCTAGGTCAACCCTAGGTCAATTGACTGGTTTAAAAGAGCATTCAAGTCTATTGGAGAGATGTGGGGTTCATCATTTGACATGAAGAAGGATATGGAGATATGACAAGGAGAATTCAAGAGAAATCAAGGAGAAGAGGAGTTACTAAATTAGGGTTTCTCTGTAAAATCCCCTAGTTTAGGTCAAATTTCCAAGCAAGATAAGTCAAAATGCTAGCTTCAAATGGCTTCTTGGCCAACATGAAACTTGTAGAGGATCTCAAGACCTTTAATTTGAGTGGTGGAAGACCTCAAGGAGATTTATAGAACTCAAGTTATGGTCCTTACAAGTTACAGGTCATCTGGGGTGTCTGAATTTTTGTCTGTGAAAGTGACTTGACTTCCAAGCTAGTTTTGCCCCTCAAGGAGATTTCAAATGAATTCTTGGTCAACATAAGAATTGTTCCCCATTGTCTTAGCTTTCTAGAATGGTATGGCATGCCTTCATATGATGTGGAGAACTCAACTTATGGTCTTGACAAGCAAAGGGTATTTTGGGCATTTGTGAATTACAGGTCATTTTAACCTATACCCAAAACTCATACAAGGAGGCCTCAAATGGAAAAACTTACAACATCAAACTTGCTCCAAATGGGATTTTAAGTCTAGAAAGAAGGTCACAAGTTATTGGAGAAGCTCATAGCATGATGTTACAAAATTGGTCAAAATATGAACTAAAAAGGCTTATAAAGTGGATAATTTCAAGTTGGAAAATGGTTTGGGAGATTTCTAAGTCCAAATGGAGACTTTCAATATATGATTTTGAATGGAAAAACAATTCTAAGAACAATGGTTCACACACTTTTTTGAGTTTAGAAGGAAAAAAGAAAGTTATCCATGGTTGCTTGCCTTTTAAGAAACATAATCCAAATGAGCCAAAGTTAGAAAACAAGGGAATGTGCAAGATGGATCTAGAATGTACCATTGGGGTCTATATAAGCATGAAAGGAGAATTTGGCAAGGGTTGGCCTCATTTGCACCAAGAATTCCACAAATTTTTCTCATACTTTCTCATTGAGTTTTCATTCCAATTCTCCAAAATCTTCATCAATCTTCCTCAAAATCAATCCAATCCTATTCAATATTCATCATAGATCAGAATTGAAGCAAGGATCAAGTGATTATCATCCATTTTCGAGTGCTTTTCTCAAGAACATCAAAATCACAATCTCAAGTGGATAGCATAATTCTGGCCAAGTCTCATCCAAAGCTTGCATACAGAATCAAGTTCATCAAGGATTGATCAAGATTCAACACTTAGAAGCTTCAGATCCACATCTTCCATAGCTGTTCTCAAGGTTTTACATCAGGTAAGTTTTCATTCGATTTGCTTAATTCAGTTAGTTTAACATGATTTTATTAGCTTAGACTTAATCTAGGTGGTTAGGAGATTAGTTTAGATGAATTTGGAACGATTTGGTGATGGTTGATAACAGGTGCAACAAACTGTTAGGGTGAAGATCTATTAGGTTAGGGCATTAGAATGTTAGCTTGATTGATCAGGTTAATCTCCATTATGTGTAGATTAGTTTAGGTTAAGTTTGAAGAAGAATTGAGTTGGTGCATATCAGTGTAATCTCATGGTGACCAGATGTTGATTCAATCGTGTTTGTCGTTGTGGTGAATTTCAAAGAAAACTGATGCCCTAGGATTGTAGAGGGAGAGTTGTAGAGTAGTTTTCATGTTCACAACATGTGGATTCGTGGCGTGTAGGATGAGAACAGAGAGGTGGAAGACTGCTCGTGCATGGCTGCCATGGGAGATTAAAACCCTAAGTTTCAGGATAATTGAGGAAGACGAAATCTGGACCCTTCATTTGGAGTTGGACTTTTGACTTTCAGCGTGATCCAATGGCCAGCGTTCAATCTGAATTTGGAGGGAGATTACCTTGGCCAAAACGCGCCGTTTCATTAATTGAAACGGGCGGGCCTTAGATGAGATTGATATCCCCACCCCTGTGTTAGGCCCAAAACCAATATTCAACATGAATTCGTTACTATTTTCACCCCTGTGTAGTTTTTTTCTTTTCAATAATTCTGAGTGTTTTTTGGGCCTTGGTGAAAGCGCTACCAGCACCCCCCTATTTCCTGGCCCAATGGAATATTAACTGGGCGAACTTCTATTCTGACCCCCCCTCATTCATTTCATTCATTTTATTTTCTTAATTCCTTCTTTAATATTTTACCAATTTCATAAATTCATAACTAATTCATAAAAATTCATTTTTAATCCATTTTTTTTACAATATTTTCTTTGAGATGTGCAGAATATTATAGAAAAATAAAATTTCATTTTTAGTTTTATTCCATATTTTTTACATATTTTCTAAATAAATGTCACATTAAATAATTCATTTCATGCATTATTTTTATGATTTTTGTTCTCTCACATGCTTTAATATTTTTTGATCATTCTTTTCATATTGTTTAGATGAGATATTCAACTTGTAGAAATATTTTAGTACCCATTTTTAGAGGTTAATTTTAGGTGATTAAAATAGGTTTGAACATCATGTACAAAACTAGGGTTTTAGGTGACAACTTAAGAAGTTTGATTTCATTTCCCTTAGGACTTAGGGTTTGAATAGATTAGTTATGGGACTATAGGGGCTATGGGTAGTTATTAGATCCCTTAGAGAACAGTTAGGATTCCCCTACTGCTATTATTACTGTCTGTATATCTGCTGTCTGGTGTGGTGTGCCCTCTGGGGATTGTTGATTGTTTGATTGGGTATTGGGTTTGTCTGGGGCCCTGGGGAAGCTGAAGATTTGTGAAGATGAAGCTATTGGAGATTCAAAGATTGAAGATCAACTGTCAGAGTTGAGGAGGAGTTTTTGCTAGCAGATGCTGAGGAGACTAGGGTTTAGGAGCTAGGCAGAGCTCTAGATTAGAAAGTTTGTTTTTTCAAACATGGATTGCCTTGTCTGCATCCATTCTTCTCTGTGATTCAGAGTCTCTCTAAGACACTCACCCCCTTCCTTTGGAAGGCTTGGTGATAGTGTCTATGAGATAGAACTCTTGAGAGAAAATGTCTCTTGTGTTAGAAGCAGTTTGTTCACCACCCTTGGTAGTCAACTGATTGCTTAACACCCAATTCACTCTTGTGTCTAATCCCTCATCCTGGAGGTTTGAGCTTGAAGAAAAGCCATTGCAGATAGAAGACTGATGATCAAAGCCCTTGCCTGAAGGCCATGAAGATGGAGATTGATGCTTGTTGAAGCTTGTAGCTGATTGGAGATTACTTGAAGCCAGATGCTGATTCAGAGCTGCTGATGTTGTTTCTTTTGCTGTTGTATTTCATTGCTGATGTATTGATTGGTTTTCCGGACTGTATTGTTTGCTGGTTACCCTGTTGGGTTGAAAGTGAAGCCTGTTCACTTTTGCCTATTGTTTTCTAGGTTCGAGGTTGAGTGGGACTCCCTTGCCTCGCTTGTATTGTTGCATCCATGCATTTTACTGCTTTATTATATCTGATATTGTTTCTGTTTCTGCCTATCCCTTAGGATCTCTGTTTCTCTCTGTGCAAGAGAGGAGCATGATAGACACTAGGTCTTAACCCATGCATGATAACATTAGGTTAGTTTGTTTCCCTTCGCAACCGTAGGTTAGAGTTCTGTCTCTTTCTTTCTCAAAACAAACAGAAAAATACAATAAGGATTTCAAACACAATAAAAGACACTTCTTCCGTAAAAGAATGTGAACTCATCAAGACGTCATTTTTGTCCTCTTGGACTGTTAATCAGAAAAACCCTTTTTCAGAAGGAATAAAATCAACCAAGACAAACTTGTGTCGTACGTGGCCCGAACTACGTTTGCTCTGATCTTTCATGCTGTATGAAAGTACGTAGGCATAGGATGCGATATCCTAGCGAGCAACCTTCCCCTCCTTTCCCGTAGGTAGGCGAACTACGTTGACTCTGATTTCTCGTTCCAGACGGGAATACGTAGGCATAAAGTGCGATACTTTGCCGAGTCATTTTATTTTCATTTTATTTTTTCTTTTAACCCCTGACCTGTAGAGTAGATAGAATAACAATCCATACCCGAAAACAAGCGTGGATCCCGTCGAGTACGACGGACGTGAGGGGTGCTAATACCTTCCCCTTGCGTAACCGACTCCCGAACCCAGGTTTTGGTTGCGATGACCATACCTTTCCCGTGTTGTGCGAGGTTTACTCTGAGCGTTTCCTTTCCCTCCCGTGGGATAAATAACGCACGGTGGCGACTCTTCTGTTCAGCCGGCGCCGATTTTCGCAGTAGCGACAGCTGGCGACTCTGCTGGGGATCCAACGTCCCCTGGCTGCTAAGGACTGCGATAGTTCTTATGCATTTGGGATCCAACGTCCCTTAAGAGAGTCAATCCTAGCGTTTGTTTTCCCGTCGAGGATTTTGTATGGAGTTATTTTATATTTCTAACCCTGTATTTTTCAGCTTTGTATATTGATTATTATTGCTGTATCTGGGGTGTGACGGGTGTTCTGATATTGAGAGGTAAGCCGGACCTGGGCTTGAGTGCACCTAGAATTAGAGTAGAAATTAGTGGGCGCCCGCTTGCTTTGCTTGCTTCGGTGTCCCATGAAATCTACACTCAGACGAGGTTCCTCTGGTTGGCCTCCTGCCCCTTCCTTTGGTTGGCGTGGGTTGCTGGTTAGTTGGATTGTCGACTCTGGGGACCGATCATTTGGAAATTGGCTGAGTGAGGCCTCTTCAGGAATTGATGATGCCACTCCTTCTGGGAATCGTATCATCAACCCTGAAAGTCTGTGACGCCAACGACCGCATAGGATGCCGTACCGTGTGCCAGTTATAGGGCCACCCACCTGTGAGGGGATACAGGGTTATGCAGGTAACTAGACCTCCAGATTACCGGTTATTTCTTGATCAGAGATCTTGGTTATTTATGGAGAGTTATGAGGTCTGCCAGAGACCATGTGGAGATGTATTCTGAGGTCTGTCAGAGACCATGTGGGGATTTATTCTGAGGTCTGCCAGAGACCATGTGGAGATTTATTCTGAGGTCTGCCAGAGACCATGTGGAGATTTATTCTGAGGTCTGCCAGAGACCATGTGGAGATTTATTCTGAGGTCTGTCAGAGACCATTTGGAGATGTATTCTGAGGTCTGCCAGAGACCATGTGGAGATTTATTCTGAGGTCTGTCAGAGATCATTTGGAGATGTATTCTGAGGTCTGTCAGAGACCATTTGGAGATGTATTCTGAGGTCTGTCAGAGACCAGTTGGAGATGTGTTATGAGGTCTGTCAGAGACCAGTTATAGATGGGATTTGAGGTCTATCAGAGACCAGTTGGAGTTATGGTTTGAGGTCTGTCAGAGACCAGTGTTGGAGTTTTATTTTAGGTCTATCTGAGACCAGGGTTTGATGACTTCTGGATGGTCTATCTGAGACCTTTCTTGATTGGGTTTAGGCTATTCAGCTGCAGCTTTGGTCCCTGTTGAATGTTACTTGCATTGCATTGCTTGCATATCCATTACCATTTACATTTCACTAACGTGTGTCTGTGCTGCAGGTGCATTTGCATTTCCCTAGTTCTAGTGCCCAGACTTCTGAGTTTTGATCATGACTAGCCTAAGGAGAACAGTTGCTTACAAATTGCCTACGCCAGATATTGTTCCTTTACTTGGGTTGATCTCTCTTGCTGATGAGAGTGTTCGTAGGAGTTTCCGGATGAGTTATGGTAGATTATTGAGATTGGTGTGCAAACCTACAGAGGTAGAGTTAGATGGGCTGTATGCTTTGATGCAATTCTATGACCCTGCTTTGAGGTGTTTTACGTTCTCTGACTTTATTATGGGACCAACCTTGGAGGAATACGCGGAGTATGTTGAGCTGCCTGTGCAGAACCAGGTTCCATTCATCCATTATGATGCCAAACCTAAGCCGGAGGAATTGGCAAAAGCCTTGCATGTTGATGCTTCTGAACTTGTGACTACTGTTTCCCGTGGAGTTCCAGGCTTCTCATTTCAGTTCTTAGTTGGTAAAGCCCAAGAGTACGCCAAGAATGGGTGCTGGGTTGCTTTCAATGCTGTGTTGGCTTTGTGCATCTATGGCATAGTTTTGTTCCCCAATATACCGGATTTTGTGGACTTCGATGCTTTCTACTTGTTCGCCGCTGGTAATCCTGTACCTACCTTACTCGGAGATCTCTACCACTCGCTGCATTACAAGAATGAGAAGGGAAGAGGGAAGAATGTTCATCTGTGTGTGCCCTTGTTGAGTATGTGGTTTGAGAGTCACCTTCCTAAGAGAGGATCTGCTGCAGAGACTACAGTTCCAGTTGGTTGGCCGGAGCGTTTGATGAGGTTATCGTCGGAAGATAGGGAGTGGTTTGATAGAGATCTGCTGGGATCTGAGCTCATCCTCAGCTGTGCTGGGTACCCTAATGTGCCATTGATAGGAAGAAAAGGGTGCATCAACTACAACCCTTCTCTATTCATTCGCCAGTTCGGATATGCGCTGAAGAATCCGCCTCAGGAGGAAGAAGTACAGGAATCTCTGTACTTCACTGGTGACGTAAAGGGGGAGTTATTAGCCAAGTTGCGACATGCTTGGACGCGTATTAACCGCAAAGGGAAGCCGTTGTTAGGAAAGAATGACTGTCAGGCCTATGCACCTTATAGAGCTTGGATTCAGGAGAGGGCTAGTCAGTTGAAGATGCCGTTTCCAGATGCACCAATTCTTGATCCTATTCCGGTAGAAGAGCCGACTACTGTTTCTAGAGAAGCATATGAACAGGTTGTGAGGGAGAAAGAAGTCTTGATGAAGATTAATGAAGGGTTAGAGCAAGAGCTAGCCCAGGCACGCAGCGAGAAAAACAAGGCCGTATATGCTTTCCAGCAACAGATTGAGCTAGTAAACAGGTTAGGAGCTGAGTTGACCGAGGAAAAGAAGAAGCGCGAACGTCTGGGGCAAGAGTTCAGAAGTTCCCATGACATGCTGGAAGCCAAAAAGAAAGCGCTCGACGCAGCACACCGAGAGATATCTTCTTGCAATAAGACTTGGAATGCTACACTCACCAACAACAAGAAGAGGGAAGATAAGCTGAAGCAGCAAATTTCCGATCTTGAAGAGAAGTTGAAGTCTAGCATCAAGAAGTGTGAGGAGGAAGTGATGAATCGGTATAGTGTCCAGCATGCACTGAACAAAGCAATCAAATCCAGAGATGAAGCAGTGTCCCAGAAGCGAAAGCTAGAAGATTGCTTCGGAGAAGCAACGTGGGAAGAAACTGCTGAAGATGTACGCCGTGTCCTTAAGAGGAGAAACCAGCTTGTTGAAGGGCTGCTTGACCGACCAAGCCATCCGGAGACTAAGAAGTTGTTAGAGGAGTACCAGACTTTTGGGAGGATTTGATCATTCCATTATTTGTATGCATAGTGCGGACCATCACCAGGATTGTTGGTTGAGGTCATGCCTTCTTTGTACTCTCGGTGATATTGTACCCTGGGCTTATTAATTCTCTCTGCAATATATGAGGCTTTCTATGATTCAGCTCCGATATTCCTATTATCAGCACTGTCACTGCACCGGCACCTTCGCACTAGAACTGGGGGAATGAACTTCCCTAATGCACAGACACATTGCATTGCATTCATATACATATTGCATTACAGGTAATCTTTGAATGGTGTCTTATTCCCTGCTTTGTATCAGGTACTTAACAGGATTCCAGATCAACATCTGCACCGCTATTCTACACGATCCAACTGTCGGAAAGTCATGGACCAAATTCAGAACGAGATGCAGGATGTACGCGAGAAGCTCGCCCTCTTCATGCAGACCATGGAGGCTATAGCAAAAGGGCAAGAGAATTTGCAGGCCATGGTCCAGCCCCTGTTGGCTCGCAACGCTGGTCATGGTAACGAAGATCATCAGTCTGTCCGGGTTGATACTGCTCATGGAGACGGCACTCCTACGCCAGTGGCTCCGCCCGTGGTCAATATACCTGCCGCTAACGTCAACAACGCTACCGCTGCTGTGAATGGTAACGTCGGAGTTGGAAATGATACTGCTGTCCATAACGCTGGGCTGGGTGATGTCAATGTGGGAGATAATCTCGGAGGCAATGGCTTTGTCAATACAGGGTTCGGGTTTAATGATCAGGGATTCGACAACCCTGGCAAGTATGGCTTTAATGCTCAAGGCTTTGGGCAAGATGGTTATGGTATGGTCAATCAGGGTTACGGAGGCTTTGGCAACAGAAATGGTACTGGATTTATGGCTGGAGGTCCTGCTGGAGGTGTTCAAGGGTACGGCAACAGAGGCCGAGTTCCGGGGATGAACCAAATCAGAGCTGGACGTAATAATGCATATGATGGATACGGGGCTGGAAACGGTATGTGGCAAGAGGATCAACAGGAGGACGCCTTCTCTGGAGGAGGCTTTGAAGGGCCGATGGATGATTCTCAAAAGATTAGAATGCTGGAAGAGCAAATGAAGGGAGTCTTAAATCAGAGTGCTGTGGGTCTGGACATGGCAACAATGGGCTTGGTACCTGGGCTGAGGGTGCCCATTAAATTCAAAGCTCCGGCGTTCGATAAGTACAAAGGAGATACATGTCCGAAGGTGCATGTCCGAGCTTATTACAGAAAGATGTCTGCATACTCCACTGACGAAAGAATGCTCATGCATTTCTTTCAGGATAGTCTATCGGGCCCTTCCTTAGAATGGTACATGGGGTTGGAGCCCACTGATATCAAGACTTGGAAGCAATTAGCGGAGGCATTCGTAGCCCATTACAAGTATAACAGTGACCTGGCACCCAATCGGGTCCAGTTGGCCGGGCTTTCGCAGAAGAAGGGGGAGAGTTTTAAAGAATACGCGCAAAGGTGGCGCGATATGGCTGCCAGGGTCCGTCCCCCTGTAGAAGATAAAGAAATGAACGATATGTTTGTTGGTACATTCACCGGGCTGTTTCATGATATGCTGTTTCATACGTCTCTGGCTAGTTTTTCAGACCTGATTCTGATGGGTGAAAAGATTGAGCGGAACATTAAGCAAGGAAAGTTCCAAGTCGATGAATCAGCTGCATCTGGCAATAATAGGAAAGCTTATGGTGGGCGCCGTCAGGGCGAAGCTAGCGCTGTATTTGGAGGCCGAGGCCGAGGCCGAGGCAGGGGAAGAAGTCAATATCGTCAGCCGCAGCAAGTGTCGAGTGTTACTATTCCGTATCAACAGCAACCAATCCAGCAACAACAACAGGTTCAGCAGCAACCAATGCCACAGCAGCAGCAGCCTCAGCAGGGGGCACAGCAAGCTCAGCGAAAATTCCAGGGTGGTAAGCCGAGAAGGGTGTTCGAGAAGCCTCCCTCTAACTATGCTGATTTATTGCAGACATTGTTGGGATTGAATCTGGTAGAGAAAAGAACCTTGGCACCGATAACGGGAACTCCCCCGTTCGGCTATGATGCAAATAGGCGCTGCGAGTTTCATTCTGGGGCCCCGGGCCATGATATTGAAGGTTGTCATGCTTTTAAGCACGTTGTGCAGGATCTCTTGGACAACAAGTCTATCAACTTCGGAACGACCGGTGCGAATATAGTCCAGAAACCCATGCCTAATCATGGGGCGAACGCTGTTCTAACCGAGGAAGGTCTGAATCTGATCATGAATGTTGAGGATTTAAAGACGCCGCTGAGCGAAATAAAAAGCCGACTGTTGCAAGGAGGTGTTTACCCGGGTTGTAATGAGTACTGCTTAGATTGTTGGGCCCTGTCTGGGGGGTGTGAGGATTTGAAGAAAGGCATTCAGGCCTTGATTGATGAAGGTGTATTGCAGTTTGATAGAGCAGCAACTGACGAGCCCGCAGGGGCAGTAGTGGATAATCAGAGTGATGTTGCCACAGTGACAATTCCTAGGAAGACGATCACTATTTCAGCACCAGCTCAGCGACCACCGATTACTATAACTAAAGCCGGGCCAATCCCGTATGAGAGCACGAAAGCGGTCCCATGGTCATATGGGCTAGAGGTGTATTGTGACGGGATTAAAATCGATGTTAACAAGCGGTCAGCGGAGGTTGTGGATAATGTTGTGGGCTCAGGAGGCATGACGAGGAGCGGAAGGATCTTTATATCTCCTGAAGTAGAGGCCGAAAGGCTAGCGAAAGGAAAGGGGAAAGCGGTTGAGAATGTTCCGGTACAAGCAAATGAAAAAGAAGCAGCGTCGAAGGACGTAGAGGAATTCATGCGCTTAATTCGGAAAAGTGATTATAAAATTGTGGAGCATCTGCAGCAGACACCGTCCAAAATATCTATTTTGTCATTGCTGTTGTGTTCGGAAGCTCACCGAAACGCTTTGCTGAAAGTCCTGGACACTTCTTTTGTACCCCAGGATGTCTCCGTGAACCAGCTAGAAGGAGTATTGGCACATGTGAATGCTGGCCACAGTCTGGGCTTTACTGATTTCGACTTGACTCCGAAAGGAAGGGATCATAATATGGCATTACATGTATCCGTTGAGTGCAGAGGGTCGACAATGTCGCACGTATTGGTTGACACCGGGTCGTCTTTGAATGTGCTGCCTAAGAAGGCTATGATGAAGCTGGATGTTCGAGGGATTTTGTGTACACCAAGTGATTTGGTAGTCAGAGCGTTTGACGGCACGCGGAGAGCAGTCTTCGGATCGATTACCTTGCCTCTGCAAGTGGGGCCGGAAGTGTTTGCAACGGAGTTTTATATCATGGATATACAGCCTGCGTACAGCTGCTTGCTGGGAAGACCTTGGATTCATGGGGCGGGGGCTGTCACGTCAACCCTGCATCAGAAGTTAAAGTATATGGTCGGAGACAGTGTAGTCACCGTGTGCGGAGAAGAAGACATCCTGGTCAGCCATCTTTCTTCGTTCAAATATGTGGAAGTCGACGGGGAGATCCATGAGACGCCATGCCAGGCATTCGAAGGTTTGCGCATTAAGGACAAGAGTCCCGGGCCAAGCAAAGTGCCGGAGATAGCTGTCTCATCGTATAAAGAAGCTCGAGCTCTAGTGGAAGCAGGAGAAGCCACGGGCTGGGGCAAAGTATTGGACATTCCTGTGAAAATGGACCGGTTCGGACTGGGGTACCGACCGTCGTCATCAACTCCTTCTGTGGGGGCCCCTCATTTCAGAAAGTCAATCACCATCTCTGCCAGTGGAGTATGCCAGGAATCTGTCAATGCTGCTTCGGAATCCGATGAAGGGGACAGCGACTGTGATATGGATGCCTGGATTCAGCCAAGCACGCCAGGACAAGGACTGTGCAACTGGTCTATTCAGGAGCTTGTTCCTGTGACTTTTAAACAGTAATGCTTTGCTTTATTAATTGTTGAATAATCTGATGTCTTGCCCGGGGCATCAGGATTTGCTTAGGGCTGTGTTGTTATAAACATTGCTTCGTTAATCGTTAAATAAACGGCGTTTTTTCATGTGCAAATACTGTAATCCCTGTCTTTCTTGTTTTGTATTTGTCAATAAAATGGCAACATGGTTATCCGCTTTATACGCATTTTGAAGCACTTAACCCTTTCTTTTGCAGGATAACATTTTCAGATGACATCCTTGAGCCACCTATGACTCGTCCCGACTTCGAACACCCGGTATTCCAGACCGAAGAAGAGGTTGTCGAAGATAGCGACGTTCCTGAAGAACTGTCTTGGTTGGTGAAGCAAGAGGAAAGAGCCATTCTGCCTCACGACGAGGTTATCGAAATTATCAATTTGGGGTCGGAAGGGGTTGAGAAAAATATTCGTATTGGAGCCGCACTGCAGAGTGATATCAAGCGAAAACTGGTTGAAATGCTCCGAGAGTATAATGATGTATTTGCTTGGTCGTATCAAGATATGCCAGGGCTCGATACAGATATGGTTGTGCATCGCCTGCCACTGAAAGAAGATTGCCCGCCAGTTAAACAAAAGCTTCGCAGAACTCGACCAGATATGGCAATGAAGATCAAAGAGGAGGTTCAGAAACAGTGGGACGCTGGTTTCCTGGCTGTGACGAAGTATCCCTCATGGGTTGCTAACATCGTACCGGTGCCAAAGAAAGATGGCAAGGTTCGAATGTGCGTGGATTATAGAGATTTGAATAAAGCAAGCCCAAAAGACGATTTTCCACTTCCTCATATTGACGTGTTAGTTGATAATACTGCTCAGTACTCCGTATTCTCCTTCATGGATGGCTTTTCAGGCTATAATCAAATTAAAATGGCGCCAGAGGATATGGAGAAAACTACTTTCATAACGCCTTGGGGAACATTTTGCTACAAAGTGATGCCCTTTGGTTTGAAGAATGCTGGGGCAACATATCAGCGTGCGATGACGACTCTTTTTCATGACATGATGCATAAAGAGATCGAAGTTTATGTTGACGATATGATTGCTAAATCCCAGACAGAGGAAGAGCATCTGGTGAATCTGTTGAAGTTGTTTAAAAGGCTTAGGAAGTTCAGGCTGAGGCTGAACCCTAACAAATGCACCTTCGGGGTGAGATCGGGTAAACTGCTGGGGTTTATCGTAAGCGAAAGAGGAATAGAGGTCGATCCTGCTAAAATAAGAGCGATTCAAGAAATGCCGACGCCTAAAACAGAAAAAGAGGTGCGCGGGTTTTTAGGGAGGTTGAACTACATTGCCCGGTTCATATCTCACCTAACTGCTACGTGTGAACCACTATTCAAGTTGCTAAAGAAAGATCAAGCTGTAACGTGGAATGATAATTGTCAAAAGGCGTTCGACAAAATAAAGAAGTATCTGCAGGAACCTCCTATTTTGATACCCCCGGTGGCAGGGAGACCCTTGATAATGTATTTGACGGTTCTTGAGGGAAGCATGGGTTGTGTTCTCGGTCAACACGACGAGACGGGGAGAAAAGAGCATGCAATCTATTATCTGAGTAAGAAATTTACAGACTGTGAATCTCGATACTCAATGCTGGAGAAAACTTGTTGCGCGCTAGCCTGGGCCGCCAAGCGTTTGAGGCAGTACATGCTGAATCATACAACCATGCTCATCTCGAAGATGGATCCAATCAAATATATATTTGAAAAGCAGGCGTTGTCAGGTAGAATTGCCCGTTGGCAGATGGTCTTGACTGAATATGATATTCAATACGTCTCGCAAAAGGCAATAAAGGGGAGTGTGTTGTCTGAGTATCTGGCGGAGCAGCCTATTGAAGAGTATCAATCGATGAGATTTGATTTTCCTGACGAGGATATCATGTATCTCAAGATGAAGGATTGTGAAGAGCCGTTACCAGACGAGGGGCCAGAGCCGGGGTCCCAATGGAAGATGATATTTGACGGAGCTGTGAATGCTTACGGTAGCGGAATAGGGGCAATTATCACTACGCCGCACGGGTCGCACATCCCGTTTACTGCCCGATTGACCTTTGCCGTTACCAACAATGAGGCCGAATACGAAGCTTGTATAATGGGGCTTGAAGAAGCCATTGATTTGCGAATCAAACATTTAGACGTATACGGAGACTCAGCTCTGGTAGTGAATCAGATCAAAGGGGAATGGGAGACACGGCAGCCCAATTTGATACATTATATGAATTATGCAAGGAGATTGTTGCCTTTCTTCGATAAGGTCGAATTGCATCACGTGCCACGGGCAGAAAATCAAATGGCTGACGCCCTTGCCACCTTGTCTTCCATGTACAAGGTCAACTTCTGGAACGAAGCTCCCCAGATCACTATCTCTCGGTTGGACCGGCCAGCTTATGTATTTGCTATTGACGAAGCGTCTGATGGCAAACCGTGGTATTTTGATATCCTTAATTTCCTGAAGAACAAAGAGTATCCGGCTGGGGCATCCAGTCAAGATCAGAAGACTCTCAGGAGATTAGCGGGTAATTTCTATTTGAACCCGGATGGCGTCTTATACAGAAGAAACCACGATTTGGTGCTGTTGCGTTGTGTAGACGAAAAAGAGGCAAAGCTTCTCATGGAGGAAATACACAAAGGTGCATTTGGCACGCATGCTGGTGGACATGCTATGACGAGAAAACTGCTGCGGGCAGGTTACTTTTGGCTGACGATGGAAACTGATTGTTTCAAGTTCGCAAGAAAGTGCCACAAGTGCCAAATATACGCTGACAAGATACATGTGCCTCCGAGTCCTCTGAATGTGATGTCATCTCCATGGCCATTCTCGATGTGGGGAATCGATATGATTGGAAAGATTGAGCCGACGGCTTCTAACGGGCATCGGTTCATCCTCGTAGCAATCGATTATTTCACCAAGTGGGTGGAAGCAGCGTCTTACGCAAATGTAACGAAGCAAGTGGTGGCTAGATTCATCAAGAGAGATATCATTTGCCGATATGGGATTCCCGAGCGGATAATCACGGATAATGGTTCTAATCTGAACAACAAAATGATGAAGGAGCTCTGTCAGAATTTCAAGATCGAACATCACAACTCCTCCCCTTACCGACCCAAGATGAATGGCGCTGTCGAAGCGGCCAATAAGAATATCAAGAAGATCGTCCAGAAAATGGTGGTGACGTATAAGGATTGGCACGAGATGCTACCTTTCGCTTTGCACGGTTATCGTACGACGGTACGCACATCAACCGGGGCAACTCCGTTCTCGTTGGTATACGGAATGGAGGCGGTATTACCATTGGAAGTTGAGATCCCTTCTCTGAGGGTATTGCGAGACGTTCAGCTGGACGAGGCAGAATGGGTAACGAACAGATTGAACCAACTGAGTTTGATGGATGAGAAGAGGCTAGCTTCTCTGGCATACGGTCGTTTGTATCAAAGACGAATGAAGAAAGCGTACGACAAGAAAATACTTCCGCGAAGCTTTCAGACGGGCGACCTTGTGCTGAAAAAGATTCTCCCGCCGCAAGCAGATCACAGGGGCAAGTGGACCCCCAACTACGAAGGGCCATACGTTGTCAGTAAGGTTTTTTCAGGAGGAGCTTTATTGTTGTCCACCATGGACGGGGAAGACTTTGCATCACCTGTGAATTCGGACGCAGTTAAAAAATACTTTGCTTAAAATAGACCCGCTGGACAGAAAAAAGAGAGTCCAGGCAAAAATGGGGCATCCTGGCGAACCAAAAACAGAATGAAAGGTTCGGGCAAAAGTTAGGGATAAAATTGAAAAAATGTACACCCGCGAAGTTGAAAACCTACACTGGGCGGCTTCGGCAAAAAGGGGTATCCCGGTGAACTGAAAACCCGTAAAGGGCGGTTCACGCAAAAGTTAGGGATTTGAAAAGCAAATGACTGCGGTCCGAATTCGAATTCAATGAGCATCAGTGCGGGAGAATGCATTTGAGGAGTCAGTTATCGGATACAACCCCTTCAGAAGTGGGGATACCGGGAAAGCATTAGAGTCGGACGAGTCATGGGAGGGTCAGTTCGTGGTGTTCAGCTGCATCCAGTTGCCGACATGTGTACAAAATTTAATTTGTCAATATTTATGCTTCTTGTGAATACTTGCATACTTATGTATTTGCTTTGCGTAGCTTCCTCTTTTCAGGAGTTACATCTCGTGTACAAAAACTCCGCTCATTCAGGGGCCCAATCAATGAAAATGTGTTATTCAGTACTTGATGCCTGTTCTTTACTGTTTTGCGCATGATAAAACGCCTAAGTTTGATGAAACTGACATGAGTATAACATTATCGGCCCTTGCCAACAATTGTTAAAGCGTTGAATTAACTGAGTGTAACGTCACTAACCTGAATCGATTTGATTGCATAGGCTTGTCGTGTCTTGTTTGTGTTGTTGCAGGTTTCATAACCGTACGAGGAAGATAATCAAAAGATTGCGATAACGAAAGACTCAGTCCCCCACGCAGGTCATGCATGTTCTTCCTGAAGAAGGATAGAGTTCCCCAGCTAGCCGTAGCTTATCCAAAGGACGTGCTCCAGAGAAGTTATTCGTCCTCAGCAGAGTGTGGTGATTCTGAGATCGTAAGGCTGTATTCAGACAGGTTCATCTCCCCCCGCAGGGTCATGCATTCTCCCCCAGCGGAGTCAGTTAATTTTCCCCGAGAGAATCATCCCATTTCCAGCGGATTTCTCTTTTCAGCAAGTGTTTTCATTCCTTCCAGTGGAACTCGAAGATTAAGACTCTCTCAGGCAGAGTCGATGGTGGTTCCTGTCACTTATTTTGTCAGAGATACCGTGTGATATCGGTTCACTCTCCAGCAGAAGATCAATCATACCAGGCGCATCTGCTATTCCCCAGCAGAGTTATATTCCCCAGCAGGGGGTTACCTCAGCAAGGTGTTTGGTTTGAGTTATATTCCCCAGCAGGGGGTTACTTCAACAAGACGTGTGGTTTGAGTTCCCAACTTCCCCAGCAGGGTCGACTTCACCCTACCAGCATTTATTTTGCTGGAATAATTTTGTAGCATCAGGCTATCCCCGGCGAGTCGGCGTTATCCTTCCAGCATTTATTTTGCTGCAGCAGTTTCTGTACTCTAGTAGTTCAGGTGGAGAGAGCTCCTGCTCAAATAAATCACCAAACATTCAAGATCTCGGCAGGAGATATCCAATGTCAGTTTTGGCTGCATTCCCCACAGAGTTATCATGAGAGTCTCTTTGTATCCAGCAGAGTCATTTATGCAAATGTCTCTTATTTTCCCCAGCCAAAGTGGCCAGGATAAGAATCTCCTTATCCCCAAGCAGAGTTATTTGTCATCAAAAGGTTTCATGAACCAGAATTTCAGAAGTGGCCTCCGGGCATCAGAGCAGGCGTCCGATAGTTGGTTTTCAGACATCCCCAGTAGAGTTCATCTCGAAGTCGCTGTCACGTCAGTGCTAAGAAGTTTGTGGGTGAGGATCATTGAAGAACCAAGTCCTAACGTGGACGATTTATTCCTATATTGACGGGATTTCTTCAGAAGTGGGCGTCCTAGCGTGGACAGATTTGATTTCTCGGTATTGATCGAATGTGAAATCCTGACGTGGACAAGATTGGTTACTCTTCGTGTTGGTGCCCTGACGTGGATCATTTGTTTCCAGCAGATATCTTTATTCGTAATGGTGAAATGTGCGTCCTGACGTGGGCAAGTTTGTAGTTCTTTGTGATGACAAGATACAAGAATCCTGACGTGGACAAATTTATCCTTCTTCGTGTTGTTGACAAAGTGTAAGTCCTAACGCGGATATTTCCCCAGCAAGTCGAAGACGCGTGAGTCCTTACATGGACAAGTCTTATTTCCTCAGTGAGTCGAAGACGCCTGAGTCCTAACGTGGACAAATCAAGACGAGATCAGTGTCCTAACGCGGACAGATCAAAGAGATTATTATTCCTAACGTGGAAAGATGTAGTCCTTACGCGGACATATCAACAGAAGTGATTCCTAACGTGGAAAGACGGAGATTCCTAACGCGGAAAAGATGGAGTCCATACGCGGACGTATCAGAAGATAGTTTCCTTACGTGGAAATGACAGTATTCCTAACGTGGAAAGACAATGTTTCCTTACGTGGAAAGAAGATGGTTTCCTTACGTGGAAAAATGGTGATTCCTTACGTGGAAAAGAGATTGATTCCTTACGTGGAAAGTTTAGTCCTGACGCGGACAGATGGAAAAGAAGTTGATTCCTGACGTGGAAAGAGAAGGTGTTTCCTTACGTGGAAAAGTTTAGTCCTGACGTGGACAGATCAAGGTTTGATTCCTAACGTGGAAAGATCAGGGTCCTTACGTGGACATATCAAGAGCATTCCTTACATGGAAGAAAAATGGTTTCCTTACGTGGAAAGACGAGTTTATTCCTTACGTGGAAAGATTGAGTCCTCACGCGGACATATCAAGATTGATTCCTGACGTGGAATGAAAGAGATAGATTCCTTACGTGGAGAGTTTAGTCCTGACGTGGACAGAAAGAAGAAACGGTATTCCTTACGTGGAAAGAAGAAGCATTCCTAACGTGGAAAGAAAGATTGATATAGTATTCCTCACGTGGAAAGATTGGGGTCCTCACGTGGACAGATTCAAGAAAAGTTGGTTCCTGACGGGGAAGAATGATGTATTCCTTACGTGGAAAGATTGAAGTCCTGACGCGGACATATCAAGTGGTATTGGAGTCCTTGCGTGGACAGATGGATATGGTTCTCCTTAGGTGGAAAGAAGATTGCTTCCTAACGTGGAAAGATAAAAGCGTTACTCCTAACGTGGACGATGTGATTCCTAACGTGGACGGTGGTATTCCTAACGTGGAAGAGTTTTTCCTAACGTGGACGATTCAGTTATGTAAATGCAGACGAATTATCCCCAGCGGAGTTGCCGAGATTTTTCTGGGTCAACAGCAAGTGGAGTCCTAACGTGGACAGGTTCTAGTTGAGAGTTCTTCGTATTGATGACAGACAGAGTCCTAACGTGGACAAGCAAGCAATCTGTTATGACAGAATCCTCTTCAGAACGATGAAGACAATCCCCAACACGGTCGCGCGAGATCAGTGGGTTACTCTAACAGTCAGATTCAGCTGACGAATGTCATTCCTCAAGCAGGAGCGCAGTTTATTTCTGCGGTTGGCAAATTTCTGGTTTCACTAGTATTCAACCGTCTCGTACCGCGAATGTCTGAAGGCTCCGGGCTCTTCACCCAATCGGGTCCAAGTCGCTTGAATAGGGGCAGCTGTTGCACCCTAAAATTTGCCCAACCTTATTCTTTGGTTTATGTTTCATTATCACTAGCATTTGCATATAGAGTCATGTACATAGACTAACCATCTGCATAGCATAAGCATAGCCAGTCATTCAACAGGGGACCAATCATTATTCCCATCTCTAGAGGCCTCTCAAGAGGTTATTATCCTAATTCCATCCTACTCAAGTCATCAGGAAAGAATTTGAAAGCAAAGAGTTCAGCAGATCAAGCCTTGAGTCCATCTCCTAGCTGAGGGCATCTGAGGATCAACAAGAGGGTTATGAGTTGTGAAATGAAAGCATGGAGAGTATCTAGACATCTTGAGAGACTTATAAAGTCATTTGGAGAAGAAAACAAGTTGTTAATATGAGCACAAGAGCTACAGTTGAAGACAGTCAACTAGGGTTTCATCTGGGTCAACCCTAGGTCAACCCTAGGTCAATTGACTGGTTTAAAAGAGCATTCAAGTCTATTGGAGAGATGTGGGGTTCATCATTTGACATGAAGAAGGATATGGAGATATGACAAGGAGAATTCAAGAGAAATCAAGGAGAAGAGGAGTTACTAAATTAGGGTTTCTCTGTAAAATCCCCTAGTTTAGGTCAAATTTCCAAGCAAGATAAGTCAAAATGCTAGCTTCAAATGGCTTCTTGGCCAACATGAAACTTGTAGAGGATCTCAAGACCTTTAATTTGAGTGGTGGAAGACCTCAAGGAGATTTATAGAACTCAAGTTATGGTCCTTACAAGTTACAGGTCATCTGGGGTGTCTGAATTTTTGTCTGTGAAAGTGACTTGACTTCCAAGCTAGTTTTGCCCCTCAAGGAGATTTCAAATGAATTCTTGGTCAACATAAGAATTGTTCCCCATTGTCTTAGCTTTCTAGAATGGTATGGCATGCCTTCATATGATGTGGAGAACTCAACTTATGGTCTTGACAAGCAAAGGGTATTTTGGGCATTTGTGAATTACAGGTCATTTTAACCTATACCCAAAACTCATACAAGGAGGCCTCAAATGGAAAAACTTACAACATCAAACTTGCTCCAAATGGGATTTTAAGTCTAGAAAGAAGGTCACAAGTTATTGGAGAAGCTCATAGCATGATGTTACAAAATTGGTCAAAATATGAACTAAAAAGGCTTATAAAGTGGATAATTTCAAGTTGGAAAATGGTTTGGGAGATTTCTAAGTCCAAATGGAGACTTTCAATATATGATTTTGAATGGAAAAACAATTCTAAGAACAATGGTTCACACACTTTTTTGAGTTTAGAAGGAAAAAAGAAAGTTATCCATGGTTGCTTGCCTTTTAAGAAACATAATCCAAATGAGCCAAAGTTAGAAAACAAGGGAATGTGCAAGATGGATCTAGAATGTACCATTGGGGTCTATATAAGCATGAAAGGAGAATTTGGCAAGGGTTGGCCTCATTTGCACCAAGAATTCCACAAATTTTTCTCATACTTTCTCATTGAGTTTTCATTCCAATTCTCCAAAATCTTCATCAATCTTCCTCAAAATCAATCCAATCCTATTCAATATTCATCATAGATCAGAATTGAAGCAAGGATCAAGTGATTATCATCCATTTTCGAGTGCTTTTCTCAAGAACATCAAAATCACAATCTCAAGTGGATAGCATAATTCTGGCCAAGTCTCATCCAAAGCTTGCATACAGAATCAAGTTCATCAAGGATTGATCAAGATTCAACACTTAGAAGCTTCAGATCCACATCTTCCATAGCTGTTCTCAAGGTTTTACATCAGGTAAGTTTTCATTCGATTTGCTTAATTCAGTTAGTTTAACATGATTTTATTAGCTTAGACTTAATCTAGGTGGTTAGGAGATTAGTTTAGATGAATTTGGAACGATTTGGTGATGGTTGATAACAGGTGCAACAAACTGTTAGGGTGAAGATCTATTAGGTTAGGGCATTAGAATGTTAGCTTGATTGATCAGGTTAATCTCCATTATGTGTAGATTAGTTTAGGTTAAGTTTGAAGAAGAATTGAGTTGGTGCATATCAGTGTAATCTCATGGTGACCAGATGTTGATTCAATCGTGTTTGTCGTTGTGGTGAATTTCAAAGAAAACTGATGCCCTAGGATTGTAGAGGGAGAGTTGTAGAGTAGTTTTCATGTTCACAGCATGTGGATTCGTGGCGTGTAGGATGAGAACAGAGAGGTGGAAGACTGCTCGTGCATGGCTGCCATGGGAGATTAAAACCCTAAGTTTCAGGATAATTGAGGAAGACGAAATCTGGACCCTTCATTTGGAGTTGGACTTTTGACTTTCAGCGTGATCCAATGGCCAGCGTTCAATCTGAATTTGGAGGGAGATTACCTTGGCCAAAACGCGCCGTTTCATTAATTGAAACGGGCGGGCCTTAGATGAGATTGATATCCCCACCCCTGTGTTAGGCCCAAAACCAATATTCAACATGAATTCGTTACTATTTTCACCCCTGTGTAGTTTTTTTCTTTTCAATAATTCTGAGTGTTTTTTGGGCCTTGGTGAAAGCGCTACCAGCACCCCCCTATTTCCTGGCCCAATGGAATATTAACTGGGCGAACTTCTATTCTGACCCCCCCTCATTCATTTCATTCATTTTATTTTCTTAATTCCTTCTTTAATATTTTACCAATTTCATAAATTCATAACTAATTCATAAAAATTCATTTTTAATCCATTTTTTTTACAATATTTTCTTTGAGATGTGCAGAATATTATAGAAAAATAAAATTTCATTTTTAGTTTTATTCCATATTTTTTACATATTTTCTAAATAAATGTCACATTAAATAATTCATTTCATGCATTATTTTTATGATTTTTGTTCTCTCACATGCTTTAATATTTTTTGATCATTCTTTTCATATTGTTTAGATGAGATATTCAACTTGTAGAAATATTTTAGTACCCATTTTTAGAGGTTAATTTTAGGTGATTAAAATAGGTTTGAACATCATGTACAAAACTAGGGTTTTAGGTGACAACTTAAGAAGTTTGATTTCATTTCCCTTAGGACTTAGGGTTTGAATAGATTAGTTATGGGACTATAGGGGCTATGGGTAGTTATTAGATCCCTTAGAGAACAGTTAGGATTCCCCTACTGCTATTATTACTGTCTGTATATCTGCTGTCTGGTGTGGTGTGCCCTCTGGGGATTGTTGATTGTTTGATTGGGTATTGGGTTTGTCTGGGGCCCTGGGGAAGCTGAAGATTTGTGAAGATGAAGCTATTGGAGATTCAAAGATTGAAGATCAACTGTCAGAGTTGAGGAGGAGTTTTTGCTAGCAGATGCTGAGGAGACTAGGGTTTAGGAGCTAGGCAGAGCTCTAGATTAGAAAGTTTGTTTTTTCAAACATGGATTGCCTTGTCTGCATCCATTCTTCTCTGTGATTCAGAGTCTCTCTAAGACACTCACCCCCTTCCTTTGGAAGGCTTGGTGATAGTGTCTATGAGATAGAACTCTTGAGAGAAAATGTCTCTTGTGTTAGAAGCAGTTTGTTCACCACCCTTGGTAGTCAACTGATTGCTTAACACCCAATTCACTCTTGTGTCTAATCCCTCATCCTGGAGGTTTGAGCTTGAAGAAAAGCCATTGCAGATAGAAGACTGATGATCAAAGCCCTTGCCTGAAGGCCATGAAGATGGAGATTGATGCTTGTTGAAGCTTGTAGCTGATTGGAGATTACTTGAAGCCAGATGCTGATTCAGAGCTGCTGATGTTGTTTCTTTTGCTGTTGTATTTCATTGCTGATGTATTGATTGGTTTTCCGGACTGTATTGTTTGCTGGTTACCCTGTTGGGTTGAAAGTGAAGCCTGTTCACTTTTGCCTATTGTTTTCTAGGTTCGAGGTTGAGTGGGACTCCCTTGCCTCGCTTGTATTGTTGCATCCATGCATTTTACTGCTTTATTATATCTGATATTGTTTCTGTTTCTGCCTATCCCTTAGGATCTCTGTTTCTCTCTGTGCAAGAGAGGAGCATGATAGACACTAGGTCTTAACCCATGCATGATAACATTAGGTTAGTTTGTTTCCCTTCGCAACCGTAGGTTAGAGTTCTGTCTCTTTCTTTCTCAAAACAAACAGAAAAATACAATAAGGATTTCAAACACAATAAAAGACACTTCTTCCGTAAAAGAATGTGAACTCATCAAGACGTCATTTTTGTCCTCTTGGACTGTTAATCAGAAAAACCCTTTTTCAGAAGGAATAAAATCAACCAAGACAAACTTGTGTCGTACGTGGCCCGAACTACGTTTGCTCTGATCTTTCATGCTGTATGAAAGTACGTAGGCATAGGATGCGATATCCTAGCGAGCAACCTTCCCCTCCTTTCCCGTAGGTAGGCGAACTACGTTGACTCTGATTTCTCGTTCCAGACGGGAATACGTAGGCATAAAGTGCGATACTTTGCCGAGTCATTTTATTTTCATTTTATTTTTTCTTTTAACCCCTGACCTGTAGAGTAGATAGAATAACAATCCATACCCAAAAACAAGCGTGGATCCCGTCGAGTACGACGGACGTGAGGGGTGCTAATACCTTCCCCTTGCGTAACCGACTCCCGAACCCAGGTTTTGGTTGCGATGACCATACCTTTCCCGTGTTGTGCGAGGTTTACTCTGAGCGTTTCCTTTCCCTCCCGTGGGATAAATAACGCACGGTGGCGACTCTTCTGTTCAGCCGGCGCCGATTTTCGCAGTAGCGACACACACAATATTCTCAAGAGAAACTCGTTTGAGTATGGTATCGCGTAACAACTGATTCAAGTCTACACTTGAACAGCTACTGCACCACATCCTAATAAGGCTAATATGGGTTAAAGGGTTCTAAGGTCCTCAGCTTCTCGGGCTCCCAGTTCGGAAAAAGTAATTTCAAATATGACTACTCATATGACATCAGTAATCTAAAAGGAGCCTCCACTGAGCGGGGGATCTCAAGCTAGCTTAGTAAGGACTACTCCACGTAAGCCGAACAAGACTATACCACCCTCCTATCATAAGTGTGCTCAAGTCCGGGTATAGGACTTATCTCACCACTCAAATCACCAAGCACCCAAACATAACAAGTAATAACAAACAAATCAAACAAATAAGCACAGATAAATTGAAGTAGGCTGAACCCACTAAGAATCATAATCCCCAGCAGAGTCGCCACTTTTCTGTAGCGAGGGAATTTGTGAGTGTAAGTTTTTTATTAACTTAACTCAAAATGTAAGAGTTGCCACCACACTTTTATTTTATCCAAAAGGAAAGGAAAAAGAGCGAACACAATATAAACAAGTTCTAAAACAAGAACAAACAGAGAATAGGTAAGGGGGTTGGTTACGCTAAGGGAAGGTGTTAGCACCCAAAACGTCTATAGTACTCTATAGGAACCCTTTGAAATATCTACGCTTTTTTGGTTTGAAATGATTTGTTTGAAATGAGATTGGGGAGATGAGAAGAGAATTATTTTTTTAGATTTTTGTGTTTGGAGAGACTTATCGCCTCATGCCTACATACCTGCAAAGTGCAATATAGGATCAAAACGTCATAGTTCATCGTACAAATAGAAAAAGTGATTTATTTGGTTCATTTTAAATGACAAGAAAAGTCATCGTTTTAAAGATAAAACTACGACTAGTCGCCCACAAGTATAAGACAACATTTGCATCATCTAAAGATGGAAAATTTTGTTTGGATTAAAATCAACAAGTCTATCACTCAACATCTAAGCGGAAAATGTCAAAATTTTAAATACTATGGGGAATAGGAGAATCACATCTCAACTATGAAAATGACTCATATCTAAACTTTTTGAAAAGTTTTAAAAGGAAAAGTGCACAAAGGCACAAAAAGTGAATGCGTTTTTGTATTTTTATGTCTTTTTGAAATTAGTCAAAGTATGATTAACATTGATTGATATTTATTAAAGAATTTTTTTTTGAAAATCACTTGACTCAAGTCAAGATTTATTATGAAAGAGTTTTAACTTTGAAAATAAGAAGGTTTTAAAAAAGGAAGAAGATTTTGAAAATTGAAGAAAGGGTGGAGAAGAAGTGACTATCCTATTGCAAAATATAAAAGATAAGGATAAGAACAATCTAACCACACTAGCAAGCTCCATAACATAAGCATTCCTTCCTTTAGATTAGGCCTTGATCAAGATATATCTTCAAAAGAGAACTCCAAGTACCTAAAATCCAAGGTTTACCATCACAAACTTCCAAAGGCTAAGATCCTAGTTCTAAGTCCAAAGTTCCATGTACAATGCAAAGGACAGTAACCATAGTCCAATATTAAGATAATAAATTTTTTAGGGGTTTAAGCCTTTATTAATGTTTTTGGTCTAAATGGACAAAAGAAAAAGGGAATAAACATAAACAAATGGTCCTAGTGGACAAAGGGAAAATGGCGGAAGCATAAACAAATAATATGATATGATATGATAACTTAAAGCATAAAAAAATAAAGAGATAGGGAGCGAGAAATAAGTATAAACATAGCATAATTAATATAACAACATAGAGAAAAAATGATCCAAAATGAGAGCACATGTTTTGTTGTGTCTTCGAAAATGCTCGACTAGACATCCATGAGAATGAAAACATGGTCTCATACATTACCATGGGGTTTTCAGGCTCAACAACTGGACGTCTACTGTGATTCCTGTGGTTTTTCCCACAAACATGTAATGCATTTTTTTCCTGTTCCCTCGTCCTCGCCCAAGACGAGTGGATAGCTTGTAAGGCCCTCGTGCTTTTGAAACATTATGTGATCAATAAATAAAAGAGTGTTTTTTTTTGCATTCAAATCATGCTCTTTTCCTTTCTTTATTTTACTTTTTCACAAATAAATAAATGTCAAAGTTTCTTTTATTTTTCACTTTTCAAATAGCTTCATTCTAAACATAGTTCATAAACATACAGAACAAATAATTGCATTGATAACAACTTATCAAACATCCGTTGTAATTCTGGGATTCCAATTAACCAAGCCAAAGAAGATGGCGAGGAAGATTGTGAATTACCGGATGAACTAGCAAGGCTCCTTGAGCACGAGAAGAAAGAGATTCAGCCACACAAAGAGCCAGTGGAAGTTATCAATCTTGGTACTGGTGATGTCAGAAAAGAAGTCAGGATTGGGTCATCCCTCGCTAAGCATGTACACTCTGAGTTCGTCAAGCTATTGAAAGAATATGTTGATATTTTCGCCTAGTCTTATCAAGATATGCCTGGGTTGGATACCAACATCGTTAAACATCACTTACCACTCAAGCCTGATTGTCCTTCTGTCAAGCAGAAACTCAGAATGACTAGACCCGACATGGCACTTAAAATTAGAGAAGAGGTAAAAAAGCAGTTTGACGCTGGGTTCCTAGCCACTTTCGAGTATCCTGAATGGATTGCCAACATCGTCCTAGTTTCGAAGAAAGATGGTAAGGTCCGAATGTGTGTGGACTATCGAGATCTCAATAAGGTGAGCCCAAAAGATGATTTTCCTCTGCCTTATATTAATGTTTTGTTAGACAACACTGTGCAGTTCTCTGTCTTCTTGTTCATGGATGGTTCCTCAGGATATAATCAGATCAAGATATCCCCAGAAGATATGGAGAAAACTACTTTCATCACGCCTTGGGGTACATATTGCTACAAAGTCATGCCATTTTGTTCGAAAAATGCAAGGGCAATGTAATACCCCAAAATTTTCCCTTAGATTAATCGGTTCATTTCACATTTCATCTCATTCTGCATTGCATTGTAGCTAACGCTAACCGGTTTGCCCAGTCTGTTGATTTTTGCAGGAAAAATCACTCTGTGTGTAATTTAATTGGTGAAGGGAAAAATTGTCATTAATTTGCAGCCTGCCGACAATTCATGAAGCCATGTCGTCATCAGGGGTTCCTCAAGTGATTAGGGTGTCCATCCCCGAGTCCTGTGATTTATTTGAGGATAAGCTTAATTTTACGGTTGTTTTGACGTCAGATTTCTCGTGACACAGTACATCTTATTCAAGAGCCGAGATTTAATCGTCAGTTGGTTTTCAGAAATGTTGTTGATTCCTAAACCATATGGAGCTGACTGTGTTGCAATATAAGTGGGTTCAGGTTAAATCGGTGCGAGAATGTGCTTTGAGGAATTTATTTTAACAGACGCACGTTTTCCTGCTTTCTACTGGTCAACGATTGATTTTAAAGGAACAGTGGAATTTCGGTGTGCATTGAATTTATAATGAATATCTGTTGTTTTGACCATGATTGTTGGTTAAGCTGATTCAGGTTACCGGGTTAAAGTAATCGAGGTGTGGTTTGAATTTTCAATACGGAAGACACTTTCGTTTTGTCGTTTAACTGAATTTCTCTGCTTATCCGTTCAAGGTCATATTCACCGTTAATATCGGATGAACTTAGTGGATAAATTTAATCAGACAGATTTAGTCGGGTAGATTGAATTAGAGGAATTTATTTGTGTGGATTTAAGCAGATGAACTGAGTTGGACGAATTTATTTGTGTGAATTTATCTGGAGGAATTTAATCAGATAAATTCAATTGAATGGATTTATTTGGTTGAGCTTAATCAGATGGATTATCTGGTAAATTTAATCTAATAAATTTAGTCGGATGAATTTAATTAATAGAATTTATTCGTTTAAGTTTAATCGGATAAATTAGCCGGATAATTTTTAATTGGAGGAATTTGATCGAAAAAGAAACAATTGAATTTATTCGTTTAAATTCTATTTTTTGTATTATTACAAAGGAAAATTACCAATTCAATTACAAAATAAATTCCTAATTCCTAAAAAGTCATATTTTTCCTACAATCGTCTTCGCTTCCGATTCTTCGACTTCCACTTTTCCCGAACCTGCAAAGAAAATCAATAACGGATAATAGAATTAATTAAATTTTGGTTTTCCGGTTCCGATACCCTCAATTAGATTTCATCATCGGGTACGTCGGGAGGGAAACGACGAAGTCGTCGCCAACTCCCGACTTATTCTTTTCGACCTCGGTACATGACCCGGCAGCCTCTGTTCAAATTAACCAGGAGAGAAAAAAAAGTGATTTTCGAAAAAAAAAAGTGATTTTGGGAAAAAGCATTTTTCTTGAAAAAAATGGGTTTTGGCCAATAGTAGATCAAACGGCCGTTCACGCAAGCAAGCAACAAGGTCCTGAAAAGTTCAGCAATTACAACAAACAAGCCAAGATCGAATCCTCATAAAAACGGGCAACAGTTTCTCCACAACTCCTCTGCGGCCAAAAATCATCAAAACAGATCCATCTTAAAAACGGCAACAATCTTTACACGATTTCTGCTAGCGTAAAACGAATCACAACAAATACCAACAAAAATCCAGGCCCAGCGGGAAGAAGAAATAAAAAAGCCACAATATAAAATCTGAAAAGATAAGAAGAGAAAAAAAAATGACGAAATTCATGAACCCTAAGAGTTCATCATCAACAAGGATCATCCAGCGGCGGCGAAGAACATCAGCAAGTTCTCACAAATCACCAAGACCAACTGGACTCAAAGAAACAAGTTTCTCATCATCGTCACCTTCACCGAAGAACATCAACTAATATGAACATCAACATCATCATCAGTTCGTAGATCATCAAAGCCACCTCGAGTCGCTTCAAACCCAGATAGGGTGAGCAACTCAGTTCTTTTACAATTGGGTTTTTATTTACTTTTCAGGTACACGGAAGAAATAGGAAAGAAGAACAAACAATAAGATAAAACAGAGAAGCTCCGTCGAGCTCCAACAATAGCAGCGGCGGCCGTCTGGCAAGAAGAATAAGAGGGGTTTCTAAACCCTAAAAATGTGTAGAAAATAAACCGGCCCCCTCCCATTTTATTTGTTTATTTTTCTTTCTTTTTTATTTATAATTAGTATGTTTTATAATTAACAATTAGTAACATTTTTTAACTTATAACATTGAATATTGTGGAATTTTTCTTTTAAACAATACTTTTTGAGAGATACGTCATATATTTACTAAAAATTTTAAAGTGATAGATATGAGTTCTATTATTTATAAATATTTAAATAATTATATTTTCAGTCAATATAGACTATTACGTACGCCACTCACATTTGTTACATTTTTAAAAAAAATTAAACTTAAATATAAAAGAATTGGAGAATAAAAACCATAAAGAAATATTATTCATTATCCAGGATGTATTACTGATATCAAACAAAACCAACAACAAAGTTTTTCATCCCAAGAACTAAATAGTCCTGAATGATCATAATTATTGAAAACAACACAAACAATACTCATCATTTTCCTGCATTACGCTTGCTAACAAGAAGCTTCATACCATACTTTGGTACCAGCAACAAATTCGACGCAGGGCAATGGACATAATTCGGCGAAAGCTTAAGATCGAAATTGTGGACCATAAGACCAATCACGATCTTAATTTCAGTCAGGGTGAAGTTTTGGCCTAAGCAGAATCTATTCCCGTATCCGAATGGCATGTAAGCTTGTGGATACTTACAAGCTCCTGACAGACCATTAGCAAATCTTTCTGGCTTGAATTCAGTTGCATCCGGTCCCCAATTATCAACGTCGCGGTGCAGCGATGGAACAAACATCCAGAGGTACAATCCTTTAGGCAGCACTAGATCTCCGATCTTCAAATCAGCAAATGTCTCCCTCGAGTTCGTCACTGCTGGCCCGTAGATACGCATACTTTCTAGAACCACCATGGTTAGCTACACAAAAAACAAATCGAAGAGTTAGGGGTAATAGTAATAATTTAGCATTATAATCGCAAAGTACAAGATTCAAATCTCATAGGACTAAAAAAAATTTGATGCACACTAACCGTTTTCATCTTTTGAAGTTTGCTCATGTCAGTAAACGAAGGAGGCGAATCATCCCCAAAGATTTCCGAAATCTCATCTCGAATACGTTGTTGCCATTCAGGATAAACGGAAAGGAGGTACAAAGCCCAAACAACAGAAAGAGCGGTGGATTCAGAGCCAGCAAAGTAGATACTTTTGCAGATATCTATAATCAACTGGTTCATGTCATGGCCAGGTTTCAAAGTTCCTTGTCCACTAGCATTCAAGAGTTTCTCCTTTTCAACACCTTCTATTATTTTCTGTAACAGATCATTTTGTTTCTCACCATTGTTGTTCTCTTGGTTTTGCTTTTGACGAGCATGTATGATATTCATGATTAACACATCCACCTCTTTCTTCAATTTCCATATCTCTTTGCTTTCCTTTGAAGGGAGAAAACTGTGATAAACACATATACAAACAATGATTTATTAACTTAATTAGCACATAACTCATAATACATGATAATATAAGATATGTTGATCTCTGAAACACTGACACTTTTGAAAAATATGTGTCTATGTCAGTGTCCATCAAAAACTAAAACTCACACATACAGTAGTAATTACGTTTATTTTATTATTTTATTTAAAATATTACGTCGAATCGTGTTTTTGGTGATGGTGGTTATAGGTTGTATATAAATTACCTTAGGTTTAGATATCCCAAGAGAGTACTAGTCTTTGAAAGCTTGTTTTGCATCCCTGCTAATTTTTCAAAAATATATTTTCCTTGTGTATAATCACTGCCAAAACATGCTTTGGAAATAATATCCTCTGAAAGAACCTTGAGGTCATTCTCAATCACTATCTCTACAACCTTGTCTTTACTTTCATTTATTAACCTTTTCCATTTTTGAACAATTTCTAGGGTAGAACCTTCCATGTGACCAACCATAGTCTACATAAAATAAACAAAAAATAATTATATTCATTAAATAATTATTGTATGCAAACTATACAAACGAAACAAAGTGACAATAACTATTATAAACTCACACATAACAGCATCAAAGTTCGAGTTTGTGATGATGTCCAGATCTAAGAATATTTAATAAATCTAAAAAATAATTTTAACAAAAAAATACCAGAGAAGTAGCATATACTAACCTTGACTTTGCTCATGAATAATTCAGCTATAATAAGATTTCTTTGGAAGATCCATGATTTTCCATTGGCTCTAAGAATACCATCTCCAAGCATTGGCAATAATGCTTTGTTTAGATACTCAACCCTACCAAGATCAGGGGACATATGCACACTCAAATCTCTAATCACTTTACCATTCTCAACATACAGATGTTGCTTGATTCCAGTGGAGTAGGTAAACAACGAGCCTGAACATCATATTAGTTCACCAAAACAACAGGGATTAGTAAGAGAAACAAAAACAAATAACTAAAAGAAAATCACCTATTAAAATATCTAAAATAAATTTGAATTACCATATTGTTGTTTCCATGTCTGAAAATATGGAAACAAAGAATAAACCCAATCTTCAGTGATATCAGCAGATTCAGGACGTTGAGGACGAATCTGTTGCATCTCAGTAACATTGCCGAATGGAAAAGAAGGCTTTGGTCCTTTGATACCTTGTTTTTCAAGCATGGTTCGAATCCTTCTTGGCTTCAACAACACTTTCTCCACCAAAATTATAACACTGCTTATCACTATCAACCCAACTGTCCACCATAACTTTCCCATCACCCACTGGTATTCAAGTTCCATGATATCACTACTCTCAATGTTTCCTCACTTAGGTGAAATGTTTGATTCAGTATCTAAAACTTTGCATACTCTTTTTTTACTTTGTCCAATATATATTTTAGATGTTATATAGAACTTTAACAATATTTAATTGAATATTTTTTTAAAACATTTTTGTTTAAGTAAATTTAATAAAGATAGAAATCTTGACTCTGAAATATAGGGTACATGTATAAGTCCAAAATATAGGATGTAGTGTTATTTTTTATTATTTAAAATACATAAAAAGAAAATATTGATAAGGAAATATGAAAGAATTTACTAATATATTTTTTAATATAAGGAAATTCATATAAAGTTATTCTAGAGTAAGTTATTAAAATTTACTATACACTTTGACTATTCATTTATTTTTATTCGATGACTAATAACAATTAATAATTAAATATCGAGAGAGAAAAATAAATTAGTCACGTAATAATAAATAACTGATCAAAGTTAATTGGTCAGAGTCACAGAAGAGTTACATCGGTGACTTATTTGCATAATGAGTTTTTCTCTTCTTTGTGCTAGATGATCACTTTATATACTAAATAGTAGGATTGAAAAACGGGTTGGATTGGGCTTCTCCGTCCATTTTTTGAAATAGTTTGAGCGGGTTGGGTTTAAACGAACCGCGAATAAACTCGATCGATTATAGCAGATTATTGGGCTATTCGAGTTTTTTTTAGCTCAATTGCAATTTTGAGCATTTTCTAGAACAATAATATTAAAATAAAGTATCTATTATTTTTCCCAATTTGAATGTATACTAAAAATTTAATAAATAAATTGAAAAAACTCAGTGGATAGGCCCAAATCACTTAATAACAATTTAATATTCAACAAATTCAATAATTTTAAATTTTGTTTACCAAATATGAGTTAAACTATTAAATACAATTCAATTTAAATCCTTCCACTTTTGAATCACCCCAAAAACAAATGTATTAATTGACTAATACAAATAAAAATCAGATTAAACTTTAACGATAAAATTAATATAAACATTTGAATTCTTCTAGATGGCTTGGAGTTGAAAAAATATAAATAGTTAGTACATAATTTAATATTAACAATTAATATTAATAAGTACATATCAATTTATACCTTATACATAAGATTTAGTATACAATTTCATCATCTGTCAATTATATAATTAATAGTTACATCAATTTACATGATATTATGCACAAATAAGCTATTAAGCAAGAACCAAAGAAAATAAGAGTATACAATGTCTTGTTTGTTATATGAGATAACTCTAAAGAATAAGAAAGTTAATCTGTTAATATGTTCATAATGATGTAACACTAGAATTTAAAGTAACATAACATATTTACATTTATTGATAGCTTGGTGAAGTTTTTACAAATGATCATATTTAAGTTTTCTTAACAAATCTAAATTCAGTTTTAAGTAATTAGTGCTAAAAATGAGTCGAGTCGAGTCGAACTCACCTCAATTTGCCTCAACTCGTTAAGAATTGATTTGGCTCAAATAGTTGTTCGAGTTTGACACAAACTTCTTTTTAAGCTCAAACTCAAATTGTTATAGGTTCACGAACAATTTGATTCAACTCATTAGGTTCATTTCGTTAGGTTCAGATCACTTGATTCACGAATTTAAAAACCACTTTTAAGTCTATTTTTTTTTATATATTTGACATTTTAAATTAATATATTTTTTAAAAGGAAAATATTGAAATAAAATAAAAGCTATCAGATTGAATTTTACCTTTGTCTCAACAGTTTACTAATTCAAAAGCTACACAAATTTCAAGAAATACATTTTAAACTGTAATTCAAAAATTACTCAATTATAGCTTAAATTTGTCTCAAAAATCTACAATTTTGTCTAAATATTTATGAACCTTACAAATTTAATAAAATAGTACACCAAAAATTACTAAAAATTGATATATTTACATCACATAATAATTACACCACTTGCAACCTTCATTACACATGCCATTTTAGCAAATTTTATTATGCCTCTGGCAAGGATGACTCTAAATGCAATTGCCAAATTTATTTCCATAACTAGTACAGAAGGAACGGTTTAGTGTTAAGATTTGGAGTAAATCTTTAAACCTACTCTTAACGACAATATAATCATTCTCATATATAATCGAGTTGACTTTTGAATCTAATGAGTCAAACTATGTATAGTTCAAGTTCAACTCATTTAGTTAACAACTTAGTTTTTCGCTCATATTCAGCTTATTTGGTTCATGAACCTAGTTCAACGATTTAATTGTCGAACAGAATTTCAAACTATTTTCGAGTTGGTTTGGTTCATTGTCAGCCCTATAAGCAATCAATACTTCATTAGAAAAAAAAGACACAACACAATACTCGTTAACTTCATAAGGCATGCAATAGATATAATATAGCTCATTGGAAATCCATATTCATAAACAAGTTATCTAAAAATCAGACTCTAAATCACCAAACAAATTCATATTAAAAACACACGGTGAAGGTGAGATAATACTTAGAAAGGGGGGGATTGAATAAGTATGGAAAATTAAGACTTGAAAATAATCACACAATTATTTTTATCCTGGTTCGTTTAACAACTACTCCAGTCCACCCTTCCAGAGTGATTTGCCTTTCTCAACAAGGACTTAATCCACTATTAAATCAAACTGATTACAATAGTATCACCTAAGAACAACAGTTCTTAGTCTTCTCAAGAGCTACTGATTCTAACTGAATCCTCTTAAGGAATATCCTTTACAATCAATGTAAATTAAATACAAGAGTTTTTAATGCTTCTAAAAAGCTTTAATCACAACAGTGATTTTTCTCTTAAGTTAAAGTACAATGAGATTCTATGAAGAATAAGAATGAAAGCTTTTAGAATATTATGATTTCTTTTCAGCAAGTGTGTAGCCCTGAAGAATGAAGTGAAGATCTCATTTTATAGGCAGCTGAATCATGCAAGCTGAACATTGAAAAGAGAGTCCAAAAGGTCTGAGCCTTTTTGTCTTCACATCAACTGACCTTTCCTTGAAATAGATGGCACAGAAAAATCCTTTTTGTCTGTGTAAGTGTGTCTAGCACAAATAAGGAAAGAGACGTTGAATAGTTCCAACGGATATATTCTTGAAAATACTTCTTCAGTTTCAGCAAGTTCTTCAGAGTCTGAATGGATCAGAGTCTTCTAATGAGATTCAGAACTGTGTTGTATCAGAGTCTTCTGCAGCGTGTGTGCTTCTAGCGTGTTGATCATCAGAGCATTTTGACACAGAACTTCAGTACTTGTCAGCGTAGGTACTTTCAGAAACTTTTGTAGGTCAATGCTTTGAGAAACTCTTCAATCAATATTCTTCTATACTTCTGATGCTTCAGCTTCAGATGCTTCTGACTATCTTCAGATGCTTCTGATTATCTTCAGATGCTTCTGATTATCTTCAGATGCTTCTGACTCAGAATGTTCTGGAGCTTCTTTCTTCAGATCCTTTTGGAGACTACGCTCAGGATCTTCTGTGAGGACCAAACAGATTCTTCTGTGAGGTGCATCTGGCGCTTCAGAGTCAGAATAACTTCTTGTATTCAAGGCAGATTTGCTTCTAGAGAGTTAATATAATTTCAATCTGCAGTAAAACTCTCAAACAAATTTTAGAGTATATAATTCTTAAATATAAATTTCCTATCAGTTATCATCAAAACAAAGAGTAATTATTAAGAACCAATCTGTGTTCTAACAATCTCCCCCTTTTTGATGATGACAAAAAGTATCAGAAATTTTATTTAATTGAACATAAAGAATTATAACTCCCCCTGAGATGATGAATCTCCCCCTGAGTTGAATATGAAAAAGGAATAGAAACTTCCCTTTTTATCTTGAGTAATCTTCAGAGTCAGATCTTGTTTGTTTTGTAATAATTAAGGATCAGACTATCTTGCAGATATGAGATTCAGAGTTTGATAAAAGATAAATGATCTGAGAGACTCAAAGATTCTTTTATAGAGTGTTCTTATCAAATGTTCTGAAATAGTCAGATTAGATATTAGAAAGAGTAGATATGTCTGAAGATTCATTCTAGTGAAATTATATTAAATAGTTCAGATCTTTATTTTCTCCCCCTTTTTTGTCATAAGCAAAAAGTAAAAACTTTTAATAAAGACAAATAAAAGGAACAATAGCAGATAATTCAATGGAGAATAACAAGCTGATTCATTTAATCATAACAGAGCAAAAGTACATTGGAAAATATCAGAAGATATAACAAGAACATTCAGATGCAAAACAACAGATGCATAAATATGAGAAAAAAATCTAAGAGTGTTTTGACAAAAGCATCTTCAATAGGTCTGTGATCTCAGATTGTGATTGCTCTTGCTTTGACATCCACTTAGTCATTGTCTCAGTCTTCTCATCTTGTTTAGACATCCACTCTGACATGTCCTCAGATTTCTTGTCTTGCTTCACCATCCAAGATCTTATTTCAGATTGACCAGCTTCCAGAGCAACAATCTTGTCTCCAAAATCTGGATTTTCTGTCTTTATCTCTGATGATGGAGGTTCTGCATCCTGAACAGAGTCAATTTCCATAGGGTCTGGAGATCCTGAAGAGGGTTCTACCAGAGTCATAGTCAATGCATTGGCAGTTGGTTCTGGTGGAGGAGGAGGAGGAGGAGCATCCAAACAAAGCAGAGGTTCAGTCTTGTTTACAATCCAGAATTGAGTTCTTTCAGCTCTGAGCTTTGCATCATCAGAACAGATGTTCTTCAGATTAGAAGCTACAGTGTTGAATCTCTTGACAAAACCTTTCCAGATGATGTCAGTCTCATTTGCATCCATAGTTTCAGAGCATCTCTTCTGAACAGTACCTAAAGACATCTGTATTTCTTGCAAAAACGTTTGAAATAAATGATCAATATTAAGTCTGGGTGGTGGTTTAAGCAAGGTTTCCAGAGTCATCTGTTTAGGTTTGGGAGTTGGTGGCATCAGTGATTTTGAGATGGAAATCAGAGGAGGGGGAACATAAGGAATGAATGGAATTTCTGGTTTTTGAGGTAAGGATCTGTTTAAAGCATTAAGCAGAGTTGGTTGAGGTCTTGTGCGTGGGTAAACAATATCAAAAGATGCATTAGAGTATGGTACGAATGCAGAGTTTGATGGTTTATTAGATGCAACTGTGTTATCAGATGCAGGATGCAGAGCTGAAACAACAGCTTTACCAGATGTAGCAGATATGGTGGCTAATGATCCTTCATTGTTCATAGATTGAATATATGAAAGGATTACAGATGGAAGGGCCTGAATGAGTTTTGGTTTCAGAGGTTCCAAGGGTTCAGAAGGCTCAACTCTATCATAAAAATCTTTTAGTTTGAAAACATAAGATAAATTATGATAAAGAGAAGACACTTGGGCACAAGATATTCCAGATGATGATGGATTGGTAGAGGGAACAATCATCTCAGATGATGGTGCAGGTGGAGGCAGAGGGTATGAAATGGAAGTTTTAGCAGGTAAGGTTGATTCAGGTTCAGGTTCAGGTTCAGGTTCAGGTTCATGTACAGGATATTTGTCAGATGGATTAATCAGAAAATCAGGATGAATTTCTGATTCAGATGAATTTGAGGATGTTTCAGGTGTACAAGAGGTAGAAGAAACTTGAAACATTGTTTTTAATGGAGTGATGTCAAGAACTTCTGTCTCAGGGATATGAGATGGTTCTGAAGGAATATCAGATGGTTGTGATGGAGGTTCAGATGAAACAGGAGCAGAAGTTACTTTAGTGGGTTCAGAAGTAACAGGTGCTACCGGTTCAGAAGATGGAGTATTTGATGGTGGTATGACAGAGTCTTTTTCTAGTTGATCTTCTGTGGTTTGTTTTTCTGGATGATCAGAAGGTTTTGGTTGATTTTCTGTTTGTGGTTGAGCAGAGTTTTGTTTATCAGAATTTTGTGATAGTTCTGATGGTTGTGGTTCTGTTTGTTGTGGTTCTGTTGGTGATGGACGTGGAGTGAAGTGTTTGATGTGTATTTTGGGTTGAGGTGGTTTTGATACAGAAGCAGTTGTTTGTTTCTGAGGTGAGACAGAACTAGGGGCAGCAACAGATGTTGTTTGAGTGACAGATGGTTTGGGAACAGACTTAATAGATGAATCATTAATAACAACAGTTTTAGAAATAGCAGAAGTCTTTGTACCTTTGAGTTTAATCCTCTTAGCAGATGCAGAGGCAGCTTCTCCAGAATCCTTTCTTTTTAACAGATCCTTTGGTTTCTCAGCAATCTTAGCCTTCTTCTAGACAGGTTCAGATTCTGCTACAGGCTGAGATCTTTTCCTCTGAAGTGGAACTTCTTCTTCTTCTCCTGCATCTGGCAGTGGTTGCTTGACAAGTTGAAACACATTGGCTGGAACAGGCACTCCTTCCTTTTTGCATTCCTCTATATACATCAGAACAATGTGTCTAGGTTCTTCAGCAAAGAATAGAGGAAAGTCAGATACTGGAATCCTCTTATTCAAATAAGACATATTTAACCTCTTTGGAGCAGTGGTAAGTTCATCTACAATCTTGAGTCTCAGAAGGCTTTTAGCGTTCAGAGGCTTTCCCATAATGAACTCTAGTTCTTCTGTAACACCAGCATCATACAGAGCAGCCACTAAACCATTTTCAGTGAGAAGATCTGAGAGCAACCTTCCAAAAGGTATCCAAGTCCTGATCTTCTGGCCTTTTTCTTTTACAGATTCTCTAGATGCATTTATGTGATTCCACAGATGCATGAACAAAATGTAAGGAAGATCTACCTTATTACTCTGACTAAGGCAGTACATAAAATAGATCTGTTCATTGTTGACATAATCTGGGGAATTTGTTGACTTTCTGTGATGTATGCATCCCATGAAGATCTTGGCCCAGATCTTGTAATCAGGCTTCAGATCTTTGAATCTGTTAGAGGCTTGTCCAGCAGTCATAACCTCCTCATAAACTTCATCCATATCAACACGCCCAGCTGGCAGATGTGAAACACCATCTGTTTCTTCATAACCAATCAGTCTTCTAATCAGATCCTCTGTGATGATGATCTCCTTTCCCAGCACAGATGATAGAATAAAATTTGGATACACAGATGCATGAATCCAGAATTCTTTAACAAGCATAGGGTAAACTGGTCCAAACAGTCTATCAAAGTATTTCACCCAACCTTGAGCTCTAACAATGGAGCGAAAATCAAACCCATTGTCAGCCAGAGAATCAAATTCAACCATGGATTCACACAATACTTCTAGTTTATCAACTGGTGTGAGAAGAGTTCTCTTTGGAGGAGTATATGGAACAACACCTAGGTTATCTGAAGTCACAGCAGCCATTGTGGATTGAAACTGTGCAGTTGTTGATGAAGAAGACGCCATTGAAGATTGCTTTTTAGAACACTTAGGTTTTGAGTTTTTATGCAGAGAGAACAATAGATGAAAACACATGTAAATTCTGAGAGTGAAAAGTGTGAAAGTGAATACACATCAAGTATTTATACTAATCACATAGGCACACCAAGAGACAGAAAAAACGCACGTTTGAGCAGCATTAAATGAAGAGAATAAAATCATTTCAAATAATAAATGCTTCTGACAATTTTGGGGGGAAAACCAAGATATTTACTATTCAAATTTCACCTCAAACGTCTTTTCAGTTGTCCACACGCCACCTCATCAGATTTTGTGGGACACGTGTTTGCTTGCATGCTGTTCTGAATTCTCTCAAGAAATGAAACGTTAGCCAACGTTCAGATCTTCTAAAGATGATTAGTTCAGATTTTCACATCAGAAATGTTAATCAGAATAGAATAAATGAACAGAAGAAATACTTCAGATGAATTAAGCATTTCTGCATCTGGAACAATTTGCTTCTGATAAATATCATTCTGGACAAAAATCCATACCAATATTTTTCAGAATAAAATTGAATCTATCTTCAACAAGGGGTTTTGTAAAAATATCTGCCCACTAATGATCTGTATCAACAAAGGCTAAATTTATGATTCCCTTCTGAACATAGTCTCTGATGAAATGATGCTTAATTTCTATATGTTTTGCCTTAGAATGTAAGATGGGATTCTTGGACAAACATATAGCAGAAGTATTATCACAAAAGATAGAAATGTTACTCTCAAAAATTTGATAATCTTCTAGTTGACTTTTCATCCAGAGCATCTGCGTACTACATCCAGCAGCAGCAATGTATTCATCCTCTGTGGTTGAAAGTGCAATTGTGGGTTGCTTCTTGCTGTACCAGGAGATTAGATTTCTTCCTAGAAATTGACAACTTCCAGAAGTACTTTTTCTTTCCACTCTGTCTCCAGCATAGTCAGCATCACAGAATCCAACTAATTTGAAATTATCAGACTTTCTGTAACACAAACCCACATTAGAAGTACCTTTCAGATACCTTAGAATCCTCTTGACAGCTGTCAAGTGTGATTCTCTAGGATCTGATTAGAATCTAGCACACAGACAAACACTGAACAATATGTCAGGTCTAGAAGCAGTAAGATAAAGAAGAGAGCCAATCATACCTCTGTAGAGCTTCTGGTCTACTTTCTTACTTACCTCTTCTTTGCCAAGTGAGCTAGTAGGATGCATTGGAGTCTTTGCCACCTTGCTGTCAGACATGTTGAATTTCTTCAGAAGTTCTTTAACATACTTTGTCTGATGTATATAGGTGCATTCTGGAGTTTGATTAACTTGGATTCCTAAAAAGAATCTGAGTTCTCCCATCATGCTCATTTCAAATTCTGCCTGCATACATGTAGCAAACTCCTTTCCAAGCATAATATTTGTTGATCCAAAAATAATATCATCTACATAAATTTGGCAAATTAGAAGATCTTTCTTTATGGTTTTACAGAATAGAGTTGTATCCACTTTGCCTCTGATAAAATTCTTCTCCAGAAGAAAATTACTCAATCTCTCATACCAAGCTCTGGGAGCTTGTTTTAATCCATATAGAGATTTCTTTAATTTGAAAACATGATCTGGAAATTTTTCATTTTCAAAACCAGGAGGTTGGTGGACATAGACTTCTTCTTCTATAATACCATTAAGAAAGGCACTTTTAACATCCATCTGATACAGAGTGATGTTGTTCTGTGCAGCAAAAGAAATAAGAAGGCGTATAGATTCTAACCTTGCCACTGGAGCATATGTCTCAGTGTAATCAATACCTTCTTGCTGACTGTATCCTTGAGCAACCATCCTTGCCTTATTCCTCTCAACTTCTCCTTTCTCATTTAGTTTATTTCTGAAGACCCATTTTGTACCAATAATATTAAATCCTTGAGGTCTTTGAACTAGATCCCATACATCATTTCTGCTGAATTGGTTAAGCTCTTCTTGCATGGCAATAATCCAATCATTGTCTTGCAGAGCTTCTTCTACAAAAGATGGTTCAATTTCTGACACTAGTCCAAATAGAGATGCCTCAGATGATCTTAGAAAAGATCTTGTTCTGATGGGATCATCTTTCTTTCCAATAATGACATCCTCTGGATGAGAAGCTTTAATTCTGGATGATGATCCTCTGATAGTTGACTCTTCAGAAATTTTTGGATTATTCATCTGAAAGTTAAGGGAGTAGCATCTGGAGTTGCTTCTGGTTCCTTCACTTGAAGTTTGTCTGCTTCTGGAACTTCAGAGTCAATAAAGACTACTTCCCTATCTGCAGAGTTATCAACCTGCTTTGGCTTTTCAGAGCCAAGCTTATCATCAAATCTGACATGAATGGATTTTCCACAATCTGTGTCTCAGTGTTGTATACTCTGTAGTCTTTAGAGCGTTCAGAATATCCAAGCATGAAACACTTCTGTGCTTTGGAATCAAACTTGCCCAGATTTTCCTTAGTGTTTAACATATAGCAGATACATCCAAAAGGATGAAAATAAGAAATGTTGGGCTTTTTGTTCTTCCACAATTCATAAGGAGTCTTCTTCAGAAGAGGTCTAACAGAGACTCTGTTCTGAATGTAGCATGCTGTATTGATTGCTTCTGCCCAAAATTTTTTTGCCAGATTTGTCTCATTGATCATGGTTCTGGCCATTTCTTGCAAAGTTTTGTTTTTCCTCTCTACAACCCCATTCTGTTGTGGAGTTCTAGGACAGGAAAAATCATGAGCAATGCCATTTTCAGAAAAATATTTTTCAAAATATTTATTTTCAAATTCACCACCATGATCACTTCTGACTTTTATAATTTTGAAATTCTTTTCATTCTGGACTTGCTTGCAGAAGTCAAAGAACACAGAATGTGACTCATCCTTGTGTTTTAAGAACTTTACCCATGTCCATCTGCTAAAGTCATCAACAATGACCAATCCATACTTCTTGCCTCTGATGGATGCAGTTTTCACTGGTCCAAATAGATCAATATGAAGTAGTTGTAATGGTTTAGAGGTAGAAACAACATTTTTTGATTTGAAAGATGTTTTTGAAAACTTCCCTTTCTGACATGCTTCACAAAGAGCATCTGAAGTGAACTTCAGATTAGGGAGTCCTCTGACAAGATTAAGTTTATTAATCTGAGATATACGTCTCATATTAATATGGCCCAATCTTCTGTGCCAGACCCATTGCTCTTCATTCACAGACAAGAGGCATTTAACATTTTGAACTTTAAGTTCTGAAAGATTTATTTTATAAATGTTGTTTTTCCTCTTACCACTAAATAGGATAGAGCCATCCTTCTGACTAATAGCTTTACAACATTTTTGATTAAAAGTTATATCATAACCATTGTCACTTAATTGACTTATGGACAATAAGTTATGCTTTAACCCTTCAACAAGTAAAACATTAGTAATGGAGGGAAGTTTACCATTTCCAATTGTGCCAGATCCAATGATCTTGCCCTTCTGGTTCCCTCCAAACTTCACGTCCCCTCCAGATCTAAGTTCCAGGCTTTGGAACATAGACTTTTCTCCTGTCATGTGTCGTGAGCATCCAGAGTCCAGGTACCATGATTGGTGTCCTGACCTTGCTGCTAAGAACATCTGCAACAGGAATTATTTTGTTTTTAGGTACCCAAATCTTCTTGGGTCCTTTGGGGTCAGTTGGTTTGTAGGTTTGTCTAAACTTCTGTTTTGCAACATAATGTTTATTCTGACTTGCCTTAGGTTTAAACACATAAGTACTCTTCTCAGAGCTTGTGTGTTTAATGTCATTCAAGTGACCAAATTTGAATTGAGAATACAGAGGTGTCTTCCTGATGAAAAGTTTGTCAACAGGTTTTGGATTGCTTCCAGATGAAGACTCATATCCAATGCCTCTTCTGTTGTTTCCACTAACACCATAGATCATGGAAGCCATCTTGCTTCTGTCTATGCTCTTAGTGAGAAATCTCTGAAAACTAGAGTCATATTTTTCTAAAATATTTTCACAAGACTTAGTCTCAGATTCAGATTCTTGTTGAGTTCTTTCAAAGTCATTTTTGATTTTTAAATTTATTTCTTTCTGCTCAACAAGTTCTGTTTTCAGAAGATCAATCTCAGATTCAAGATTGCTTTTCAGCTTCTTGTATTTGAGTTTGATGTTGTTATAACTTTTAAGAACTTCTGTTACAACTTTAATGAGTTCTTGTTTGGTAAGTTTAGCCATTACCTCTTCTGCATCATCATCAGATTCAGATTCTGATTCATATCATGAGGTACCTTCCTCTTGATCTTCTGTCCTGGCCATCAGTGCAACGTTTGCACATTTTTCTTCTGATTCAGAAGATGATTCACACTCATCTGAGTCATCCCATGTTGCCATCAGAACCTTCTTCTTTTTGTTGAACTTCTTCTTAGGTTTTTCTTTCAGAAGTTTGGGGCAGTCATTTTTGTAGTGCCCAGGTTCTTTGCACTCATAGCACACCACTTCTTTCTTGGCAGATCTTCTGTGACTAGAAGATTCCTTTCTATTGTCAGATCTTCTGAAGTTGTTGAACTTCTTTCCCTTGTGCTTCCAGAGTTTGTTAATCCTTCTGGACAACATGGATAACTCATCTTCTTCTTCAGAAGAAGACTCTTCAGAGCTTTCTTGAATGACCTGCAAAGCTTTAGTAGTTTTGTTAGATTTTAATGCTACAGATTTACCTTTATCTTTCTTCTGAGGTTCATCTTCCTCAAGCTCAATCTCATGGCTCCTCAATGAGCTGATGAGTTCTTCTAGAGAGATCTTGTTCAGATCTTTGGCCATCTTCAGGGCAGTCACCATTGGTCTCCGTCTGATGGGCATACTTCTGATGATTTTCTTTACGTGATCTGACGTGGAATATCCCTTGTCCAGAACTTTCAGCCCAGCAGTGAGTATCTGGAATCTGGAGAACATGGCTTCAACAGATTCAGAGTCTTCCATTTTGAAAGCCTCATACTTCTGGATCAGAGCCAGAGCTTTTGTCTCCTTAACTTGAGAATTTCCCTCATGGGTCATTTTAAGGGATTCAAACATATCAAAAGTTGTCTCCCTGTTTGTGATTTTCTCATACTCTGTATGTGAAATAGCATTCAGTAATATGGTTCTGGCTTTATGGTGATTTTTGAAGTCTTTCTTCTGAGAATCTGTCATAGATTTTCTGTCAATCTTTTCGCCATCTCCATCTGTGGGATGTACATATCCATCTATGACAAGATCCCATAGATCAGCATCATATCCTAGGAAAAAACTCTCAATTCTGTCTTTCCAGTAATCAAATTTTTCTCCATCAAACATTGGAGGCTTGGTGCTGATCCTATCCCTCTCTTCATATTTATTGTTAATATTTGACATTGAATTATCAGCCATGATAACAAATAAATATATTTATCAAAGTATATCTCTCTGGATCTTTACTGACACTGTTAAGTGATAGCACACTCAGAACCGGAGCTCTGATGCCAACTGAAGGTGAGATAATACTTAGAAAGGGGGGGATTGAATAAGTATGGAAAATTAAGACTTGAAAATAATCACACAATTATTTTTATCCTGGTTCGTTTAACAACTACTCCAGTCCACCCTTCCAGAGTGATTTGCCTTTCTCAACAAGGACTTAATCCACTATTAAATCAAACTGATTACAATAGTATCACCTAAGAACAACAGTTCTTAGTCTTCTCAAGAGCTACTGATTCTAACTGAATCCTCTTAAGGAATATCCTTTACAATCAATGTAAATTAAATACAAGAGTTTTTAATGCTTCTAAAAAGCTTTAATCACAACAGTGATTTTTCTCTTAAGTTAAAGTACAATGAGATTCTATGAAGAATAAGAATGAAAGCTTTTAGAATATTATGATTTCTTTTCAGCAAGTGTGTAGCCCTGAAGAATGAAGTGAAGATCTCATTTTATAGGCAGCTGAATCATGCAAGCTGAACATTGAAAAGAGAGTCCAAAAGGTCTGAGCCTTTTTGTCTTCACATCAACTGACCTTTCCTTGAAATAGATGGCACAGAAAAATCCTTTTTGTCTGTGTAAGTGTGTCTAGCACAAATAAGGAAAGAGACGTTGAATAGTTCCAACGGATATATTCTTGAAAATACTTCTTCAGTTTCAGCAAGTTCTTCAGAGTCTGAATGGATCAGAGTCTTCTAATGAGATTCAGAACTGTGCTGTATCAGAGTCTTCTGCAGCGTGTGTGCTTCTAGCGTGTTGATCATCAGAGCATTTTGACACAGAACTTCAGTACTTGGCAGCGTAGGTACTTTCAGAAACTTCTGTAGGTCAATGCTTTGAGAAACTCTTCAATCAATATTCTTCTATACTTCTGATGCTTCAGCTTCAGATGCTTCTGACTATCTTCAGATGCTTCTGATTATCTTCAGATGCTTCTGATTATCTTCAGATGCTTCTGACTCAGAATGTTCTGGAGCTTCTTTCTTCAGATCCTTCTGGAGACTACGCTCAGGATCTTCTGTGAGGACCAAACAGATTCTTCTGTGAGGTGCATCTGGCGCTTCAGAGTCAGAATAACTTCTTGTATTCAAGGCAGATTTGCTTCTAGAGAGTTAATATAATTTTAATCTGCAGTAAAACTCTCAAACAAATTTTAGAGTATATAATTCTTAAATATAAATTTCCTATCAGTTATCATCAAAACAAAGAGTAATTATTAAGAACCAATCTGTGTTCTAACACACGGCTCTTAATTACTCTTATGAAATTCAAAAAACTTTAATGTCTCATCGTTAAGTTACTTCTTTTATATTATTAGAGATCAAATTTTATAGCACCTTTACACACACACATGCGCGCACGCCCACACACGCACACATGCGCGCGCGCACGCACACACACACACGCGCACGCGCACGCACAGACACACACACACACACACACACACAGACACACACACACACACACACACACACACACACACACACACACACACACACACACACACACACACATATATATATATATATATATATATATATATATATATATATATATATATATATATATATATATATATATATATATATATATATATATATATATATATATATATATATATATATATATATATATATATATATATATATATATATATATATATATATATATATATATATATATATATATATATATATATCTTAAAGTAAATAATAATAATTATTATCTTAAAAAGAGAATTTTTATTTAGATGTATTAATATAAAACCAAAAATTAAAATATATATAATGAAACTTTACCTTATGTTATAGAAGATGCAGACGAGTATCAATATCATGAAATAAAAATACCAACATATGTCAAAAGAGAGAAATGAAAATAAATAAAATATAAAAAAAAATTAATAACATTTAAAAATAAAATAAATATCTAACCTTTAGATCAGAAGCCCATTAATATCATGAAACAAAAACACAAACATATATTAAAAGAGAGAAATGAAAATAAATAAATTATAAAAGAAAAAATAACATATAAAAATAAAATAAATATCTAACCTTTAGATCAAAAGCCCAATTAATTGAGATTGGTCAAGTAATAGATATGTAGCTGTAAAGGCAAAAAATTAAAAACAAAATGTTAGAAATAGGAAAAACATACGCAATTTTCAAAACTAGTATAATTTATGCACTTTTCTATTTACAAGTATACAAAAATCATGAAACAAATAGAAAAATATATAAATAAAACGGAAAATACTAATAAAGTAAGAAGTAGAGAGCCAAAAAATCAAAAAAGAAGAAAGAAAAAAAAGAACATTTACCTTTGATACGAAACATGTAGATGCTGAAATTAGAGAAACTGAAACAATAAAAAAATAATAGAAAATTATTACAACCCTAGATCAAAAAACCTAAAAATTAAAAACTCAATATAAAACTCTAACCTTTAAAAATACACTAAGAATGAAAGATAAACTTCAAGAAGATGAAAAACCATTTTGATAAATCTAGACGGAGTTGGAGATTACGCAAGGGTGACTGATAAAGAGAGATTGAGTGAGTCAAAATACCATGTGAATGTAGTGATGGGTGGTGGTGACGCTTAGTTTGGGGTAAAGATAAGGGAAAACAAGTGAGAGAGACGGCACCTAGGGTGGAGGGTGCTAAAGGAAGACGAGGGAATGTTCAAAGATTAGGGCTTGTAAGGTGAGGGAGAAAACACCAATGTAGAAGTGTGAGAGCATTAGGAAGTGTGAGTGGTCTGGTGTAATAAATAAAGGTAAACAATATCGTTTTTAATTGTCTGCGAGCGGGTTAGGGTACTCGCCGTTATACTTTCTTTACCTGGACCCGTCTGTTTCAACCCAGTCCAAACTGAAAAATCAACCCGCAAAACCACAAGCCCATTTACAACCACCCAATTCCTCTTTTTTCTCCAGTTTTTGGCGGGTTGGACTTGGCCACAGGTATTTGTCCAACCCTACTAAATGGCTAGCTTGAACGCCATAAACAAAATTGATGAGTTATAAATGTGAATTCTTCTTTGGCTACCCGTGGTCATTGAATAGGGATTAATTCCTTTGTCTTTTTGTCTGGGACATGCCATATAGTGCTATTAACACGACATAAAAGCATGTTTTTGACGTCCCAACTTTGGTCAACATGTATCTCGCTCTAATCATATTTCACGAAATAACAGGATGAGACATCCGGGATGTGAATAGTCTTCCAAACATGAGGCTCAATACAGGTGAAGCATTTTAAGAGTTATGTCGCTTAACCACCAATATTTGGGATGCACAATCCCCTAAGTGTAAGGCCTAAAATGGGAAAAGCACTTTAAAAGTTATGTTACCTAGCCGCCAATATCTGGGATGCAATACTCGAGATGTACATAACCCCAAAGTGTGAGGCTTGAAGGGGTGATGTGCTTAAGGACATTGTCATCCTACTTTCCTGAGGAATTCAACCTGTTTTCGAAAAGAGGTCAAATTTTAGCGTCCTTTATTTCCATCTTCTAGTCTTTTGAAGTTCTTCTGATGTTATTTTAATTCAGAGACCCCTTTGTTGGTTGGGAATAAAAGTATGAAAAAGTCCTAAAGGTGCGTGTGTGTGTGTGGGAGGGGGGGGGGGGTTGAATAGATTGATCCCCTTAAAAACAATTCCAAAAATTTCAATACAAAAATCATAATTTGGTGAGTGGAAGCTAAAAAACATAAGATGAAAGCATAGAATCTCATAACTATGGATTTTAACCAATGTATTTTAATGTTATCACTAAGACAATGACCAAACAATGACTTAAGTTAACTAGGAAAATTCAAGTTTCTTAATCTAAGAAATTTAATATGTCAACTTAGACATGTTATTTAACATAATCAACTTAAGCATGATTCACTAGGTTTGATGCAAGACAAATATGTTGACGAGTCGCCATTTATGTTAGATTTATCATCATTTGAATGTCAAAAGCATGTGAATTAATGTTAGTTTGGTAATAGATTAGATCCGTTTTTATTAGTTTTTTGTCATTTCTTGATCTACAGTGGTTTTATTGTTTGTGAGATATTTTACGTTTTTGAGGTAGTGTTTTATGTGTTTTAAGGTCTGAAGATTCAAAAGGAAATTGATCATAGAAAAGTCTAGACGAAAATACATGAGTAGAAGAAAAAAAAAAGAGAAAAAATGACAATCTCCTGCTCATGCGTGTATGACCACTCCTCTCCACCAGGTGTCATACGCGTAATAGAAGGGAAAAGAGAAAAACAAGCTTCTGCCCATACGCGTATTGGGTCAAACATCTCAGACCCCCTTGTGCAGGACATACCTTACGCGTATGGGTCCAAGAAGGGCATACATCTTACCTTGGGCCATACGTGTATGAAGTTGTGGAAAAAAGTGCCATACTCATATCAGAGAGGGCTATACGCTTATGATAAGACACAAATCTGAAAAAGCCTAAATTTTTTCTTATTTAGTCGAAAAATGCAGATTTCCAACGGTTCGACACTTTTTCATGGCTAGAACACGTTTTGAAGGCTAGAGAACTCAAATTTTTATGGTGGATTAAGACTTTCATGAACCCTAAGTGAATGAAAACTTAATTTCATCTCATTATATGTAATGTGTATATCTTGTATTTTGTTTTTCTTTGATATTATGAGTAGTTAAACCCTCCAATGTTAGGGGGTGTCCCTGCTTCAGATTTGTTAAATGGTTCTGCATTGAACCTTGTGATAACAATAATTATATGATATTTGATTTACTTTCAATTTGGTCTTAATTCTTTCTTTTTCAGAAAAGTTGAGTTTGATCTACGCTTAATATTTAGGCTGGACCACCATTGTTAACGTTAAATTGAGAGTATTTTGTAATATGCATCACCTAGGACTAGGGATACCAAATGGAACCCGTATTATTCTTTATAAAAGTTATTCTTAAATTCATATGTAATTTACTATGGACATAGGAGTTAATTTGAATGTTTACTCACTAAGGACTTAGGAATAAACACCCTTAAGAATCAGTAATTGATATTTTAAAATAATTTATTACAAGGTTAAGTTAGAATTGTTAAAGAGTCTAATCATACACCTTCTCCAGCATGTTCACTCATATTATTCTAAGTTGTTCAACTGCCCTGTTTACTTTTTAATTGCAATCTATTTTCTATTTCTAAAACAACAGTTCCAAAACCTCAAGACTTTTTTAACTGTATTAAAACACGAACTATATATCATCAAGTAGTCCTTAAGATTGATATTTGGGATATTCCCTTATTACTACATTGAAAGATTAGTGCACTTGCTAATTTACTGATCATGTTTTTGGCGCCGTTGTCGGGGTTTGCCAAAAATTATAGAGTTTAAGTTTTATTTTGGTTAAAATTTTGTTGATCTGCAATTAAAATTTTATTTCAGTTTTTATTATTATTGTTTTAATTCTGTTACTACTAATATTTGTCTGATATTTGTATGTGAGGAGAACCCTCAACTAATTTTTCTTTTGACCCAGAACCAGAAAGAACATTACAATCTCAACTTAGACAAGCTCGACAAGCAAGACTAGCCAATCAAAAGGTAGTCAACTCTGACCGCTCAGATGGGAAATCAGACAGAGAAGTAGAAGAACCGGTTATAGTCGATAATCCAGAAGAAAGACTTCTTGAGGACTATGGAAGAGAAAATGCCTCAGGAGATCATTTAGTCATAGTTAACCAATCGGTGAATGTTCCGAATTTTCAGTTGCACCCAACCATTATCCGTCAACTCGAGAAGAGAGACCTTTTAGTGACAAAATTAATGAAGATGCAAATAAACATCTGCAAAGGTTCCTAACCACGAGTACTACTTTAAAAATAGATGGGCACACAGAAAAACCAAAAAGTTGATAATGTTTCCGTTTACCCTAGCAGAAGATGCCTAAGAATGGTTTTATTCATTACCTGCTAGAAGTATTTTTACTCGGGAACAAATGGAAACAACTTTTCCTAATGAGTATTTTCCTACTTCAATTTTTCTCAGGAAAAGATATGACATCATGAACTGTAAGAAGAAGGAGGGTGAATGACTAGGTAATTCTTACAAGAGATTCAAGAGGTTACTTGTTGCTTGTCCTACTTATAACTTAGATCAAACTAGAAAGATACAAATTTTTGTTACTGGCCTCAGGTTGGTGACTCATCCAACTTTACAATAACCACTAGTATCAAGAAGATAATAGAAGACATTTCTTCTAATGATCACTTAGAGTTGTATGACAGGTGTACAAGAAATCCTGAAGGAGTGATAGGTTTTTAACTCCCTACTCTGAATATAGAAATGGAACACCAAGTTGCTTTTGAATTTGAAAGAAGACTAAAAGCAATGAATATAGGTACTCAATAGGTGGCTAAAGTTCAACCGGTCCAAGTTGTTATCTATGAAATTTGTGGTGGTTCTCATTTTTCTATGTAATGTGTTGCAGCTGCGAAATAAATTGAAGAAATAAAGTATATGAAGTAGAACAACTCCTACTCTAATACTTACAATTAGGTTTGGAAGAATCATTCAAACTTCTCCTAGAAAGATTAGCAAGGGTGTCGTACCCCAAATTTTGACCACTATTTCTTCCCATTTTTACTAACTTATAACTTAGGTTACTAACTTATCCAGAGCACATATAAGTCATCTGGTAAACCCCAATGACTTAAAGAGTTAATAGGGAGACCATTTTGACCTTTTATTCACCATCAAGAGTTTAATCTTGGTTACTATTTTTAGACCTGATCGCGACTTTCTATGTCTAATACAACCTAACTGCAAGTGCACAGTCTATCGCGTAGTAATAATAGATATCGATCCCACAGGGACTCGTAATCAAACTAGTGTTCTCGGGAGTTACTATGTTTAGCTAGGTAGATAATGTTTAAGGGAATAAGATTGTCACTAAAGGTGTCGCTACTGCGAAAATCGGCGCCGGCTGACAGAAGAGTCGCCACCGTGCGTTATTTATACCAACGGAGGGAAAGGAAACGCTCGAAGTAAACCTCGCAAAAAACGGGAAAAGGTATGGTCATCACAACCAAAACCTGGGTTCGGGAGTCGGTTACGCAAGGGGAAGGTATTAGCACCCCTCACGTCCATCGTACTCGATGGGATCCACGCTTGGTGTTTATAAGGAAAAGGGTGTGTTTATCTATCTACGCTAATGGTCAGTCTGAAAAGAAAAGGACAGGACTCGACAGAACATACGCTGTTCTGGGCCTACGTACTCCCTCGTGCAATGGGAAAGTCAGAGTCAACGTAGTTCGACCACCTACGTCTAGACGGGGGGAGTTTGCTCGCCAGGACATCGCATCCTGTGCCTACGTACTTCCACACGGCATGGAAGATCAGAGCAAACGTAGTTCGGCTAACTACGGCTAGGCTGGGTGTTCTCACACAGCAGTGAGAAATTAATCTGGTTTTGCAGGTATGGGAACCTATGGGAAAAACTACGGTCTGGTCTCAAATGCACTTGGGCAAGAGAAAAGGGATAACATCAGTCGTCAGCGGGAAAGTCTCGATCGCACAGCCGCGAGAGAACAAAAGGTTAGTCGTTAGTGTGCTCGCTAGGATATCGCATCCTATGCCTACATATCCTCGTCTGGTACGAGGAATCAGAGCAGTTGTAGTTCGGCTAACTACGACACAAGCTATTCAATTGTTTTTCTATTGAAAGGAAAGAGACACCCTAAAACTATGGTTGAAAAGGGGAATCTACCTAATGTTATCATGCCTGGTTGACCAACTTAATGTCTATCATAACTCCTCCGCAGCGAAGAAGTTAGAGCTCCTAAGGGATCATGGCAACAGGACTAAACAGCAAACAGGAATCAACTCCGAAGTAAAGAAATACTGGAAATATGCATGAATGCAACAACCAAACAAACAAGGCGCAAAGGCCGCAAACCACAGAGGTAAGGGAGCTCAGCTCTACCAAATACCAGCAAGCAAAGCCACTCAATAACAAACAAGCAGAAGGAGGCCCACCTCAACTTCTCATGCACACAAAGCCTACTTCTAAGATGCACCTACCTCAGAAATATCTAGATGAACCCCTAAGTCTAATGCAGCACAGCACCACACAAGTCAAACAACACAAAGAAAAGGCTAACCAACCTGACAAACCCCTATCCAAAACTTAAGCCAAAACCCTGAGCAGGACCCCTAAACAAAACCCTATTCAAACCCCTGAGCAAAACCCTATGCAAAACCCTAATCAAATCTCTAAGCAAAGCCCTAACACAAGAGAAAACAAACCAGGCTTCAAGCTTCAAAACAAGCTTACCGAAGAAAGGGAGCTAAGTAGGCAGACTCATAGTGCCTTCCTCAGGAAAGTACCAGGAGGTTACCACTCAGGAATCATATCCTATGCGGCTCAACAACTGTGAACGGTTTACATTCCTCCTCAAGAGAAACTAAACTCACCTGAAGGCTCCGACATCATTGGATACTTAAGAAATCCTAGATGAACTAAGGGAACTAAGTGAACAGGCCCATAGTGCCTTCCTCGGGAAAGTACTAGGAGGCTCCCACTTAGGAATCATATCCCATGTGGCTCAACAACTGTGATCAATTTACATTCCTCCTCAGGAGAAACTAAACTCACATGAAGGCTCCAACATCATTGGATACTTGAGAAATCCTACATGAACTAAGGGAACTAAGTGAACAGACCCATAATGCCTTCCTCAGGAAAGTACTAGGGGGCTTCCACTTAGGAATCATATCCCATGTGGCTCAACAACTGTGATCAGTTTACATTCCTCCTCAGGAGAAACTAAACTCACATGAAGGCTCCAACATCATTGGATACTTGAGAAATCCTACATGAACTAAGGGAACTAAGTGAACAGACCCATAACGCCTTCCTCAGGAAAGTACTAGGGGGCTTCCACTTAGGAATCATATCCCATGTGGCTCAACAACTGTGATCAGTTTACATTCCTCCTCAGGAGAAACTAAACTCACATGAAGGCTCCAACATCATTGGATACTTGAGAAATCCTACATGAACTAAGGGAACTAAGTGAACAGACCCATAATGCCTTCCTCAGGAAAGTACTAGGGGGCTTCCACTTAGGAATCATATCCCATGTGGCTCAACAACTGTGATCGGTTTAAATTCCTCCTCAGGAGAAACTAAACTCACATGAAGGCTCCAACATCATTGGATACTTAAGAAAGAGGTGAGAAGAAAGAATGAAAGACATCCATAGTGCCTTCCTCAGGAAAGTACCATAAATTTCCCTCAAACTTCAGGATCTCAAACCTCACAGAAAGAGAGCAAACTACCAGACTAAGACCTCAAACCATGCATCCTTGCAAGCTCCAACAAGACTTCACCCAGCCTCCACCTCCAAGAAGAAACCACAGGCCCTCAAACCCAAAGAAACTATCTCTGAAGTTCAACCACAGTTGAACTTCAAAGTCAGAAGCCTATCAAGACTTCTCCTATTCTCAGGCTCAAACAAAAATAACAGAACACCCTACAAAAATCTACCAAAAATCTAGGGGAAACCTACATGGCTCTATGATCCCAAGATCAAATCTCAAAGCCTAAGTCAACTTCTAAGGCTACTAAACAATCCTTAACATATGAATGGTCAAGGGTTAACCAGCAAGTTATGAGGTCTCTATTCTCTAACCCTAAAACAACATCAATCAACCTCTAAAAAATCCACAAAAATCCTATGGGGAGCATGCATCAGTCTAGTACAACATACTAAAAATCTAGAGTAAAATTCATTACCAAATGAAAGAACTAAAATCAACAAGGCAGACACGTCACAAACCAATTATTCCATATCAATTAAAATACAAAAATGCAAATAAAAATGAAAATGCATGATCTAATTAATATTTTTGTACTATAAAATTCTAAATTGAATTATGAACATATAGAAAAAAGAAGGGAATTATTTGATCAAATCTACTATTTTTTATGAATTTTCTTCTAACATGATACAAACAAAGAAATAACAAAGAAAAATAAAAAAGGAAATAAAACAGGGGGGGTAAAAATAGCAAGCGCTCTAGTTGCTTTCCAATTGGGCCCAGACTGAGGGGGGTGCGCTTAGCACTCAGGGCCTAAGCCCAGACCAAACTCTCATCTCTCACGCATGGGGGGGGGGGGGGGGGAACGAGCAAATGAGGGGTAACACTTCAGCAACTCACACTTGGGCTTAACCCAGCCCAAACCCTAATCCACGTTACCCATTAACAAAACCTCCCTTCTTCCCCAAACTTCTGATCACTGTTCACCCAAACCCTAGCCGTTTCTCTCAACTTCCTCACACCCTATCTGAAACCTCTCAAGAATCATCAGTCAAGCTCTGAAACACTCGAACCCTACTCAATCACCTTCTTCCTCAGATCAACACCATCAACAATCAAACCTTCAAGACCACCTCCATCACTACTCAAGAACCACTTACCATTCATCTAAACACCATAACCTAAGCGAGAAAGACTAATCCTACATTTAAGTCGTACATGCAAAGAGAAGAAGGAAAAGAAAATGGCACCTGGATGTCGCTGACAAAGATTCACGGAGGAAAAGGTTCTTGACTGAGATCTTGAAGATGATTTGAAACAAAACGGCCCCCTGATGGAGTACGGTATTGATGAAGATAGATGAATGTCCGGTGAGAAATTGAAGCAGGATTGAAGATGAGTGTTGATCTCCTGACGCTATTGTTGCTGAATGTTCTGGAAATGGATGAGCATCATGTAGACGAAGATGAACGGATGAACATTACTTGCTTGAACGATCTGGAGAAGAGGGTGGAAGATCCTTCTGGAAACGATATGAAGTTTGATGAAGATGGTGACGAACACGGCGGCGATCGTTGATGAGATTCACGAAGTGTAGACGGAGATCTGCTGAGCGTCGATGGATCTTGAAGGGAACGATGAAGATCCTGGGGATCTTGATGAATCTGGGGAAGTTGGACAAGCTTGATGAATTTTCCGGCAAGACAAAGCAGTTTCCGTCGAGCTGACGATGACTCCGATGAGGAAGTAGATGGGGGTAGAAGACGAAAGTTCTCGATCTGGATGAATCTCGGACGAAACCTGCAAATTTGCAGTTTCCGGCGTCTTCATCGGTCTCCGGTGGTCGTTGCAGTGAAGGGGGGCGTCCGGGCCGGCGGCTGCATGGCCGGCGACGAAGTGCTCCGGCGAGGATGAGGTGATGCCACGTGCGTTGGGAGGTGGCAAGGGGACCTTGGCATGCGTTACACGTGGGTGTGTGGAGAGGTAGTGGGGTCTGAACGTGGTAGGACGTGGGATCCTCCACTGATGAACGCGTGGCCCATTTATATGGTCGACATGTGGCGTTTCTGGAAAAAAAACTGACCAAAAAACTGGACTGAAAAGATTGGGATGTTGGGCCTCCAACCTGCACAATCTGGGCCCACGAAAAAACAACTTTGGACCAAAAAACTGAACAAAACTGCATTAAAAAAAGAGATTAATCCTAATTAACTAATTAAAACCTTAAACCTAATTAATGAAAATGATTAAACTACAATTAAATCTAAATGAAGATTAAACTATCCTAATTAATTCTAACAAATTTAATTAAAATCTAAACAAAATATTAAATCCTAATTAACCTAATTAAACCCTAATTAAATCTAAAATGATTAAAATCTAGCTAAACTCTATTTAACCAAATTAATTTCTAAACTCTACTAATTTCTATTTTAAAAAAACTATTAAAATCCTATTAAATCTCTAATAAAATCTATACCATTTATTTAAAACTATTAAAAAAAGCTATTAACCTATATAAAAAAACTATTAAATTCTAAAAAATGATTTAAAGCTATTAAAAAATATCAAAAAACCTATTTAAATTCTAAAAATCTATAAAGCCTATTAAAAATCCACAAAAGACTATTAAATCCAAAAAACATGCAGACAAATGCAAATGACCAACATAAAAGAGAGCGCGAGACCAGATCAAATCAAACAGTAAACCCTCGGGCATCAGAATATCCCAAAAACCACCATGCAATCTGAAAACACCGAGAAGCGCACAATTTCCCGAAAAATAAAACCCTGATGATCTAGACTGGATCTGAAATATCCGGTAAATGAAACCCAAAATGTAACTCTGATATCCTCTGTCTATGCACAAATGTCATGCATCTGATTTGCGAATACGCATTGAACCATGAACCAGATAGGAGAATCGGTTGGTCAAATTTTAGGGTGCAACAGCTGCCCCTATTCAAGCGACTTGGACCTGAAGGGTTGAAGAGCGCTCAACCTTCAAACATTCGGAGGTACGAGACGGTTGAATACCAATAAAACCCGAAAATTTTCCAACTGTGAAAATATACTGTAACACTGCTTGGGGAGACATAATCCAGAACCGAACCCAGTCGTCACGACAACAAACTGATCAATCATCTGGTAAAGAAACTCCTGCTTTTAATGCCAGTTACCTGTGATACCCTGTATAACAACCCGAGGGTTGCAACAACACCTGATCCTCTCTGTAATACCCCAAATTTTACCCTTATATTTAGTCAGTCATTTCGCATATCGCCTCACATGTACATTTGCTAACCACTAACAAGTTATGAAGGTGTTTGTTTTGTAGATTGGGTCCCAGGGGTATTTTGGTCATCTTATACAAATTCTACCGATGCCTTGAAGATGGTCTGTCATTAAAAATCTGAGGCATTTGATACGTTATGGTTTTGAGGCATTTACCTATCACCAGTTCTGATTATATTGAGATTTTAGCGGTTTGGTCAGTGGAATTTAATTATGATTAGTGTTACTGTTGATGCTGAAAACGTTGCGATTACGGTGCTCATAGGTGTTGGTTATGAAATGGTTGGTTAACATTTTAATCAGATGATGGGATGAGGATTACAATTGAGACGAGTGCGAATAAGAATATCACTTCGGAGTATTTATGTTTTATGCCTGTGTTAATGAATATTAAATACTTGTGGATTTATTCACAAATGTTTATATTTTTTAACTAAGAATAAAATATAAATAAATTCAAAATTTTGGGAATTTTATTTCATAAAAAATGTCATCATACAAGAAGTGGAGGATGCTTCACATTTTATAAGTGCTGTTACAAGGAAATACATTAAAGTTCTAAATCCTAAGGGATTACATTATCTATCCTAAATCCTAAGAACATCTAAGGGTCTTCATGCTGTCTTTAAGCTTCGCCGCAGAATCTCGACTAACCTGCACATCAAAGCAAAACAACAATATAGAAAAAAGGTTAGAAGTGGTTTTTGACACTCTCAGAACATTATCATCATCGAGTGCCGGGAGTGGCACAACCGAAGCCGCATCCTACCCCCGTTACCGATCCGCGCCATTAGCGTCAGATCAGGTAACATCTGTTCTTATCTAAGGAACAACCGAGAGAGATAAAGAGTAAAAGAAGTGGGGACCAATTTGATTTGCCGTAATTGGATTCGATTCAAAGCCAAACTAAAACACCATTCCATCACGTAAATAATTTTTGGGACACTATCAAGTAAATCAAATTTCACAGCTGTATCAACTCTGGACCACACAAGCGAACCCGTGAAAATCAAACACCAAATCTGAACGGAAATAAGCCACGACAGAATTCGCATCAGCATAAACTCGGTTTCAGCATCAAATCACAATCAGCAGCAGTGTAATAAACCAAATGAGCAAGTCACATTGAAAATTCAAGTACAGAATCCAAGGCTCAGTGTGAACATCATAGCCTAAAAGTCGCAGCCACCTATCGGTTCCAAATCAGAGAGTAGAAAGATCAGTTAAACTCAGAGAATTGAGGAACCAAGCTTATGTTCAGAAAGATAGGAACCCATTCATTTCAGTTCAAAAATAAGCAAATCCACGAGCCTCACAGTGAAATTCAAAATTCATAACAGAGTTTAAGGCCAAAACAGGTCAGCTGCAACAAAAACACTCAATTCAGGAGCAGAAGGGCATCTGCGGTTCAGAGGTAAGCTCAGTGCAAGGCATCAAGCACAGGGCTCAATTATAAAACATCATAGCCCTGTCAACGCAATCAGTTTGCGAATCCAAAGCATCACAACCCCAAGCACCAAGGCTGAATCAGAGCTGAACTGCATCAGGCGACTGGTGTATCAGCACAAACTATCAACTCAGCTCACAAACCATCATGGAAGCACATCAGCAACATTAATATCTGCAAGTCCCACAAGAGGTTAAGCACAATCTCAATCGCGAAAAAACACAAAAACAGGACTTCTGTCAAAATATCACAGAAGGACCCAACTGCTGGAAATTTGAACCAAGGCAACAAGATAGTTCATAAAGCATCATAGGAAAAAACAGACATTTGCAAACCATATCAAAGAGGCCAAGATTCATCAGCAGCAGGACATGAATAACCACACCAAACTGAGCATCAAAATGAATCCACGAGTTTAATCACAGGAAAAGAGCAAGGATTCACGTTCGAAAAAGGGCACGCAACAATCACGCGTGGAATACCAGGCCATCCAATTGATTCAATCAAGTCAGAAAATTGCATGAAAACGAGGGTAGCAAGAATTAATTGAGTCACCATGATAATAGCAGCTACGAGACCAAAACGGGTAGACCAAATAGAGGCATCAACACAGGGTCAAGCAATCCAAAACCAGTTATCCACATTAGAAACAAACAAGTTATCCAAATCCACATCTGCAAAGATTCAAGAAAAAAAACTATCCAAATCAGTGGATATCCAAATAAGAGGGTTTTCGAGTTACACAAAGGAATCTGGAAAAGGAAAGTACAAAATTGATTCAAAATCCAATTCAGTGATAAATCCACAACCGAATCAATCCACATGAAAAAAAATCCAATCAAATCATATCAGATAAAATCACCAAACAATCTCCTCAAATCTCATAACACCAAATATAACGTAAGTCACTAGGATCCAAGCCCATTCAAAGAAAACCAGAAAAAGTATAAAAAGGAACGAACTCACCCTGTTGAAACCCTAGAGGAAGAGGGGCGAACAACAATCGCGAGCAAAACCTCAGCGGCCGCGAAAGAGAAAGAGGAGAAGAGTTCTCGTCACAAAGTAATCATCAAAGCACAAACCGAGAGATTGAGGAAGGTCCACCGACGCCGCCTCCATCCACGACGGGCAAACCTCCCCCGAAAGCTCACATCATCGCCTCAAAGAAAACACCGTCAAAAACAATGTAAACTCTTGATTCACTATTGTTATGTGTTTGTTTTTCTTTCCAGGTTGAGCATGAGAGAAAATCAGAGAGGACGAAGGCAAAGAAAGAACGCAAACGAAGAGAAATGAGAAACGGCGCCGCGAGATGCCACAGGGTTTTGAAACCCTAATTCTGGGATTTCTGTGTTTATGAGACGCATGCAATCGGTTGGGCCCGGATGTAGTTACCGGCCCAACTTCCCTTTTTCTTTTTTTATTTCAGTTTTTTTTATTTTTATTATTATAATTACTTTTGATTTGTTAAAATATTTCTAACATAATATTAAAATCCATTTTTTAAAATAAAAAATTAGGTTAAAATAGTTTTTGAGAATTTAAGTAAATAAATTTATCAATATTAAAAATCCTATTTAAATTCAAATTGAAGTTTACATCATAAAATAGAAACTACAAAAAATATGCATGATTTCACATTTTCACTCCCTAACTTGTCTGGTAATTTATATGTTTTTGTCCACTAACGCTGTCTGTTCGCTTTGCAGCTTGCCACGTTGCCTTTTATTTATTTAGTTGTATTTTATTCAAATTTTCATATCATTGTAACCATTCCTCCTCTGTAACCTCGCGAATCTTAACAATCGCATTTACGTTTCCGCATTTAAACTTCCGCTGATGTATGATTTAAATTTCTCACACTTTCATCACTATTATTCTGTCACATTACACACATCCGAAGGTTAGGTCTAGCTTTTGGTCGCCGCGCCAATAGTCCTCAACTTCAAACCCTTTCACCTTACAAACCCTAAATTTTCACACATGCCTCGCCGCAGGCAAAATTACAATTTTACCCCTAGCATTAGGTCAAAGAGCCGCCGCGCTCATTTTAGGGTTTCCCGCCGCGGAATCCCTAACCTAACCTAACCCTAATTCACTTAACAATTTACAACGTAGATATTGGAGTTTCTACACTCCACGTAAGCGTGTCCTTAAGATGCGTTTATTCCCCTTGAGACCTTGACCACAGTCAAGAAGTCTCTAACCTCCCTATTGAGGGGAACTACGATTACTCTGATTCCACTCCCGTAAGGATACGTAGGCACAAGATGCGATGTCTTGCCGAGTAAACTTAGAATTAACCCCTTAGGTCTCTTTTCTCGCGTTTAATCCTTTGTATATATACCTTAAGCAAATAAATAAAGCAAATAGTAAACATCTGAACAAAAGGTTCCTGTAGAGTACTACAGAAGTTTAGGGTGCTAATACCTTCCCTAAATTTAACCAACCCCCGAACCCTAGATCTTTCCCCGCATTGTGTTTACGATGCAAAAATAGGTTTTCCCTCTTTTGACCTTTTCCTTCGGATAAATCAAAGAGCGGTTGTGAATTGAATTGCGATTCAAACTCATTAATAGTTTGTGATCCTATTTCCACCGCAACAGAAAATGGCGACTTCACTGGGGATGCCTTTAACTTTTGAGGGTTATCCCTAACTTGTTCATATTTATTATTATCTGTGTTATTGTTCATTTGCATGTATATATTTGTGCTTTGATTGTGGGACTGTTCCTTGTGCTGTGAGATGAGTCCTACACCCGGATCTAGTGTACCTTAGGTAAATGGCAATAGACCAAGGAAACTGTACGACGTATATCGATACGGTTGATCTGGTGGCCATAGTTAGTGCGACTTCTTGGTTGGTGCTTATATTCCTTAAGTCAAGTTGAGGATAATATTGAGGCTGCCATATGTTGTCAATGCACTAACTGACTTTTAGAACCCTAGTTAACTCATCTTGGCCTTTAGAAAGTAGTGAGGTAACCGGCTTTGGTGCAGACTGAAGTTGGTTGACACTCGATACTACGCTCATTGAGATCTTAAACTTGGAGGGTTTTGGTTGGCAAGTAAGTTGCCTTCTGAACAACCACCCTTGTGAAGGATCAATGATATTGAGATCCCTTAGAACCTGGTTACTTTTGTAGGACAGGATGAACCATCTAACTTCAGGGGAGGGTACTTGCCTTTGAACCTCATGCAAGCCTTTAACCTAGGACTTTGTGTGTTTTCATGCATTGCATCCATAAAGCATCTCATTGCATTGTATTTCATGGAGTTCAAACGTTATTAATGGATATCGCGGGATACCATAAATAAAAAAAATATAAAATGAAAAAAACAAGAAAAAGATTTCCTTGGTACCCCACGACATTAGTAAATGTTTTGAATTCCATGAAATCTTCATTTACATTCACATTTTAGCATCATACTTTTGCATTGCATGTGTCTCCCGATTTCTCATACTCGGTTCTCTCACCTTCCAGTTTCGTCACCCTGAGTTCTCGGCACCAATACAACACCAGAGCTCAAACTCGGAAAAGAATGGAGGATCAGGCAAAAGAGATTGATCGCCTTAGCAATGAACTCGAAGACCTTCGAGGGGGTATGGGGCGTATGATGGAATTGTTACATGTCATGAATGCTAAAATGGATACCCAGCCCACTGTTGTTTCTGAGATTACCGGCGTTACTGTGGACCCTCCACCAAGTGTGACCGTAGCAAGGGACCCACCTTATGGTCTTGCTCCCGGTTTTGTGCCTCCTCAAGCCACTGTTCCGATTAATCAACCTGTTCAGCAAGCCGTGCCCTTGTTTTCTGAAGTTTCTAGGGGGGCTCCTATCTTTGCACCACCTGTTGTACACACTCGTGCGCAACCGTACTTCAATGAGACAGCTTTTGATAATCTTGACGAGAATGTTGAGGGTTATGAGAAACATGATAAGCTTCGTGAGGAAGTAAACACCATCGTCCAGAGATTGAAAAAGGTAGAGGGTGATCAAATTTTTGGGACTGCTGCAAGGGATGTTTGTTTGGTCTCAGGTTTGGTTATTCCCCCGAAGTTCAAAACTCCGAACTTCGATCGCTATGAAGGTGCCACCTGTCCTAAGAGTCATTTGATCATGTATTATCGCAAAATGGCTGCCCATGTTGAGAATGATAAACTGATGATTCATTGCTTCCAAGACAGTTTGAAGGGTGCTTCTTCCAAGTGGTATTTAACTTTGGACCAATCCCGCGTTAAGAGCTTTCAAGATTTATCTGACGCTTTCATCAAACACTACAAGTACAATATGGATCTGGCTCCTGACAGAAGACAGTTGCTGAGTATGTCACAAAAGAATTCTGAGTCATTCAAAGAGTATGCTCAAAGGTGGAGAGAGACTGCTTCGCAGGTAGAACCTCCTTTGACCGAGAAAGAGTTAGCTGATTGGTTTGTCGACACAGTCCGTCCAGAATTTTACGAGAGAATGGTGGGTAGTGTGACTTCAAATTTCTCCGACATCGTTGCTGTGGGTGTCAAGATTGAATTGGGTATGAAGAGTGGTAAAATGACAAATAATCATGGCGCTTCTAAGGATCAGCCGAAGAAACCTCCGTATAGCTCCCAGAAAAAGAAGGAGGGTGAGACTAATGCTATATCCTCTGGTAGACCAAGAGAACGCTTTTATCGACATCCGCAAGGTTATGCTCAACCTCAAGGGTACCCAGTCCAATATGCTCAACAACCCTATGTGGCAGCTATTACACCTTCTTTCAATCAACAGGTTCCCATGTATCAACCTATGCAACAACCTCCTGTTTATCCGCCTCCTGTCAACTACCTACAGGCACCCAATACTCCTGCTCCTCAACAGCCAAAGAGTCCGGCTCCTCGCCAGAATATGCCGAACAGAAGAACGTATAAACCTTGTCCGCCGATCCCGATGACTTTTACCGAGTTGTATCCCTCTTTGGTCAAGCAAGGTCTAATCACTACTCGGGCTTTGGGTCCGCCTCCTAATCCTCTACCCGCCAATTACAACGCCGCTGCTCATTGTTTATTTCATGAGGGTGCGCCTGGTCATGATCTGGAGAATTGTTACGCTCTCAAAAATATTGTTAGAGATTTATTGGAAAAGAAGATTTTGTCATTTGAAGATCCTCAACCAAATGTTAAGAAGAACCCTTTTCCTAACCATGAGAGTGTCAATGCCGTTAGTGCTGATTCAGAGGAAGGTTATGCCCTTGATGTTGAACAGATTAAGACTCCTCTCAAGATGTTCCATTCGAAACTGTTTGAAGCTGGTTTGGTGGATACTTCCCACGTTGCATGCGTAAGTTGTGAAGCCAGTGTTAAGGGTTGTGTGTTGGTTCAGAATGATGTTCAAAGGTTGATTAATGAGGGTGTTTTGCAAGTGACAAGCCAAGCCAAGAAGGATGAGGTCGCTGTGGTTGAGCCTGTCTTCCATCAGCCCGAATCAAAGGGTAAGGTACCAGTGTTTAATTTATCAGGGGCAGGCTCCGCCAACCTCGTGTTCGATATACCGAGGTCGTATATCCCTGAAGTGAATCAGCCTAAGCCTATAGTTATTTGAAGACCGAGTCCGTTTCCTTTCAGTGATCCTAAAGCTGTGCCTTGGAAATATGACGTGACGATGATTGACAAGGAGTCCGGGAATGTTATTCCAAATAAAGAGGTTAAGGGCACGGTGACCAATATCGCAGAGGTAAGCAGGATGACTCGCAGTGGCCGTGTGTATACTCCCCATTTCAGTGAGGTCCCACCTAAGGAAACAGCTAGTATCCCAGTGCCTGCCAAAGACAAAGGTAAAGGAGCCGTCACGAATGACGAAGATGCCGAATTTTTAAGGATCATCAAGAAAAGTGACTATAAAGTTATCGACCAACTTCATCAGACTCCTTCCAAGATCTCGATTCTATCTCTGTTAATGAGTTCACCCGCTCATAGGATGGCCTTGCAGAAGGTTTTGACTCAAGCACATGTGGATCAAGATATTAGCACCAGTCGGTTTGATAGTGTGATTGCCAATTTAACCGCTTGTAACACCCTCAGTTTCAGCAATGAAGAGTTACCGAAGGAGGGTCCGAACCATAATCGTGCCTTACATATATCGGTAAAATGTCAGGAGGACAATTTAGCGAGAGTGCTAGTAGACACCGGCTCTTCTCTGAATGTTCTACCCAAGAGGGTTCTTAATAAGTTGGCTTGTAAAGAGACGGTGTTGAAACCCACTCCTTTGGTCGTCAAGGCTTTCGATGGCTCTCGTCGATCGGTAATGGGGGAGGTTGAGCTACCTATCCTGATCGGTCCGCAAGTTTTTAATATCACGTTTCAAGTCATGGACATTAATCCCAATTACAGTTGTTTACTTGGAAGGCCGTGGATCCATGCCGCTGGGGCAGTGACCTCAACGTTACATCAAAAGATGAAATTCGTGATCGATGGAAAGTTGGTTATTATACACGGTGAGGAAGATCTGATGGTCAGTAACCTGTCCTCTTTCCGTTACATCGAGGCCGATGAGAATGCTTTAGACATTTCCTTTCAAGCACTTGAGATCGCCAATGCTGTTCTGCTGGAGGTCGAAGAGACAGTGGGTCAGGGTAATCCATCTTTTGCATCTCTGAAGAGCACCAAAGCAACAATTGACAGGGGCATTCCTGAAGGTTGGGGAGAGGTAATTGATGTCAAGACCAAGACTGATCGCTCTGGGTTGGGTTACAAACCAACTCAGAATGGAGCTGCCACAACTGTCGAAGGGCGTCCGAAGGTTATCCAAGAAGTATTTGTCAGCGGAGGCTTCCAAGTCAATGCCATCAGTGAATGTGAGAAAAATGAAGAGTTGAGCAACCTGGTGTTTAAGGGTGATGCAGTTTTGAACAACTGGGAGGCCGTAGAGATCCCTGTTATCTTTCCTTTGTCAAAGTAATTGTTTTTAAAAAAGTTTCATTTACATTTTCAAATAAATCTGTGGCTCTGCCCAAGGCTATAGGGCTGTTTTATCGGGCCACCTTTCATTTCTAAAAAGATATTAATAAAAGCAGTTTGTTCAATTCCACTTTGGTTCATTTGCGTTTTTCGTTTTCACTTTTAAAAATGAAATTGGCAACCTTTCTTCCAAAAAATAATAATAAAAAAAACAGCATTTCATTCTTACATATCTTCGAGCATTTTAATTAAGTAAGCCTTCCATCATGCAGAGATATCGTAAACCTTGTTGGATCCAATGACTTTGCTGACACTCCTGACTGGGATGCACCCATCAATCAAGCTGAGGACGAGGGTGAAGAAGATTTTGAAGTACCCGCTGAACTGACAAGATTGATTGAGTACGAGTACACAGAGCTTCAACCGTATAAAGAGCAGATGGACTTAATTAATCTTGGTACAGATGAGAACAAGAAAGAGGTCAAGATTGGTGCAATGCTGGGGACAGAGGTTAGGCCGAGGTTGATTGAGTTGTTAAAAGAGTATGTTGATGTGTTTGCGTGGTCGTATCAAGATATGCCGGGCCTAGACACGGATATTGTTGTTCACAAGTTGCCACTTAAGCCAGATTGTCCACCTATCAAGCAGAAACTCCGAAGAACGAGACCCGACATGGCTTTGAAGATTTGAGATGAGGTTAAAAAGCAGTTGGATGCAGGTTTCTTGGCAGTCGCGAAGTATCCAGATTGGGTTGCCAACATTGTGCCAGTGCCCAAGAAGGACGGTAAAGTTAGGATGTGTGTAGACTACAGGGATCTGAACAAAGCAAGTCCAAAAGACGACTTCCCCCTACCACATATTGACACACTGGTAGACAATACAGCCAGTTTTGCGTTGTTTTCATTTATGGATGGTTTCTCTGGCTATAATCAGATCAAGATGGATCCCGACGATCGAGAAAAGACTACTTTCATTACTCCTTGGGGAACCTTCTGCTACAAAGTCATGCCCTTCGGTTTAAAGAATGCAGGGGCAACTTACCAACGTGCTATGACCACTCTTTTTCATGATATGATGCACAAAGAAATTGAGGTGTATGTGGACGATATGATAGCCAAATCTCAGAGTGAAGAGGAGCATTTAGACCATTTGGTGAAGCTGTTTGAACGACTCAGGAAATATCAGTTGAAATTGAATCCTGCCAAATGTACCTTCGGTGTCAGATCCGGAAAATTGCTTGGTTTCATTGTTAGCCAGCGAGGGATTGAGGTGGATCCTGACAAAGTCCGAGCCATTCAAGACATGCCGGCTCCGCGAACCGAGACGCAAGTTAGGGGTTTTCTGGGACGTCTGAATTACATTTCCAGATTTATCTTTAATATGACCGCCACTTGTGAGCCGATATTCAAGTTACTTTGCAAGGGGCAGACAGTTGAGTGGAACCCTGATTGTCAGAAAGCGTTTAAGAAGATTAAGGGTTATTTGCAAGATCCCCCTATTCTGATTCCTCCCGTACCTGGAAGACCTTTGTTTATGTACCTTACCGTTCTCGAGAAGTCTATGGGTTGTGTGCTTGGGCAACATGATGAGACTGGGAAAAAGGAACATGCAATTTATTACCTGAGCAAGAAGTTTACCGATTGCGAAAACAGATACTCACCATTAGAGAAAACTTGTTGTGCATTGGCATGGGCCGCTAAGCGCCTTCGGCAGTATATGGTCTGTCATACCACGTTATTGATTTCTAAAATGGATCCGATCAAGTATATTTTTGAAAAACCTGCTCAAACCGGGAGGCTAGCCCGTTGGCACATGTTGTTATCCGAATATGACATCCAGTATGTACCCCAGAAGGCGATTAAGGGTAGTATTTTATCTGATTATCTTGCAGACCAGCCAGTTGAAGATTATGAACCTCTTAAGCTCGATTTTCCTGATGAGGATATTTTGTTGATTAAAAGAGATTGTGAAGAGCCAGATCCGAGCGAAGGTCCAGAACCAGGTCTTTGGTGGAAGATGATGTTTGATGGTTCCTCAAATTTCAATGGGCACGGTATAGGCGCCGTTTTGATGAACCCAAAGGGTGGATTTACTCCATTTACAGCAAGGTTGGACTTTGAGTGTACTAATAACGTCGCAGAGTATGAAGCGTGTATCCTCGGCCTCGAAGCAGCGATTCACCTCCGAATCAAACTTCTTAAAGTAAGTGGTGACTCAGCCTTGGTTATCTACCAGGTACAAGGCAAATGGGAAACGAAGAATGAGAAGCTGATCCCTTATAAGGACTACATTATTGAGCTGATCAAGTATTTCGACGAGATAGAATTCGAGCATGTTCCTAGATCCGAGAATCACGTAGCTGATGCATTAGCCATGTTAGCATCTATGTGGAAAGTTAAATTCGTTAATGAAGCACCTCTTATCCATATTGAGTGCAAGGTTGAGCCCGCTTATTGTCAGATGGTCGAAGAAGTTGAGGTGGATGAAAAGCCTTGGTTTCATGATATCAAGAACTATCTCGTCAAGCAGGAATATCCCGATGGTGCTACTGGTCTGGACAAAAAGACATTGAGAAGATTGGCGTCCAAATTCTTTATCAGTAATGGCGTGTTATACAAGAGAAATCACGACATGGTCTTGCTCAGATGTGTTGATAAACGGGAAGCGGACATGTTACTACAGGAAATTCATGAGGGGACCTTCGGAACCCATGCCAATGGTTATGCTATGTCCAAGAAGATGTTAAGGGCTGGGTATTACTAGTTAACCATGGAAGCCGACTGCATCCAATACGCTAGGAAATGCCATAAGTGCCAAATCTATGCTGATAAAATGCACGTACCTCCGTCACCGTTGAATGTTTTGTCTTCACCATGGCCGTTCTCTATGTGGGGCATTGACATGATTGGGGCAATTGAGCCGAAAGCTTCTAATGGACATCGTTTTATCCTCGTTGCTATAGATTATTTCACCAAGTGGGTAGAGGCTGCCTCCTACACCAACGTGACCAAGCAAGTGGTTGCCCGCTTCATCAGGAAAGAAATCATCTGCCGTTATGGAGTCCCAAGCCGGATAATAACTGACAATGGCACCAATCTGAATAATAAGACTATGAAAGAGTTGTGTGATAACTTCAAGATCACTCACCACAATTCTTCTCCGTACCGTCCTAAGATGAATGGGGCCGTTGAAGCTGCGAATAAGAATATCAAGAAGATCCTGCAAAAGATGGTTGTGACTTACAAAGATTGGCATGAGATGTTACCGTTTGCTTTGCATGGATACAGAACCTCGGTGAGAACTTCGACAGGGGCAACACCTTTCTCACTGGTATATGGAATGGACGCCGTGCTCCCCATCGAAGTAGAGATACTGAACTTGAGGAAGCTGAGTGGGTTCAAGACAGATTGGATCAGTTGAATCTCATTGACGAAAAGCGTTTGACAGCCATGTGCCATGGGCAATTATATCAGAAATGGATGAAAAGAGCGTTTGATAAGAAGATTCGTATCCGTGAGTTCCGTCAAGGAGAGCTCGTACTCAAAAAGATCTTACCAGTACATAAAGATATGCGTGGAAAGTGGATGCCCAATTATGAAGGCCCGTTCGTTGTAAAGACTGTCTTCTCCGGAGGGTCTCTAATACTTACGACAATGGACGGTGAAGAACTAGCACATCCCGTGAATTCTGATGCAGTCCGAAAATATTATGCCTAAAGACCCGCTAAGTCGAAAACCTGCAAAAGGCGACTTAGGCAAAAGTAAGGGTTGAAAAAAAGAAGTAATAATAAAAAGCTCGCTAAGTTGAAAACCCGAAAGGGCGGCTTAGGCAAAAAAGAGCGTCCCGGTGGATTGAAAACCCGAGAGGGCGGTCCAGGCAAAAGTTAGGGACAAAGGCATTTCATTGCATCAGAGGACACTGATCATCTCGAACACACTTTCCGCATGAGAGCCATGTTTTAGTTCCTTCATCCTTGCCCAAAGCAAGATTCTGGATTAGTCTTAGTTATTAGTGTCAGTAGGTGTCGTTGGATTCGATGTAACTTTTTTCCCATGTTGCCAATTTCAAAACATAATCATCTGTGGAGCTATGCCTTCAGCAAGCTACCACCCTTTAATAAAAGATACCATCTCGTTACTTACATTCCTTGGTGCATTGCTCTTTATTTTCTATTGTTATGCAAAATGCGTTTATTCTTAAAATTTGAAAATGAAAGGTGCATTGGAGATTTTTCAAAATTATTTTTCAAAAAACAACAGAATTTGAAATGTAATAAATTACTTTGACTAGTGGAAATTCCGACAGGATCTCTTCATTCCCCGGAAATATCATTATTGCAGAAACACTCTCAAACCATTGCCCAGTGATAGTCCCCAGAGAGACTATAAGCTGACAACTTTTTCTTGGGTAACTCAAAAGTGTCCCTCAGGTTTTCTTCTCCCCATGTGAAGACGTGATACTGTACACCCAAGCAGATTACCTTCTCCCCAGAGAATTCAGAACTTTAAAACCAGATTTGGTTCTACCATTGATCTTTCTTACCCATGATTGACGTATTGGTTGCAGAGAACGCAGGGTATTTCCGTCGAGATGTTTATTTCATCTCTCGTCCCGTCTCTAGTCTGTTTCGTCAGCATACGCAAGGGCATAAGCATCACATGCCTATTTCATATATTCATTTCACATACTCATTACATACTCATTTCATAACATCCTGCATATTTACATACATAGACATCAACATACATTCATATTAACATATTCATTAACATACGCGTTAGCATGCACAGGTTCATTGTGTCTCTATCATTGGTTGTTACCACCTAGTAACTGGGGTTTGTCCATTCTCTCCAAATAGATTGTCAGCCCTAAGCATAAAATACATATGTGTTTCCAGTTTCCCCACGGAGCTCGATCCTCGTGGATGACGGTTACTTCAGCTATCTTTCCTTACCAGGATAAGATATTTACCCTTCGAGATCATTCCCTCGATGGAGTCTTGATTACCAGTCTTCTTTCTAGCTCGATCCTAGATTGAATCTCAGTCATGTCGGTAGTCAAGCCTAACCGGACGTGCATTTATTTTGCACCATCTGAAGATTTTCACCATACCATGACAGATACGCGACTATATCGCTTGAGAAGTTTATCACTGTACCCGGACGTGCATTTATTTTGCACTATTTTTCAAGAAAATCAACTACAATCCTCTACAGATACACGCCAGTTCGCACCTGGAAAATATATCAGTACAACACTTTACAACCCTACATGTTACAACCCTTTACACTTTACATTTTACAGCATCAGCATACGACATTTTCTCACCTAAGAAGTCGATCCTATCCTCATTATGACTCGCAGCAAGTGGCCATCTCCATGGAGCAGTTGGGCTTCCACTTACCTGCCGTCTTGGGGTATGAACCAAATCGTGTTCAGGAGAGCACGATCCTGAGTTACGGGGAGGTTTGAGCGGAATCATATTCAGGAGAGCACGATTCTGAAGTTATGAAGAAGTTCATTTATCCTTTAGTAAAAGAAGGAGCGGAATCATATTCAGGAGAGCACGATTCTGAAGTTATGAGGAAGTTCAATTGGCCGTATTCAGGAGAGCACGATTCTGAAATATGAGTATATTCAGTCATCCAGTTTCATATTCAGGAGAGCACGATTCTGAAATATGAGTATATTCAGTCATCCAGTTTCATATTCAGGAGAGCACGATTCTGAAATATGAGTATATTCAGTCATCCAGTTTCATATTCAGGAGAGCACGATTCTGAAGTATGAGTATATTCAGTCATCCAGTTTCATATTCAGGAGAGCACGATTCTGAAGTATGAAGAAGTTCAGTTTACCCGTTTCACGTTCAAGAGAGCACGATCTTGAATCAGTTTATTTATCCTTCAGTAAGAGAAAAATCAGAACCGCATTCCAGGCGCCGACCTTAAAATGCGAGAAGATTTATTTATCAGATAAGCAGCAGCCTCTTTATTTGAGTGCTTATCCATTTTTGCACATAAGTCCCTTCCAACGATAAGTGACAGTTCTCCCATCAAAGTCCATTTATTTTGGCATACAGTCGGTCTTTACCCTGTATATTTGCTACGGATTTCCGAAAAATCCGTTTGATCCTGTCACGAGAGATAATTTACAGAAGCTTGGATGTTATTCTTTGCTCAATGCTCCAGCATTCTGTAATCGATCTTACAATCGTACGTGATCCAGTTTTATTTTTAGATTCCCCAGTGGAGGCCGTCTCGTAGGTACCATCTCCACGTGAGGATCTCGTTCCTTTTCTAAAAGTGACAATTGGTTATTCGCACCAGTTGACTATCATTTTTAGATTTCCCCAGTGTTGTACTGTGTCTCAGCGTGTCGTTTTCCCCAGTGAGTTCTTCTCGTGGCGTCTGCCCCGGTGTTGTCATGTTCGTCAGCATTTTCGCATTCATTATTCCAGCATACGCGTCATATCATATTCATGGCATCATCTGCATTAAGTCGTTCCCATTTTGTCCATAGCATTGCATATCGTCGCATATAAGGGCAAAATTTTCGGTTATCTATATTTAAATCTCTCCACCACGATTCCTCGAGTCTCTGTCACTCAAATCGTCCGGTGTAGCTATTTAAATAGGGGCAACTGTAATACCCCAAATTTTACCCTTATATTTAGTCAGTCATTTCGCATATCGCCTCACATGTACATTTGCTAACCACTAACAAGTTATGAAGGTGTTTGTTTTGCAGATTGGGTCCCAGGGGTATTTTGGTCATCTTATACAAATTCTACCGATGCCTTGAAGATGGTCTGTCATTAAAAATCTGAGGCATTTGATACGTTATGGTTTTGAGGCATTTACCTATCACCAGTTCTGATCATATTGAGATTTTAGCGGTTTGGTCAGTGGAATTTAATTATGATTAGTGTTACTGTTGATGCTGAAAACGTTGCGATTACGGTGCTCATAGGTGTTGGTTATGAAATGGTTGGTTAACATTTTAATCAGATGATGGGATGAGGATTACAATTGAGACGAGTGCGAATAAGAATATCACTTCGGAGTATTTATGTTTTATGCCTGTGTTAATGAATATTAAATACTTGTGGATTTATTCACAAATGTTTATATTTTTTAACTAAGAATAAAATATAAATAAATTCAAAATTTTGGGAATTTTATTTCATAAAAAATGTCATCATACAAGAAGTGGAGGATGCTTCACATTTTATAAGTGCTGTTACAAGGAAATACATTAAAGTTCTAAATCCTAAGGGATTACATTATCTATCCTAAATCCTAAGAACATCTAAGGGTCTTCATGCTGTCTTTAAGCTTCGCCGCAGAATCTCGACTAACCTGCACATCAAAGCAAAACAACAATATAGAAAAAAGGTTAGAAGTGGTTTTTGACACTCTCAGAACATTGTCATCATCGAGTGCCGGGAGTGGCACAACCGAAGCCGCATCCTACCCCCGTTACCGATCCGCGCCATTAGCGTCAGATCAGGTAACATCTGTTCTTATCTAAGGAACAACCAAGAGAGATAAAGAGTAAAAGAAGTGGGGACCAATTTGATTTGCCGTAATTGGATTCGATTCAAAGCCAAACTAAAACACCATTCCATCACGTAAATAATTTTTGGGACACTATCAAGTAAATCAAATTTCACAGCTGTATCAACTCTGGACCACACAAGCGAACCCGTGAAAATCAAACACCAAATCTGAACGGAAATAAGCCACGACAGAATTCGCATCAGCATAAACTCGGTTTCAGCATCAAATCACAATCAGCAGCAGTGTAATAAACCAAATGAGCAAGTCACATTGAAAATTCAAGTACAGAATCCAAGGCTCAGTGTGAACATCATAGCCTAAAAGTCGCAGCCACCTATCGGTTCCAAATCAGAGAGTAGAAAGATCAGTTAAACTCAGAGAATTGAGGAACCAAGCTTATGTTCAGAAAGATAGGAACCCATTCATTTCAGTTCAAAAATAAGCAAATCCACGAGCCTCACAGTGAAATTCAAAATTCATAACAGAGTTTAAGGCCAAAACAGGTCAGCTGCAACAAAAACACTCAATTCAGGAGCAGAAGGGCATCTGCGGGTCAGAGGTAAGCTCAGTGCAAGGCATCAAGCACAGGGCTCAATTATAAAACATCATAGCCCTGTCAACGCAATCAGTTTGCGAATCCAAAGCATCACAGCCCCAAGCACCAAGGCTGAATCAGAGCTGAACTGCATCAGGCGACTGGTGTATCAGCACAAACTATCAACTCAGCTCACAAACCATCATGGAAGCACATCAGCAACATTAATATCTGCAAGTCCCACAAGAGGTTAAGCACAATCTCAATCGCGAAAAAACACAAAAACAGGACTTCTGTCAAAATATCACAGAAGGACCCAACTGCTGGAAATTTGAACCAAGGCAACAAGATAGTTCATAAAGAATCATAGGAAAAAACAGACATTTGCAAACCATATCAAAGAGGCCAAGATTCATCAGCAGCAGGACATGAATAACCACACCAAACTGAGCATCAAAATGAATCCACGAGTTTAATCACAGGAAAAGAGCAAGGATTCACGTTCGAAAAAGGGCACGCAACAATCACGCGTGGAATACCAGGCCATCCAATTGATTCAATCAAGTCAGAAAATTGCATGAAAACGAGGGTAGCAAGAATTAATTGAGTCACCATGATAATAGCAGCTACGAGACCAAAACGGGTAGACCAAATAGAGGCATCAACACAGGGTCAAGCAATCCAAAACCAGTTATCCACATCAGAAACAAACAAGTTATCCAAATTCACATCTGCAAAGATTCAAGAAAAAAAACTATCCAAATCAGTGGATATCCAAATAAGAGGGTTTTCGAGTTACACAAAGGAATCTGGAAAAGGAAAGTACAAAATTGATTCAAAATCCAATTCAGTGATAAATCCACAACCGAATCAATCCACATGAAAAAAAATCCAATCAAATCATATCAGATAAAATCACCAAACAATCTCCTCAAATCTCATAACACCAAATATAACGTAAGTCACTAGGATCCAAGCCCATTCAAAGAAAACCAGAAAAAGTATAAAAAGGAACGAACTCACCCTGTTGAAACCCTAGAGGAAGAGGGGCGAACAACAATCGCGAGCAAAACCTCAGCGGCCGCGAAAGAGAAAGAGGAGAAGAGTTCTCGTCACAAAGTAATCATCAAAGCACAAACCGAGAGATTGAGGAAGGTCCACCGACGCCGCCTCCATCCACGACGGGCAAACCTCCCCCGAAAGCTCACATCATCGCCTCAAAGAAAACACCGTCAAAAACAATGTAAACTCTTGATTCACTATTGTTATGTGTTTGTTTTTCTTTTCAGGTTGAGCATGAGAGAAAATCAGAGAGGACGAAGGCAAAGAAAGAACGCAAACGAAGAGAAATGAGAAACGGCGCCGCGAGATGCCACAGGGTTTTGAAACCCTAATTCTGGGATTTCTGTGTTTATGAGACGCATGCAATCGGTTGGGCCCGGATGTAGTTACCGGCCCAACTTCCCTTTTTCTTTTTTTATTTCAGTTTTGTTTATTTTTATTATTATAATTACTTTTGATTTGTTAAAATATTTCTAACATAATATTAAAATCCATTTTTTAAAATAAAAAATTAGGTTAAAATAGTTTTTGAGAATTTAAGTAAATAAATTTATCAATATTAAAAATCCTATTTAAATTCAAATTGAAGTTTACATCATAAAATAGAAACTACAAAAAATATGCATGATTTCACATTTTCACTCCCTAACTTGTCTGGTAATTTATATGTTTTTGTCCACTAACGCTGTCTGTTCGCTTTGCAGCTTGCCACGTTGCCTTTTATTTATTTAGTTGTATTTTATTCAAATTTTCATATCATTGTAACCATTCCTCCTCTGTAACCTCGCGAATCTTAACAATCGCATTTACGTTTCCGCATTTAAACTTCCGCTGATGTATGATTTAAATTTCTCACACTTTCATCACTATTATTCTGTCACATTACACACATACGAAGGTTAGGTCTAGCTTTTGGTCGCCGCGCCAATAGTCCTCAACTTCAAACCCTTTCACCTTACAAACCCTAAATTTTCACACATGCCTCGCCGCAGGCAAAATTACAATTTTACCCCTAGCATTAGGTCAAAGAGCCGCCGCGCTCATTTTAGGGTTTCCCGCCGCGGAATCCCTAACCTAACCTAACCCTAATTCACTTAACAATTTACAACGTAGATATTGGAGTTTCTACACTCCACGTAAGCGTGTCCTTAAGATGCGTTTATTCCCCTTGAGACCTTGACCACAGTCAAGAAGTCTCTAACCTCCCTATTGAGGGGAACTACGATTACTCTGATTCCACTCCCGTAAGGATACGTAGGCACAAGATGCGATGTCTTGCCGAGTAAACTTAGAATTAACCCCTTAGGTCTCTTTTCTCGCGTTTAATCCTTTGTATATATACCTTAAGCAAATAAATAAAGCAAATAGTAAACATCTGAACAAAAGGTTCCTGTAGAGTACTACAGAAGTTTAGGGTGCTAATACCTTCCCAAAATTTAACCAACCCCCGAACCCTAGATCTTTCCCCGCATTGTGTTTACGATGCAAAAATAGGTTTTCCCTCTTTTGACCTTTTCCTTCGGATAAATCAAAGAGCGGTTGTGAATTGAATTGCGATTCAAACTCATTAATAGTTTGTGATCCTATTTCCACCGCAACACTCTCACATCGTCTATTCATAGACAGAAAGAGAAATATACTCACATCGTCCGAAGATGGACGGAAAGACAACCTGAATTCGAAGAAACAAACCAATACTCACATCGTCTAACGATAGACAGAAAGACACCCTGATCCAAGGAAGGAAACATCAATACTCACATCGTCTAAGGATAGACGGGAAGACACCCAAAATCCATACTCACATCGTCTAATGATAGACGGGAAGACACCCATAATCCCGAAGGAAAAAATTCAATACTCACATCGTCTAATGATAGACGGAAAGACACCCAAAATCCATACTCACATCGTCTAATGATAGACGGAAAGACACCCAAAATCCATACTCACATCGTCTAATGATAGACGGGAAGACACCCAAAATCCATACTCACATCGTCTAAGGATAGACGGGAAGACATCCATCCCGAAGGAAAAAATCAATACTCACATCGTCTAATGATAGACGGGAAGACACCCATAATCCATACTCACATCGTCTAAGGGTAGACGGGAAGACACCCAAAATCTATACTCACATCGTCTAAGGATAGACGGGAAGACACCCAAATCCGAAGAAAAATTCAATACTCACATCGTCTAATGATAGATGGGAAGACACCCAAAATCCATAGTCACATCGTCTAAGGATAGACGGGAAGACACCCAAATCCGAAGAAAAATTCAATACTCACATCGTCTAATGATGGACGAGAAGACACCCATAATCCATACTCACATCGTCTAAAGATAGACGGGAAGACACCCTTACGCACTTCAACACCATCCCTCAAATTTCAGAATCCTTCTGTCTACGGGAATTGATGAAAAGAAAAATATCCTTAAAGGGGCCACATCATCAATATGGACCAACGGGAAGAAAACCACCTTCAAAAAACCATGACGTCAATGAGAATCGACAATCAGGAAAAACCCCTCTTGCAATGCCACCTTATCCAATAAACAGAAAGAAAACCACTATCCGAAAGATCGCTTTGAAACCCCTCAACATCTAAAGATAGCCAAAGAAGACTCGCTGGGGAAACACGCCATCCATATGATCTGACGATAAGAAACCCGCTGAAAAATCACCTGACACTTCACATCGTCTACTGATAGACAGAAAGAACACCACTTAGAGAAACCCCATCTTGAAACCCCACTGGAAAAAAATCACCCGAAACTTCACATCGTCTACTGCTAGACGGGAAGAAAGACATATTCGAACTCAAGACGTCTAATGATAGACGGAGAAATCCACTTATTGGAGGAACACATCGTCAATATGAATTGACGGGAAGAAAAGTCTGTCGATACCAGATGACTGATTGATCAAAGCGTAACTGTTGTATGATCTGGAATACGAATAAACTGCTGAACTGTCTGAACACCGCTGCTGGATGAATGCCCCTGAACTGATCACAGAGTAATTCACGCGCCATATGAGGCTGATAGAAAACCTGGCTTATGCTTCGTATGCATATGCATATGTTTGAATTTTCTCATGGCGTAATGCTCCATTCAGGATGGAAATGCTACGCATCTTGAAAATGGAATGCAAGTATGATGCAAATATGATGATGCATGCAATATGCTAATGCAGGCTCGGGCTACTGGAGAAAGTCGGGTACAGAAAACCATTTCAGCAAAATAAATGCTGAAGACGAAGCCAACTCCGCTGGGGATAGACCGGATACCACAGAATTATTCCAGCAAAATAAATGCTGGAAGAGTGAAATCAAACCTGCTGGGGAAATTGGGAACTTAACCACGCACCTCATTGAAGTAACACCCTGCTGAGGAATATAACTCTGCTGGGGAATAGCAGATGTGCCAAGCATGATTGGACTTCTCTAGGGATAGCTGACCCGTGCCAATGAAAAACTGGACTTTGCTGGAGAAAATAGCCGGAGTCTTCATGCGTACTGACGAAGATTAGATTTGGAAACTGATGCGCCAACACGGATGGGCCTCACAATGATCGCCAACATGGATTTGAACTTTTAGGCTATCTGCGATGGGTCAGGTACAACTGACGCTGGAAACATTCTGCCTGAATACACAATTTTCTGGTTGAAGAGTTAAGGGATAGTAACACGACTTCCCGACATTCGCCTCGCCCTCAAAAATTGGCTGAATCTGCTCGAATAGCTCTGAATAACCCTGCTGATATGGAGAAGAACAAACCCTTCGCTTCTGATATGCCCCTGCCTGCGGGACTTCTGTGGGGATATTCCTCGAGAGGAAATCTGCAAATCTGTTCCCTGATGGTCTGATATGAAATGCCCCAGCATTCTGAACTTCGGAGAGACACTTCACGCCAAATGCTTCTCGAATAAAGAATAACTTCTGCGCTCTTAAGATGGCCTGCCCCTGACTGCAATGACTTTGCCCCTGATTATCTGATTCAGAGTAGTGCCCCCTGACCACGAGATATTCACCGAATCTCAACCCGATTGCCCCAGGATAACTGACTTCAAAAGGCTGACCTGACTGGGGATCACGATAATAGCTTGCCCCTGCTCTTGGAACATTCGGGCGTCCTGCATTCTATCCTGACCATACTTTCCATTGTAGAAAACTTTCCTGCTGTCAAGCGCTTACTCGCAAGTAAAACAAGTTGTTCTGTGTAAAAGACATATTAATGCAACACATATGACAGCTTTGACATCCAATCTGTTCACTGGGAAAAGGAAAAAACAGTTTATGGCATATAATGCACAAAACATTTATCAAGAATATCAACATCAGTACCAACATGGTAAGAGGAACCCTTTTAGGAGTCAGAATCGACGTGACCTTTACCGAAGTGTGCTTTCGAAATAACCTGCTTCAATTAGGACTTTTGAAGGTTGTAATGTGGTCAGGTTCACGGTTTTGAAAGAAAGGATAAAGGCTCAAAGTTTATTTTAACCCACCCATTCTCCTTGATGTTCTCCCATCCTACGTTCAGCTAATTCGACCTTAGCGCTCACCTCTCGGAGATTGACAGATAGGAGTGATAGTTCGAGAAATTATGATTGTTGGGAGTGACAGCCACTCACCTTTCGTCTCTGACACTTGAGGTCACACAACTCGTATTTCATTTGAGGATTTTTCTTTTGATCCTTTTCATCTTTTTTTTCTTATCCCTAACTTTTGCCTGGACTGACTCTTTGGAGTTTCTTTTGATTTTTTAAGTCCAGCAGGATGCCCTCATTTTTGCCTAAGTCCTTTGTTTTGAAGTTTTGACTTAGCGGGCTTTTGATTCTTTTTGCTTCCTTCTTTTTCCGAACAAGTCGTGTGACACTGGTTGCTTGACTCATTGGAGAATAATGTGACTGTCTCGCTCTTGATTTAACCATTGTGGTTTTTTAGGCACGACCTCTAGAGGTGTGATTGATCCTCGAACGGACACTTCTTTTGCAATTTGAACGCTCGGCCAAATTATCTAACACCTACCCTGCCCCAGGTTAAAGATGGAGGGTTTTTCGTTTTCAGAAAGAACTCCTACTACTAGGCTCAGAGGGGTTGACAAGGGATTATCTTCCTTGTATCACCGGTGTTTAGGGATTTGCAACAATGCCTGTACATCATCAGCAGGTTTTATCTCAAAAGCATACAATATCGGAAGTTGCATGTCGTTCATTTTCGTCATCCTCCCCAGATCCCTCTTAACCAAGCGTTGGACATTTGTAAAAACAATTAGTGAACACGAATGGATTTAATCAAAACATGCATATTTATTTCATTATCATCAATTGAATGAAAACAACAAGTTTTACAAACAAGATTGCAATTTAAACAGGAAAGAAACTACAGACGTAAAGAAATGACAAGATAAAACAAAGAAAAATGCCAGCTTCCGAGAACCGGGCTTTCACATCTGTCCTGCTGCTGAACCAGCCCTCTTCACAATCAATTATTAGAGACACCTCGATGCTGCCCTGATCTGCTTTCAGTGACCTAACCAAATTATAGGGCCCCTCCTCATTCAGATGATTTTGGGTCCTTCCTGCCCGAAGTTGATTGCCGCACTGTCAAGTAGATCCTGCACCTTGTGCTTGAAGGCCAGACAATCTTCAATTTTGTGCCCCGGTGCTCCTGAATGGAAATCACAGCGCTCCTTGATATCATACCCTACTGGAGGCGTCCCTGTCAGCGGGGCTAACTTCCTCTTCTCAACCAACTGCAATCGTAGCAATACCTGAAGAAGTTCGACATATGGCATCGGAGGCACACTAAATACCCTCAACGGCCTCTGACTTTGAGCTCTTCGCTGATCGGGATGCTGCTGCTTGTGCCATTGTTGAGATCGTTGCTGTCGTCGCTGGTATCGGGCTGACTCTTGAACCTCCTTCGTAGCAAATACAACATCGGTTTCTTAACTTTCACCGTACTGACTAAAGCACTCCTTATGCTTAGCCATTTTCTTTCTCTGATCTGCCCCAGGAATAGGCAACAGTTGTGGGCACGGAGATTCTGACACCATGGAGTCCAGGATACGCTTCTGACCTACTGCAGCTTTAGAAACATCCCTCATATTAGCATCAACTGGGATAGGAGCAATACGTACAGCTACGCTGCTTGGCGTGAATTCAATGTATTTCGAGTCAATCAGGTCTTGAACATTGTGCTTAAAAGCATGACAACCCTCGATGTCGTGTCCGAGTGCCCCAGAATGAAATTCACATTGCTTACTGGCATCGTACCCATAAGGAAATGCTCCTGTGGGTGGGCCCAACGTTCTCTTCTCAACCATATTCAACCTCAATAAAGTCTGCAAGAGCTCAGCATACGTTGACGGCGACGCCTCAAATACCCTCTTTGGCCTCCCCTCCTGAATCCTCTGTTGAGCCGGGTGTATCTTTTGTTGCTGTTGCTCAGGTTCTACAGGCACCGGTGGCACGAGCTTCTTCACTGCGGCTTCAAATAGCTGATCATCCTCTTTCCTAAGCACATTCTTGACTACTTCCATGATCAAGCTCATTTGGGTCTTCAGCTGACTATTTTCCTCTTTGAGGATCTTCTGCTCCAGACGCATCTCTTGCATGTCTCTCATCATCTGCCCCAGCTGGCTTCGGACTTCAATCAATTCAACCTGACTCTGTTCCATATCTCTGAAGGAATTCCTACAACAAACTGGACGATGAGGAAATAAGACCCACAGTTCTGATGTACCTGTTAAATCATAATGCAGTGCAGAAAGCAAACACATATTCGTAACAAGACAAAAAGAAACTCAAACTATAAGCACCCAGACGAACATCTCCCACACATGTATAACCAACAAAGGCAACACGTAAGTGCAAATGAGTACGAATACAATGACCCCAGCCAACAATCCTGGTGGTGGTCAGCAATAATAACGCACAAAAGCTAAACGGATTAGGCAGAGAAAACAGATGCGACACCCGACATAGAAACCTCTAGAAACTTCTCCCATATTCAACTGAACTCTCCGTTTGACATTCTTCAGAACACACACTTCCCGTGGAGTCTTCCATGATATTAACTGACGAACCCACACAACTGGATGACGGAGAATCATTAATCTGAACAAAACCCTGAGGCGTGATGAAAATCCGGCTAGAGTCTAACAGATCCTGAACCTGGCTTCTGAGCACCTTACAATCATTTGTTGAATGCCCCTGTGCCCCAACATGGTACTCACAGCGGGCGCTGGCATCAAAACCTAGAGGATACGGTGGAATCACTGGATTAGTCTCTTTCGGCACTATCAATCCACTTCTGACCAGATCTGGCAACAACTGACTATACGACACCGGTAGCTGAGTAAACTGCCTTTCAGGTTTCCTTGGTCTTCGCTGGGCGTGCCGACGCGATCGACGACAGGATGACCGTTGACTTGAAGTGTCTGAAAACCGATCCTGAGATGCTAGAGATTCCGAGACGACGTCATTTCCTTCTTCCCACTCTTCTTGAGAACTGACAACTGACTCATTCTTATCAACTGGGATATAAGGAGCATCTCGAAGCTTTCCACTCTTGAGTCCTCTCTCAACAAGCTCCCCCATTCTCATCAGGCCCACAAAGCTTGTGCAACCGAACAATTTGTCATAATAATGGCCCTTCAGAGTACCCAAGAAGATGTCAACCATTTCTCTTTCTTGAAGCGGTGGTTGAACACTAGCAGCCAATTCTTTCCATCTTTGCACATACCCTCTGAATGATTCATTCTCCGCCCGAGATAATTCTTGCAGATGTACGAGACTAGGAGCCATATCCAGGTTGTACTCGTACTGCTTCAGGAAAGCTCTGGCTAAATCCACCCATGATCGAATCTGATTACTCTCTAACTGCACATACCACCTCAAAGATGCCCCAGTCAGACTATACTGAAAGCAATGGATCATCAATTTGTCATTTCGCACAAACAAAGTCATTCTACGACAGAACATCATCAAATGTTGCTTCGGATAGCTAACTCTCGTATACTTTTCAAATTCCGGCACTTTGAACTTATAAGGCAACACCAGGTCAGGGACCAAACACATGTCTGCGGCATCCAGGTTAACAGCATCTTTGACCTCCAAAGCTTTAACTCTTTCTTCCAATACTCGGAACCTTCTAGCACCTTCAAGAGCTCTTGAGTTTATAGTCCTGGCTACTGGAATATATCTGCGTGGATTCCTCTCATGGAACACAGCACCTTGATTGCTAACAGGAGGAGGGCGTTCATTTCGGGCAACAAACTGCTCATGTCGATCTCGGTTCTCAACAGTAGGCTGTACCACTTGGTCTGCAGTAACGTTGTTCGCTTGCGGGAAGTCTTCCATAGAATCATACCGAGGGTTGGACGTCGTAGTAAACCCTGTCAAGGTGTTAGGAGACTGGAAATTGCCTTCAGACATAGCTACCAATTACCTGTAACTGACTACACTGCTTGATTCTCAAATCTGCTTCAGCCCCTTGGTCGTCTTCAACTCTCCACACTTGCCTCGAACAATCCCCCGAGAATCACCCTCTGGGGAGAAACAACGGCTGGATAAGTGCTCTGGCCAGCTAGAGAAATGCTATGCAATATGATTTATGCTGACAGAAATACAAAAAATGCTAACGTGCATGTGTGCATTGGGGATATTTCCCCTCCAATTCCAGTGTCAAGGTAGCAAGACAAGATAAACCATAAAGACAATATTTAGAAAAACCCTCATATATTTATTGGAATAACAGTCTTGTCAAGACGTTACACAACTATGATCCATACAACTGAGATGATAAGGGAGGATCCCGACCAACATGCCTGGTGGTGATCTCAACACATAGAATACAAGAGAGAAATCAAATGCGGGTACGGTCGCAGAAATCCTCGAGCAACTTCTTCGTCTCTGCGTGATCCGGTCGATAAATCAAGACTTCTATCAACTGATCCCTTTTCCTGACCGTTCCATGAATATCTCTGACAAAATCTTCCCAAGCCTTATCCTGGGCACCATCCCCAGGTTTGGGCCTCTTGATGTCTGCTCTGCGCTGACAATCTTCCAGATTCTTCATAGCATCAATCAGTTTGCGTTCAGCCTCGTATCGACGGCATGCTTCTTCTTCAAGCTCTTCAGTCTTCACTGTAACCTGTTCTCCCAACTGAGCAACCTGTGTCTTTAGCTCTTCTTCCCGTTCTTTGCGTTTGGCCATAGTGAGATCCCAATGCTCTCTGAACTTGGCTAACTTCGTGTAGGCCCTTTCCAGCTCTTGTTTCTTAGTAGCCAATACACTGCTAACTGAGTCTACATCTAACTCCAAACGCTTCTTGGTTTCATTCAACTCCAATAAAGTAGTCTTCAAATGTTTCAAAGTCTCGGCCTGTTTCTTGGAAAAATATCCTGTTTCAATCTTTTCATGACGAAGCTGGGCATTCTCTTTCTCTAAAGCTTCTTTAGCCTTTGCTAACTCTTCTTTCTCCGCCATCAGCTGCTTGTATACCTGTATGTCTATAGTGGTAGGCTCCTCCACCGGAGAAGGATACAATGGCTGAACTGCAGGATAAGGCATAAGGAATTTCGTAGCTTGTTCACGAATCCATTCCACATACGGACCAAGAACTCGAGTACCCCCTGCGCTACCTGAAGGCTTCCTTCTCTTATGCAGGTTCTTCCATGCTTTCTCAAGCTTGATCAACATCTCTTCCTCTATTGCCCCAGTGAGATACAGAGATTCCTGTATCTCCTCGGGCTTCGGCGCTTCCTGAGGTGCATACCCAAACTGCTTGATTAATAAGGAAGGGTTGTAATTGACACACCCTTTCCTTCCTATCAAAGGAACATTAGGGAATCCTTCGCATCTGTATATGACCTCAACTCCGAACACCTCCTCATTAACCCACGCCAAATTCTCATAAGTCAACCCCATCAAGCGCTCAGGCCATCCTAAAGAATCAATAGAAGTGACAAAAGGCCCTGACTTCGGCATGTGACTAGTGAACCACCTGCACAGTAGAGGTACACAGCAAGATACATTCCTTCCTCGCCGCTTTTCATTTTGGTAGTGAGTGGAATGGTGGATATCTCCCAGCAAGGTAGGAACTGGGTTCTTTGCAGCCAGAATATAGAAAGCATCTGCGTCAACAAAATCAGGAATGTTTGGGAACAATACAATGCCATAAACACACACAGCAAGGATGGCGTCAAAAACAACCCAGCCACCTTTCTTGGCATACTCCCGAGCCTTCTCCACCAAAACATCCAACGGAAATCCCCATGCATTTCCTCTTCTGGTCATCTTCCCTGTCAGCTCAAACTCTCCTAAGTGCAGAATAGCAGAAAGCTCATCCAGAATAGGCTTAGCGTCCGTGTGATAGAAAGGCATCTGCTCGCGAATCGGTATATCCAAGAGTGCAGAATACTCCTCCAGGGTAGGAGCCAAGACAAAATCAGGAAATACGAAACACCTGAGCTCAGCATCATAAAACTGCAATAGGTTGTAGATGCCGCTGATCTCATAAGCCGAGGGCTGGTAAACATAAGTCAGGATCCTCCCATATGTCTTCCTGAAATCTCCCATCACCTTCTTCTTAGCAATAGTAATCAACCCTGACAACAGACTGATATCTGGAGACGGGAATCTGTAGGGTAACACTCTCTTCATGGCTTCCATGTCTTGCTGGGAAACAAACACCAGAACTGGGAGGGAAAATATGTACCTGCAATACACACACGTTAGCTGGATGCAAATGGTAATACAATAATGCAAGATGATAAATGATGCAATCAATGAACACAGGGGCCATGTTGTAGCCTGAAGAGGAACATCTCTGTGATGTCAAGCACAGAAAACCACCACAGTCACCAGAACTTTATGACACTAACTATCATCTGATACTCAAAATACCGATCCCCTGGTAAGAAATCCATCTGAACCTCTGTAACTGACGAGAAAACCATCTGATAATAGTATCAACCTCAAACAAGAAACCCATCTGATCCAAACAACACACCTGGGGATGAATCAAGAACATCATCTGATAAATACTGAATCATGGTTTCTGAAGGCCAGTTTTCCTGCAATAACCCAATCCCCCTCACAGGTATGGACCTAATCCACGGACAAAGGTACGACATCCTATGCGGTCATCAGCGTCACAGACTTTCATGAGTGACGATACGATTCCCAGAAGGAGTGGCATCATCAAGTCATGAAGAGGCCTCACTTAGCTGACTTCCAAATGATCGGTCCCCAGAGTCGACAATCCCCACGTCTGGACTCCCCTCAGATCCTCAGGACCGGAAAGGAGCACCTCTGCGAGAACCTCGTCTGAGCGCAGATTTTGTAGGGAACTGTGTCTGCTCAGCAGACAGGTCCGTCTACTACTCTCCGCAACTATGTCTAGGTGCATACTCAAGCCCATGTCCGGCTTCTCACTCATAGTAACCTCCCTCTCCCACAACAATAATCATAATAATATAGTGCTGAAAGTAAATGCGGAAAGGTAAAGGTGCGGGAAAGTAAAGTGCGGAAAGATAAAACACATATGCACAACACCCAACAGATAAACACCCAAGCGCTAGGATTGACTCGCGTAGGGGATGGGAAACGGTCCCAGCATAAGGGATGGGAAAAGTCCCTAGATGCTATAAGATCCCCAACAGAGTCGCCAGCTGTCGCTACTGCGAAAATCGGCGTCGGCTGACAGAAGAGTCGCCACCGTGCGTTATTTATCCCAACGGAGGGAATGGAAACGCTCGAAGTAAACCTCGCAAAAAACGGGAAAAGGTATGGTCATCGCAACCAAAACCTGCGTTCGGGAGTCGGTTACGCAAGGGGAAGGTATTAGCACCCCTCACGTCCATCGTACTCGATGGGATCCACACTTGGTGTTTATAAGGAAAAGGGTGTGTTTATCTATCTACGCTAATGGTCAGTCTGAAAAGAAAAGAAAAGGACAGGACTCGACAGAACATACGCTGTTCTGGGCCTACGTACTCCCTCGTGCAATGGGAAAGTCAGAGTCAATGTAGTTCGACCACCTACGTCTAGACGGGGGGAGGTTGCTCGCCAGGACATCGCATCCTGTGCCTACGTACTTCCACACGGCATGAAAGATCAGAGCAAACGTAGTTCGGCTAACTACGGCTAGGCTGGGTGTTCTCACACAGCAGTGAGAAATTAAGCTGGTTTTGCAGGTACGGGAACCTATGGGAAAAACTACGGTCTGGTCTCAAATGCACTTGGGCAAGAGAAAAGGGATAACATCAGTCGTCAACGGGAAAGTCTCGATCGCACAGCCGCGAGAGAACAAAAGGTTAGTCGTTAGTGTGCTCGCTAGGATATCGCATCCTATGCCTACATATCCTCGTCTGGTACAAGGAATCAGAGCAGCTGTAGTTCGGCTAACTACGACACAAGCTATTCAATTGTTTTTCTATTGAAAGGAAAGAGACACCCTAAAACTATGGTTGAAAAGGGGAATCTACCTAATGTTATCATGCCTGGTTGACCAACTTAATGTCTATCATAACTCCTCCGCACCGAAGAAGTTAGAGCTCCTAAGGGATCATGGCAACAGGACTAAACAGCAAACAGGAATCAACTGCGAAGTAAAGAAATACTGGAAATATGCATGAATGCAACAACCAAACAAACAAGGCGCAAAGGCCGCAAACCACAGAGGTAAGGGAGCTCAGCTCTACCAAATACCAGCAAGCAAAGCCACTCAATAACAAACAAGCAGAAGGAGGCCCACCTCAACTTCTCATGCACACAAAGCCTACTTCTAAGATGCACCTACCTCAGAAATATCTAGATGAACCCCTAAGTCTAATGCAACACAGCACCACATAAGTCAAACAACACAAAGAACAGGCTAACCAACCTGACAAACCCCTATCCAAAACTTAAGCCAAAACCCTGAGCAGGACCCCTAAACAAAACCCTATTCAAACCCCTGAGCAAAACCCTATGCAAAACCCTAATCAAATCTCTAAGCAAAGCCCTAACACAAGAGAAAACAAACTAGGCTTCAAGCTTCAAAACAAGCTTACCGAAGAAAGGGAGCTAAGTAGGCAGACTCATAGTGCCTTCCTCAGGAAAGTACCAGGAGGTTACCACTCAGGAATCATATCCTATGCGGCTCAACAACTGTGAACGGTTTACATTCCTCCTCAAGAGAAACTAAACTCACCTGAAGGCTCCGACATCATTGGATACTTAAGAAATCCTAGATGAACTAAGGGAACTAAGTGAACAGGCCCATAGTGCCTTCCTCGGGAAAGTACTAGGAGGCTCCCACTTAGGAATCATATCCCATGTGGCTCAACAACTGTGATCAATTTACATTCCTCCTCAGGAGAAACTAAACTCACATGAAGGCTCCAACATCATTGGATACTTGAGAAATCCTACATGAACTAAGGGAACTAAGTGAACAGACCCATAATGCCTTCCTCAGGAAAGTACTAGGGGGCTTCCACTTAGGAATCATATCCCATGTGGCTCAACAACTGTGATCAGTTTACATTCCTCCTCAGGAGAAACTAAACTCACATGAAGGCTCCAACATCATTGGATACTTGAGAAATCCTACATGAACTAAGGGAACTAAGTGAACAGACCCATAATGCCTTCCTCAGGAAAGTACTAGGGGGCTTCCACTTAGGAATCATATCCCATGTGGCTCAACAACTGTGATCGGTTTACATTCCTCCTCAGGAGAAACTAAACTCACATGAAGGCTCCAACATCATTGGATACTTAAGAAAGAGGTGAGAAGAAAGAATGAAAGACATCCATAGTGCCTTCCTCAGGAAAGTACCATAAATTTCCCTCAAACTTCAGGATCTCAAACCTCACAGAAAGAGAGCAAACTCCCAGACTAAGACCTCAAACCATGCATCCTTGCAAGCTCCAACAAGACTTCACCCAGCCTCCACCTCCAAGAAGAAACCACAGGCCCTCAAACCCAAAGAAACTATCTCTGAAGTTCAACCACAATTGAACTTCAAAGTCAGAAGCCTATCAAGACTTCTCCTATTCTCAGGCTCAAACAAAAATAATAGAACACCCTACAAAAATCTACCAAAAATCTAGGGGAAACCTACATGGCTCTATGATCCCAAGATCAAATCTCAAAGCCTAAGTCAACTTCTAAGGCTACTAAACAATCCTTAACATATGAATGGTCAAGGGTTAACCAGCAAGTTATGAGGTCCCTGTTCTCTAACCCTAAAACAACATCAATCAACCTCTAAAAAATCCACAAAAATACTATGGGGAGCATGCATCAGTCTAGTACAACATACTAAAAATCTAGAGCAAAATTCATTACCAAATGAAAGAACTAAAATCAACAAGGCAGACACGTCACAAACCAATTATTCCATATCAATTAAAATACAAAAATGCAAATAAAAATGAAAATGCATGATCTAATTAATATTTTTGTACTATAAAATTCTAAATTGAATTATGAACATATAGAAAAAAGAAGGGAATTATTTGATCAAATCTACTATTTTTTATGAATTTTCTTCTAACATGATACAAACAAAGAAATAACAAAGAAAAATAAAAAAGGAAATAAAACAGGGGGGGTAAAAATAGCAAGCGCTCTAGTTGCTTTCCAATTGGGCCCAGACTGAGGGGGTGCGCTTAGCACTCAGGGCCTAAGCCCAGACCAAACTCTCATCTCTCACGCATGGGGGGGGGGGGGGAACGAGCAAATGAGGGGTAACACTTCAGCAACTCACACTTGGGCTTAACCCAGCCCAAACCCTAATCCACGTTACCCATTAACAAAACCTCCCTTCTTCCCCAAACTTCTGATCACTGTTCACCCAAACCCTAGCCGTTTCTCTCAACTTCCTCACACCCTATCTGAAACCTCTCAAGAATCATCAGTCAAGCTCTGAAACACTCGAACCCTACTCAATCACCTTCTTCCTCAGATCAACACCATCAACAATCAAACCTTCAAGACCACCTCCATCACTACTCAAGAACCACTTACCATTCATCTAAACACCATAACCTAAGCGAGAAAGACTAATCCTACATCTAATTCGTACATGCAAAGAGAAGAAGGAAAAGAAAATGGCACCTGGACGTCGCTGACGAAGATTCACGGAGGAAAAGGTTCTTGACTGAGATCTTGAAGATGATTTGAAACAAAACGGCCCCCTGATGGAGTATGGTGTTGATGAAGATAGATGAATGTCCGGTGAGAAATTGAAGCAGGATTGAAGATGAGTGTTGATCTCCTGACGCTATTGTTGCTGAATGTTTTGGAAATGGATGAGCATCATGTAGACGAAGATGAACGGATGAACATTACTTGCTTGAACGATCTGGAGAAGAGGGTGGAAGATCCTTCTGGAAACGATATGAAGTTTGATGAAGATGGTGACGAACACGGCGGCGATCGTTGATGAGATTCACGAAGTGTAGACGGAGATCTGCTGAGCGTCGATGGATCTTGAAGGGAACGATGAAGATCCTGGGGATCTTGATGAATCTGGGGAAGTTGGACAAGCTTGATGAATTTTCCGGCAAGACAAAGCAGTTTCCAGCGAGCTGACGATGACTCCGATGAGGAAGTAGATGGGGGTAGAAGACGAAAGTTCTCGATCTGGATGAATCTCGGACGAAACCTGCAAATTTGCAGTTTCCGGCGTCTTCATCGGTCTCCGGTGGTCGTTGCGGTGGAGGGGGGCGTCCGGGCCGGCGGCTGCATGGCCGACGACGAAGTGCTCCGGCGAGGATGAGGTGATGCCACGTGCGTTGGGAGGTGGCAGGGGGACCTTGGCATGCGTTACACGTGGGTGTGTGGAGAGGTAGTGGGGTCTGAACGTGGCAGGACGTGGGGTCCTCCACTGATGAACGCGTGGCCCATTTATATGGTCGACATGTGGCGTTTCTGGAAAAAAAACTGACCAAAAAACTGGACTGAAAAGATTGGGATGTTGGGCCTCCAACCTGCACAATCTGGGCCCACGAAAAAACAACTTTGGACCAAAAAACTGAACAAAACTGCATTAAAAAAAGAGATTAATCCTAATTAACTAATTAAAATCTTAAACCTAATTAATGAAAATGATTAAACTACAATTAAATCTAAATGAAGATTAAACTATCCTAATTAATTCTAACAAATTTAATTAAAATCTAAACAAAAGATTAAATCCTAATTAACCTAATTAAACCCTAATTAAATCTAAAATGATTAAAATCTAGCTAAACTCTATTTAACCAAATTAATTTCTAAACTCTACTAATTTCTATTTTAAAAAAACTATTAAAATCCTATTAAATCTCTAATAAAATCTATACCATTTATTTAAAACTATTAAAAAAAGCTATTAACCTATATAAAAAAACTATTAAATTCTAAAAAATGATTTAAAGCTATTAAAAAATATCAAAAAACCTATTTAAATTCTAAAAATCTATAAAGCCTATTAAAAATCCACAAAAGACTATTAAATCCAAAAAACATGCAGACAAATGCAAATGACCAACATAAAAGAGAGCGCGAGACCAGATCAAATCAAACAGTAAACCCTCGGGCATCAGAATATCCCAAAAACCACCATGCAATCTGAAAACACCGAGAAGCGCACAATTTCCCGAGAAATAAAACCCTGATGATCTAGACTGGATCTGAAATATCCGGTAAATGAAACCCAAAATGTAACTCTGATATCCTCTGTCTATGCACAAATGTCATGCATCTGATTTGCGAATACGCATTGAACCATGAACCAGATAGGAGAATCGGTTGGTCAAATTTTAGGGTGCAACAGCTGCCCCTATTCAAGCGACTTGGACCTGAAGGGTTGAAGAGCGCTCAACCTTCAATCATTCGGAGGTACGAGACGGTTGAATACCAATAAAACCCGAAAATTTGCCAACCGTGAAAATATACTGTAACACTGCTTGGGGAGACATAATCGAGAACCGAACCCAGTCGTCACGACAACAAACTGATCAATCATCTGGTAAAGAAACTCCTGCTTTTAATGCCAGTTACCTGTGATACCCTGTATAACAACCCGAGGGTTGCAACAACACCTGATCCTCTCACATCGTGTACTGATAGACAGGAAGAGAAATATACTCACATCGTCCGAAGATGGACGGAAAGACAACCTGAATTCGAAGAAACAAACCAATACTCACATCGTCTAAGGATAGACGGAAAGACACCCTGATCCAAGGAAGGAAACATCAATACTCACATCGTCTAAGGATAGACGGGAAGACACCCAAAATCCATACTCACATCGTCTAATGATAGACGGGAAGACACCCATAATCCCGAAGGAAAAAATTCAATACTCACATCGTCTAATGATAGACGGAAAGACACCCAAAATCCATACTCACATCGTCTAATGATAGACGGAAAGACACCCAAAATCCATACTCACATCGTCTAATGATAGACGGGAAGACACCCAAAATCCATACTCACATCGTCTAAGGATAGACGGGAAGACACCCATCCCGAAGGAAAAAATCAATACTCACATCGTCTAATGATAGACGGGAAGACACCCATAATCCATACTCACATCGTCTAAGGATAGACGGGAAGACACCCAAAATCCATGCTCACATCGTCTAAGGATAGACGGGAAGACACCCAAATCCGAAGAAAAATTCAATACTCACATCGTCTAATGATAGACGGGAAGACACCCAAAATCCATACTCACATCGTCTAATGATAGACGGGAAGACACCCAAATCCGAAGAAAAATTCAATACTCACATCGTCTAATGATAGACGGGAAGACACCCAAAATCCATACTCACATCGTCTAAGGATAGACGGGAAGACATCCATCCCGAAGGAAAAAATCAATACTCACATCGTCTAATGATAGACGGGAAGACACCCATAATCCATACTCACATCGTCTAAGGATAGACGGGAAGACACCCAAAATCCATACTCACATCGTCTAAGGATAGACGGGAAAACACCCAAATCCGAAGAAAAATTCAATACTCACATCGTCTAATGATAGACGGGAAGACACCCAAAATCCATACTCACATCGTCTAAGGATAGACTGGAAGACACCCAAATCCGAAGAAAAATTCAATACTCACATCGTCTAATGATAGACGGGAAGACACCCAAAATCCATACTCACATCGTCTAATGATAGACGGGAAGACACCCAAATCCGAAGAAAAATTCAATACTCACATCGTCTAATGATAGACGGGAAGACACCCAAAATCCATACTCACATCGTCTAAGGATAGACGGGAAGACATCCATCCCAAAGGAAAAAATCAATACTCACATCGTCTAATGATAGACGGGAAGACACCCATAATCCATACTCACATCGTCTAAGGATAGACGGGAAGACACCCAAAATCCATACTCACATCGTCTAACGATAGACGGGAAGACACCCAAATCCGAAGAAAAATTCAATACTCACATCGTCTAATGATAGACGGGAAGACACCCAAAATCCATAGTCACATCGTCTAAGGATAGACGGGAAGACACCCAAATCCGAAGAAAAATTCAATACTCACATCGTCTAATGATGGACGGGAAGACACCCATAATCCATACTCACATCGTCTAAAGATAGACGGGAAGACACCCTTACGCACTTCAACACCATCCCTCAAATTTCAGAATCCTTCTGTCTACGGGAATTGATGAAAAGAACAATATCCTTAAAGGGGCCACATCATCAGTATGGACCAACGGGAAGAAAACCACCTTCAAAAAACCATGACGTCAATGAGAATCGACAATCAGGAAAAACCCCTCTTGCAATGCCACCTCATCCAATAAACAGAAAGAAAACCACTATCCGAAAGATCGCTTTGAAACCCCTCAACATCTAAAGATAGCCAAAGAAGACTCGCTGGGGAAACACGCCATCCATATGATCTGACGATAAGAAACCCGCTGAAAAATCACCTGACACTTCACATCGTCTACTGATAGACGGAAAGAACACCACTTAGAGAAACCCCATCTTGAAACCCCACTGAAAAAAAATCACCCGAAACTTCACATCGTCTACTGCTAGACGGGAAGAAAGCCATATTCGAACTCAAGACGTCTAATGATAGACGGAGAAATCCACTTATTGGAGGAACACATCGTCAATATGAATTGACGGGAAGAAAAGTCTGTCGATACCAGATGACTGATTGATCAAAGCGTAACTGTTGTATGATCTGGAATACGAATAAACTGCTGAACTGTCTGAACACCGCTGCTGGATGAATGCCCCTGAACTGATCACAGAGTAATTCACTCGCCATATGAGGCTGATAGAAAACCTGGTTTATGCTTCGTATGCATATGCATATGTTTGAATTTTCCCATGGCGTAATGCTCCATTCAGGATGGAAATGCTACGCATCTTGAAAATGGAATGCAAGTATGATGCAAATATGATGATGCATGCAATATGCTAATGCAGGCTCGGGCTACTGGAGAAAGTCGGGTACAGAAAACCATTTCAGCAAAATAAATGCTGAAGACGAAGCCAACTCCGCTGGGGATAGACCGGATACCACAGAATTATTCCAGCAAAATAAATGCTGGAAGAGTGAAATCAAACCTGCTGGGGAAATTGGGAACTTAACCACGCACCTCATTGAAGTAACACCCTGCTGAGGAATATAACTCTGCTGGGGAATAGCAGATGTGCCAAGCATGATTGGACTTCTCTGGAGATAGCTGACCCGTGCCAATGAAAAACTGGACTTTGCTGGAGAAAATAGCCGGAGTCTTCCTGCGTACTGATGAAGATTAGATTTGGAAACTGATGCGCCAACACGGATGGGCCTCACAATGATCGCCAACATGGATTTAAACTTTTAGGCTATCCGCGATGGGTCAGGTACAACTGACGCTGGAAACATTCTGCCTGAATACACAGTTTTCTGGTTGAAGAGTTAAGGGATAGTAACACGACTTCCCGACATTCGCCTCGCCCTCGAAAATTGGCTGAATCTGCTCGAATAGCTATGAATAACCCTGCTGATATGGAGAAGAACAAACCCTTCGCTTCTGATATGCCCCTGCCTGCGGGACTTCTGTGGGGATAGTCCTCGAGAGGAAATCTGCAAATCTGTTCCCTGATGGTCTGATATGAAATGCCCCAGCATTCTGAACTTCGGAGAGACACTTCACGCCAAATGCTTCTCGAATAAAGAATAACTTCTGCGCTCTTAAGATGGCCTGCCCCTGACTGCAATGACTTTGCCCCTGATTATCTGATTCAGAGTAGTGCCCCCTGACCACGAGATATTCACCGAATCTCAACCTGATTGCCCCAGGATAACTGACTTCAAAAGGCTGACCTGACTGGGGATCACAATAATAGCTTGCCCCTGCTCTCGGAACATTCGGGCGTCCTGCATTCTATCCTGACCATACTTTCTATTGTAGAAAACTTTCCTGCTGTCAAGCGCTTACTCGCAAGTAAAACAAGTTGTTCTGTGTAAAAGACATATTAATGCAACACATATGACAACTTTGACATCCAATCTGTTCACTGGGAAAAGGAAAAAACAGTTTATGGCATATAATGCACAAAACATTTATCAAGAATATCAACATCAGTACCAATATGGTAAGAGGAACCCTTTTAGGAGTCAGAATCGACGTGACCTTTACCGAAGTGTGCTTTCGAAATAACCTGCTTCAATTAGGACTTTTGAAGGTTGTAACGTGGTCAGGTTCACGGTTTTGAAAGAAAGGATAAAGGCTCAAAGTTTATTTTAACCCACCCATTCTCCTTGATGTTCTCCCATCCTACGTTCAGCTAATTCGACCTTAGTGCTCACCTCTCGGAGATTGACAGATAGGAGTGATAGTTCGAGAAATTATGATTGTTGGGAGTGACAGCCACTCACCTTTCGTCTCTGACACTTGAGGTCACACGACTCGTATTTCATTTGAGGATTTTTCTTTTGATCCTTTTCATCTTTTTTTTCTTATCCCTAACTTTTGCCTGGACTGACTCTTTGGAGTTTCTTTTGATTTTTTAAGTCCAGCGGGATGCCCTCATTTTTGCCTAAGTCCTTTGTTTTGAAGTTTTGACTTAGCGGGCTTTTGATTCTTTTTGCTTCCTTCTTTTTCCGAACAAGTCGTGTGACACTGGTTGCTTGACTCATTGGAGAATAATGTGACTGTCTCGCTCTTGATTTAACCATTGTGGTTTTTTAGGCACGACCTCTAGAGGTGTGATTGATCCTCGAACGGACACTCCTTTTGCAATTTGAACGCTCGGCCAAATTATCTAACACCTACCCTGCCCCAGGTTAAAGATGGAGGGTTTTTCGTTTTCAGAAAGAACTCCTACTACTAGGCTCAGAGGGGTTGACAAGGGATTATCTTCCTTGTATCACCGGTGTTTAAGGATTTGCAACAATGCCTGTACATCATCAGCCGGTTTTATCTCAAAAGCATACAATATCAGAAGTTGCATGTCGTTCATTTTCGTCATCCTCCCCAGATCCCTCTTAACCAAGCGTTGGACATTTGTAAAAACAATTAGTGAACACGAATGGATTTAATCAAAACATGCATATTTATTTCATTATCATCAATTGAATGAAAACAACAAGTTTTACAAACAAGATTGCAATTTAAACAGGAAAGAAACTACAGACGTAAAGAAATGACAAGATAAAACAAAGAAAAATGCCAGCTTCCGAGAACCGGGCTTTCACATCTGTCCTGCTGCTGAACCAGCCCTCTTCACAATCAATTATTAGAGACACCTCGATGCTGCCCTGATCTGCTTTCAGTGACCTAACCAAATTATAGGGCCCCTCCTCATTCAGATGATTTTGGGTCCTTCCTGCCCGAAGTTGATTGCCGCACTGTCAAGTAGATCCTGCACCTTGTGCTTGAAGGCCAGACAATCTTCAATGTTGTGCCCCGGTGCTCCTGAATGGAAATCACAGCGCTCCTTGATATCATACCCTACTGGAGGCGTCCCTGTCAGCGGGGCTAACTTCCTCTTCTCAACCAACTGCAATCGTAGCAATACCTGAAGAAGTTCGGCATATGGCATCGGAGGCACACTAAATACCCTCAACGGCCTCTGACTTTGAGCTCTTCGCTGATCGGGATGCTGCTGCTTGTGCCATTGTTGAGATCGTTGCTGTCGTCGCTGGTATCAGGCTGACTCTTGAACCTCCTTCGTAGCAAATACAACATCGGTTTCTTGACTTTCACCGTACTGACTAAAGCACTCCTTATGCTTAGCCATTTTCTTTCTCAGATCTGCCCCAGGAATAGGCAACAGTTGTGGGCACGGAGATTCTGACACCATGGAGTCCAGGATACGCTTCTGACCTACTGCAGCTTTAGAAACATCCCTCATATTAGCATCAACTGGGATAGGAGCAATACGTACAGCTACGCCGCTTGGCGTGAATTCAATGTCTTTCGAGTCAATCAGGTCTTGAACATTGTGCTTAAAAGCATGACAACCCTCGATGTCGTGTCCGAGTGCCCCAGAATGAAATTCACATTGCTTACTGGCATCGTACCCATAAGGAAATGCTCCTGTGGGTGGGCCCAACGTTCTCTTCTCAACCATATTCAACCTCAATAAAGTCTGAAAGAGCTCAGCATACGTTGACGGCGGCGCCTCAAATACCCTCTTTGGCCTCCCCTCCTGAATCCTCTGTTGAGCCGGGTGTATCTTTTGTTGCTGTTGCTCAGGTTCTACAGGCACCGGTGGCACGAGCTTCTTCACTGCGGCTTCAAATAGCTGATCATCCTCTTTCCTAAGCACATTCTTGACTACTTCCATGATCAAGCTCATTTGGGTCTTCAGCTGACTATTTTCCTCTTTGAGGATCTTCTGCTCCAGACGCATCTCTTGCATGTCTCTCATCATCTGCCCCAGCTGGCTTCGGACTTCAATCAATTCAACCTGACTCTGTTCCATATCTCTGAAGGAATTCCTGCAACAAACTGGACGATGAGGAAATAAGACCCACAGTTCTGATGTACCTGTTAAATCATAATGCAGTGCAGAAAGCAAACACATATTCGTAACAAGACAAAAAGAAACTCAAACTATAAGCACCCAGACGAACATCTCCCACACATGTATAACCAACAAAGGCAGCACGTAAGTGCAAATGAGTACGAATACAATGACCCCAGCCAACAATCCTGGTGGTGGTCAGCAATAATAACGCACAAAAGCTAAACGGATTAGGCAGAGAAAACAGATGCGACACCCGGCATAGAAACCTCTAGAAACTTCTCCCATATTCAACTGAACTCTCCGTTTGACATTCTTCAGAACACACACTTCCCGTGGAGTCTTCCATGATATTAACTGACGAACCCACACAACTGGATGACGGAGAATCATTAATCTGAACAAAACCCTGAGGCGTGATGAAAATCCGGCTAGAGTCTAACAGATCCTGAACCTGGCTTCTGAGCACCTTACAATCATTTGTTGAATGCCCCTGTTCCCCAACATGGTACTCACAGCGGGCGCTGGCATCAAAACCTGGAGGATACGGTGGAATCACTGGATTAGTCTCTTTCGGCACTATCAATCCACTTCTGACCAGATCTGGCAACAACTGACTATACGACACCGGTAGCTGAGTAAACTGCCTTTCAGGTTTCCTTGGTCTTCGCTGGGCGTGCCGACGCGATCGACGACAGGATGACCGTTGACTTGAAGTGTCTGAAAACCGATCCTGAGATGCTAGAGATTCTGAGACGACGTCATTTCCTTCTTCCCACTCTTCTTGAGAACTGACAACTGACTCATTCTTATCAACTGGGATATAAGGAGCATCTCGAAGCTTTCCACTCTTGAGTCCTCTCTCAACAAGCTCCCCCATTCTCATCAGGCCCACAAAGCTTGTGCAACCGAACAATTTGTCATAATAATGGCCCTTCAGAGTACCCAAGAAGATGTCAACCATTTCTCTTTCTTGAAGCGGTGGTTGAACACTAGCAGCCAATTCTTTCCATTTTTGCACATACCCTCTGAATGATTCATTCTCCGCCCAAGATAATTCTTGTAGATGTACGAGACTAGGAGCCATATCCAGGTTGTACTCGTACTGCTTCAGGAAAGCTCTGGCTAAATCCACCCATGATCGAATCTGATTACTCTCTAACTGCACATACCACCTCAAAGATGCCCCAGTCAGACTATACTGAAAGCAATGGATCATCAATTTGTCATTTCGCACAAACGAAGTCATTCTACGACAAAACATCATCAAATGTTGCTTCGGACAGCTAACTCTCGTATACTTTTCAAATTCCGGCACTTTGAACTTATAAGGCAACACCAGGTCAGGGACCAAACACATGTCTGCGGCATCCAGGTTAACAGCATCTTTGACCTCCAAAGCTTTAACTCTTTCTTCCAATACTCGGAACCTTCTAGCACCTTCAAGAGCTCTTGAGTTTATAGTCCTGGCTACTGGAATATATCTGCGTGGATTCCTCTCATGGAACACAGCACCTTGATTGCTAACAGGAGGAGGGCGTTCATTTCGGGCAACAAACTGCTCATGTCGATCTCGGTTCTCAACAGTAGGCTGTACCACTTGGTCTGCAGTAACGTTGTTCGCTTGCGGGAAGTCTTCCATAGAATCATACTGAGGGTTGGACGTCGTAGTAAACCCTGTCAAGGTGTTAGGAGACTGGAAATTGCCTTCAGACATAGCTACCAATTACCTGTAACTGACTACACTGCTTGATTCTCAAATCTGCTTCAGCCCCTTGGTTGTCTTCAACTCTCCACACCTGCCTCGAACAATCCCCCGAGAATCACCCTCTGGGGAGAAACAACGGCTGGATAAGTGCTCTGGCCAGCTAGAGAAATGCTATGCAATATGATTTATGCAGACAGAAATACAAAAAATGCTAACGTGCATGTGTGCATTGGGGATATTTCCCCTCCAATTCTAGTGTCAAGGTAGCAAGACAAGATAAACCATAAAGACAATATTTAGAAAAACCCTCATATATTTATTGGAATAACAGTCTTGTCAAGACGTTACACAACTATGATCCATACAACTGAGATGATAAGGGAGGATCCCGACCAACATGCCTGGTGGTGATCTCAACACATAGAATACAAGAGAGAAATCAAATGCGGGTACGGTCGCAGAAATCCTCGAGCAACTTCTTCGTCTCTGCGTGATCCGGTCGATAAATCAAGACTTCTATCAACTGATCCCTTTTCCTGACCGTTCCATGGATATCTCTGACAAAATCTTCCCAAGCCTTATCCTGGGCACCATCCCCAGGTTTGGGCCTCTTGATGTCTGCTCTGCACTGACAATCTTCCAGATTCTTCATAGCATCAATCAGTTTGCGTTCGGCCTCGTATCGACGGCATGCTTCTTCTTCAAGCTCTTCAGTCTTCACTCTAACCTGTTCTCCCAACTGAGCAACCTGTGTCTTTAGCTCTTCTTCCCGTTCTTTGCGTTTGGCCATAGTGAGATCCCAATGCTCTCTGAACTTGGCTAACTTCGTGTAGGCCCTTTCCAGCTCTTGTTTCTTAGTAGCCAATACACTGCTAACTGAGTCTACATCTAACTCCAGACGCTTCTTGGTTTCATTCAACTCCAATAAAGTAGTCTTAAAATGTTTCAAAGTCTCGGCCTGTTTCTTGGAAAAATATCCTGTTTCAATCTTTTCATGACGAAGCTGGGCATTCTCTTTCTCTAAAGCTTCTTTATCCTTTGCTAACTCTTCTTTCTCCGCCATCAGCTGCTTGTATACCTGTATGTCTATAGTGGTAGGCTCCTCCACCGGAGAAGGATACAATGGCTGAACTGCAGGATAAGGCATAAGGAATTTCGTAGCTCGTTCACGAATCCATTCCACATACGGTCCAAGAACTCGAGTACCCCCTGCGCTACCTGAAGGCTTCCTTCTCTTATGCAGGTTCTTCCATGCTTTCTTAAGCTTGATCAACATCTCTTCCTCTATTACCCCAGTGAGATACAGAGATTCCTGTATCTCCTCGGGCTTCGGCGCTTCCTGAGGTGCATACCCAAACTGCCTGATTAATAAGGAAGGGTTGTAATTGACACACCCTTTCCTTCCTATCAAAGGAACATTAGGGAATCCTTCGCATCTGTATATGACCTCAACTCCGAACACCTCCTCATTAACCCACGCCACATTCTCAGAAGTCAACCCCATCAAGCGCTCAGGCCATCCTAAAGAATCAATAGAAGTGACAAAAGGCCCTGACTTCGGCATGTGACTAGTGAACCACCTGCACAGTAGAGGTACACAGCAAGATACATTCCTTCCTTGCCGCTTTTCATTTTGGTAGTGAGTGGAATGGTGGATATCTCCCAGCAAGGTAGGAACTGGGTTCTTTGCAGCCAGAATATAGAAAGCATCTGCGTCAACAAAATCAGGAATGTTTGGGAACAATACAATGCCATAAACACACACAGCAAGGATGGCGTCAAAAACAACCCAACCACCTTTCTTGGCATACTCCCGAGCCTTCTCCACTAAAACATCCAACGGAAATCCCCATGCATTTCCTCTTCTGGTCATCTTCCCTGTCAGCTCAAACTCTCCTAAGTGCAGAATAGCAGAAAGCTCAGCCAGACTAGGCTTAGCGTCCGTGTGATAGAAAGGCATCTGCTCGCGAATCGGTATATCCAAGAGTGCAGAATACTCCTCCAGGGTAGGAGCCAAGACAAAATCAGGAAATACGAAACACCTGAGCTCAGCATCATAAAACTGCAATAGGGTGTAGATGCCGCTGATCTCATAAGCCGAGGGCTGGTAAACATAAGTCAGGATCCTCCCATATGTCTTCCTGAAATCTCCCATCACCTTCTTCTTAGCAATAGTAATCAACCCTGACAACAGACTGATATCTGGAGACGGGAATCTGTAGGGTAACACTCTCTTCATGGCTTCCATGTCTTGCTGGGAAACAAACACCAGAACTGGGAGGGAAAATATGTACCTGCAATACACACACGTTAGCTGGATGCAAATGGTAATGCAATAATGCAAGATGATAAATGATGCAATCAATGAACACAGGGGCCATGCTGTAGCCTGAAGAGGAACATCTCTGTGATGTCAAGCACAGAAAACCACCACAGTCACCAGAACTTTATGACACTAACTATCATCTGATACTCAAAATACCGATCCCCTGGTAAGAAATCCATCTGAACCTCTGTAACTGACGAGAAAACCATCTGATAATAGTATCAACCTCAAACAAGAAACCCATCTGATCCAAACAACACACCTGGGGATGAATCAAGAACATCATCTGATAAATACTGAATCATGGTTTCTGAAGGCCAGTTTTCCTGCAATAACCCAATCCCCCTCACAGGTATGGACCTAATCCACGGACAAAGGTACGACATCCTATGCGGTCATCAGCGTCACAGACTTTCATGAGTGACGATACGATTCCCAGAAGGAGTGGCATCATCAAGTCATGAAGAGGCCTCACTTAGCTGACTTCCAAATGATCGGTCCCCAGAGTCGACAATCCCCACGTCTGGACTCCCCTCAGATCCTCAGGACCGGAAAGGAGCACCTTTGCGAGAACCTCGTCTGAGCGCAGATTTCGTAGGGAACTGTGCCTGCTCAGCAGACAGGTCCATCTACTACTCTCCGCAACTATGTCTAGGTGCATACTCAAGCCCATGTCCGGCTTCTCACTCATAGTAACCTCCCTCTCCCACAGCAATAATCATAATAATATAGTGCTGAAAGTAAATGCGGAAAGGTAAAGGTGCGGGAAAGTAAAGTGCGGAAAGATAAAACACATATGCACAACACCCAACAGATAAACACCTAAGCGCTAGGATTGACTCACGTAGGGGATGGGAAACGGTCCCAGCATAAGGGATGGGAAAAGTCCCTAGATGCTATAAGATCCCCAGCAGAGTCGCCAGCTGTCGCTACTGCGAAAATCGGCGCCGGCTGATAGAAGAGTCGCCACCGTGCGTTATTTATCCCAACGGAGGGAAAGGAAACGCTCGAAGTAAACCTCGCAAAAAACGGGAAAAGGTATGGTCATCGCAACCAAAACCTGGGTTCGGGAGTCGGTTACGCAAGGGAAAGGTATTAGCACCCCTCACGTCCACCGTACTCGATGGGATCCACACTTGGTGTTTATAAGGAAAAGGGTGTGTTTATCTATCTACGCTAATGGTCAGTCTGAAAAGAAAAGAAAAGGACAGGACTCGACAGAACATACGCTGTTCTGGGCCTACGTACTCCCTCGTGCAATGGGAAAGTCAGAGTCAACGTAGTTCGACCACCTACGTCTAGACGGGGGGAGGTTGCTCGCCAGGACATCGCATCCTGTGCCTACGTACTTCCACACGACATGAAAGATCAGAGCAAACGTAGTTCGGCTAACTACGACTAGGCTGGGTGTTCTCACACAGCAGTGAGAAATTAAGCTGGTTTTGCAGGTACGGGAACCTATGGGAAAAACTACGGTCTGGTCTCAAATGCACTTGGGCAAGAGAAAAGGGATAACATCAGTCGTCAGCGGGAAAGTCTCGATCGCACAACCGCGAGAGAACAAAAGGTTAGTCGTTAGTGTGCTCGCTAGGATATCGCATCCTATGCCTACATATCCTCGTCTGGTACAAGGAATCAGAGCAGCTGTAGTTCGGCTAACTACGACACAAGCTATTCAATTGTTTTTCTATTGAAAGGAAAGAGACACCCTAAAACTATGGTTGAAAAGGGGAATCTACCTAATGTTATCATGCCTGGTTGACCAACTTAATGTCTATCATAACTCCTCCGCAGCGAAGAAGTTAGAGCTCCTAAGGGATCATGGCAACAGGACTAAACAGCAAACAGGAATCAACTGCGAAGTAAAGAAATACTGGAAATATGCATGAATGCAACAACCAAACAAACAAGGCGCAAAGGCCGCAAACCACAAAGGTAAGGGAGCTCAGCTCTACCAAATACCAGCAAGCAAAGCCACTCAATAACAAACAAGCAGAAGGAGGCCCACCTCAACTTCTCATGCACACAAAGCCTACTTCTAAGATGCACCTACCTCATAAATATCTAAATGAACCCCTAAGTCTAATGCAGCACAGCACCACACAAGTCAAACAACACAAAGAAAAGGCTAACCAACCTGACAAAACCCTATCCAAAACTTAAGCCAAAACCCTGAGCAGGACCCCTAAACAAAACCCTATTCAAACCCCTGAGCAAAACCCTATGCAAAACCCTAATCAAATCTCTAAGCAAAGCCCTAACACAAGAGAAAACAAACCAGGCTTCAAGCTTCAAAACAAGCTTACCGAAGAAAGGGAGCTAAGTAGGCAGACTCATAGTGCCTTCCTCAGGAAAGTACCAGGAGGTTACCACTCAGGAATCATATCCTATGCGACTCAACAACTGTGAACGGTTTACATTCCTCCTCAAGAGAAACTAAACTCACCTGAAGGCTCCGACATCATTGGATACTTAAGAAATCCTAGATGAACTAAGGGAACTAAGTGAACAGGCCCATAGTGCCTTCCTCGGGAAAGTACTAGGAGGCTCCCACTTAGGAATCATATCCCATGTGGCTCAACAACTGTGATCAATTTACATTCCTCCTCAGGAGAAACTAAACTCACATGAAGGCTCCAACATCATTGGATACTTGAGAAATCCTACATGAACTAAGGGAACTAAGTGAACAGACCCATAATGCCTTCCTCAGGAAAGTACTAGGGGGCTTCCACTTAGGAATCATATCCCATGTGGCTCAACAACTGTGATCAGTTTACATTCCTCCTCAGAAGAAACTAAACTCACATGAAGGCTCCAACATCATTGGATACTTGAGAAATCCTACATGAACTAAGGGAACTAAGTGAACAGACCCATAATGCCTTCCTCAGGAAAGTACTAGGGGGCTTCCACTTAGGAATCATATCCCATGTGGCTCAACAACTGTGATCGGTTTACATTCCTCCTCAGGAGAAACTAAACTCACATGAAGGCTCCAACATCATTGGATACTTAAGAAAGAGGTGAGAAGAAAGAATGAAAGACATCCATAGTGCCTTCCTCAGGAAAGTACCATAAATTTCCCTCAAACTTCAGGATCTCAAACCTCACAGAAAGAGAGCAAACTCCCAGACTAAGACCTCAAACCATGCATCCTTGCAAGCTCCAACAAGACTTCACCCAGCCTCCACCTCCAAGAAGAAACCACAGGCCCTCAAACCCAAAGAAACTATCTCTGAAGTTCAACCACAGTTGAACTTCAAAGTCAGAAGCCTATCAAGACTTCTCCTATTCTCAGGCTCAAACAAAAATAACAGAACACCCTACAAAAATCTACCAAAAATCTAGGGGAAACCTACATGGCTCTATGATCCCAAGATCAAATCTCAAAGCCTAAGTCAACTTCTAAGGCTACTAAACAATCCTTAACATATGAATGGTCAAGGGTTAACCAGCAAGTTATGAGGTCTCTATTCTCTAACCCTAAAACAACATCAATCAACCTCTAAAAAATCCACAAAAATCCTATGGGGAGCATGCATCAGTCTAGTACAACATACTAAAAATAGAGAGCAAAATTCATTACCAAATGAAAGAACTAAAATCAACAAGGCAGACACGTCACAAACCAATTATTCCATATCAATTAAAATACAAAAATGCAAATAAAAATGAAAATGCATGATCTAATTAATATTTTTGTACTATAAAATTCTAAATTTAATTATGAACATATAGAAAAAAGAAGGGAATTATTTGATCAAATCTACTATTTTTTATGAATTTTCTTCTAACATGATACAAACAAAGAAATAAGAAAGAAAAATAAAAAAGGAAATAAAACAGGGGGGGTAAAAATAGCAAGCGCTCTAGTTGCTTTCCAATTGGGCCCAGACTGAGGGGGGTGCGCTTAGCACTCAGGGCCTAAGCCCAGACCAAACTCTCATCTCTCACGCATGGGGGGGGGGGGGGAACGAGCAAATGAGGGGTAACACTTCAGCAACTCACACTTGGGCTTAACCTAGCCCAAACCCTAATCCACGTTACCCATTAACAAAACCTCCCTTCTTCCCCAAACTTCTAATCACTGTTCACCCAAACCCTAGCCGTTTCTCTCAACTTCCTCACACCCTATCTGAAACCTCTCAAGAATCATCAATCAAGCTCTGAAACACTCGAACCCTACTCAATCACCTTCTTCCTCAGATCAACACCATCAACAATCAAACCTTCAAGACCACCTCCATCACTACTCAAGAACCACTTACCATTCATCTAAACACCATAACCTAAGCGAGAAAGACTAATCCTACATCTAAGTCGTACATGCAAAGAGAAGAAGGAAAAGAAAATGGCACCTGGACGTCGCTGACGAAGATTCACGGAGGAAAAGGTTCTTGACTGAGATCTTGAAGATGATTTGAAACAAAACGGCCCCCTGATGGAGTACGGTGTTGATGAAGATAGATGAATGTCCGGTGAGACATTGAAGCAGGATTGTAGATGAGTGTTGATCTCCTGACGCTATTGTTGCTGAATGTTCTGGAAATGGATGAGCATCATGTAGACGAAGATGAACGGATGAACATTACTTGCTTGAACGATCTGGAGAAGAGGGTGGAAGATCCTTCTGGAAACGATATGAAGTTTGATGAAGATGGTGACGAACACGGCGGCGATCGTTGATGAGATTCACGAAGTGTAGACGGAGATCTGCTGAACGTCGATGGATCTTGAAGGGAACGATGAAGATCCTGGGAATCTTGATGAATCTGGGGAAGTTGGACAAGCTTGATGAATTTTCCGGCAAGACAAAGCAGTTTCCGGCGAGCTGACGATGACTCCGATGAGGAAGTAGATGGAGGTAGAAGACGGAAGTTCTCGATCTGGATGAATCTCTGACGAAACCTGCAAATTTGCAGTTTCCGGCGTCTTCATCGGTCTCCGGTGGTCGTTGCGGTGGAGGGGGGCGTCCGGGCCGGCGGCTGCATGGCCGGCGACGAAGTGCTCCGGCGAGGATGAGGTGATGCCACGTGCGTTGGGAGGTGGCAGGGGGACCTTGGCATGCGTTACACGTGGGTGTATGGAGAGGTAGTGGGGTCTGAACGTGGCAGGACGTGGGGTCCTCCACTGATGAACGCGTGGCCCATTTATATGGTCGACATGTGGCGTTTCTGGAAAAAAAACTGACCAAAAAACTGGACTGAAAAGATTGGGATGTTGGGCCTCCAACCTGCACAATCTGGGCCCACGAAAAAACAACTTTGGACCAAAAAACTGAACAAAACTGCATTAAAAAAAGAGATTAATCCTAATTAACTAATTAAAACCTTAAACCTAATTAATGAAAATGATTAAACTACAATTAAATCTAAATGAAGATTAAACTATCCTAATTAATTCTAACAAATTCAATTAAAATCTAAACAAAAGATTAAATCCTAATTAACCTAATTAAACCCTAATTAAATCTAAAATGATTAAAATCTAGCTAAACTCTATTTAACCAAATTAATTTCTAAACTCTACTAATTTCTATTTTAAAAAAACTATTAAAATCCTATTAAATCTCTAATAAAATCTATACCATTTATTTAAAACTATTAAAAAAAGCTATTAACCTATATAAAAAAACTATTAAATTCTAAAAAATGATTTAAAGCTATTAAAAAATATCAAAAAACCTATTTAAATTCTAAAAATCTATAAAGCCTATTAAAAATCCATAAAAGACTATTAAATCCAAAAAACATGCAGACAAATGCAAATGACCAACATAAAAGAGAGCGCGAGACCAGATCAAATCAAACAGTAAACCCCCGGGCATCAGAATATCCCAAAAACCACCATGCAATCTGAAAACACCGAGAAGCGCACAATTTCCCAAAAAATAAAACCCTGATGATCTAGACTGGATTTGAAATATCCAGTAAATGAAACCCAAAATGTAACTCTGATATCCTCTGTCTATGCACAAATGTCATGCATTTGATTTGCGAATACGCATTGAACCATGAACCAGATAGGAGAATCGGTTGGTCAAATTTTAGGGTGCAACAAAAGGGAACTAAGAATGTTAATTAAATTATAATTAAGTGAATCGATATGCAATAATTATATTCTTCGGGGATTTGACAAGTTACCGGTATACGAAGTATTTTTCAGAGTTTATTTAAGTAGAAAATGGTGATCTGAAGACTCTCGCCTCACGATGGTTATTGACGCTAATCATAATTCTAAGGGCCAAACGTACACTTTCGTGTCCCATTCGGGGTTAAAACTATTTTTTGGAAATCTCTAAGTTCTAATTCATTTTAAAGTGCTTTCGTTGTTATTAAAATGAATGACTAGTGTTTACTATCTGGTCTTGCCGCAACTTTCGCTTGTTGGTTCGTACCTTAATTAATTTCCCACTTTCGTGGCAAAACTACTTTCAAATAAGTTCTCGCTTTCGCGACGAAGTTTATTTAGTAAATTAATTTTAAACACTCAGACCATAAACGACATTTGAAAAAGACAATTTTCAACCGGTTATTATCAAATCCCTTCCGAATTATTATTACATATCGATTACTTTAATTTAGCCAGACATGGATTTGGGAAAGGTAAAACATAAATGAAAACAATAAATAATAGCATGCATCATAATAAAAACTGGAATTACGATTGAAATGAGAAACCTGTAAATATTCCAATTGACCTTTGGGTAGATCCTCCACAAATGTTGGCAGGATTCTGATCTTTGTGCCAATTGATCGTACAACGGAAATAAGAATTACAGAAGGAATGAAAGGAATGCAGAAAAAGAAAAGAGAAACAAATAAGAATATTAAAAACTGGAAAGGTTGCTCTGAAGATAAATTGGCAGCACTTCGTTGTCTGAATGCGGCTCCCCTTCTGAGTTCCCCTTCTTCCCCTTTTATAGAAATGGAATTCTAACGGTTATAACTTGAAGAAGGTGGACTTTGAGGCAGAATTATCAGGGAGTAGTGGTCCACTATTTGGGACTTGGAACTGCTTCTTTCACGTGCATTTGAAGTGGGGCGTTTTTGCCTGCATGACGGTCGTCACAATATGTGACGGTCGTCATGGAGCTGTGACGGTCGTCACAGCAGCAAAATCAGCATTCTGCGTTTTTCATGTTGTTTTCATCCGGTTTTCGTCCATATTTCATCTGTGATTGCTTCTTTTCTTCATATTGCTCTGTTTAGACGTGATTATCAAATACCTGCAAAATATTAGACAAATAACACGGAAATAACCCGAAATCGGATCGAAAACAGTTAAACTTCAGTTGAATTATGCATCAAAATATATATACGATTTCGTGTTATCAAGACCTTTTAAAAGCATCATAATTCTTAGTTTAACTTAAATGGATTAACTTTATCCTTAGGAAATTAGGATTAAAGAGTTACAAAATACTAATTTGTTAGAAAATAATTATTTAGAATATATTTTGTTAAAAAGTTAGTTAAAATATTTAGATCATTAAATAGGTCATTATGAGATGATTTTAGGTTAAAGATTATATGATCATATATGCTTGCTATTATCTTTTATTTTTAAATAATTGTGATGTCCTAGTTGGTAGCAAAAGGAGTGTAAAGAGTTATAAGTGCAAGAGGTCATCAGTTCAAGTCTCACCTTCCTCGTTTTTTCGTATTTATTAATTAGACATTGTTTTAAGATAGATTTTTAATTTTATGTATTTTTTAATATAAAAGTAACCAAAAATATCATAGAAAATAAAAAATGGTAATTTTTATTTAACTTTTCGGACTGATATCTTTCACCTTATATATCTCCAGTTCCCCAACAAGCCCAACCACGCTTGGCATGATTATCACCCCAGACCCTCTCTTCCCCAACATTCTGCATACATCTTGCATCATATGCATACCCTAAACCATAACATACTTCCCCAACTCTTGAATCTTCACGCGCCAGCATTTGCATTTGCATTTCCATTCGTTATAGAATATCGTTATCAAGCATTCACCTTTACAGGTCAAGGTCCAGGATGAATCTCGCAGATTTCTTAAGACTACCTTTAGCCTAGTCAGGGGCATCTTTTGTAGTACCGTGGGTTTCCCCTCACAAAATTCAAGGATATAGAAACAAGTTTCAGTCCGGTCAGGGGCATCTCTTTCAAGACCATGGGCATCTCCCATTATGTTATTTCAACCTTAGGGTTGATCGGTTGTCAAGACGACGTTTAGCCCAGCCAGGGGCATCTCCTTCGAAGCCGTGAGCGTTCCTCACGAAGTGGTTCAACCTTTTGTTGACCAAGATCAAGAGTTTTAAAGCAAAGCACAACCCAGTCAAGGGCATCTTCTTCAAAGTTCATGGGCGTTCCTCATGAAATCATTTCAATCTTTTGTTGTCAAGGCTATGACCTTCAAACAAGTCAGTGGGCGTTCCCCGTTAATTTGTTTCAATCCCAATCTTCCTCTTGGGCGTCCTGATCGATAGATTAGCAATTGTACTAACTTTTACCGATGTAGTAATAATTGGAGTTTTCCCAGAATCGATCTCTCGAGGACTGCGTGCAATTTTCAAGTACAGATGTTATTTCAATTAAACAAAATATCCTTGGGGGTTTTGTTTGGGGGTTTTTAAAACAATAAGAAACAAATGCAATAGGCAGAATGATAAAATTAATTTAACGAATATGGGAAAATATGCTAAGAGAAGTGTATGAATTGTTTAGTACGAACCCTAAAGTACTATCAACGAGACATACCTCAAAACCTTTATTTTTATTGAACCTCCAAAGTATTTTTCTTCAATTCCTTAACTGAAAAACCTTTGATATTATTCCTTGACCCTAATTCCTTAGCAGTCAAGAAAGAACATCAAGCAATAGTTCTGACAAAGGTTTCTTTCAATCATTACAGGATATCCCTATTCCTAGGCAATATTCACTGTAATGTATTATGCAAAATGATCGATTGGTTTATCAGGCCAAATCCCTAATCGTAAATCGTTCCCAATTTGTACGATCTCAAAATTTTTAAACGATTTTCATAACAAAATATTAAGGCAAGAAAATAAATCTCAATGAGCAATTCAACAAATGTTCATTACAAAATAATTCAGGGACACCCCCTAGCAATTGGGGGTTTAGCTATGCATAATATTCAACAAAAACAACATATAAAATCGAGACATTACAAGATTTGGTGAATAAAGTTGATCTACAATTTCTTCCGATCATGAAAATCTCCTCGTCTTCCTAATTCTCCAGAGCTTCCCAATTTATATTGTGATTCCTTCGTACGATCCAAAGTCCCTCTTTTCTTTCTGAAATCTCGTCTTAATAGTATCAAATCAATCTTTTTCATGCGTAAAGTCCAAACTACTCTTCATGCATTCACACTGGCCAGAATTCAAAAACATCAAAAATATGGTCGCTCTTCCTAACATGGTCCGTGTCAGCTGACACGGGCACCCGTGTTGGGCCACTGGCATGAATTTCCCAAACCTGCAGTCTACAGGCATGCTGACATGGGCCATGTCAACTGACACGGGCACCCGTGTCTGCCCACTGGTTTCTCCTCTCCATGTTGTCTCATCATCCCATTCTGACACGAGTCGCGTCAGCTGACACGGGTACCCGTGTCAGGCCTATGATCTTGAGTAAAATCCTCCCGAACTCAGTCGACTTCGCATTTCTTCCTCTGATTACATCCATGGACCTGAAATCACCAACACTACCAAACCAAGACTTCAAAAGTGTTTTATTTAACATAAATTTAAACTAAAACAACTTAAACTAACAAAATGCAAAAACTTAATCAATTAAAGGAAAACAACAAATAAACAACTCAAAGTGGTACCGATTATCATGACTTTTTGTCGAATAAATGAGCGAAAACTCATAGAGTTGGTGACTGATCACAACCCCAATCTTATCTCATTACTTGTCCTCAAGTGATGCTCAAGACTACAAGATATCCGCCCCCGAATTATTTGTTGCTTTTACCATAACACCGCTAAGATCTTTCGTGATTCATCTTTACATTCCTTTCAATAATTTCCTTCTTCTCGACCATTAATGTTCTACCACACTCCCACATCAAGGCACTTTTTCATCTGTCAGCTTTTCACAATATCACCAAATCTCTCAGGTTAAAGTGTTTACCCTAAAAACATCACAACATGCAGAGTCTAATAATCAACTTGAATAACATCTATTTTCCTTTTCATAAACACATAATACACACTTTGTGAGGTCTTTATAGGTTGTAATGGGGATAGGGACACGGTGGGATAAATCACGGGAACGGGAAAAACAAAGGGGTTTTTATATGTTTTTTCGGCTCGGATATAGTGTCATCTTTATCCTTACTGTGTACTTTTTGATATATTTTTTTTAAACTCAAGGGGTTTCGATACTCTATCTGATGGGACTAGGTACTCACCTTCTTTCAATTTTCATCTCTTTTTTTTTCTTTCTTTTTCTCTTTTTTTCTTCTTAAAAATACTTCCATATTTTTATGCAAGTGTATCAACCCCAAACTTATGATTTTACACAGCTCACGAAGCAATAATACTTATCTGAGTAGGGTGAAAGAGTGTTTTGGCTTACGATTATGTGATGTGGTTAATTAACAAACAAAAGGGATAATGGCTCGAAGGGTTAATCAAGGGATAACATACAGGGTTGGCTTGAAAGGCTCAGGGCTAAACAAAAACAAAATGCCTCAGTGTGTAGATGTGTGCATATAAACAGTCCACAGACGAGTACGCAAGCTAAGAGTGACAAAGACATACCTTATACTCTCATGATGATAAGGGGTTTGGCTTTGTGGAATCCTCACCATGTTGGGTTCGTCGACAATTTCCAAGGTACCTCTCGTATGGTGCGGTATCATTTCCGTATCGAGTTGAAGTAATCTCGTATCAGTCTCGTTCCGAGAAATCACGTTCCATAATCTACTTTAGCAATATCCACTTCCGGGGGTTTCTTGGAGACTAAGTCAGGATTTTATTTTGTTATCCACTCAACTAAAAGTTTCTCTATTCATCCGGCATAAAGTTTCTATTCTGTTAACACAAACAAAACACACAAGCAAAATTTCAAACAAATCAACCCAACAACAATGAAATACCATAAAAAAATGATAAAAACACTAAACAGAAAATAACAGAAAACCCCCCCCCCCCCACACACACACTTGAACTGAACATTAACCTCAATGTTTGAAAACACGTATGAGGGGGGACTCACAGGGCCTCACTAAGGAGGAGGAAAACGCAACATTAACTGTTGCATCATGTTGTGAATGTCGTTCATTAGCGCCCCTTGGCGAACTTGCTCCTCCGCTTGACAGGTTTGCTCATCCTTGAGGTGTCCAATTTCTCCATGCACTCACGACCAGTTGTCGTTAGCAATGGATGAGCTTCCTGCACCAGTATACACGTGCTCCTCTTGAAGAGGAACAAACTGTTCAAATTCAGGCGCGTCTTCTTCTTCCGGTTCACCTGCAGCAAAAGGGTCAAGATGATACTCGTTCTCATCATGGACGGTATTGTCATATATCCAATTATTTGGGTCAGAAACACTTACTCTATCAGGAGCAGGGAGGGCAATTACCAACTTGTTACGACTCATTACAACATAATAATTAAGAGTAATTGAAATCATACCCTATTGAACCAGGGCCACCATATCAAGCCTATTTTTACCTGACACCGGTGTGTCACATAATTCAGCAAGGTCATAGCCAAAGTGATTTGGCTATCTGGGTTATCATGCCCCCCACAGAGATTCCTCCTTTATTCGCCCGTCCTACTCGCCCCAAATAATCACTCCAAATTGTAGAGAGCAAAAAGGCATAGCTTCTAAAGAGATATTGGAGAGTGTGTCTTGTGAGTGAAGAGGTTTGCTCTTCACGTGTGTCTATGAGTCTTAGAATTCCTTGTGTACTAAGCAATTGTATGTTGCATAACTGCTTTGGTTATTGCGTATGAACATGTGTGTTCATTGTGTCACTCAAAGCTATTAAGCAAGAGTGTGTGTCTCTTGATCAAAGTTGTGAAGAAAGATCAAGGTGTGTTTGAAGAGTGTCTTTATATTGTAATTGTGAATTGATTATCACTGCGGTGATTGAGGGGGAGTGAATGGGAAACTCTGGTCTAGTGGGCTCTAGGCTGAAGTGTCATTGGGTAGGTCTTAAGTGAAGAGTGCAAACGGGTTGTTTGACTCTGAATTAATTATACTAATAGTGAATTTCCTCCCTGGCTTGGTAGCCCTCAGATGTAGGCGTGGTTGACACTGAACTGGGTGAACAATTACTTGTGTTATTTATTGCTTTCCATTTACAGCTTATTAGTTAGTTCAGTAGTCTTTGTTACAGTGGATGTCATAACATCCGTGATAACATCCATTGTGTGCTTGTGATCGTGACTTTTCGAGTCTAACCGAACTAACTGCAAGTGCACAGTCTATCGCGTAGTAATAAAAGATATCGATCCCACAAGGACTCGTAATCAAACTAGTGTTCTCTGGCGTTACTATGTTTAGCTAGGTTGGATATGGTTTAAGGGAAAGGATGCAAAAGTAAAGGCTAAATTAAAGAAAGGCTAAAAGGTTTTTTAGAATATTAATACGGGAAATCGGTATGCAATGCCTTAGTTCTTCGAGGATTCGACAAGTCACCGGCGTGGTTTAATAAATTCAAAATAGTTTTCAGAAGAAAATAACGGTTTAAATACTTTTGTCTCACGTTGGTTGTTGACGCTAGTCGCAACTCTAAGGCGGAACGTATGCTTTCGCTATCCCATTCGAGGTTAAAATTTCTTTTTGAAAACCATTGAGTTCTAATTTCTTTTAAAGCGCTTTCGCTGTATTTAAAATAAATGCCAAGTTTTTACTATCTAGTCTTAGCCTCAGCTTTCTCATGTCGGTTCATACCTTAATGAATCTCCCACTGTCGTGGCGAGATTACCATAAACAAATTCTCACTGTCGCGACGAAGTTTAGTTTAATAAATTTAGATTAAAAACTATGGCCAGAAACAAGTTTGAAAAAGTGGAAAAGTGCCGGATGTTATAGAATCTCGTCCTACTAATTCATTACATATCGATCGATACGGTTTAGCTAGACATGGATTTTAAAGCAGACATAATTGAATGAAAACAGCAGAATATGTAAACATACATTATAATTGCAAATGGAAACTTAATTAATAGTAATGAACCTGTAAATAATTCTGCTTCGGCACTTGAATAATCCCCCACAATGTCGGCAGGATTATTACTTCGGTGACGATTAACGTACGGAAAGTTAAAGTAAACAGTACAACTGGAATTTTAAAGGAAAATAAAGGAAAAAGAAAGCAGGAACAAAGTTTGGATTTTTGTAGTAAATTGGGCAGCACTTCGTGGTCTTCAATGCGGCTCCCCAATTCCAGTCCTCAAGCTCTCCTTTTATAGTGGATGTTTCTTACGTGAAATACCTCAGGAAGTGCAGTTGAGGGTGAGAGAATACAGGGAGTCGTGATTACATTTTCTAGGCTTTTGCTGACACGTTCTTAAAAGTGAACATTATTCTGTTTTTGCAAGTGTGACGATCGTGAGGGAGATGAGACAGTCATGGTGAGCATCACGATCGTGACACACATGACGGTCGTGAGGGACCTGTGACGACCGTAATATCAGCAAAATCTCATTTCTGCGATTTTTTCGTCCTTTTTCTTCTGTTTTATGTCTTCTAACATTTGTTTTCTTTGTCTTGCTCCATTTGAGTGTGAACTTCATATACCTACAAAATTACTTAACAAACAATACGGAGAAGTCCGAAATCAGGGTGAAATTAAACATTAGTAGCATAAAATCATGGCATTTAATATATACGTTTTCGCGTTATCATCTTGCCAGAATTTCACAGTGGAAGTCGGAGGATACCTCCCAGCTCTTCCACAGTGAGCTCATGGTCAGCATTAAACAGTGTAAATTTCATTGTGCCAAAGAAATATTTTATAGTCCCGATCCATTTTTTTCCAAATGAAATTCAATTGTACTTAAAAACTTCAACGTGATGCGTTCAATGGTTGGAGCTTCCAAATGCATGAATTATAACATTCCCAGACTATGAAACACTCTATCTATTTCGATGTTCATGCCTAATTCAGCAAGAATGGTATTGCACATATACCTTGTTGGAGTAATCTTATGCTTCACATGACATGCGTACCGCTTCTTGTGTTTGGGCTTCTCAAACATAATATCGTGCGCGTTCGACATCCGACTTGCATGTTTTCTTGGCCTTGCGGTTTCACTGTTCGTCTGCTTTCTTCTAACTACCCGTCTTGGAGGCATTTTCGTTTTGTACCTGAAAATCAGAGAAAAAAAAACAAAAAATAAAAGTGAGCGTTAGTGAAAAAAATTATCAGGATAATGTCGGGGATGATGAGTTGAATGATTTTTATGAAGGGAGTAGGTGGTTTTGCTGCGCAAAAATTGAAAAGTTTGGAGCTTTTTGAAGTTTGGTAATGGAGGTTATGAGTTTAAAGGGAGAAGATGACGGTGAAATGAGAGAGAAAGTGAAAAATATAAAGAGATAAGTAGAATAAAGGGGGTTTAATTGTGTGGATCCCACCAAGAGGGAGAGGAGAAGTCAAAAAATTTCACACTCAGCAGGGCTGACACGGGTGACCGTGTCAGCCTGCTATTTTTTTCATTTTCCCACATGTTGTTCCCAGTGGGTCTGACACGGGCCGTGTCAGTTAACATGGGCAGCCGTGTCAGCCCACTATTTTACCTCCAAATCCTGGAAAAAAAAACACATTAGACACCTTCCTGACACGGGTCGTATCAACTGACACGGGCGACTGCGTCAGACCCCTATTTTTTCAAAATTTTCACTTTTTTCCGGCTTTTTCCGATATCTCACGATCAAACTTGATTATGTATCCTTTTCCTCAAAAATACCACTCTTTGTGGTGACCTCTCCATTTCTGTGAGAGCACTGTAAGTTGACAAAACCTATCAAAAACGAGAAAAACAAACAAAACATTAGAATAAAAACGCGTGGGTTGCCTCCCACGAAATATTTCGTTTAACATCGCATGACCTAACGGTCATTCATCTTATCTTGTGAGATGAACAACATCACTACTTCCCCTTTCTTGACCATTATAATAGGGTTTCAATCTCTGACCATTAACTTTAAAAATATCCTCATTTGCTTGATTTTTCAATTCTATCGCTCCATGAGGAAACACCTTGTGTACGATGAACGACCCCGACCATTTAGACTTCAGTTTTCCAGGAAAAAGTTTCAACCTGGAATTCTATAATAGCACCAACTGTCCTTCCCAAAAATCTTTCTTTTGAATCCTCCGATCATGTCATTTCTTCATTTGATCTTTGTAAATCTTGGCATTCTCATATGCCCGATTCCAGAATTTTTCTAACTCGTGGAGTTGGAGGATTCTCGAATCTCCTGCTTTAGTAAGATCCAAATTAAGGAACTTTAAGGCCCATAAGGCCTTGTGTTCCAACTCGAGTGGTAGATGACATGCTTTCCCATAAACTAGTTGGTACAATGGCATACCTATGGGCGTTTTGAAAGTAGTACGGTATGCCCCCACAGCATCGTCCAACTTCAATGCCCATTCCTTGCGAGAGGAACGCACTGTCTTTTCTAGGATCTGTTTGAGTTGTCGATTCGACACCTCTACTTGCCCATTAGTCTGTGGATGGTAGGGAGTAGATATTTTGTGCTTCACATTGTATTTCAAGAGTAGCCTTTCCATAAGATGATTCAGGAAGTGAGTTCCCTCATCACTTATAAGAGCCCTTGGTACTCCAAATCGAGAAAAGATGTTCTCTTTCAAGAATCTGATCACAACCTTAGCGTCATTAGTTGGTAGAGCCACGACTTTTACCCACTTCGAGACATAGTCAACTGCTACCAAAATATAATTTTTACTAAAGGATGGTTGAAATGGGCCCATAAAGTCGATGCCCCAAACATCAAATAACTCAACTTCCATCATGGAGTTTTGTGGCATCTGATTTCTCTTTGAGATATTACCCGTCCGTTGACACTTGTCACATTCTTTGACTATGTCTTGGGCATCTTTGAACAATGACGACCAATATAACCCTGATTGAAGAATTTTCACCGCGGTTTGGTCACCACTGAAATGCCCTCCACAATTTGAGTTATGACACGCTTCAAGAACATTCCTCTGCTCTTCTTTAGAAACACATCTCCTGATCAATCCATTTAGGCTTCTTTTGTACAAGAACGGGTCATCCCACAAGTAGAACCTGTAGTCATGTAAAAACTTTTTCTTTTTGTTAGCATCAAAATCGTCAGGGATGATACTGCCTACCAGATAATTTGCATAATCTGTGAACCAAGGGACACCAATAACAGCAAGGATGTGTTCATCAGTAAACTCATCCTTTATTGGGTGATTATCCTCAGTTTCTTCAATCAGCATGATCAGCAGCAGTATCTTCACATCCTCTCTTGTCACGGATCTCCACATCAAACTCCTGCAGAAGTAGAATCCACCTTAAGAGCCTTGGCTTAGAATCCTGTTTAGTAAATAAGTACTTTAAAGCAGCATGGTCAGTATACACAATAAATTTCGAACCCAACAAATATTGCCTAAATTTATCAAAGGCATAAACTACTGCTAACAACTCTTTTTCGGTAGTTGCATAGTTCATCTGTGCGGGGTTCAAAACATGACTAGCATAGTAAATAACATGGAATAATTTATCTCTTTGCTGTCCTAAAACAACCCATACTGCAATGTCTCTAGCATCACACATGATCTCAAATGGGATAGACCAATCGGGGGCAATCACAATCGGTGTCGAAACTAATTGATTCTTCAATTTTTCATACGCCTCGGAACACTTTTCATCAAAGTCAAAAGCCTTATCCTTAACCAAAAGAGTGGTTAGAGGTTTAGCTATTTTTGAGAAGTCTCTTATGAATCGGCGGTAGAAACTCGCATGGCCTAAGAAACTTATTATACCATTTTCGTTCAATGGAGGTGGGAGTTTTGATATTACTTCAACTTTGGCTTGGTCCACTTTCATTCCTTTGTGAGAAATCTTATGACCCAAGACTATTCCTTCACGTACCATGAAGTGGCACTTCTCCCAGTTGAGGATTAAGTTGCTTTCCTGAAATCTTTGTAAAACAAGAGATAGGTTAGTTAAACAATTATCAAAAGAAGAGCCAAATACCGAAAAGTCATCCATGAAGACTTCCATATGTTTTTCCAACATAACATCGAAAATGGAAGTCATGCATCTCTGAAACGTGGAAGGAGCATTACATAACCCAAATGGAATTCTTCTGTAAGCAAAAACACCATATGGGCATGTAAAATCCGTCTTTTCTTGATCTTCCGGTGCCACAACAATTTGGTTGTACCCGGAGTAACCGTAAGGAAACAATAATAATCATGACCCGCTAACCTTTTCAACATTTGATCAATAAATGGCAAAGGGAAATGATATTTCCTTGTAGCAAGATTTAACCTTCTATAATCAATACATACTCTCCAACTTGTTACCATTCTTGTCGGGATCAACTGGGTTTTCTCGGTCTTGATGACGGTCGTACCCCCTTTCTTTGGTATCACATGAAACGGAATTACCCAAGAGATTTCGGATATAGGGTAGATAAGACCTGCATCTAGAAACTTCACAACTTCTTTTCTGACTACCTCTTTCATGGTCGGACTAAGTCTTCTTTGAGGTTGCACTTCTGGCTTATAATCATCTTCCATGAGAATTTTGTGCATGCACACCGTGGGACTAATACCTTTCAAATCCTCAATAGCCCACCCAAGATCACTCTTATATCTTTTGAGGACAGTGACTAACTTGTCTTCTAGGATCTTTTTAAGGTTAAAGCTTATAATAGCTAGACATTTATCGTCAGTGTCAAGGAAAACATACTTAAGGTATTTAGGAAGTTGTTTCAACTCCGTACTCTTTTTTGTCTCTTCATTCACTTCCACAATCCGAGGTTGTCTTAAATCTTTCCACCGGTGTGATCGAGATCCTTTCAAAGGGGGTTATGCTTCCATCATGGCTAACACTTCGACCTCTCTTTCTTCAATTGTTTCATTTGGTTCAAAAATAGACATACTCAACACTTTTTCTAAAGGTGAGAAAGATACACCTTCAAGATTCTCATTGGTAACCACTTGATCAAGAGCTTCTATGTTGCTTCTTGTGCTTCATAGTGTTTCTCACATCAATCTTTAACTCTTCATCATAAACCTTCAATGTCCTCGTACCCCCTTCCATGTCTATCAGCACTATACCAGTCTCTAAAAATGGTCTTCCAAGTATAAGGGGAATATCCTCATCTTCTGGCATCTCTAGTATAACAAAATCCACCGAAAACAAAAATTTGTCAATCTTCACCAGTACATCCTCCACTACCCCATACGGTCGCTTCATAGAGTGGTCCGCAAATTGAAGTGCCATTCTTGTATCTTGCACCTTACCGATTCCCAAATATTTGTAGATGGATAACAGCATGAGACTAATACTTTCTCCCAAATCAATAAGAGCTCTATTGAATGATCTATCCCCAATAGTGCATGGGATAGTAACAACACCTCGATCTTTCTTCTTCACTGGAATCTTCAGACCCTACAAAATAGCACTACAAGTTTCGGTTAGAATAATCGGTTTCGTATCGGTGGTTCGCTTCTTTGAGATGATATCCTTCATGAACTTGGCATAAGTTGGCATTTTCTCGAGTGCCTCCAAAAATGGGATATTGAGTTCAAGCTTTTTAAACATTTCAAGAAATTTTTCAAATTTTTTCTCTTGCTGCCCCTTCTTCTTGTTCCTCCGAGGATAAGGAAGCTTAATTGGTTTGGGCTTAATGACAGTTTTCTCTTTAACAACTTGCTCAGGTGCCACCACTTCTTCATAAACTACGTCGTTTTCTTTGATCTCTAAATCAACTTCAAACAACTGATCTTCTAATTCAGAATTTTTCTCAGGAACTTCCTTAGATTTTCCACTTCTTGTAGTCACAGCATTAACACTCTTGTGATCTCTAGAATTCGTCACAGTTTCACTTGGAAGAGCACCTGATGTTTGGGTTCCTGACAATTGTTGTGCTATCTGACTCATTTGTACTTCAAGATTCTTTATAGAAGCACCCGTGTTCCTTAGATTACTCCTTGTATCTTCTTGGAATTGAGAGCTTTGAGCGACCATCTTTTCAATGGAAATTTCCCAATCCGCTTTCTTTTGTACCTGTTGTTGATGTGGTTGATATTGTGGTTGGTAAGGTTGTTGCTATTATGATTGATACTGATGCTGCTGAGGTTTGTATTGTTGTTGGTATGGAGCTTGACTTTGTTTAGGAGCATTCCCTTGTTGATCTTTGCATGCGAAGTTGGGATGATTTTTCCAACTTGGATTATAAATGTTGGAGTAGGGATTATTCTGCTTCAAAAAATTTATTTCCTCAATCTGTTTTGCGGTTGCAACACAGTGCATAGTGAAGTGAGGAGCCCCAAAAATTTCGCAATTCACTGCTTGAACCGGTTGGACTTGTGCCGCAGTTTGAGTATCAAGACTCATCTTCTTTAACCTTCTTTCCACTTCCGCTGAAATCTGATCTTCCATGTTTACCACTTGCTCAGTAAGTTTCAAATTAATGACCTTCTTTGGTTGACTTACACTCCGGTCATACAATTCTAAGTGCTCATTTGCAGCGATAGCTTTAATAATTCTTTTGATACCAGTGGCTGTTAAAAAATTAGTCGAACCACCGACTACTGTATCAATGAGTTGCTTAGTCTTCAATTTGAGACCATTTACAAAATTCTGCATTTGTTCAGTTGCATCCATATTATGAGTCGGGCATGCAACCAAACACCTCTTGAACCATTTGTAAGCATCTCAAAGTGACTATCCCTCCTTTTGTTTAAAATTTACAATGTCGTATCTTTTTCTGATATAGACAGATGCAGGAAAGTATTCATTCAGAAATATGGTGTCCATCTCTTGCCAAGTGTTAATACTCCCGACAGGTAAAGAATAAAACCATTCTTCGGCTTCATCAGATAAGGTTAAAGGAAACATAACCAGCTTCTTTGCTTCTTCAGAATACCCCTTAATCTTTAATGAGGTTCTCATAGTTAGAAACCTTTGAAGATGTTTATTCACATCTTCATTGATTCTCCCCGAGAAAGGTATACTCTGAAGCTGTCAGATGGTTGATGGATATAGCTGAAAGTGCGCAATAGTCACTGGTTGATTTACTATAGTAAAACGCCCTGTTGGAGCATTTTCCCTTCCGTAATCTCCCAGACATCTTTCGGCTGGAGGTTGATCTCCGTTCATGATGACTGTTTCGAGCTCTGTTTCTGTGCCCGAATCCGTATGCTCGGAATGAATCACAACTTCTTCTTCATTCTCTGAAATTTCTGTTTCTGAGATTGAAGCTGTCAGTGTTTCACGCTTAGCTTTTCTGCGTCTAGCATGCAATAATCTTTCAGGTTCTGAGTCAAAAGAAAATAAAGCTGAGGCCTTACCTTGGATACACAGGTTAGAAAATTATTAGTAATAACAAAAATGTAATCAGAAAAATAAACTTAAAAATTTTAGTCACAGAGTGACAAAATTCTAATTGAACAAACAAAGTACTTAAAATTTTGGCAGTCCCCGACAAAAGGCGCCAAAAACTTGACCGGTAAATTAGCAAGTGTACTAACTTTTACCGATGTAGTAATAATTGGGATTTTCCCAAAATCGATCTCTTGAGGACTGCGTGCAATTTTCCAGTACAGATGTTATTTCAATTAAACAAAATATCCTTGGGTGTTTTGTTTGGGGGGGTTTTTAAGACAATAAAAAACAAATACAATAGGCAAAATCATCAAATTAATTTAACGAATATGAGAAAATATGCTAAGGGAAGTGTATGAATTGTTTAGTACGAACCCTGAAGTACTATCAACGAGACATGCCTCAAAACCTTAATTTTTATTGAACCTCCAAATTATTTTTCTTCAATCCCTTAACTGAAAAATCTTTGATATTCTTCCTTGATCGTAATTCCTTAGCAGTCAAGCAAGGATATCAAGCAATAGTTCTGACAAAGGTTTCTTTCGATCATTACAGGATATCCCTATTCCTAGGCAATATTCACTATAATGTATTATGCAAAATGATCGATTGGTTTCTCAGGCCAAATCCGTAATCGTAAATCGTTCCCAATTTGTACGATCTCAAAAGTTTTAAACAATTTGCATAACAAAATATTAAGGCAAGAAAATAAATCTCATTGAGCAATTCAATAGATATTCATTATAAAACAATTCAGAGACACCCCCTAGCAATGTGGGGTTTAGCTATGCATAGTATTCAACAAAACAACATATAAAATCGAGACATTACAAGACTTAGTGAATAAAGTTGACCTTCGATTTCTTCCGATCATGAAAATCTCCTCGTCTTCCCAATTCTCCAGAGCTTCCCAATTTCTGTTGTGATTCCTTTGTATGATCCAAAGTACCTTTTTTCTTTTCGAAATCACGTCTTAATAGTATCAGATCAATCTTTTTCATGCGCAAAGTCCAAACTACCCTTCATGCATTCACACTGGCCAGAATTCAAAAACATCAGAAATATGGTCGCTCTTTCCAACACGGGCCGTGTTAGGTGACACGGGCACCCGTGTTGGGCCACTGGCATGAATTTCCCAAACCTGCAGTCTACAGGCAAGCTGACACGGATCGTGTCAGCTGACACGGGCACCTGTCAGCCTACTGGTTGCTCTTCTCCATGTTGTCTCATCTTCGCATTCTAACACGGGCCGTGTCAGGCCTCTAATCTTAAGGAAAATCCTCCCGAACTCAGTCGACTTTGCATTTCTTCCTCTGATTACATCCATGGACCTAAATCACCAACACTCCCAAACCAAGACTTCAGAAGTGTTTTATTTAACATAAATTTAAACTAAAACAACTTAAATTGACAGAATGCGAAAACTTAATCAATTAAAGGAAAACGAAAAATAAACAACTCAAAGTGTTACCGATTATCATGACTTTTTGCCGAATAAATGAGCGAAAACTCATAGAGTTGGTGACTGACCATGTTCCCCAGTGATTTGTCTCCAGCAAACTTGACCTTTTATCAATTGCCTTACTATCATCCTTTTGGTGATAGCCGAACCTCGGCAGTTCAACCTAGCCCGCATCCTTTTGGTGTTGGTTGCCTCCAAGATTGGGAAGTTATTATCATACTTTTAGTGGTAGTAACTTATGTGTCGCTCCGTCATCCTATCGGTGATGAGTCTGTCATCCTTTTGGTGATAGATTACGCGAGGTTTTCCTACATCCTTTTTGTGTCAGGGATGCGTGTATTTCGCTCTATCATCCTTTTGGTGATAGGTCTTTCATCCTTTTGGTGCCAGATTATGCGAGTGTTCTCCATTATCCTTTTGGTAATGGACTTCCATCATCCTTTCGGTGTTAGGATTATGTATGTTTGTGTAACTATCATCCTTTTGGTGATAACGGATGTTGCGAACTATCCAGTATTTCGTTTCCTAAACACTTTCCTGTTTTTCGGACAAATTCAGGGTTTTCTTCATATCTAATTGCCTTATACCTCGAAAAATGAATTCTATAGTATTTCATCTTACTCGCTTTAAGCCAAGTAGATAGGGGCATATGTCACACCCTAAATTTGTCCTACCTATATATAACTTTCATTCTGTATATCTGTCCACTAACCATTATTCAACAAAATAAAAAAAAAAAAGAGTATGTTGTTTCTACTCATGGTCTGAACTCAGAATGTCACAGTAATGGGATTGATTTAGGATCCATTTGAGGTCTATCTGTATGGATGTGTTGGCTCAGTAAGAGGTTGAAGATTGTCCAGGTCTGACCTAATTTTGGTCAGACAACTGTTATTTCATGATCAAGGTTTTGATGCCTTTGAATAATTCAAGTTATTTTCTTCATTAGTGTGCACTCGTGGTGACTTAGGGTTTCCTATCCATCTCTGAGCTGGTGGTCTCCTATCAGTTGAGGGTTTCATATTAAAGATGTTGTGGTAATCTGGTTTATTTCTACACTCCATGCCACATCTTTATCCTTAAGATCTCCTCAGGGAATTGTTCTCGTGACAAGATCATTGGTCATGAGGGCAAGATCCCTTAAAGATTGGGTTGTAAAGCATTGGGTTACGGTGCAAAAGATATAGTTGTGAGTTCATACTGCGCTCTAGAAATTAGTACTCTTCCAAGTGTGTGTTGCCTATGATACGAGTCAGTTGTGGTTGGAACTTTAAAGAAAGGGTTTTCATTAAGAATTGAAGATTTTGGTAGAGTGGTCATTCAATTGATTATTTGAGGTTGAGTTCAAATTATGCAAGTAGATTAGTTCAAAGTTCTCAAGCATTTGATCTCTTGGAAGTTAAGGTATAAGTGGGAAGCATGTTCAATACAATTTCAAGATCATTTAAGGCTTACGTCATTCACCATGGTTCAAATTCCATAACTATCACCATTTTTATGTTAGAGAATCTTTGCAAGGTCATTGAGGGTTGATGCCATTATAGTTACCCAGATGTCTTTGTTTGAATTATTTTCATTTAATCTGCGGAGGAACCAACAAAGCTTCTCGTGGCATCAATTTGAACGAGAATATATTTGATGGATTCAATTCAACGCTAAGATGTGGGAATATTACTCATCATGGTAATATCCAAATTGAAAAAAATAAAGCTTCAAGAAAACAGATGCAGCTATTATTGGCCGTGTGAGGCTATTTGGGACTCCAAGTTGTTGAACCTTTATATCATAATAATGATAAAACCACAATTTTATATCTCAATTCAAATAAGCATAATAGAATTACAACCAATACAACTTGCACCATCATGCTACAAACAACAAATTTGAAAAAGATAAAACTTTGAGAAGAAAGGCGCTAGCATTAACAGTCGAATGAATTGGTGAGAGGTTTAGCAGTGGTCATTTTCAGATTTATGTTGGAGCTGACAATTGAGTCTTGATTCGCATATACATGTGCACTTCTTGCAGTAGCTATACGAGGTTGTCTTAACCTGGCCGCATCACATGCTACCAACTGCCAAATAGAAGGAAAAATGCTGTTAAACATAAGGAAAATATGAGCAAGAGGATAATGTTACAAAAACTAGTTGCTTAATGCATACCATGTCGCAAAATTCTTGCCTCAAATCATTGTGTGGTCCAGCCACAGTTTCAACACGGGTCGTGCATCACTTTGTGACCAAACTCCATAAGAATGATTCAAGCCATAAACCTGCGACAGATCCAGTTCAACATAAAACAACACCCATGTTAATTAGTGAAAATGATGATAGTGTTTTTGAATTTGAGTTATCATCTCAAATAAGAAGCCTAGCTCATTATCAATCAAGAAAACTGTCAACAAGTTATTAATGTCATACCTCACAGCATGGGAGATGTTCCAAATGTTACTGAAAAGGCCCGTGATGCTCTTTATTTCCTTGCTCAAGGTTATGAGGGTGTTGGATCTGCTTCCTCTCCATTGACCCCTTTCTTTTAGGATATTATCTAGTCTAATCAATTCAAGCGATCATGTGACAAACAAAATCAAAAGCAAATACGAATATCCATCACAAGTCCAGCAAGATAATCATCAACCATTCACAATTGACATGATACAAATGAGCAAAGCATATAATCATCACATCAAGCAAGCATCATGAACATTTCAAGCATTTATCAACAGAAACCAAAAGTCACGCGCCGAAGAATCGCAATCAAACAATCAAGCATGATGAAACAGGTTAAAAACAATTCACACAAATGCATCATATCAATCCATGAATGTTAGAGGTGGAAAGAAATCAAAAGATGCTTAAAAACAACCAAAAATGGCATTCTAGTCCAGTGTTAACGATTAACCATTTGCAGTGCAAAAGTGGTTAATCGATTAACCCTCTTTTAAAAGCCAAAAATGCTGAAATTTACACTAGTTAATCGATTAACCAGTTTTGCACTGCAACTGGTTAATCGATTAACACTGCACCAGAAGCAAAAAATAGCAATTTAAAATCACTTCCAACAATTAATCAATTATGCAATCATCCAAATGATCATATAATCAATTATGCACGAATTTAACACCAAAAATAAGTGATTAAACATCAATCAAACTTATCTAAGCATCGAGATCACAAATCACGTAGATCAAATCATCAAAATCAATTAAAAATTAGGATCTACATTTTGACTATCCAAATAAGCTCAAAACACAAATGGACCTAGAATTAACCAACCTTCAAAACTGAGATTTGCTTTGGTAAGTGTTGTTCTACTATAAAATGATAGATTCGAGCTAGAAACCCAAGAAAACTTCAAGATCCAAGAGATTTCTTGCAAGGGAAGTGAAGAATGAGCAAAATTAAGCCAAAATTGATCAAAGAATCAGTTATAAGCTTGCTTCCAAAACCAAATCCAGATCCAAACGAAAATTAAATGATGAATTCAAGTTGATGGAGATGAATGATGGAGGTTAAACTCTATAACTCAATGATTCCAATGAAGAATCAAAGAATTCAAGTGAAAAAAGCTCTAATGGAGTTTTGGAGTGTGAAAAAGTTGAGAGAATTTGAGAGCAAATTCAGAAAAGCGAGAGTGAATGATTGTGAAATATAAAATTATGAGGGTTCTCCCTTGAGGTTTGGAATGAATTAGCTTAAATAAGCTCTTGGTTAGGGGTGAAATTATGGTTTGGAGTGAGGTTTTGAAAATTGGAATGGGAAATTTGGAGGGAAATTGGATTGATTTTGAAAATTGATCAAAATTTAGAGTGATTCTAGATCCTTCTTCTGATGTAAAAACCAATTCACAAGTCACCAAAATGGACCCCAAAAATGGCAGCATTGAAAATTTACGTATCTGGGCAAAATTTCCTTTAGTTAATCAATTAACTATTTGCTAGTGTAAATTGGTTAATTGGTTAACCACTCACAAATTTTGAAAAATGTGCCATTTGGAGGGAAACTTGCGCATTCGCCCGTTTTCACCCGTTTTGAGCCATGTTAAGCCTCTGAAACTTGCTTTTTGATATTGTAACTAAAAAATGTCTGAAATAACCTGTGAAATGTCTCCTGTGCTAAAAATAATCAGCTGAATAAAATAAAATCGGGCACTCGATTGCTGGGAAAAATAAATGCCAAAGCCTCTGATGCTTGCTGTTTGAAACTTGCAATGGAAGGGAACCCTGAGCCATAGAAACACCTTGATCCCATGTCTCTAGAACCAATGCCATGATATGGAGAAATGCAAAATGTAGAGAAACACAAGCCAGTTACGGTCAAACCGAAAGGGAAAATTTTGGGGTGTTACAACTGCCCCTATTCAATCAACTTGGACCTGAAGGAATGATAACAACGACTTTCAAACATTCAAGGTACATGGTGGTTGAATATCAAACCCGGAAATTTGCAAACTGTGGGGATATACAAATAGCGGATACCAACCAAAAGTTAGGATGAAGCAGAGAATACCAACCAAAAGTTGAGATAAAGCAGCGAATACAAACCAAAAGTTGAGACGAAGAGAATACCAACCAAAAGTTGAGATAAAAGACTCCAAGTCTACCAACCAAAAGTTGGAATAAAATAGAGGATACCAACCAAGAGTTAGGATTCAAACTCCAAGACTACCAACCAACAGTTAGAATAAAAAGAGGATACCAACCAAGAGTTGGGATAAGACTCCACAAAGATACCAACCAAAAGTCGGGATACAAGCAAAGGTACAACATGCCAACCAAACACAAAAGATAAAGGATGAGTCAACCAAAATATACTAACCAAAAGTTGGGATGAAACAACAAATACCAACCAAAAGTTGGGATGAATAGATAATACCAACCAAAAGTTGGAAAAAAGCTAATAACCAAAAGTTAGGATCGCCGGAATGCCGACCAAAGGCGACTATATGTGGATAAATATCAACAAAAGATATCAACCAAAAGTTGGGATAACAACAACAGGTACCAACCAAAAGTTAGGATAAAACCAACGGACACCAACCAAGAGTTGGGATAAACAACCAAAGGATACCAACTAAAAGTTGGGATAAAGGCTACTAACCAAAAGTTAGGATTACCGAGACGCTGACCGAAAGCGACCTTACCGGAAAAACACCAACCAAAAGTTGGGATAGCAGAAAAATTGCCAAGAAAATGATGACTTCACTAGGGAGGGTACCAACCAAGAGTTGGGATGAAACCAAGATTACCAACCAAAAGTTGGAATGAAACAAAGGCTACCAACCAAGAGTTGGAATAAACCAGAGACTACCAACCATAATTCGTAATAAAACAAAGGCTACCAACCAAGAATTGGGATAAACCAAAGACTACCAACCAAATGTCGCAATAAAACAAAGGCTACCAACCAAGAGTTGGGATAAACCAAAGACTACCAACCAAAAGTTGGAATACAACCAAAGAATACCAACCAAAAGTTAGCATAAAGGCTGCTAACCAAAAGTTAGGATCACCGGAACACCAAACAAAGACGAATCCACAAATGAAGACTACCAACCAAAAGTTGGGATGGTCAACAAGAAATACCAACCAAAAGTTAGGATAAAGGCTACTAACCAAAAGTTAGGATCACCAGAACACCGATCAAGGCAAACATCGCTGCAAGAAGACTACCAACCAAAAGTTGGGATGAAGACTTCGTAGGGAGAATACCAACCAAAAGTTGGGATGATCAACAGGAGGGGTACTAACCAAAAGTTAGAATAACCACAAGGGACACCAACCAAAATTTGGGATACAGCCCACAAAAGATACCAACCAAAAGTTAGGATAACAACAAGTACTAACCAAAAGTTAGAATAACTGAGACGTCGATCGAAGGCGAATACAAGATGAAAGATACCAACCAAAAGTTTGGATAAAAGGATACTAATCAAAAGTTAGGATCAACACCAGGATACACATGAATTAGAATCATCCGACATACAACCTAAAATGAAGACTCTGCTGGGGATAGAGAGGTTTAAACAAACGACTCTATTGGGGAGAACCAATAAGATGAACACATCCATCAATGATTTCCTGCTAAGGATAAAGCAACAGAAAAATCTCCTGAAATATGCCAATATTTGCTGGAGAAATGATTGGAAAAGCGATATCAAACCTGGCTTATGCTTCGAATGCATATGTTTGAATATGGCATAATGCTCCATACGAAATGGAAATGCTACGCATTTGGAGGATGCAATGCAAATGCTTATGCAAAAGAACACCACCGGGAGAAGTGCTGAGAAAATCCGCAAACAAACCCTGCTGAGGGAGACACCTTGAATGGCTTTCTTGAATAATAACCTCTGCTGAAAACTCCACTCAGTGGGGAATTATGAATAAAACCTATTGGGAATTCGACTCCGCTGAGAATAAAGAGGAACATCTGCTGAGAATGCCACCCTACCGGGGATAAACAAAATCTGCTGAAAATTCCACTCTGCTGGGAATTAAGAGTAACATCTGCTTAAAATTTCCACTCTGTTGGGAATATAAAAGTAACATCTACTTAAAACTCCAATATGAGGGGAAATGAAAGTAACATCCGCTGGGAGATCGTCCCAAAAACCTGATTCTGAAAGTTTCCAATGATCATTGGACTTTGCTGAAGATATCATTCTTCCGTTTATTTACCTGTCGAGGGAATCAACACCGAACTCTGCTTGGGGATAGAAGTCAAGGATACTGATCCTGTTGAGGAATAACCTTAAGTTTACCCTACTGGTGAGGAAATCCCCTTACCCTGCTGAGGATAAATGTACACTGTTGTTGGTGAAAATACTTCTAATATGACAACAAGACTCTATGGGGAAGACAAAATCTCTACTGTGAGAAGACAAAGAGTCTTCTGCTGAACAAGTGCCTGTATGTATGTCAACATCATTCTACATGGAGTAGTCAGTCTTTGAACACTCGCTGGGGAGTACAAATCAAATCTGACTGAGGAACACAACCTTTTGGACTCCTTCTAGAGGAGGAATGATTCACCCTGCACTGTTGATACCGTTAGAACTTCACCGTGGGGAAAACAACTCTATTGGGGAGAGGATCATTGTAACACCCCAAAATTTGCCTCATCATTTTTGGTATACTGGCTTATGTTTCTATGCATTTTTACATTTCTGCATATCATGGCATTGACTCTTGAGACGTGGGATCAAGGTTTTTCATGGCTCAGGGTTCTCTTTAATTACAAGAGTTTAAACAACGAGTGTTAGAGGCTTCGACATTTATTTTGCCCAGCAATTGAGTGGCCGATTTTATTTTATTCAGCAGGTTATTTTCAGTACAACAAATAAGTCACAGGATATCTCACGCATTCTCATAGTTATAATGTCCAAGGGTAAATTTCAAAGGCTTAATAGGGCTCAGAACGGGTGAAAACGGACGAATATGCAAGTTTCCCTCCAAATGGCGCTATTTTTGAAAATTTGTGAGTGGTTAACTGATTAACCAATTTGTACTAGCAAATGGTTAATCGATTAACCATAGTAAAATTTACCCAGTAATGTGGATTTTCAATGCTTCCACTTTTGGAGTCCATGTTGATCACTTGTGAATTTGATTTTACACTAGTAGAAAGATCTAGAATCACTCTAAATTTGGATTAACTTTCAAAATCAATTCAATTTCCCTCCAATTTTCCATTCCTAATCCCATTCCAATTTTTAAAACCTCACTCCAAACCATAATTCTACTTCTAACCAAGAGTCTATTTAAATGAATTTGCTCCAAACCTCACAAGAATTCACCATAATTTCCAACTTTTGATTTCACACTCTCTCATTCTTGAGAATTTGCTCTCAAAATTCTCTCAACTTTTCTACACACCAAAACCTCCATTAAAGCTCTTTTCACTTGAGTTCTTTGATTCTTCATTGAAATCATTGAATTCTAGAGCTAAACCACCATCATTTATCTCCATAATCTTCAATTCATCATTTAATTTTCGTTTGGATTTGGATATGATCTTGGAAGCAAGTTTGCAAGTGATTCTTGGATCAATTTTGGCTTATTTTGGCGTATTCTTCACTTCTCTTACAAGAAAGCTCTTGGATCTTTAAGATTTCTTGGGTTTCTAGCCTGGATCTATCAACTTGCAGTGAATCAACAATTACCAAAGCAAATCTCAGCTTTGGAGGTTGGTTAATTTTAGATCCATTTCTGTTTTGAGCTTATTTGGATAATCACAATGTAGATCTTCAATTTTAATTGATTTTGGTGATTTTGATCTCTGCCATTTCTGATTTTAATGCTTGATTAAGTTTTATTGATGTTTGATCACTGATTTTTGGTGTTAAATTTGTGCATAATTGATTACATTATCATTTGGATGGTTGCATATTGAATTAATTGCTGAAAGTGCTTAATTTTCTGCTTGTGGTGCAGTGTTAATTGATTAAACAGTTGCAGTACAGAACTGGTTAATCGATTAACCAGTGCAATTTTTGAAATTTTTTAGTAGTTAATCGATTAACCAGTTTGCACTAGCAAATGGTTAATCGATTAACACTGGACCAAAATGTGATTTTTGGTTGTTTTCAAGCATGTTATGATTTCTTTCCACCTTTAACCTTCATGGATTGATATGATACCTTTATGTGTACTGTTTTTGACTTGTTTCATCATGCTTAATTGTTTGATCTCGGTTTTCGACGTGTGACTTTTAGTTTCTATTTGAATGCCTAACATGTTCATGTTGCTTAATTGATGTGATGATCATATGCTTTTCTTGCTTATATCACATTAATGATAAATATTGATGATTATCTTGCTGGACTTGTGATGCATGTGTGTGCTTGCTTCCGGTTCTGTTTATCGCATGATCGTTTAATTGCTTGAATTGATTTGAAAAACATGTTGAACTTGTTGATTCTTGATGATGTATTCTTGTTGAACATTGGTATTTGATCGTTGATTCTTGTCCATCCTTGCATGATATTTGTTCGTGATTGGTGTTGGCTCATACTTGATTGCATTGAAACATGCTTGCTTCCCTGCTTTCTACAAATGTCTTATTCTGAATTTGCATGTTGTCTTTACTATGTTTGCTTGCTGCCTGCCACTTTTACACCTACTTTTGTGCTGAATTAGTAGTTGTTAAATGTTGTTGTGCTACCTTGCTGGATTTTGTGGTTGTTTTATGCAGGAAGTGTTGTTGTAGTTGCTGTTTTTACCTTATTTTTTTGCTTTTTGCCTTGCCTTTGCATGCTCCCTTAGGATTCCTATTCCAATTTAATTTCCAGTTAAATTTTGGATTAGGATAGATATTAGGAGTGCAATCCATGCATTATAACAAGTAGGCTAGTCCCTTTTAACCTTAACCTTAGGTCTATTTTTTGCATGCTAATATTAGGATAGAATGTTTAGTGTACGTCCTGTAGGTGATATGCGACGCATTCGCTCCTATATCATAGTCTTTAGTGCAACGTGAATCCCAAAGCAAACTAATTCACTTCACTTAAACTCACAAGCAAAAGTCAAACCTTTTCATCCTTTAAGATTTGTTGTTTCAAACTCATTTTCAGAAAGAGTATGTTACCTTTCTGTTCTACCGCAAACAAGCATCAACCCTAACAGCTGGAATAGGTACTTAACGTTGCTCATAAAAAACACTTAACCAACCTATGGTTTCGTTACCCGAACTACGTTTGCTCTGATTTCTCATACCAGACGAGGATACATAGGCACAAGACAATGATGTCTTGGCGAGCAACCTTCCCCCCATCACCCGTAGTTTTCGGAACTACGTCGACTCTGACTTTCCCATTTCACGAGGGAATACGTAGGCATAGGGCGACGATCTCTTGTCGAGTCTTTTTCTTTTTTCTTTTTTCTCGTTTCTATTTAGCAGTAGCTTATAGAAAATACACCCTTTGATTAGACAACAAGTGTGGATCCCGTTGAGTACGACGAACGTGAGAGGTGCTCATACCTTGCCCTTGCGTAACCGACTCTCGAACCCAAGATTTGGTTGCGTTGACCTTGTCTTTTCCCGTTCTTCAAGTTTTCTTTGATCGTTTCCTTTCCCTTCTTTGCGATAGATTACGTTCGGTGGCGACTCTTCTGTTTTTCCACCGGATGTTTTTTGGCAGTTGCTACAGTTAGCGACTCTGCTGGGGACTACGATGTTCCCTATGCGAGTCAATCCTAGCGCTTGTCTGTTTCTGTTCTTTGGGTGTTTACTTTTGTGCAATTATTTGCTTTTATGTACATTGTCTGTTGTATACTATTGCATTTGCATTTTACTGTTGCATATTATATTATGTTGTTGTTGTTGTGTTTTTGGGTGGTTTGTTTCATGAGAGATAAGCCCAATACCCAGGCTTGAGTATACATACATGATTAGTGTGGAGAGTAGTGTGGACTTGTGTGGCATTTAGTCACGGAAAAGTTCGCACGAAATTCACGTCCATACAAGGTTTTCTTTGGAGATACCCTATCATGCGCATTTAAGGAAGTTGAGTGGGTGTTGAATTAGAAAGCTAACGACTCTGGAGACCGTTCATTGGGAAGTCAGTTGAGACCTCCAAGATTGACCATGACGGCAAACCAGAAATGGTGAACATATCATCATTTCTCGACCTGAGAGTCCGTGATATTGATGACCTGTATAAGATGTCATACTATCCAAGATTAGAACCCACATGTGAGAGGGGATGTGTTTTGTAGGAAACTTTGACCTTCAACCAACCCAGTTTTCTAGTTTTCTTGTCAGAGCGGAGCTTTGATCTTGGGTATTCTAGTTTTCTATCACCTTGGTGTTCTGGTTTTTGGGGTTTTCTTATCAGAGCGAAATTCTGGTTATATTCATTCAACAACATAACTGTAATCTTGAGCATTAGATACCTTGATCCCATGCTTGCATCTGCATAATCGTCTTGCATTTAACATTGCATGTTTATGTGTTCTACAGGTTCTTATCTCTCCTTTGGTTCCGGTCCTGGTTTTCTATATAGATTGAGGCTGAGAAAATGAAGATCACTTTATACAAGTTTCTGTCACCAGATTTGGGACCTTTACTTGGTCTGATTACCATGGCTGATCCCGGTGTCCTTGAGGTATTCAGAAGGGATTATGGGAGGATTCAGAGTCTTGTTCGTAAGGTCACAAGCTATGAGCAGGTAGCCATTCTCACTCTATTAAAGTTTTATGACCCTCCACTACGTTGTTTCACCTTTCCAGATTATATGTTGGTTCCGAATTTGGAGGAGTATGCTTTTATTTTGGGAGTTCCGGTCCAAGATGAGGTGCCATTCTTTTGTTTAGAGGAAAAACCCAATCTCGAGAAGTTTTCTGCCGCTCTTTATTTGAGAGCATATGAGTTGGTTGATCATGTCATTAGGAGAAACGGAGTTTCTGGCTTTACCTTACCGTTCTTGGTTGATAAAGCTCAGAAGTATGCCAAAGAGGGTTGTTGGGTAGTCTTTAGTGCTATCTTGGCTTTGTGTATCTATGAAATCATATTGTTTCCTAACATACCAGACTTTGTTGATATGAATGCCTTTCGTGTCTTCCTTTTCAAGAATCATGTACCCACTACCCTAGGAGATTTATATCAGTCGGTACATTACAAGAACGAGAAAAGGAGAGGAAAGATTATTTCTAGCTGCGTACCACTTCTCCACAAGTAGTTTATAGATCATCTTCCTCGTTCTGGAGCTTTCGTCGATTCGAGAAATTCATCTGAATGGTCAAAGAGACTCATGGTTTTGACGACCAAAGATATTGTTTGGTTTAGTAGAGATATGCTTGGTAAATAGATTATCTTCAGCTATGGTAACTTCCCTAATGTGTCGTTGATGGGAAGAAATTGGGGGATCAACTACAAACCTTCTCTCACCGTCAGACAACTTGGGTATGCTTTGAGGGGACCCCCAAAGGATGAAGAAGTGCAGGAATCTCTGTACTTTACTAGCATAGCTGACCCTGGTGTTCTAGCGAGATTCATTTATGCGTGGGGTAAAATCCACAAGAGAGGGAAGCTTTCTTTAGGGAAGAGTGATTGTCGAGCCAACGATCCATATGTGGAGCGGATCCAGTTGAGGGTTGAGGATATACTATTTCCTTTCTATATTGAGGAGCCCTTGTATCCTTTGATCATTGAGCCACCTACAATGATTAATATACTGAGATACAACAAGCTTTAGGTAGAGACGGAAGAACTACATAAAGAGAATGAAGAGTTGAAAAAGGAGATCAGTCAATTGAAGCATGATAGAGGTGAAGTTGTTTACTTGGCTAAGATGAAGACAAAATCTTTAACCAAGCTGGAGAAGGATTTATCTGGGGAGATCAGAGTACAAGAGCGGATTAGTCAGGATCTGAAGAGTACTGATATAATTTTGAAACATATAAAGAAGGATTTATACAGAGCGTATCTGGAGATATCCAAATTCAATAAGCAATGGAATGCTACAGTAACTGCTAACAAGAACAGGGAAGACTAGCTTCACAGTCAGATCGATAAGCTGAAGACACAACTCAAGGTCAAAGAAAGAGAAGTGATGGTAGAATCATCTCGTGGATGCACAAGTGAGCATAAACTCTATGAGACTCTATCAGCTCTTGAAGAGCTCAAGATCCGGGAAGATTTGAAGAGACCCAGTATGGAAGATGCCTTCTATGAAGATGCTTAGGAGAAGTCTTATCATTGTCTCAGAGGTGATATACATAGAAGGGACATCCTCATCAGAGAATTGGTTTCCATAACAGATCATCCAAACATGAAGACGATGTGCTCAATGAGGCTCAGGCCTGGAGTGAGGAGCATGGTTGTTGGGGAGGAACATCTTCTAATAGGTCATGGTAGTTTCTCTTCTTTTGTATCTTGATCAAAACCAGATTTGTTGGATGGGATTAATAACTTTTGTATTCAGATATTTCACATTAGTTGATATGTATTGTCTCAGCTCTATGAGAAGATTATTGTGGTATTCTTATCCATCTCTACTTTTCATGTATTTTGGAACCTGAATCAAGGAGGAGATCTCCTTGTAAATACATAGACATGTTTGCATTTTAATTTGCATCACAAGTGTTTGCAGTGGCCTTTTGCTCTTATCTTTGCTTGGTTTTGTTTAGTAATAAAATTGAGGAGTTCAGTTTCCATAAATATCCAACTCGAGGGAATCAGCAATGAATTATGGATCAGGTTTAGGCTGAATTGCAGTAAGTCAGGTCTTGTATGGCTCAGTTTATGGAGCTAATGCAGAATGTGGCAAATGGACAAGAATAATTGAGGATGCTAGTCCAAGCCCTGATAGCACGGGTTGACAAAGAGGGTGTTTTGCATGGAGGATCTGGTGTTATTCCTCCACTTGTTAGTGGCTTTGTTCCACAAGGCTCCGCTATTCCTACTATCGTCATACCTCAGGCGGAGGTGCTATTAATGAAGCTGGTAATGTTACTGGTGGAAGTGTGTGTGAAGTATACGGGGCCACTGGTCCTCAATGGGAAGATCACCAGGATGATGTCTTATCTATGAGAGATATGAAGGGAGGTTTGCCATCTGAAGCTGACAAAAGGTTTAAGCTGATCGAGGAAAAGATGAAGTTTTATAAGAACCAAAATTCTTTAGGTCTCGATATGTCAGGTCTTGGTCTAGTTTCAAGGTGCCAGATTTTGACAAGTACAAAGGCATGACCTGTCCTAGAGTAAATATTCAAGCATACTTAAGAAAAATGTATGCATACTCTGACGATGAGAAGCTGTTAATGCATTGTTTCCAAGACAGTCTGGCAGGAGCTTCTTTGGAATGGTATATGGGGCTTGAGAGAACCCATATTAGAAGTTGGAGAGAATTGGCTGAGGCCTTTGTTCGCCATTATTAGTACAACTGTGATATGGCTCCGAACATGGTACAATTATAGAGTTTGTCACAAAAGACCAACAAGAGCTTTAAAGAGTACGCCTAGAGGTGGCGGGAATTAGCAGCACAGGTGCAGTCTCCCATGGTGGAGACAGAATTGACTGACATGTTTATGGCTACATCGCCTGGGGTGTATCATGAGAAGCTGATTGGCTGTATGTTTGTAGGTTTTTCTGATTTGGTGATGGTAGGTGAGAGAGTGGAAAGTGGAATTAAGTCGGTAAAAATTCCAAATGGAAGTGGATCCTCTTCGGGAGGAATGAAGAAACCATATACAACAAGCCCTAAGAAGAGGGAATGGGATGCTAATGCTATTTCTCACAAGGGTAAAGATAGATCGCAATCTCAGTATCATCAGCAAGTTGCTATTGTAGCCATCCGGCTGCACCTCAGCAACAGGCTAATACTCTATGACTTTACGCTAGCAGATAGAGAATGACTAACATGCAATTTGAGACCCCGCCGATGCTGTACTCACAATTGTTGCAACATTTTATTCAATTGCAACTTATTCAAAAGAGAACTTTGGCACCTTTAACCAGAGCTCCTTCTCCTGGTTATGACGCTAATGTGAGATGAAAATTCCATTCAGGCGCCCCAAGCCAGAATATTGATACTTGTAAAGCCTTCAAGAATAAGGTTTAAGACTTTCTTGACTCAAAGGCTATCAACTTTACCAATGAGGAGCCTAATGTGAACCAAAGCCCAATGCCAAATCACGGTGTGGCAAGGCCGAATGTTGTTATTGATGGAGAAATATTAAATCTGATAACAGATGTTGAGGATTTGAAGACTCCTTTGAGTTTTGTGAAGGACCGGTTATTGAAGGGGGGAGTATTCCCAGGATGTTCCACTGATTGTTCAGAGTGTGAAGTGCAACCTGAGGGCTGTGATCTTTTGAAGAATGGTATTCAAAGGATGATTGATGATGGTTATCTACAGTTTGATAGATTTGTTGAGAAAGATGTTATTGATGGAGCTAGTAATGACGGAAGAGATATTGCCACGATTTCAATTCCTTACTGGACCATTAATATTTCAGCGCCTGCTAGGCCAGCATGGGTGATCATTACGGTTCCAGGACCCATGCCGTACGAGAGCGCCAAAGCCATCCTATAGAAGTATGGGGAAGAAGTGTTCTGTAATGGGCAGAAGCAAGAGTTGACTAGTTCATCATATGGTGGTTCTACTGTTGAGAACATAACGGGTGTCGGTGGGATCACTCGAAGTGGAATAGTCTTTTCCCCACCAGAGGCTAATACGCACAAGACTCACAAGGGAAAAGGAAAAGCAGTGGTTGAGAAGAGTGCGCAGCAATAGGCTGGTGGTGACAGTTCATTCTCTAAAGGTGCCGATGAGTTTATGAGGCTCATTCGCAAAAGTGATTACAAGATTGTGGATCATTTAAATCAGACTCCTTCGATGATTTATATTCTGTCTTTGTTGTTGTTTTCTAAGGCACACCGAAATGCTTTGTTGAAGATCTTAAATTCAACTTATGTACTGCGGGAAATTTCAGTTAACCAATTGGAAGGGGTTGTGGTGCACGTCAATGCTGGCAATGGTTTAGGTTTCACCGACCTAGATTTAACTCCTGCTAGGAAAAATCACAACCATGCTTTGCATATTTCCATGGAGTGTAGAGGATCATTGTTGTCTCATGTCCTGGTTGATACAGGACCGTCACTCAATGTGCTACCCAAGAAGGTTTTAATGAAATTAGATACCCCAGGGTTGATTTGAACACCCAGTGATTTGGTAGTGAGAGCATTTGATGGCTCAAAAAAGTTGTGTTCAGAGAGATTACCATGCCAATTCAGGTTGGCCGACCATGGATTCATACGGCAGGAGCAGTTATGTCAACCTTACATCAGAAGCTGAAATACATGATGGAGGGAAAGGTTGTTACGGTGTGTGATGAAGAGGATATAATGGTTAGCCTTCTATCATCCTTCAAGAACTTTGAGGTGGACGGGGAAATCAATGAAATACTCTGTCAAGCCTTCGAAGTAGTACAGATTCAGGAGAAGCCTCCTGTAGAAGTCAAAAGCCCAGAGGTTTCTATGTCATCCTTCAAAGAAGCCCGTGCTATTTTTGAGTCTAGATCTTCTTAGAGGTGGGGTCAAGTTCTTGATGTTCCCGTCAAGCAAGATAAATTCGGTCTAGGGTTCAAGCCTTCCATTTCTTCTCAAGACCCTCCGAGATATGGGGGACTTGTTCAATTCATCAGTGGTGGATTCATATTTGACAACATTCATGCCATAGGGGACGATGAAGGGGATAGCGACTGCGATATGGATGCTTGGATTCATCCATGTGCTCCTGGCCAGAAGCTGTGCAACTGGACCACCGAGGAAGTCATTCATGTTACTACTGCAAAGTAATGTTCATTTTTTTGATTATGTTCACTCCTACATTCTGCCCAAGATGTAGTGACCCAATCTGTGGGGCTTTTTTTTATTTGCACTCTATCATAAGTAAAGGACGTTTTTCACATTCAAATATTGTGATCCCTGTTTTTCCTTTTGTTTTGTGCATTTTATTAATAGAAAATGGAAATGTGTTTTATTTTTTTTGCATTTCATAATAAATATAAACATCAATCATGCAGGTCTTTTCTATCAGATACCATCGATTCTGATTCAGCTATGGCTCAATATGACTTTGATAATCCCATTTATCAAGCTGAAGAAGAGACTGATGAAGATTGTGAACTACCCGAAGAGTTAACCATAATTCTAAAGAAAGAGGAAATGGTCATTGTGCCTCATCAAAAGGATATTGAAGTCATCAATATGGGTACCAAAGATGATAAGAAAGAAGTCAAAATAGGGGTTGCATTGGAAGACTGTGTCAAGAGAAGATTGGTTGGAATGCTCCATGAGTATAAGGATATCTTTGCTTGGTCTTACCAAGACATATCCGGGCTGGATACAGATACTGTGGTACACCGATTGCCTCTCCGAGAATAATGTCTGCCAGTCAAGCAGAAGTTGAGAAGGATGAGGCCGTACATGGCAGTCAAGATTAAACATGAAGTTCAGAAGCAGTTGAACATTGGTTTTCTTGCTGTCACCAGTTACCCTCCGTGTGTCGCTAACATTTTCCCTATACCTAAGAAATATGGAAAGGTCAGGATATAGAGCAATCCCGAAAGATGATTTCCCGCTCCCCTACATTGACGTGTTGGTTGATAACGCCGCTCAATATTCTGTGTTTTCTTTCATGGATGGCTTCTCTGAGTATAACCAAATTGAAATTCGGGTATCAGATATGAGATGTCGAAAGAGATGGCACGACACTAATATCTGAACAGTTACCAATATATGAACAAGATAAAAAAATAGTTAACAGTTGTAAAGAAAACACAAGCAATTGTTAACCTAGTTCGGTGCAAACACACCTACGTCTAGAGGGAACCAAGCCAGGAAGGAAATTCACTAAACATAATTAGTTTGAAGATTCACAACAAACTCTCTCTAGTTTATAATCATCGCACCTAATCTCTACCCATTCAATTTATATCTAAGAAAATCTTAGATAAGAGACACCTCTCACTCACCCTCAATCACAACAGTGATAAAATCAGGTTATTAAAACGTAGAAGACAATCTTCAAGGAAAATACTTGATCTTTCTTAAAAGCTTCAATAAAGAACAATGCACTCGTGCTTAAAAGCTTAGACTGAACAACTTACAACTCAAAGATTTAATCCAATTCACACATCAAGGTGATGAGTGATTGGCTCACAATTAACAATAACACAAGAAGGTAAAAACCTTATTCCTTAAGAAATGCACACTAACAACTCTAGCTTCTCTGATCTTCAAAATAGGATTGTACAGTCTTTATATAGTAACACTTTTAAACGGGCTTGGGCTTTAGCAAAAACTACCTCTGATTTGATAAAATTAAATCAAATAATTATTCAAATCTTTTCATAATTAACATCATAGAAATAGAACCAAATCAAATCTGATCAAATCAAATCAACCTCCAAATCTTCTCAAGATTTTCTGCATGAAAAATAGAACAACAAATTTCATAATTACTCCACGAATTATGCAACAGAGATTCTTGTATAAGGAAGATTTCCATGCTGATTTGTACCACTAAAATCTCTTATCACAAAAGCACAAAATGTTTCACAAAAACGTAACAGACAAAACATAACATTCTCACTGAATGTTCTGTTCACAAATGTCAGGACATCATACTTGACATCATGAACTAAAAACCTGCAACATTAAGAATAACCACCTGCAGAATGCTAAGATCATATGTCAAGACATCTTATAGGACATCTTGTGATAGCACTGAGTTTTACCAAAATTGTTGCCAATCATAGAACTAACAAACTCCCCCTTTGGCAAATTTTGGCTAAAACAACCAATTGATCACAAGAGTTCCTAGAATATATCAGAGAGCACAGCAGCAGAAAAAACACAAATATTGCTCCTTCCCCCTCAAACCAAAGTGTAAGCAAGAAAATAAAACTCCCCCTCAACATCATAACCAACAGCAGTTAAGACCAAACCTCATCATGCTTTTTCTCCCCCTTTTTAGCCATAAATAAAGGATCCATACTAAGGGAAACACAATAACATAAAACAATTATACATAACCAATAGAGTTAAGTGTGCAGTAAGAACCCAAATAATAGAAGTCAAAAGCACATTAAGTGCTAGAAGAAAAAATTCTGAAACAGCAAACAAAACAACCATAATTCAAAAGACACCAAACCCAAGTGTTACAACTGCGAAAAACACCCGGCGGAAAACAGCCATCTTTCGTTATTTATCCCAAAGAGAGGGAAAGGAAACGATCAGAAAAACCTGTCGAAAAGGGGAAAGACAAGGTCATCGCAACCACGTCCGGGATTCGGGAGTCGGTTACGCAAGGGGAAGGTATTAGCACCCCTCACGTCCGTCGTACTCGACGAGATCCATGCTTTGTTGTCTATCTTAAAGGGTGATCATCTATCTAGCTAAAGGTCAAGGGACAAAAGAAAAAGAAAGGAGACTTGGCATAACATCGCAGCTCTGTGCCTACGTATTCTCTCGTGCAATGGGAAAGTCAGAGTCAACGTAGTTCGGCTAACTATGGGTGAAAGAGGGGAAGGTTGCTCGCTAAGACATCGCGTCTTGTGCCTATGTACTTTCATCTGGTATGAAAGATTAGAGAAAACGTAGTTCGGGCTAAAAATAACACCGGTTGGTTCAAAAGTTTTTAGGCCCGAGTATGGTTAACAAGTAGTTCTAGCAGTTGGTGTATGCAGCTCGACCATTGGAGACTTAGGCGTTACCGTTTGCGGTAGAACTAAAAGTTAACAACACTCTTTTATCTAAAAAGATTTTCCTTAATTAAAATCCCGAAGGATGAAAAAGGTTTGAAGTTTTTTTTGTATTTTTTAGAGAAGAAGTGTTTTGAGTTTGATTTGTTTATAATGTATGTTATACTAAAGTCTAAAACCTAGGAGCGAATGCGTCGCATATCGTCCTAAGGACATATACTAAACACTCTATGCAATTGAGAGGTGGTCCCTCAATCACTATTTCCCAAGTACAAGGCTCATGGCACAACATCCATTATCTTTATTAAGTATGTTAAGATTGTATGAAGATGAGAAGAGAAGAAAGGACTACTAATGGGAGACTAATTCACCTAAAAGTTGTCATGCAAAGTGGACTTAAAGTTGGGATACAAAAGGGAACTACCTAATGTTATCATGCATGGTTAAGCACCTAATGTCTATCATAACCTCTCTTGAATAAGAGAGATTAGAGGTCCTAAGGGAAGGAAGACAAAAGAAGAAGAAGAAGAAACAACATGAAAATGCAAACATGCAAACATAGAATGCACAAATAAGATGAAAGTGAGGGAGGAAATATGTGTGGGGTAGTAGCCTCCACAAGCTCATCTCAACCTCAAGCATGCATATGAGAATGTAAAAGAAGAAGAGAGAAAGGAATGCACAAGATGAGATCAAACAACAAGAAGAAACCACACAAAGATGCACCAAAAGTGGGATGAAATGACCTAAGTCAAACAACATCAACCACAAGTGCCAAAAGCCAAACCAAATGAAATGAAAAGAAGCTCAAAACAAAAGTGATGATGGGGGGCTATATGAGGACAAAAAGGAACTCATAATATGCACTCAACCATAAGCATCACAAACAAAATGCAAAAGAAAGCACAAAAGAGTCCTCATGGATTCATCATTTTAGGTATGCTTCAAGTACCTCCTAAGGAGGGACTAAGCCACCTTAAATGACACTCCAAGGTCATGGGACAGAATGGGAGATGAGAGAAGAGATCTCAAAAGCAAAATCAATCACATCAAAAGAAAATGCAAGCAAAAACACAAAAAAAGGAAAGCAAGCATGCATCACTTAGAAACCCTAATTGAAAACGCAAAAGAAAACAACTAAATGAGCAAGCAAAACATAATTTCATGACCTAAAAATGGGCAAGCATCATCCTTAACATGTTAGTAACATGAATCAAAAGGTATTGAGGGCTCAAAGGATCCATAAATGTCATCTCCAAGACAAACTAGGTCAATGTGTATGTATGAACCTCCCTTGGAGGTAACTTGACTTGAAAGTTACCTCAAAATTAGGAAAATGGTTCAAAAGTGATCAAATAAAATGCAAATAGCACCTAAACATGTTGGCAAACAGAGGCCAAGAGATCACAATCAAACTCAATTCAAAACACCACCAAAGAAATTGATTCACAAGGGTGTTGTCGCTACCGCGAAAATAAGGTGCCAGCAAAACAGGAGAGTCGCCACCTTTCGTTATTAATCCTACAGAAAGGGAAAGGAAACGATCGGAAAAAACCTGACGAAAAGGTATAAGACAAGGTCATCGCAACCATGTCTGGGTTCGGGAGTCGGTTACGCAAGGGGAAGGTATTAGCACCCCTCACGTCCATCGTACTCGATGGGATCCACGCTTGTGGTGTTTATCTGACGGGTTGATTTTATCTATCTACCCTAAAAGGCTGGTCTAAAAAGAAAAGAAAATGACTCGGCAGAACACAACGGTTCTATGCCTACGTATTCCCGTTTGGAACGAGAAATCAGAGTCAACGTAGTTCACCTAACTACGGGTGAAAAGAGGGGAAGGTTGCTCGCTGAGATATCGCATCTCGTGCCTACGTACTTTCACACGGCGTGAAAGATCAGAGCAAACGTAGTTCGGGAAACGATACGGGAGGGGTCAAATTCCTCTATTTTTCCAAGTAGGGTTAACAAACAGTTCCTAAAATCCTACTTAGAATGATCTAAAAATATCAACAAAAATCACATAACATCATTAACATGTCTACAACCAGCACACACAATTTCAATATCAAACTCAAAGGCATGAATGAGAAATAAAATCCTAAAGCTCAACATACAATTATCCAATTATTAAAAAACACACTAAAGTAGAAAATATGCCATTAATTGAAAATGCATGAAAATAGAAATTAAAAAAAGTGAGAAAATTCTAAACATATCAAAGTATTCACATGATTTATTTCAAGAATTATTGACAATCATTTCTATTTTTTCTGAATTAAAACTAACAAGAATCAACTAAAAAAAATAAAAGAAAAAAGGAAATTGAATGAAACAGGTGGGAGGTGTAACAAGCAACCATTCTATGTGTTATTTGCTAATGGGCCTTGTGCTGGGGGGTGCGAACAACGCTACTACTAAGCCCAGTTGGATCACAAACTCAGCTTTTATTCATTAAGGGAAACAGGCTTGGGGGTTGCGTTACATAACGTTTTTATGTGTTATACGAATTGGGCTTCGCAAGTGGGGTGGGGATAGCGTATTGACCATAGCCCAGCAGAGTTTCAAAGTGAAACTCTGCGTTTCACTTAAACTGGGAATGCCAAGGACAGGGGACACGCGGGCTAGCTCCCAGTCGTGCGATGTGAATACAACGTCCACTCCCTATCGCGATCCAACGGCCACTGCACGAACTGGACAATTGAAACTCAAACGAAGGTACTTTGCACGCGGCGGGAACAGTGGCGGCCGAAGAAGATCCGGTCATCTTCTCCGGCGAGAGTGAACAGTACCAGAAATTCAAACTCAACGAAACTCCAACTTCTTTACACAGTTTTGTTCGTATCACTTCCTAGAGTCCAAATATCCAATTCTTTCTCATTTTTTACCATTATCTAAGGAGATATGTGAACTACAACTTGGGATGCCATGTCAAAAATTGTCACGATTCACTACGAAACTTATCTAGAATCCATCTATGTTTCAAATAGGTCCTAACCACATGTATCTAAGGCTTGGAAAGTGCATAATCAAAGAGAAATTTTACAAGAAAGAAACCTGATTCGGAGCTTCACGTAGGGTGACTTTCAGGCCACAATTCTCTTCCAAAGTATGCAGATTCACTCAATGGATGATGTTGAATGATGCTTGATGTTCAATTTCTTCTGAAATCTCCTCAATCTCCAAACTCGAAAATCAATTCTTCAAGCTTCTTCTCAACTGACTCCAACTGTTTCTCAACTGAAAATGGCACTAGAAGCTTCCAAAAATGATCAACAATCTATTTATAATCTGTTTGAAAGCTTTGGAGGCCCAATCATGGGCCAAATCCAAACTTCCAACTTTCAATTTTTTTCCAAAAATCCAACTATGGAAGCCACTCATATGCTATGCTCTCACTCCAATCTTGCTTCAGATCACTTGCATTGGATGTGTGGAATATAATTGGATTGGTTTGCAGCCTTGTTTTCAATCTAAGGTGCAAGTTTGAAATGTTACTTCATCATGAAGTAATCCACCAAATGACCATGTTATAAATCTCAATTCCAAAATGTAACAATGCCAAATGGTTTAGAATCTCTTTTCCAATCAAAATGAGTACCAATTTGGTTTGAAATCATTCAATTACCAATTATTTTGAATTTTTCCATTTTAATTCATTAAAATGGCCTTTTTAAGAAATTTCTTCAACCAATGCTTGCTCTAATCCATATCAATGGTTGCTTGGGTCATGGTTGGACTAAAAACATCATTTTTAGCAACTTTCAAGTTGAACAAAACTCCATTTGAAGCTTGCGAGATAGTGAAATGGACCCATGATTCAAAATGACCTGTAATTCCAAATACCCAAAATACCCCGGACTTGTAAACCTCATAACTTGAGTTCTACAAATCAGATGAAGACTTCTAGTACAATTTGGAAAGCTAAGATCAAGACCTAAAACTTTTATGTTGGCCAAAAGTTGAGGAGAAACATCCTTCTAGGTCAAAAGTTCCTTGGAAGTTGGTTGACTTTTGCAGACAAATTTCACATTCATCTGATGACCTGTAACTTGCCTGAATCATAACTTGAGTTCTATAAATCCAATGGAGGACTTCTAGTACTCAAATTAAATCTAAGAACATGCTCTACAAGTTCCATGTTGGCCAAAAGTTGAGATGAAACTTGTATCTTGAGATAAGTGGTCTTGAAGTCAGGCACTAAATAGGGGATTTTACCCTGAGAACCCTAGTTTAGCAACTCCTCACACTTTGAACTTTTCTTGGATTGATCTTGGAATATCATCTCATGTATCTCAACACATCCTTACATGATCACAAAGACTTAGAAATAGGTTTTAATCCTCTCCAATTGCACAGTTGACTTAGGTTATTCAGATGAAAACCCTAATTGTAACACCCTCAACTGTGGCTCTCCATACCTGGCATAATGACTTAACTGAGCTCCACCATGACCCTCAAGGCACTCCATGAGCTCTATCCACATGCTCTACCCATAATCAAGGCTCCACAACCCACTGATGGTCTTCAATTGGCTCCCAAGTTAGGAGATGAACCCTATTCAAGCAACCAAACTTCTCAAGAACACAACCCTCTTCCTGATGACTTTGGTGACCTCCCAAGCTTGCACAAGACCTCTAGATAGGATCCTCTCGATATAAACCACACTTGATCCCCTGCTAAATGAATAATGCTATGCTATGCGAATGCTAGATCAATGATATGCTAATGCAATGAAACAAAAGCCAAGTAAGAAAAGGTTAGACAAATATTGGGGTGCAACAGTTGCCCCTATTCAAGTGGCTTGAACCTGACTGGATGAAAAGTGAACGAATTTTAGGAAATCAAGGTAAAAGACGGTTGAATACCAAAGAACCCGGAAATTTGCTAACCGAAGAAACAAACTGCACAAACTGCTTGGGGAACAAAAATCCAGATAATTGAATTTGGTTGTCACGGCAACAACTGATCGATCATCTGATACAGAACCTGATTTCAATATCAACAACCTGTGTGACACCACAGGCATTGAATCCAAACAATCAATCTTCAAATACACGCTACAATAAGCGGGCACTACGTCATAGGACCATATCAAAATATCATCCTTGACCTTCCATTTCCGGAGAAACGAGCATGCACTACGTAAAGCGCGTCATCCATATACTATCCTGGATCTTCCATTTCCGAAGAAACGAGCATCGCACTAAATAAAAGCGCGGTATGTCAATGTACTATCCTTGACCTTCCATTTCCGAAGAAAAGAGCATACACTACGTAAAGTGCGTCATCCATGTACTATTCTGGATCTTCCATTTCCGATGAAACGAGCATCGCACTAAATAAAAGCGCGGTATGTCAATATACTATCCTTGACCTTCCATTTCCGAAGAAACGAGCATACACTACGTAAAGTGCGTCATCCATGTACTATCCTGGATCTTCCATTTCCGAAGAAACGAGCATCGCACTAAATAAAAGCGCGGTATGTCAATATACTATCCTTGACCTTCCATTTCCAAAGAAACGAGCATACACTACGTAAAGTGCGTCATCCATGTACTATCCTGGATCTTCCATTTCCGAAGAAACGAGCATCGCACTAAATAAAAGCGCGGTATGTCAATATACTATCCTTGACCTTCCATTTCCGAAGAAACGAGCATACACTACGTAAAGTGTGTCATCCATGTACTATCCTAGATCTTCCATTTCCAAAGAAATGAGCATCGCACTAAATAAAAGCGCAGTATGTCAATATACTATCCTTGACCTTCCATTTCCGAAGAAATGAGCATACACTACGTAAAGTGCGTCATCCATGTACTATCCTGGATCTTCCATTTCTGAAGAAACGAGCATCGCACTAAATAAAAGCGCGATATGTCAATATACTATCCTTGACCTTCCATTTCCGAAGAAACGAGCATACACTACGTAAAGTGCGTCATCCATGTACTATCCTAGATCTTCCATTTCCGAAGAAACTAGCATCGCACTAAATAAAAGCACATTATGTCAATATACTATCCTTAACCTTTCATTTCCGAAGAAACGAGCATGCACTACGTAAAGCGCGTCATCCATATACTATCCTGGATCTTCCATTTCCGAAGAAACGAGCATCGCACTAAATAAAAGCGCGGTATCGGGCATCCGAAGACTTGAACAAGCAACTCTGCAGGGAAAATCTGGCAACAACTCCAAAGTCTAATAATGAAGCCTTTTAATGTTGATGTAACTGCCATCCGAGGAAAACTCTACTGGGGAAATTTTGAAGTCAACTGCCAGACATTCACCTTGATCAAAAGGTAATGACCTCAAAGGCCAAATCCGTGAAATCTTTTCCTTTAAAACGCTGACGTAACAACAACCTGAGGAAAACTCCATTGGGGAAGAAGAGCAACTCTGATGAGGGAACACATGATAGGACGAACGTTATCATCACGTATCTCATGCCAAAAATTTGAATATCCGAAAACCATCCTGAACAAGAATTCCAATTACCTGCAGGGAAAAATACTTGAAAACAAAGAGGTAACCAACCTGGCTTATGTTTCAAAATGCATATGTTTTAAAAATGGCGTAATGCTCCATACGGCATGGAAATGCTACGCGTTTGGGTAGATGCTATGCGCGATGCAAATGCAAAGAAGCGTCCCGGCAAAATAAATGCCGGAGAACCGAAACCAAACTTCCGCTGGGGGAAGAAACAATCCTGCTGGGGATAGCCCAAAATATCCGGAGTTACGAACTCTGTAGAGGATGAACAACCTGTTGGAGGAAAGACAACCTGCTGGGGAACAAAAAGGAAGGTCCTGCGTGGGGATGATCCTTACAAACTACTGACAACCTGGTTGTACTTTGCGGGGTCTTCACTGGGGATTAAATATGCACATGACCACCACTGGGGATGTACATCACTGCCTGACCGTTTGCTAGCTCGCATCCAACTCTTCTGGAGATAAAAATGTGACTTCCATCTACTGGGGAGGAATAAGATCACCTAGAGCCTGCTCCTACGTTAAGGGACTCTGGCTAGGGAAACACGATCCCTTGGCTATTTGCTTCGAAGGTAACGACCCTGCAAAATATGGACGAAACAAGACAATTCTACACAAAAGGAACTATCTTGGTCCATATCCGTGATAATGGTTCAGTTAATTCAAAGTTTTAACAATTATTGGCCGAGGCCTGCAAGTTTATGCACGTGCAAGTTTATCAAAACATCGGCGTTTTCCACAAACAAAACAGTAAAAGTTAAAACAAACATCAAGTACTAAATAGTATGCGTTTATTGATAACGGGTCTGTAAATAGGCAAAGTTTTTACAATGGATGCAACTCCTGAAAAGAGGAAGCTACAAAAATAAATACAAATATGTACAGAGGTACACAGAAATTTGTATACATGTCAGCAACGTGGTACATACAAACACCATGAGCTGATCCTCTTATGACTCGCCTGACTCCGACACTTTCCCGATACTCCGTCCTCGGAAGAGATTGACTTGGATAATCGACCCTCAGGTACTCCCAAACCACTAAGCAATGTTGTATCGAACTCCGACCGTAGTCATTTGCTTTTTCAATCCCTAACTTTTGCCTGAATCGCCCTTTACGGGTTTTCAATTCACCGGGTTACCCTTTTTTGCCGAAGTCGCCTTTTCAGGTTTTCGACTTCGCGGGTGTACATCTTTTCAATTTTTATCCCTAATTTTTGCCCGAACCTTTTCTCTTTTTTTTTGGTTTGCCAGGATTCCCCATTTTTGCCTAGACTTTCTTTTTTTGTCCAGCGGGTCTCTTTAAGCAAAGTATTTTTTAACTGCGTCCGAGTTCACAGGGGATGTAAAATCTTCGCCATCCATGGTGGAAAATAGTAAGGATCCTCCAGAGAAGACCTTTCGAATGATATATGGACCTTCATAGTTGGGAGTCCATTTGCCCCTGTGATCTGATTGTGGTGGGAGAATCTTCTTCAGCACAAGATCGCCCATCTGAAAGCTTCGAGGGCGCACCTTCTTGTCGAAAGCTTTCTTTATCCAGCTCTGGTATAACCGACCATATGCGATAGATGCAAGTCTCTTTTCATCCATCAAACTGAGTTGATTCAGTCTATTCCTTATCCACTCTGCCTCATCGAGTTGGACATCAAGCAAAACCCTCAAGGAAGGAATCTCAACTTCTAATGGTAGGACAACTTCCATACCATACACCAGTGAGAAAGGGGTTACCCCGGTTGATGTGTGTACCATCGTACGATAACCGTGCAAAGCGAAGGGCAACATCTCGTGCCAATCTTTGTATGTTACAACCATCTTTTGAACTATCTTCTTGATGTTCTTATTGGCCGCTTCGACAACGCCATTCATCTTGGGCTGATAGGGAGATGAGTTGTGATGCTCAATCTTGAAATTTTGGCACAATTCCTTCATCATCTTATTATTCTAGTTCAAACCATTGTCAGTAATGATTCTTTCAGGGATTCCGTATCTGCATATGATGTCTTTTTTGATAAACCGGGCTACTACTTGCTTGGTAACATTAGCGTAAGACGCTGCTTCGACCCATTTGGTGAAGTAATCGATAGCTACCAAGATGAACCGGTGTCTGTTGGATGCGGTGGGCTCAATTTTGCCAATCATATCAATGCCCCACATGGAGAAAGGCCACGGGGACTCCATAACATTCAAAGGGCTGGGCGGCACATGAATCTTGTCGGCATAAATCTGGCATTTATGGCATTTCTTCGCAAACTTGAAACAATCTTTCTCCATCGTCAGCCAATAGTACCCTGCTCGCAATAACTTTCGAGACATAGCATGTCCACCGGCATGCGTACCGAAGGTTCCTTCGTGGACCTCCTCCATAAGAAGATTAGCTTCTTTCTCGTCTACACATCGCAATAGCACCAAATCATGGTTTCTCCTGTACAGAACACCATCTAGATTCAAGTAGAAGTTTCCAGCCAATCTCCTAAGAGTCTTCTTGTCGCGACTGGATGCCCCAGTCGGATACTCTTGGTTCTTTAGGAAATTCTAGATATCAAAATACCACGGCTTGCCATCGGAAGCTTCCTCAATGGTGAATATGAAAGCGGGCCTATCAAGGCGAGAGATAACTATTCTGGGAGCATCATTCCAAAAGTTAACTTTATACATTGAAGACAACGTTGCAAAAGCATCGGCCATCTGATTTTTTGCCCGCGGCACATGGTGAAACTCTACCCTGTCAAAGAAAGGCAACAACCTCCTCGCATAATTCATATACGGTATCAGATTAGGCTGACGAGTCTCCCATTCTCCCTTGATCTGGTTCACGACTAGCGCGGAGTCTCCATACACATCGAGATTTTTAATCCTCAAATAAATAGCCTCCTCGAGACCCATGATACATGCCTCATATTCAGCCTCATTGTTGGTAACTGGAAATGTCAATTTGGCAGTGAACGGAATGTGCGTCCCATGGGGTGTCGTGATGATTGCCCTAATTCCACTTCCGTATGAGTTAACAGCACCGTCAAAAATTAATTGCCATTGAGAACTCCGCTCTGGACCTTCGCCATGCAACGACTCCTCACAATCTTTCATCTTTAGGTACATGATATCCTCGTCAGAAAAATCAAACTTCATTGGCTGGTAATCATCGATTGGCTGCTCGGTAAGGTTATCTGACAGCATGCTACCCTTGATAGCCTTTTGCGAAACATACTGTATATCGTACTCTGTCAGTACCATTTGCCATCAGGCAATCCTTCCTGAAAGCACCTGCTTTTCAAAGACATGTTTGATCGGATCCATATTCGAAATCAGCATGGTTGTATGATTTAGAATGTATTGTCTCAAACGTTTGGCAGCCCAAGCAAGTGCACAACACGTCTTTTCGAGCATTGAGTAACGGGATTCACAATCTGTGAACTTTTTACTCAAGTAATAGATCGCATGCTCTTTCCGCTCAGTCTCGTCATGTTGACCGAGAATGCAACCCATACTGTTCTCAAGAACTGTCAAGTACATGATCAGTGGTCTTCCTGCTAGTGGGGGCATCAATACCGGAGGCTCCTGCAAGTATTCTTTTATTCTTTCAAATGCCTTTTGACAATTTTCTTCCTAGACAATTGCCTGATCTTTCTTCAATAGTTTAAACATTGGCTCACACGTGGCGGTAAGGTGAGATATGAATCGGGCAATGTAGTTCAACCTCCCCAAAAAGCCACGAACCTCTTTCTCCATTTTTTGTGCTGGCATTTCTTGTATCGCTTTTATTTTTGCAGGATCAACCTCAATTCCTCTTTCACTAACAATGAACCCCAATAGCTTACCAGATCTCACCCTAAAGGTGCACTTATTAGGATTCAGTCTCAGCCTGAACTTTCTAAGCCTCTCAAACAATTTCAGAAGATTCACCATATGCTCTTCCTCCGTCTGGGATTTGACAATCATATCGTCAACATAGACCTCAATCTCTTTATGCATCATGTCATGAAAGAGCATCGTCATAGCACGCTGATATGTTGCCCCAACGTTCTTCAAACCAAAGGGCATCACTTTGTAGCAGAACGTTCCCCACGGGGTAATAAAAGTTGTTTTCTCCATATCCTCTGGCACCATCTTAATCTGATTATAGCCCGAAAAGCCGTCCATGAAGGAAAACACGGAGAACTGAGCAGTATTGTCGACCAATACGTCAATATGAGGAAGCGGGAAATCATCCTTAGGGCTCGCCTTGTTCAGATCCCGATAGTCAACGCACATACGTACCTTACCATCTTTCTTCGGTACAGGTGCTATATTGGAGACCCAAGGAGGGTAAGTTGTAACAGCTAGAAAACCAGTGTCCCACTGTTTCTGTACTTCCTCTTTAATCTTTACGGCCATATCTGGTTTCGTTCTTCTGAGCTTTTGCTTGTATGACGGAGATTCCTCATGCAAGGGCAAGCGGTGAACCACAATATCAGTGTCTAACCCAGGCATATCATCATAAGACCAAGCAAAGATGTCACTATACTCTTGCAGCATCTCGAGAAGTCTCTGCTTGATATCGCTTTGCAGCGCAGCCCCTATCAGGACATTCCTGACAACTTCTTCGGAACCCAAATTAACGACCTCGATATCCTCCTGATGAGGCAGAATGACCCTCTCTTCTTGTCTCACAAGTCGAGTCAGCTCTTCTGGTAAGTCGCCGTCCTCAACAATCTCTTCCTCGGCTTGAAATATCGGATGCTCAAACTCGAAGCGAGTCATAGGGAGTTCTTGATCGGTGTCATCTGAAATATGGATCCTGCAAGAGAAAGGGTTAAATGCTTCAAAAGATATGCAAACGAAGCATACAACCACATTGCCATTTTATTGTAAAAAATTAAAATAGAAAAACAGGGATCACAAAATTTGCATGAGAAAAATGCCTTTATTTGATGATTAAAACGAAGCATACACATAAACAAGTAGGCCCTGAAATAAAGTCACTATGCCCCGGGTAGGACATAGGATTGTACAATAATCGAAAAAATAAGGCATTACTATTTCGTCGTCACTTGAATAAAGTCCTGAATAGACCAGTTGCATAGGCTTTGTCCTGGCTCACTGGGCTTGATCCAGGAATCCATGTCACAGTCGCTATCTTCATCTCCACTGTCAGACACAACATTAATCGTTTCAAAACTGACTCCTCCTGGAGTAAACACAATCGTCCCTTTGAACTTTGGCGCGCTCTGTGATGAAGATGACGACGACGCGCGATATCCCAAGCCGAACTTGTCCTGCTTAACAGGAATCTCCAGAACTTGACCCCAACCTTTAGTCTCCCCAGCCTGAACTACTGCTTGGGCTTCTCTGTACGAAGACATAGCCACCTATGGCCCACTGCTTATGACAGAAGATTTGTCTCTGATCTGCACCCCTTCAAAAGCTTGGCATAATATTACCATTAATTATTATATTGCCACCAATATTATTCATATTTTATTAATATCAAATTCCATACTTATTAAACAATCCCCATAACTTAAGGGTACCCACCACTCACTCAGACACACCCCCACACAAGGACACACCAAACAAAATAACACCAAAAAGACTAAATAATTAAAATGGGTGTTACACTTTAGGCCCATCTGACACCACTATGCCCACACCCTTCAGTTTTCAAACCCCACGTTTTTTTATTTATTTTATTTATTTTTATTTTTATTCTTTTTTTATAAAAAAGGAAAAGGGCTTGTTCTTTTTTGTAATTTTGATTTGGGCTTTAAGGCCCATAACTTAATTTAATTTTCCATTAGGTTGTTCATAATTTATTTCTTGTTAGCTTAATTTCTTCTTTTTTTTTTTCGTTTGATGAAGAGACCTTAAGTTATTATCAATCAAATTATTGATAGATAATGATTATTCCGAGACCACCATTTTATTTTTCACTTTTAATTTTCTTTCTTATTTTTTATTTTATTTTATTTTTTCGAATCTATGAAGTCTTTGATTCACAAACGTTAGTTTTCGAGGTTGTCAAAACCTTCATTATTTCAAATCTATAGAAAATGATCATTTGCATCATTTTTCTATACTTTGGGATCGTGAGAGGTTCCCTTCGATTAATTAACATAAGATTTGCAATTAAGACGAGATTTAAACCTTATTTTCAAATTTCATCTCGATTTTATTTTATTTTTAGCGGTCAATGAAGTCTTTACCTTCGTAAACATCGACTTATCGAAGTCGATAATCTTCATTATTTCAAATCTATAGAAAATGATCATTTGGATCATTTTTCTATACTTTGGGATCGTGAGAGATTACCTTCGATTAATCGATACGAGTTTATGATTAAGATGAGATCCCACCCTCTTTTGACCCATTTCATTCGATTATTAATTCTTGACTTTAATTTTTGTCAATATGTTTGCTTTACATTTCTGTTAATATCTCACTGCTTATATATTCTTGCATATATTTTTCTGTTTATATTTTCTATTGATATTATCTTGTTCGTTATCTTGCTCATCTTATCATCATCTCATCCTGTCATATTACATATACTGTCATCTAGCATTTCTCCTGTTTCTTTCATTCAAAATACCAAAAATACAATAAAACTATTGAAACCCTAAAAATCCTAAATTGGTGGACTGTTGATTATTATCTTAGATGTGGGAATTTAGGCCTTGTACATCAACCCTAGTTTGGACATTTTTGTCTGAATTCTTCTCTGTTGCTTAGTTTAGGACACCTTGCATACACACGGCTTTCTCTGGGGCTACCTGACAATGAGATGATTTATTTCTTGCAATCCCTTGTATTTTGTATGTATCCCTCTCTCGTTACAATGTAATAGTTTAGTGTTTTTCCTGCTTGCTTACTACTCGTTAAGAAAGATAAAAATGAATTAGGTTAGAACATGTTTTTAAAACAAAGAATAAAAGAGCTTTGATCCAACGTGAAGTTATTTTCAAACTCTTTTCAAATTAGACCACCTTAGGGTTTCATCTCTCTTCCTTCAAACCACACTAACCTTGTATGTATCTAACCCTTGTAAGTCGATTGCTTCGTGCATCGCCATCAACCTACCATGCTCTATTCACCACCCTCTCTTTTCAAAATTTCTTTTCAAACTTTTCTCTATTGAGTCTAAAAACCTTGGTCTCGTACCAAGCGCATTTTCAAAACTCTTTTCTTAATAAAACTTGGATGGTTGTGGAGTGGTTAGGCGAAGGCCTTCTCCTATCCCGAGTGCTTGACATTACCTTTAGGGTTCACTGTCGTAAAGTGCTTACCATTTGAGATAAAAACATATTTAATAAGAGAATGGATTTCTCTTTGTATTGAACTAAAGAGAGAGGATTGAGTGCAGACTGGATTTATCCATAGTTCTTCGAACTACATTGACTCTGACTTTCTCATACCCGTTGAGAATACATAGGCATAAGACCGCGAGGTCCTACAGAGTCTCTTTTCCCCCTTTTCATCTTCTCTTTTCCCTGTTTCTAACCTTTCTCTCTCCCCTTAGAACACTCTTAGAAAGCAATAACCTTTAGCAAATACCTTCATGCATAGACAAACAAATGGTTCCCATCGAGTACGATGGATGCGAGGGGTGCTAATACCTTCCCTTCGCATAACCGGCTTCCGAACCCGTTCTCTTGGTTACGAGACCATCTTATTCGTTTCTTTCTTATGGTTTTCTCGATGTTTTCCCTTCCCCTTATGGGATAAATAAATTTTGATGGCGACTCTTCTGTCTTTCCGTTTTTGCCTCTCCGTCGTTGCATTTTCGAGTAGTGACAACTGTGACAGTGGCAAAAATCAGCTTTTAAAGAATCATTTTTTTCAACCAAAAGATTTCCCCAATCATCCATATGTTTTGCTTAACATTTGTGTACAAAAAATGAAGTTTAAAATCACTTAAACATCAATTAATCACCAATTGGAAGCATTAAACATACAGATCAAAGATCAAGTAATCACATGATTAAGCAACACCGAAAAAGCGATTGAACCACATTGTAAACGCGCGAAAGAGATCGAAACGGTAAATTAAGTGAAAGATAACCAACCTACAAGGATGAGATGTGCCTTAGATGTTGTTGCTATTGATAAATGATGAGAAAACACAATGAAAACCAGAGAATTCCAAGCTTGAGATCAAATCATTGCGAAACCTTTGAAAACGCGATAAACGCTCCGAATACCGATTTGCACCAAAGAAGCTTGATATGATTACTTGAATTGGAGAAGAAACCACTATAGATCCAAGAAATCCAAGTAGGAATGTAGTGGAATGAGGTTTAGCTCAAGAGAATAACAATTTCAATGTGAAGATTCTTACACTTTAATGGTGAAAATTGAGCTTTTGGTGAGGTTTTGGGAAGAAGATGAAGATGAATATGAAAATGTAGCAGAAAATTCTGAGAAAAGGTGAGAGAATTGAGAGTGAAGAATTTGGAAATTGAGAAGAATGATTGAAAATGGTTGAAGCCCCATTGTGAAATGGTGGTGATTTGCTTATATAGAGTTTTGCTTCGGAGTCACTAGGTTCTTAGTGAGCTTTGGAACTAGCCTTGGAGTTAGTTAGCCTGAACTCACTGAGTTGGAGGTTAACTCAGTTAGTTAGGTAGTTGACTCGGTAACCATCCCAATGCAAACTTGAATCTAAGGGATCACATGCTTGAGAATGAAGCTACATGGTGGTCTTAATCCAAATTGATGTATTGGAGCAAACGCCTTGAAGTGTTTAGAAAGGTCTTGAATTATCTAGTGATGTCTAGAATGTTCCACATAATGCTAGAAAAATGTAGCCCTCAAAATGGTAGAGTGAAAGGGATGCGAATGTTAAGGATGCGAATGCACGTGTTTATGAAAAAAGCAAGAAGGATGTCAAATTTCGGGTTACAAGAATTGGAATTACTTTTGGTGACCTGGGAGCCTGAGAAGTTGAGGACCTTAGAACCTTTTAACCCATCTCGACCTTATTAGGACGTGGTGTGGTGGCTATTCAGGTGTAGACTTGAATTATTTTGTTACGCGATACCACACTCAGACGAGTTTCTCTTGAGAATATTGTTGGCCGACGAGTAGTCGTTTAAGCCGATAATATCAAAAACATGGAATTATGACTCTGGGAACTTTTTAGAACCTTGTTCTATAGGCGATGATATAACCTTAGTACATACCATTGTGGGTTGGTTCTTACCTTTGGCTCCATGCTCGTGCCAAACCTTTGAACCTGTGTGCTTTGTATGTCTTATTTGTGGGTGTTGCATCTTGCGCTCATGAATTCATGGGCATTTTGTTTCAGTCATTTTTTAAGGATCTCAAAGATTTTATTTTGCAAACATCGCAGATATTGTGATTATGGATATTTGAAAGAGAAACACTCAGAAGTACGGTTTCTAAACTCCCGATCTCACAGATTTGAGAAAGCTAGTGTCCTTGGTAACTGATCGTTCAGGTTTCAGATCTCGTTATGGGAGACTTCTATATGTTCTTTCTACCAACATTGAATATAAAATTCTGAATACCCTTATGCATTTCTATGATCCTGTCTACCGATGCTTTACTTTTCTAGATTATTAGCTATTACCAACCATAGAGGAGTATGCTTATCTTATGAGTGTGTCAGTCTTCATTGATTTGCTTGAGCGACGCGCTATGAAGAGACATGCAGAGGATTTATTTTCCTCTACTACTTCATCTGCTCATCCTCCTACTTCTGGTGCTTGGAAGGGTATTATGGATCAGCTTGTGTTAGAGAAGACCACTATGAAGGACAACTATGAGAGAGAGATTAAGAGACTCTGAAGGAAGTATCAGCTCGGATCATCATCAGATGCTTCTTAGGACCTAGCTTTTTCTTATTGAATTTTGATATTATGTAACTTGTACTTCCAAGTGTAACTCTTTCCAATATTCAACGAAATGAGATGTTTATCAGAATTTTAAAAAGAAAGTGTTATTTATTTACGATGTTTGTAATTACTTTATATCTTAAAGATCCTTGAAAACTGATTGAAACATTTGCATTTTGCATTTGCATTCGCATCTTGTGCATTGTGTTTTACCTTTTTCAGGTGTCTTATTTGTTTCTTTTGGTCTTCATTCATCCAAGTTGTCGCATCACTATAACACTCGAGCTAATCTCAAGAAAAAGATGCATCAATTGCAATAAGAGAACCGCAAGCTTCGCGAGGAAGTGGCTACTTTGAGGGATGGTATGGAAAGGCTCTCTACTTTGGTTGAAACTCTAGTTGTTGCTCAGAATCAACTTTCTCCTCATATTTCTCAGACTCCACTTCAAAGGACTATGATTTCTGAAATCATTTCAACACACATTTATGTGGCTCTCGAAAAGGAAAGTTGACCAAAGAAAGTGGTCCTTCTAGCAGTTCTAAGAAGTACATAAATGGTTTTTCAAAGAAGAAAGAACAAGCTACTAACGCTATTTCGCAAGGAAAGCGTAGAAGATCACATAAAAAAAGTAAGCAACAACATACACAACAAAAGATTAATTAACAAAGTTGTGTTCAAAAGCAAATGCATTTTGATCCGGTTCCGATGTCGTATACAAAATTATTTCCTGTCTTGATACAATAGAATCTTGTGAAGACTAGGTCTTCGCCTGCTGTTCCAAAAGATATTCCATGGTGGTATAAACCAGAGGCTCGTTGTGCTTTCCATCAGGGTGCACCGGGGCATGATCTTGAAGATTATTTTCCTTTGCAACATGAAGTGCAAAGACTAGTGCGAAAAGGAATTTTGTTTCTCAAAGGCACAAACGTCCAAGCCAATCTGCTACCTGAACATGGTAACGCCATTGTAGTTGAGATGCATGTCACAACTCCGAATCATTTCAAAGAAGCCCAAGTTCATCCATCATTCTTAGAGAAAGAACTGTCCAAAATGTTTTTAAGAATGCTGTCAGACTCTTATTATGTCAGGGTGATGGACGTGGTGCCTCCGGAGTTCTCCAAAATTGTGGAAGTCGGAGTAAACATTGAGAATGTATTCAAAAGTGGAAAAATCCAAGATGGTTCGAATGGCTTAGCTAGTGGAGAAAATTTTGTTAGTGATTCCCAAGTGGGAGAAAATGTTGAGGTTGATGCAATTCAAAATTCTCCTCAGATTCTGCAAAATCCAGTCCTGAATAAGCCAAAAGGAGAGACTCACCAGTTTCATCCAATCCCAATGACTTACAGTCAATTGTGGTCTTATTTTTCCCGAAACTCGATAGTGACACCCAGAAAGACCAGAGTCATGAAATCTCATCCTCATTGTACAATCCAAATATCAACTATGAATTTTATGATGGGATAATGAGGCATCCGATTGAGGAGAGCAAAGTTTTCCAGGAAATGGTTCAAGAGATGATTGACGATGAGGTGTTGACTTTCGAAGGAGGAAGCCCATTTTTGAATGGAACGCCTTTATGTTGATAAATATAAAACTCGAGGAAATTCATATTGTTGGGGTTAGTGGAGTGACCTGTAGAAGTTGTGCATTTGCTTCTGTTTCTCCAAAGAAAGTTGAGGATATTCTTTCAAGTTCAGATTTAGATAGTCTCCTCAGATCATTAGTTCATTTACTGCAATTTTATTTGTAATCTCTCACGTTTGTTAATGCTTTGTTTTGTTGTAGAAACTTGTTTAATTTTGAATATTAATCATAATGAAATGAGTATGTTTGTCTTGAAGTAATCCATTCGCATTCGCTCATATACTTTTTCCTGCATTTGCAATACTAACTTCTTGTTTAAACTCTTGGAGGGAGGATGATGAAGTAAAAAGTCTGCTAAGTCGTAAAACTTGAAAACAAGTGACTTAGGAAAAAAATTAGGGCATCCCACTGGACATCAAAATTTTGAAAAAAATTGGTCCAGGAAAAAATTAGGGAAAGACAAAAATAAAGAAAAAAAAATGAAAATCGCAAAAAGCGAAAAGAAATGATTACAAAGAAAAGTCCTGAACAAATCTGTGTGACTACAGATACAAAAGACAAAAGAATGACTGCCATCATAAAATAACTAAAAGACATAAGTTTCATTGGTTCATCAACCATCATAAAATCTCTTTGAGAGATGAATATTTGTGTCAAATTAGCTGAATGTAGGACTGAAGAACATCACCAAGAATGGGTGGGTACAAATAAATTTTGAGCCTAAAAATCCTTTTTCTAAAAACCATGAACAAGACCACGTTTCAACCCTCAAAAGACCTAATTGGAACATGGTTTATTTTGAAAGCATACTTTAACGAGATAGCGTTCCTGACTCCCATGAGTTGTGCTAAAAGATCTTTGTTGGTATTGCATGTGCATTCGAAAATCAATGTCACATCTTAACGAGTGATTCATTCACAGGTTTTTGAGACATCTTTTCAGTAAAAAAACTTCACGAAAAACATGTGTAATTGCATTAGAATTATCATTCTCAGAATTAACATTTTCTGCTTACATACATTTGTTGACATCATAGAAGCTTACATATGAGCATCAATGATGAGTTTAATCTTCTGAGGTCTAAACTCTAATGATTAATCTGCAAATCATTTCAAAGAATGATTATATCTAGGGGCATGTTGCTTGGAGACTTTTCTGAGCCTAGGCATGTTTGTTTTCCCAGTTGATGCTTTCATAGGGACAAAGCTTGAATACTCCATTGATCAAAGAATATGCCAAATACAGTCAATCTGGGGCAGGTTATCTCAAGTCCTTATTGAAATCGATATTACCCCAATAAGAGTTTGTCCTTATTAATGTTCTCCATGGTAGAGTATGTGGATGATCTCCCAAAAGAGTTTAACCTTTATTGATGCATTTCTCAGTTGAGCACTAGTTAAAGCATTTTAAATTTGGATTCCCCTGCTAAGTCTTGATTCAGATTTCGTCAGCTGGGCATGGTTTTTCTTCCCTGACCTGTTTATGATCAAACATATATAAGTGTGAATGTGATTGTTGGATCCCATCTCATTTTGTGATAAAACATGATGAGGAATCCCTGGAAGGTTTCTACCTTCTCTGTTATGGTTTGTTTCTCTTATGGCCAATCTAAATCACATTTCCTTTCTAAGAAGTGTTGATATAGCAGTCAACTATTGGGTTTTCTCTCACCCTGTGTTGAGTTTGAAAATCCCCTGTAGGTTGACTTTTTGCTATGATGTTAACTTCTTAATTATCCCTTCAATTCCATGTCATTTTCTCAAGGTTGTTAGTACCCAGAGAATTATCCTTGCTGATCTTGTGCAGAGGATGTGCATTTATCACTACTGGTTGTGAAAGATAGGATATGATCCTCATCAAGTTCTTATTCTCCCTATTAGAGTTTGTTGATGTTTTCCTCACCAGGGTTCTTTCTTGCTCCTCTGGTAGAATTTATTGGCAGCTCCCCAGTAGAGTTGTGTTGAGGTTTCTCTAGTAGAGTTTGTTGATATTTCCTCAGTAGAGTTTTATTCCTATGGATAACCAGATGGATATTGTTTGGTTTTACCAGCTAAGTCTTGATTCAAATTCTCCAGCTGGGTATGTTTCTTTCATCCAGCCAGGTTATGATCAGACAGTTGAGCAGTTTTGCGTGTCACCTCTCCTTGATGTTAATCCCCATGCAGAGATTTGTCTTTGCTGATTCCTAGTAGAGGTTATGCATATTCATTTTGGATATTCCCCAAGAAGAGAACACTGTTGCTTTCTTCTAACAAGTATTGATATAGCAGTCACTTGTCGGGTTTTCTCTCACTTTGTGTTGAGTATTGATTTAAAATCCCCCACAACTTGACTTTTCGCTATGATGTTAACTTGTTATTCCTTGGCAAGTCCAGGATATCTCCCTTAGAATTGGATGTTTCTCAGAGTTCTTTATTGTATCCCTAGAAGAGCTTTGTTATTCGCCAATGGAGTTTGTGTGGATGTTTACATGATTACAATTCTCCAGCGGATTCATTATTTTCCTCAGCATATCTCTTCATCCTTTTCAAGCAGGTTTCGAATGGATTCTTCTTATCCCTAAGAAGAGTCAAGAGGAATTGGATTGATGTTCCCCCAACAGTTTATGTTCTATCCTTAAACCAGAGTTGATATCCCCTTTTTGGTTTACTGATTATTGGACTTTGATCTTTGGGTTTTTTCCCCCAAGTAGTATCTTTCTTTTCACAGTGGTATTGAAGCCTAGTAGTAGGATTTATTTTCCTTTGATGGATTTTGCTTATTTCTTGCAGGGTTTCTGTTGCTAATCCCCAACATGATCTCCAGTGATGTCTCCAGCTTGATGAGATTAGTCGAGTATTTCAGTGGGGTTGTGATGTTTTGTTCACCCTCTATTTATCCTTTTTTTCTGTTTTGTCACCATATTCATACGCATATACATTGCATGTGTATTTCATTTTGGTTGAGCGTAACATGTTTTTGTTGTATTGTGCATCCTACATTTTTGTTGGTGTTTTCCTTTCCCCGATGTTATCCACACGGAGTGCGTGTGTCCTCTCTCCATTAGAGTGGCGACCCCTAAGCAGAAAATGCATATCCTTTCTAATTCTCCGCTGAGTTTATGTCTCGTGGAAGATGTTTGTTTTAGCTTTCCTCCCTAGCTTTTATCTGGATGGAATTATTCCCCAATTTATTTCCTCATTGGGTCGAGTCTTGTTTGACCGTTTCTCTCCAGTTTGTTCGTGGATTGAACTTTGGTCTCTTGCAGCGGTTATTTTGGATTTCCCTGGGCTGTGAAACCCGGATGATGAGAAGGTATTTATTTCTCTCTTTTTGAGGATTTATTTTCCTCGGCAAAAATCTGTTTATTAATCCCCACCAGAAGATGAAGATTTGAATTTCCCCAACGTGCTTTGATAACACTCTCTTGGTAATTACTTGTGCGACTTCATGTGACAGTCTCTTTATTTGAGCAATTTGTATGTCCCTAGCAAGATAAACCTTACCTGCACTAGTGGAAAAAATACTTTTTTAGCAGATGTTTTTAAGTCAGTTCATCAATAACCCGACTTAAGAAACCACGCGGTGGCAAATCCGTAAATATTTGAAACTTTGTTATGTCGTGTCTATCTTTAACCGACCTACAAAGATTAAATAAAAAAAATATAATTTACTTTAAATTTGAGGAATCGAACAGATGACCTCAGCTTTCCAAAAATGTAAATTTACCACCAAGCTAGCTAACAATTATGATATATTTATCGAAAATATATTATATATAATTAAAATAAATTTTAGTTAATAAATTTTAATTAAAATAAATTTCTTAGGTTCTGTAGTGTCTTTCTGTCTTTCTTAGGTTCTTATGTATTGATAACGAAATTTCTTAGGTTTCTTCACTCTCTCATCACAACATTTTCTCTCCAATCACTGCATATACATTTTAGTTTTCAAATTTCATCATTCTCTCAATCTTTCACCACAACTTTCGTTTTCTCTCCAATCGCTGCTGCTACCACTGTCACCATACTCACTCTTTTTTTCTCCAAGTTCTCTCTTCTCTCTGCGTTTTGAAATGTTAGGTTTTGAAATTTCAATGAATACATTGTAAAGAGTATTTCGTGTTTTCAAATTTGAAGTAGGTACTTGTGGAAAATTTGTTGAAGCATTGCTTTGGGTTACACGTCTGGGACGACGGCTAGTCCTAGTGGTGCGCTTATTTGGGGAATGAATGACGGAGCTGTATATCTTTGGACTCTACCCATGTTTCGTTGCAATGGCTGGTGCTACACTTGGACACTTTCAGGTATCTTTGAATCCATGTAGGCTTGAACTATAAAAACTGATAAATCGAGTTTGGATAGGACCACGAAAACCAACAAGGATACCTTACGAAGTATTGATCCCATTGGACACATTCTTGGAGAAAACATTGATGACTTAAACAAAACCATATGCACAAATGTCGCCATATTCTTAAGTGATTCAATCACGCGTGGAACCGTATGGCTTTTGAAAAGTAACCTTAGGCATAGCCAACACTTTCTGGAGATATTCTTTTATGATCGACTCAGAAACGTCTTGGTTATATTGTAACATCTTGGAGCCACGAGTAACCTTTGAAATCACATATGACTAAATTCTTGGAATACAACCGGAAATTATTTGAAAACTCAACTTTAATCATGGATTTAAACCACCATGAAGCACAAAGATCCAACCATGATGGGTTCACGATCTTAATTCCAACATGCGATGAACTTTATGGATGAATTACTTTAGAAGTGATGCCATCAAACGCTTTAGGCCTTGGATCACATTATGACCACTTGATCATGAAGGCATAACCTTTTTTTATCCACAGGAAATCAAACACAACTTGTAGGACATGGAATTTTGATGGGGAATACACACAGGGCTTCATGGCTTTCAAACTTCCTTCAAACCTGCAAAACAAAACACAAACTAGATAAGACGGTTAGCTCATGTGTGGATGATTGCTAAATGATATGTGAGGGATCAAAGGATCTAAGGGTAAAATTTGGGGTATGACAGTTTCCCCTATTTAAATAACTTCACCGGATAATGTGAACGATGAAAGAACTTCGCGAAATCATGGTGAAAGGTATTTAAATATAGATAACCGAAAATTTTTCCCTTAGATGCAATGATATGGACAAAAGAAACTAAGCTACAATTGCTGACATGCAATGAACTCTAATATGATGAATATGACGAAATGATAAATGCAAAAATGCAGATGAAAAATAAAAGCAACAGGGACAGAGTCAAGATAATGAGTAACCACTCATTGGGGATGGCAACGCACTGGGGAAACAAAAACAAACTGGGAAATCTAAAGTGATGGATCAACAGGTTCAGGCATGACCAATTGACACTTTAGAAAGAAAGATAACAAAAGAAATCCTCAATGGAGATGGAACCGGAAAGACGGCCTCCATTGGGGAATATCCAGAGTAATTGCCCAACAGGCTCAAGCGTGACCGACTGACACTCTAGGATAAAAGGTAAAACAGAGTCCACATGGGAGTAGGATCAGGCAAACAAAAATGCTGGAGTTTTCAAACAAGAAATAACATCCAAGCTACTGGAAATTCCTTAAACAAAGAGATCAAATGGGATCTTCAGGAAACATCAGGGAAAATATAGGGTAACTAATTATTCTGTATGCCAAAATAATTGGTCTTCATGGGGAATGCCATGATAAGCTTCTCAAAAAAGACTGCCACTTATCGTTGAAAGGGACTTAAACACCACCCAAGTGGATAAACTTCTCCAAGGAAGAGACTGCCACTTATTTGAAAAAGATAACTATGATAAGCTTCTCGTGTGAGACTACCACTTATTTGGGGATACGGATAAAAATGATAAGCTTCTCCGGAGAGACTGTCACTTATCTGGAAAAAGTAATGGAAACAAGCTTCTCGAGGGAGATTGCCACTTGTTACTTGACATAATGAAATAGGATAAGCTTCTCGGGCGAGACTGCCACTTATCGGTGCGGTAAAATGATAATGATAAGCTTCTCGGGTGAGACTGCCACTTATCGGACAAAGGTAACAGGGATAAGCTTCTCTGGTGAGACTGCCACTTACTAGCAAGAAAGATAAGCAATGATAAGCTTCTCAGACGAGACTGACACTTATCAATAATGAGGAGTCGTAAAAGACTCTTCTTGATATATAGTGAAAAATAAATGCACACTCCAGCTAGGTTCGACAACCTACGGGGACCAAAGTCCAATCTAGAATCGAGCTAGAGAGAAACTTTCAAACAAGAGTCCAACCACTGAGGAATGATCTTGAATGGGAATTATCTTATCCAGACATGGAAAATATAACTGAAGTAACCAAACTAAACGACAAAAGACAAACCCAGTTGACGACTCTATTTAGAAAGAACAGACAAACCCAGTTACTTGGCGGTAGGCACAGCCAAAGTAAACGACAAAAGACAACGAGGATAGCAAACATGCTGATGCTAATGTATATGTCTATATGATGAATGTATGTATGTCATGCTTATGCATATGCTGACAAAACTAACAAACGGAGGTGAAATAAATATCTCGACAAAGGTACTTTGTCAACCTCTGCAAAGGTACATCTACCAAGAGATGGAAAGAAAGTCATAGGCGGAACCATAATCTTGATTCAAAGTTCCAATTTTCTTTGGGGAGAAGAATATTCGACTTGGGGATATAATATCATGACTTCACTTGAAGGATTGCCATCATGAATCTAAATTTCTTATTAAAGAGGACCTATTCATTAGAGGCATTGTAGGGGATACAATAAATATCAACTTCATCGGGGAAGTATGGAGCCAAGGCAACTTATAGAGTAAGTATAGTAACTTCAGTGAGGAAAAAAATGATTCCATTGGGGGTGAATCCTCAACATCAATAAATATGTATCACTTGGTGGATACTGGGGAGATTCTCTGCAGGCTTGGAAATCACTGGAGATTACATGACTGGTCCAAAAGCATTGTCAGCTTATGCTTCACTGAGAATTTTGCTGAAAACTGGTCTAAAAGTGCTTCTGCAACATTAAGACTTTCTGGGGAACAGTGATGTCTTTCAGATTTTTCCATAAGTCAAAACAACTTTATATTCTTTTTCCAGTGTTTTCAAAAACAGTTTTAAGTTTGTAAACTTTTCACTTTCAAAATTATTATTAAGTAACATTTTGTATAACAAGAACAGTAGAGAAAACATAAATGGAAAAATTGGATAGGCAAAAAGTATGATTTTATTGAAGAATGGTAGCTTGCTAATGGCAAAGATCCATGGAATATTACATTAGAAATTGGCAATAGGGAAAGGTTACATTGAATCCACCGACACCTACTGACCCTAATAACTAAGACTACCCAAAATCCTGCTTCTGACAAAGCGGTTGGATTGGATTTCTGGTTTGATATTTTGTAATGATCGGCGTCATCTGATGCAGTGAAATTCCTTGTCCCAAACTTTTGCCTGGATCTCCCTTTCGGGTTTTGATCCACCGGGACACCCATTGTTGCCTAAGTCGCCTTTTCAGGTTTTCAACTTAGCGGGTTTTTTAGGCATAATATTTTCGGATTGCATCAAGGTTCATAGGATGTGCAAGCTCTTCACCATCCATTGTTGTGAGAATTAATGATCCTCCTGAGAAGTCTGTCTTCATAATGAATGGGCCTTCATAGTTTGGCATCAATTTCCCGCACATGTCTTTATGAACTAGCAAGATCTTTTTGAGTACAAGCTCTCCTGCTCGGAATTCTCAGATTCAAACTTTCTTGTCAAAGGATCTCTTCATCTGTTTCTGGTACAATTGACCATGGCACATTGCATTCACGCGCTTCTCATCTATGAGATTCAGCTGGTCAAATCTTTCTTGGACTCATTCTGCTTCATCAAGCTTGGTTTCCATCAACACTCTCAAGGATGGTATTTCTACTTCTATGGGGAGGACGGTGTCCATTCCATATACTAATGGGAAAGGGGTTTCCCCTGTCGAAGTTCGCACTGAAGTTCTGTATTCGTGCAAAGCAAATGGTAGCATTTCATGTCAATCTTTATACGTTTTAGGCTCAATTTTGTGAAGTAGTCGATAGCAAATAGAATAAATCAGTGACTGTTCGAAGCTTTAGGCTCAATTGCCGCAATCATGTCAATGCCCCACATTGAGAAAGGCCACGGTGATGATAAAACATTCAACGGTGTTGGAGGTACGTGCATCTTATAAGCATAAATTTGACACTTATGGCATTTTCTGGAATATTGGATGCAATCAGATTCCATGGTTAACCAGTAATACCCATCTCTCGAAATCTTTTTAGACATAGTGTAACTGTTTGCATGAGTTCTAAAGGTCCCTTCATGAATTTCCTAAAGTAACGTTATTAGGATCACCCTCAAGTACTAGTATCGTTTCTTACAACCTAACCCTCGATTCGTCGTTGAGCCATTTTCAAACCACCTTCCTTTCCAACGCGTCTTTACATGCGAATACAATCAAATACTTGATCCAACGTCAAGCAGATTTTTCAACCGAACTATCAATACAATTAACATCTATTTAATTCGTTTCAAGGTGAAAAATAAGGGGATTGAGCCTTTTATCTCTCTTCAGTTGTTTGGATCCGAGTTATCTTACTCGTGTGTGAGTGGTCGACGCCTCTAAAACATTTCCAACTCGACAATGTTCAACCATCTTCCAACCACTCATCATGCAAAACACCATTCAAACACAACTTTTTTTAAGATGAAAAAGATAGAGAGTTAAGTCTTTGACTTATTCTTTCGATTACTTGGGCCCAAGGATCCTTTCTTAATCTTTGAGTAATCATCACCCGAACCAACTCCAACACGCTTCAACCCCATCTTTTCATGGTCATCTCCACGAACTATGGACACTCTGATTCTTCATTCTCGTCGGAATGTAAGATACGTAGGCACAAGATTGCAACGATCTTGGCGAGCACACTTCCTTTTTTCTTCGCCATTCCATTCATAATTCCATCCATATTTCGTTTCCCCTAACCTTTTCTACATTCGAACTACGACAACTCTGAATTCTCATTCTCATCCGAATGAGCATACATAGGCACAAGGGCCTCAATCCTTGGCAAGCACCCTATCCTTTAAGCATTTATTTCCCCTAGCATCGTTATCCTTTTTATCGTATCGTTTCACATTTATCATTGAGAAGAAAACAAATAAGCTTAGCTAACGTTCATCACAATTTGAATTAAGAGGTTCCTGTTCAGTACAACGGACGTGAAGGGTGCTAATACCTTCCTCTTGCATAACCGACTCCCGAACATGGAACATTGGTTGTGTCGACCATCATTCTTGTCTCTTTTAAAAGTTTTTCTCGATATTTTCCTTTCCCATATTTTTTGGGATAAATAAAGTTCGGTGGCGACTCTGTCGAACTGCATTTCCGCGCCTTTCGCATTAGGGTTGTTTCTCGATTGATTTTTCGAGGTATGACAGGTATCAAAACCAAGAGCAAAGGGAAGAAAGCAAGACCCAACTGGGGATGCAAAAGAATTGGTGTCAAAACCAAGAAAGGAAGGTAAAGGAGAACTCTGCTGAGGAACGCAGAAGAGAAGTGATAACTCCACTGGGGAGGAAAAAAGAATGATGTTGAAACTAGGTGAATTAAGGGACAAGAATCGAAGCAAAGGTAAGATCTACAGGGGACTCAGTGCATTAACTAGCGGGCAGTGATTAACCAAAGAAAGATAAGAGCAAGACTCTGTGGGGAAAGTAAAAAGGTTGGTGTCAACAGGCGGACTATGATGAACCAGGATGATAGTATTGAAGCGCAAGAAGGTGTTTGACTCTTTGGAAAAACTCGGTGTGTCAACTGATAAAAAGTGGTTAATTGAAAAGAAAAAGGAGTTGGTTTTAAACGATAGATGGTGATCAACCCAAAAGGACGAGTGTGGAACCAAGTAAAGGTTATGACCCAAAGGACGGGCGTAAAACCAAGCGAAGGTTGTGACCCAAAGGACGGTACACTAAATGAACAATTAGTACTTGATAGAAGAAATGGTATTTGAACCAAACAAAGGTTACTAACCCAAAGGTGCGAGTGTTTGAACTAAAGAAAGGTTGCTCACTGTAGAGGATTCAGTGTTTAATAGACAGACTGTGACTAAACGAAAAGCATGAGTGATTAACCAAGAGACGGTGATTAATTCAAGAGAGATTGGTTTGAACAGGAGGACTCTGATTTACCAAAGAACGGGTGATTAACTGAGAGAAGGTGATTAATCCAAAGGAAGCTTAGTATAGTAACATACAGACAACGATTAACTGTGGAAAAAAGAAAATTGGTGTTTTAACTGACAGGCAGTGATTAACCAAGCAAAAAGGGAGAGAACCAAGAGAAGGTTGCGAACTCCACTAAGGACTCAGTATTTGACAAGAAGATTGTGTTTAACCGAAGAAAAGATTGACTTCGCTGCGAAGAAGAGAATTTGGATTTAACCAAAGAACGGTTGACTAGCCAAAGAAAGGAGTGTTGTATTGAAAGGAGGAAGTCCAACCAAGAGATAAACGATTAGGGTGCAAGTGATCAAGGATCGACTTGGCTGGAAAGCAGAAGATGCTACAATAATGAGATAGGAATGACCATTCCAGGTACATGGTCATTTGTCCCCTATCCAAAATAATCAGAATGAGTGTAGAAATTCTCCATTCTCATTCCTTCCTTAACACCAAAGTGTATTAGGGGAAACGAGAGAACTTGGCTCTGATAGGTCTTTTGGTCAAAAAGAGAAGAATGAGAGAAGATCGACTAATTGAAATAAGGTTTCGATTAATTAATCACAAGGGTGTGATGTGCTAATAATTTTCAAAAGGAGATGAAAAAGCATTAATTCAAAAGAGGGAATTATTGATTATACAAGATTAAGTTCATTCCGATGAAGAAAAAACTTAACGCAAACATGAATGGAAGTGTAAAACAGTACCAATTGTCATTTAGTATGCATCTCAAATAATGTAGCATGTGATCAAAGAGTGCAAGAATTAACATGATCATACAAGTATCACAAAATGTAAATAATCGAGAATTGACAAATTGCACATTGAATGTTTGCATACATGCTTCTAAAAGAAGTTCAACGACTCATAAAACATCCCTAAATATCAAGCATTCAAGCCATGGAAGTTAAATGAGGAAAGAATGTCAAACAAGCTTGAAAATAGGAAAAAATGGCATTCTGTTACCGTGGTAATCGATTACCACATACAGGTAATCGATTACCTGCTCAAAAATTGCAAAACCACGTGAAAAGTAAGCTAGGTAATCAATTACTCTTATATAGGTAACTGATTACCACTGTAATAGTGGCAAAAAACAGCTTTTCAAAAAGCACTTTCAACAACAAAAACACTTATCCAATCATCCACATGCTATGGTGAACATTTGTGCATAAAAAATCAAGTTCAAAATCATCAATTAGACATCAATTGAATCAATCGCCTCATCAAGAACAAGAATCAAACAAATGCATAATCAATTCGCACGCAAGAAAATTATCGAATCTACATCGCAACTTATATGAAAGTGATCAAAAGCAGTAAATCAAGTGAGAACCTCCAACCTACTAGGCGGTGGATTGACTTGGTGATTGTTGATATTGAAATGTGATAAGAATGATCAAAGAAAACCAGAGAAATCTGAATTTGCAACTGAATCGTAGCGAAATCGATCAAAATGCGAAGAAATCTCCAAACACGAATTTGCACCGAAGAAACTTGAGATAATCACTTGATTTAAAGCAAAAGCTAATAAAACTTCAGAAAACCAAATAGAATTGCAAGATAATGAAGGATAAGCTCAAGAGAAAAGCACTTCCAATATGGAAGTTGCTACTATTTAATGGTAAATTTGAGCTCTAATGAGGTTTTGGGAAGAAGATGAAGATGAATGTGAAGAAGTTGCAGAAAATGTAATGTGAATTGAGAGAAATGAGAGAGTGATGTGTGAAGATTGAGAGAGAATTGTGAAAATGGTTGAAGGTCCTTGTGAAATGGTGAAGATTTGTTTATATAGAGTGGAGGTTTGAGTTGCTAGGTTTGGAATGTGCTTTGAAGTTAGCTTTGGAACTAGCCTTGGAGTTGGCTGTACTTGACTCACTGAGTCGGAAGTTGACTCGGTAGCAATCCTAATGCAAGTTCAAATCAAAGGGTTCTCATGCTTGAAAAATGAAGTTACATGGTAGTCTTGATTCAAATTGATGTATTGGAGTAAATGCTTTGAATTGTTTAGAAAGTTCTTGAACTATCTAGAGATGTCTAGAATGTTCCACACAATGCTAGAACCATGTAGATCCCAAAATAGTAGAAGGAGAGTTGTTGTCATAAAAAATGCAGCAAAATCTGCATTTTTGCACAAGGTAATCATTTACCCTACTTTGCCTAGCAAAGTGGTAATCGATTACCACAGGCAAAACATGCCCAGTTTGCTTAAAAAATGATGTAATGGCCACGACTACGATTTGCAACCTTTTGCTTTGATGAATAGGCATAGAAACCCTTGTTTTGTGATTGTAATGATGATATGATTACTTTGTAAAGATGTGATTAATCAAGCTTGGAAAACCTGAATATTCCTGGAATAAAAATCACAGAGAAAAAGTGTTATTGTGTATGCCAGTGATGCGAAAGCACATGCTCATGCAAAAGGCAAAAGGGGAGGTCAAATTTCAAGTTACGATAGCTGCTCGTATTTAATCTTCTTGGACCTGAATGCTAGAATTGCATAAGCTTTCTGATTATTCGAGGTGGAAGAGGATTAAATAAAATAGTAGCTCTAAAGTTTGGCCGACGACGACAAAAGATTGTAAGGTGAAAGTGTAGAGATTTGTTCAAGAGAAATGTTTGGGTGAGATCCATTGGGGAGATAAGTCAGTCAAATAAGGTATGCTTGATGCATATGCTATGTATGCTTGATCTTACATGATGCTTAATATCATGTTATGAAATGGTATAGGTTGAGATGTTGTGTTGCAGGTAGGTAGAGATTGTAGCAAAAGGAACTCGACATCCTCAGCTGGGGAAAAGAAAGCCACGAATGACTAAGACGCCGCTGGGGAAAGAGCCTAGAGATCTCAGACTTCCAGGTTGTTACCAATACTATTGTTTAAGACGAAGGAACCTTCCAACCATAGCTGACTATATCTGGGGAATGAAAGAACCATGGGTGATCTTCAAATAACCAACTCTTCTTGGAGAAGAACAAAGTCAGGATAATTTTATTACGTGAGACGAAAGAAATCCGAAACACCACCGTTGTTGGGAAATGATAGCTTCGATCTGTTGAAGATGCTGCGAGAAACCCCGCTCTTGCTGAGAAATATAAACATGCCTCTTTTTGGGGAAATTATGGCTCTGTTGGGGAAATGAAAGGTAGGCAACCCTTCCAAAGAACCATAACGGTACCTGTTGGGGATCAAACATGCAAATGGAGACTACCGATCATCCCTTAAGGATTTCCTGTAAAGCATACAATGCATAATGATTTACAGGTTGATTTTAGCTTTTTATTATTTTCAACGCTTTATAACATTATGTGATCACAAATAATGGTTTATTTTGCAAACAAAATACTGGAAAGAGACAAATGAGAACTCAAACGATAAATTTTATTGAATCATGAAAATACTTGTGCATAAGGTGTGTACAAGGATGCAAAAATTCTTGATGAGAAAATTTACAATAAATTGAAAAAAAAGCAAATGGCAATGGGAAATTTAATTTCGTATTGATTACAACATTGGCCACCATCCACTGTAAGTCTTGGTTCCAGCCCTTTGCGCCTATTATTGATGATTTGACTGATAATTTACTGTATGAGGTCCAGCTATGACGAAGATAGGCTCAAGTGTTCATAGTCAAATGCCTTTATCTCTAATTTTTTCCTGGACATTTTTATTATTTTTTCATCCACCAGGATACCTATTTTTGCCTAAGTCTCCCTTTCGGGTTTTCAACTTAGCGGGCTATTACTATTTTTTTGTTTTTCCCTTAACTTTTGTATGGACATTTCTTTTTTGGTCCATCGGGACGCCCATTTTTGCCTAGGTTTCCCTTGCGGATGTCAATCTAACGACTATATATTTATCATTTTTTTTCAAGCATAATATTTTTTGACTGCATCGGAGTTCACGGATAGTGGAAACTCCTCCCCATCCATGGTGGTAATGATTAGGGCTCTACCTGAGAAGGCCATCTTGACAATAAAGGGTCCTTCGTAATTAAGAGTCCACTTGCTGCGTCGATCCGAGTGAACAAAAGAATACCTCTTGAGTACGAGTTTTCCTGCGTGGATTGCTCGAGGGAGAAATTTCTTGTCAAAAGCTCGTTTGAGACGTCTCTGATACAATTGACCATGTCAAACAACTTTCAGGCGCTTTTCTTCGATGAGATTTAGCTGGTTGTATCTGGATTGGATCCATTCAGCTTCATCGAGATCTACTTCCATGATAACTCTGAGCTATGGAATTTTGACTTCAATAGGTAAAACAGCCTCCATACCATACACAAGTGAATACAGAGTTGCCCCAATGGAAGTACAAACTGAAGTTCTATAGCCATGTAGTGCGAAGGAAAACATTTCGTGCCAATCCTTGTAAGTCTTGACCATCTTTTGGACAATCCTCTTGATGTTTTTATTTGCTGCTTCGATGACCTCATTCATCTTGGGCCGATATGGCAAAGAGTTGTGGTGCTCGATCTTAAATTCTTGACACAACTCCTTCATCATCTTGTTGTTTAGGTCACTTGCATTGTTAGTGATAACACTGATAGGAATACCATAGCGACAAATTATCTCTTTCTTGATAAATATGGCAACCACTTATCGTGTAACATTTGCATAAGAAGCAGCTTCATTCCAATCATATCAATACCCCATATAGAGAAGGGCCAAGAAGAAGTCAGAACATTCAATGGAGTTGGTGGCACATGGATGTTGTCACCGTATATCTGGCACTTGTGATATCTTTTGGAAAAGTTGTAATAGTCTACCTTCATTGTTGTCCAGTAATAACCAGCTCAAAGGATCTTCTTAGCCATAGCAGGCCCTTTAGCATGTACACCCTCACAGCCTTCATGTATGGACCTTATGATTGTGTCTTCTTCATGTCTATCCATGCATCTCAGCAACATAGAATCATAATTCATCTTGTACGATACACCACCACTCAAGAAAAACTTATCGCAGAGCCGTCTGAGAGCTTTCTTGTCAATAATAATGATACCTTCGAGATATTCCTGTTTTTCTAGATATCTTTTGATGTTATAGAACCAAGGCTTGTCATCAGACTAATCCTCGATTACTAAGCACTATGCTAGTTCGTTCAAATGATGAATACGTATAGAAGGAACTTCATTCTTCCACTTGACTTTAAACATGGATGCCATGGTGGTAAGAGCATTAACTAGTCAATTTTCTTCCTTGGGAATATGATGAAAAGAGATTCCATCAAAATATGGAATCAATTTCACGATGTGCTTTTGGTACGGAACCAGCTTAGAATCCTGAGTCACAAAGTTTCCTCTAACTTAGCCAATCACCAAGGCAGAATCTCCATAGACTTCAAGAATCTTAATTCTCATATCAACTGCCGCTTCAATTCTGTATATGCATGCTTCATATTCAACAACATTGTTGGGGCATTCAAAGCATGACCTGGCGGTGAAGGGAAGATGAAAACATGTTAAAGATATGAGGACAACACCAATTCTATGACCTTTAGCATTGGTGGCACCATCGAACACGAGCGTCCATCACGCCCCTGGTTCGGGTTCTATATTAGGGTCTGGAGTCATATAATCTCTGATGAATAGAATATCCTTATTGGGAAAGTCAAACTTAATTTGTTGATAACCTTCCATAGGTTAATGAGCAAGGTAGTCAGACAAGACGCTCCCTTTTATCACTTTTTGTGTAACATGTTGGATGTCATACTTAGTTAACAACATTTTCCACCGAGCAATTCATCCAGAGACAACAAGCTTCTCAAAAATGTACTTTATCGGATCCATTTTGGATATCAATAAAGTAGTATGACAAATCATATATTATCTTAGGCATCGAGCAACCCAAGCCAGAACACAACAAGTTTTCTCCAATAATGAGTATCTGGTCTCACAATCAGTGAACTTCTTGCTCAGACAGTAAATTGCATGTTCTTTTCTGCCAGTGTCGTCATGCTGACCTAATACACATCCCATTGATTCATCAAGAACAGTGAGATACATGGTTAAAGGCCTACCAGGAACCGAAGGTACTAAGATCGGTGGTTCTTGCAAATATTTTTTTATTTTGTCAAAAGCATCTTGACAATCATTGTTCCATTCAACCGATTGATTTTTTCTTAGCAATTTGAATATAAGTTCACAGGTAGCCGTCAGATGACAAATGAATCGAAATATGTAATTAAGTCGGCCCAGAAAGCCACAAACTTCTTTTTCTATTTTGGGAGGTGGCATGTTCTGAATTGCCCAAACGTTGTCAGGATCAACTTCAATGCCCTTCTGACTCACAATAAAGCCCAACAGTTTACCAGATCAAACTCCAAAGATACACTTTACAGGATTCAACTATAATCTGAACTTTCAGAGTCTGCCAAACAGCTTCTTCAAATGGTTCATTTGATCGTCTTCAGTTCTGGATTTGGCAATCATATCATCCATATAAACCTTAATCTCTTTATGGATCATATCGTGAAAGAGGGTTGTCATGGCACGTTGGTATGTTGCTTTTGCATTTTTCAAACCAAATGGCATGACTTTGTAGAAATGTTAACCCCAATGTGTGATGAAGGTAGTCTTCTCCATATCAGGTGGGGACATCTTGATCTGATTATATTCTGAGACACCATCAATAAATGAAAAGACAAAAAACTGTGCAGTATTGTCTACCAAGACATCAATGTGAGGCAGAGGAAAATCATCTTCCAGGCTTGCCTTATTGAGATCTTGATAACCCACACACATTCTGACCTTACGATCTTTCTTCGAAACCGAGACGATGTTATCAATCCATTCAAGATACTCAGAAGTGGCTAGGAACTCAGTATCAAACTGTTTCTTTACCTCATCTCTAATTTTAAGTGTCATGTCGGGTCTGGTCCTTCTGAGCTTTTGCTTGATAGGAGGACATTCAGGCTTGAGTGACAAGTGATGTTCAACGATGTTGGTATCCAACCCAGGCATATCTTGATAAGACCAGAAGAAAATATCAACATACTCTTTCAATAACTTGACCAACTCGGAGTGTACATGCTTAGCGGGGGATGCCCCAACCTTGACTTCCTTTCTGACATCATCAGTACCAAGATAGATAACTTCCATTGGCTATTTATGTGGCTGAATCTCTTTCTGCTAGTGCTCAAGGAGCCTTACTAGTTCATACGGTAATTCACAATCTTCCTCAACATCTTCTTCGGCTTGGTGTCGCTTTCGCGAAAATAAGGTATCGGCATAACAGAAGAGTCGCCACCTTTCGTTATTTATCCCTCGGAGCGGGAAAGGAAACGATCGGAAAAACCTAACGAAAAAGGGTAAGACAAGGTCGTCGCGACCATTGTCTGGGTTCGGGAGTCGGTTACGCAAGGGGAAGGTATTAACACCCCTCACGTCCGTCGTACTCGACGGGATCCACGCTTGTTGTGTTTACTGGACGGGTTGTTTATCTATCTACCTATCAAGGCTGGCTTAAAAAGAAAAGAAAAATGACTCGGCAAAGCGTCGCACTTTATGCCTACGTATTCTCATCAGAGAACGAGAAATCAGAGTCAACGTAGTTCGACCTACGACGGGTTATGGGGAAGGTGGCTCGCCAATACATCAGTATTGTGCCTACGTACTTTCAACAGGTATGAGAGATCAGAGCTTACGTAGTTCGGGACACTACGGTTTGTTTCCTGTTTTTTACGGAAGAAGTGTTTTTTATTGTGTTTGCAATTTCAATCGCACTAGAGACTATAACCTGAGAGTGAATGTGTCGCATGTCACCCAAAGGGTACCATACTAAACATCCAGACTGTGGAAAAGCAACTCTCCCACAATCCTTTCTCAGATAGCTTAAGGCCCGTAACGTATGAAAGAAATCATTCATGATTACTGTATCTTAAACTGTTTTTGAGATGAGAAGAGAACAGGCCCAACTAGGAGGGAGACTATCAAGTCCTACTGTTATCATGCCAAGGATTCATCCTATGGTTGAGGTTTGAAACAGGGAACTCCTAGAAGTGGTCATGCATAGGTTTCAACCTAAAGTTCTATCATCACTTCCTTATCAAAGGAAATGAGAGTCCTAAGGGATCATGTCAATGATACACAGCACAGGTAAAGCATCAGCTTAAAGAGTAAACAACAATACGGTAAAATGCATGCAATGCAAGTGAGGGAGGAAATGTGTGTGGGGCATCAGCCTCCACAAGCTCATCTCAACCTCAAGCCAGAATTAATAATAGTAATCATACTGAAATAAAACATGTTATCAAGCAAGAACAGTAAACTGAAATCATACAGAAGAAATGAAATAAGATGCCATCAAGCAAACAAACCACATGGGCAAGGGAGCTAGGCTCTACCGAATACCCGCAAGCAAAGCCATACAGTAACAATACAAGCAGAGGGAGCAACTCAACCTCTAGTGCAATCATGCTCCTAGATTAAAGCTATTCTAGATATGGACTTATTCTAATGCATCAAGCAAGTCAAACAAGGCACATCAATACAGAAAAGAAAACAGAGAAGAAAGCAGATCACTCCTCTCTCAACTCCAAGCTTCAGCTCTTCTAACAACAACTCAATCCTCAGACTTCAATCACTCTTGACAAATATCAATTTTCTTTTCCAGGTTTCAACTTATCTTCTTCTTCAAGCTTCAGCTCCTTGATCAGTTCCACCTTCAGGCTTCACTCTTAACCACAAGTATCAACTTCCACTGGGACTTCCTATCTGGCCCCTTGTCGGGCAACGGCTCATCGCAATCCTTCGCTTTGAGAAACATGATATCCTCATCAGGGAATTCAAATTTCATCGGCTGGTAATCCTCGATCGGCTGTTCGGCAAGGTAATCAGACAATACGCTTCCCTTGATGGCTTTCTGGGACACGTACTGAATGTCATATTCCGTCAACACCATCTGCCATCTGGCAATCCTACCCAAAAGAGCCTGCTTCTCGAAGACGTACTTGATCGGATCCATCTTCGAAATTAGCATGGTGGTGTGGTTGAGCATGTACTGTCGTAAACGTTTGGCAGCCCAGGCTAGTGCACAACACGTCTTCTCCAGCATCGAGTAGCGAGATTCACAGTCTGTGAACTTTTTACTCAAGTAGTAAATGGCATGCTCCTTTCTGCCCGTCTCGTCGTGCTGACCGAGAACACACCCCATACTATTCTCAAGAACTGTCAAGTACATGATTAATGGCCGTCCAGCCACTGAGGGTATAAAGATTGGAAGTTCTTGAAGATACTGCTTTATCTTATCAAATGCCTTCTGGCAATCCTCATTCCAGATAATCGTCTGATCTTTCTTTAAAAGCTTGAACATCGGTTCACACGTGGCCGTGAGCTGAGAGATAAGCCTTGCAATGTAGTTTATTCTGCCCAAGAAACCACGAACTTCTTTTTCTATTTTTGGCACTGGCATATCTTGTATGGCTTTTATTTTCGCAGGATCAACCTCGATGCCTCGTTCGCTCATGATAAACCCCAGTAACTTTCCGGACCGTACTCCGAAAGTACATTTGTTAGGATTCAGCCTCAACCTGAACTTCCTAAGCCTCTCAAAAAGCTTCAGCAAATTGACCAGATGTCCCTCCTCTGTTTGGGACTTCGCAATCATGTCATCAACATAGACTTCAATCTCGTGATGAATCATGTCATGAAACAAAGTTACCATTGCTCGTTGGTAAGTGGCCACTGCGTTCTTCAGACCGAAAGGCATTACCTTATAGCAAAATGTTCCCCAGGGAGTGATAAACGTCGTTTTCTCCATGTCCTTCGGCGCCATCTTGATCTGGTTGTAACCGGAGAAGCCATCCATGAACGAAAACACGGAGAACTGGGTCGTGTTGTCGACCAACACGTCGATATGAGGCAACGGGAAATCATCTTTAGGGCTCGCCCTATTCAAATCCCGATAATCGACGCACATTCGTACCTTACCGTCCTTCTTCGGTACAGGCACTATGTTGGCGACCCACGGAGGGTAAGTAGTGACCGCCGAGAAGCCAGCATCAAGCTGTTTCCGCACTTCTTCTTTGATCTTAACAACCATATCTGGTCTCGTCCTCCTAAGCTTCTGCTTAACGGGAGGACAATCTTCTCGCAGCGGCAAGTGGTGGACCACGATGTCCATGTCAAGTCCGGGCATGTCTTCGTATGACCAAGCAAAGACGTCACTATACTCTCTTAGCGTCTCGACTAATCTCTGCTTGACATCATTCTGCAATGCAGCCCCTATCCTGACGTTTCTGACGAGTTCTTCAGAACCCAAATTCACGATTTCAATCTCCTCTTCATGAGGAAGAATAACTTTCTCCTCTTGTTTCAACAAGCGGGCCAACTCTTCAGGAAGGTCTTCGTCTTCATCAATCTCTCCTTCGGCTTGATAGATCGGGCAATCGAAGTCGAAGTGAGCCTTAGAAAGTCCAGAGTCGATGTCATCTGTTATGTGGATCTCTTCGCTTGTCATCTGGATGATATCCTTGATGGACCAATTGTTGAGGCCCTCGCCTGGCTTGCTTGGTTGGATCCAAGAGTCGAGGTCACAGTCGCTATCCCCGCTGTCTTCAGACACCGCATTGATGCTTTCGAAAATCACTCCGCCGCTGGTAAACTGGATCGGCCCTTTACCTCGAGACGCACTGCTAGACGAAGAAGAAGCTTCGGCTCTAGGAGAATATCCCAACACGAACTTATCTTGCTTGTTGGGTATCTCCAAAATTCGCCCCCAGCCTGGGGTAGATCCGACTTGGACAACGGCCCGAGCTTCCTTGAACGAGGAGAGGGTCATCTCTGGCTTTTCTGTGACAACAGGAGCTACGTCTTTTACTTTGACAGCTTCAAACGCTTGGCATAGAGTCTCATGGATTTCGCCATCCATCTCCACATACTTGAAGGACGACAAATGGCTCACCATTATGTCTTCCTCGCCACACACGGTTACGATGCTTCCTCCGACAGCATATTTGAGCTTTTGGTGCAACGTGGAGGTCACGGCACCAGCAGCATGGATCCACGGCCGGCCCAAGAGACAACTGTAGGCAGGCATAATGTCCATAATATAAAAGACCGCGTCGAACGTTTCCGGCCCGACTTGGATCAGTAGGGTCACCTCCTCGAAAACGTGTCATTTAGTTCCAGTGAATGCCTTCACAACCAGATCACTGGGTGTGCAGATCACTCCGCGAGTATCTAACTTCATTAATGCCTTCTTCGGAAGAACATTAAGCGATGAACCCGTGTCCACCAACACGTGCGACATGATCGTTCCCATACACTCTATCGAGATGTGCAGGGCGCTATTATGGTTTCTCCCCTTCGGCGTCAGCTCTAGGTCCGTGAAACCTAGCCCGTTTCCAGCATTCACATGGGCTACGACCTCTTCTATCTGATTTACCGATATTTCTTGCGGTACATAGGCGGCATTCAAGACCTTCAGCAGCGTGTTGCGGTGTGCTTCAGAACACAGCAACAGGTTTAGAATGGAAATCTTCGAGGGCGTCTGATGGAGATGGTCCACAATCTTGTAGTCACTCTTTTTGATCAACCGCATAAACTCCTCGGCATCTTTAACAAGTAAGTCTTTTTCTGCCCCATGCGGGACCTCTTCAACGACTTTACTTTTCCTTTTTTCGGCCGCATCAGCTCTGACCGCTTTATCCGCCACGACCTCTGGTGGTGCAAACACTCTTCCGCTGCGAGTAATACCACTGATTCCAGCAAGGTTTTTCGCAGTCGACCCAAACGATTCCAGCTCCAACCTCTGTCCGTTGCAGTAGACTTCAGCCCCATAATGCCACGAGACGGCGTTAGTGCTCTCGAAGGGTATCGGCCCAGCTTTAGTGATAGTAATTGTAGGCGGTCTGGGCGTAGAAATGGTTATCGGCCGGCGAGGAATGGTGATGGTGGCGACTTCATCGGCCTGCTTCAGCACTACCTCTCCTGACCCACTTTCAGCCCTCCAGCTAAACTGTAAAATCCCCTCAGTCATCAGACTTTGGATTCCTTCTACCAACTGCTCACACCCATCAGAACGTGTGGCGCAGTCCATACATAGTTCTCCGCAACCTGGAAAGAACCCTCTTTTCAGCAACTTAGCTTTAACGAAGCTAAGCGGCGTCTTCAGATCTCTGACATCAGTCAACAAATCTGCACTCTCGTCTTCGATAACGGTGTTCACGCCGCCTCCCCTATGATTCGGCATAGGATTCTTCGTGACATTTGGCACATTGTCGGAGAAGTTGATGATCTTGGCATCCACCATGTCCTGCACCTTGTGCTTGAAGGCTTTGCAGTTCTCTATTGTGTGGCCTGGTGCCCCTGAATGAAACTCACAAGTGGCATTCGCGTCATAACCTGGCGGAGGTGCCCCTGTCAAGGGAGCCAGCGTCCTCTTCTGGACCAACTGCAGCTGAAGCAAAGTCTGCAAGAGTTGCGCGTACGACATGGGCGGTGTCTCGAAGTGACGGTTCGCCAAAGGTGCCCGATTCTGATACTTCCTGTATCCCTGTTGATTCGGTTGCTGCTGCTGCTGCTGCGGAGCTGCTGGGATATTTATACTGGCCACCTGCTGCTGAGGGCCTTTACCCTTTCTTCGAGCGTTGGTCACAGCGCTCGCTTCTCCTTCTCGTCTTTTGCCAGCATAAGGTTTCTTTCCGCCTCCTCCAGCTGAGGATGACTCACCCTGAATTTTCCCGATATTGATCCCATTTTCGACGTGCTCACCCGTGATAATGAGATCTGAGAACGTCCCAGACATACCGCTGACTAACTTCTCATAGTAAACCCCTGGGAGGGTAACAACAAACATCTGCACGAGCTCGCGTTCGACCATCGACGGCTGAACCCTAGCTGCCAACTCACGCCACCGCCGGGCGTACTCCTTAAACCCTTTATTGTTCCTCTGCGACAGATTCTGCAACTGGACTCGGTTCGGGGCCAAGTCGCTATTGTATTGGTAGTGGTGCACAAACGTTTCAGCAAGATCCTTCCATGTGCGCACACTAGTGGGCTCCAGACCCATGTACCACTCGAGGGATGGCCCGGAAAGACTGTCTTGGAAGAAGTGCATCTGCAACTTCTCGTCTTCGGAATGAGCAGACATCTTCCTGTAATACGATCTCAGGTGGACACGAGGGCAAGTGGTGCCCCTATATTTTTCAAAGTCAGGTACCTAGAACTTAGGAGGCACCTTGAAATCAGCAATTAACCCCAACTTGGACATATCAACGCCCAAAGTATTCTGATTCTCGATATCTCTCATCTTGTCTTCAAGTGCCTTGAATCTAAGCCGCGCTTCAGCATTCAGCTCCCCTTCGGTACCTCTATGAGAGAACACATCATCCTGACGATCCTCTAGCCATGGCTGGGGTACAAACAGATTCCCGACGCCTGCATTGCCGTTGCCCGGCCCGATATTGACATTAGCTCCCAGACTCCCATTACCGACGCCCGTCGTATTGAGTCCAATGTTGGCCATCACATTGCCGTTAGCACTGCCGTTGCCCCCGGTCACGGGGACACCATTCTGCGGAGTTTCAACTGGTGGAGGAGTAGGCACAGTCCCCCCGTGGAGTACGCCGTTGCTATCAACCCTCGAAATCAAAGGCTGAACCAAAGTTCTGAGCTGCTCCTGGCCATTAGCGACCGCTTGCATGAGCTCCATGAAGCGGTCCATCCTCTCGCGGAGTTCCTGAACCTCAGTTTGCACTTGCTCCATGATCCTGATTTGATTAGCTCTAGTCAGGTAGCGGTGAATCGTTCTCTGATCCATCCTGGAACCACCTGAGACAACCTGAAACAACCCTGTCACAACCTAAAATAACCTGTAAAACACAAAAGGGTTAGGAAAAACAACAAAATGCTCGTTATGCAAATGCTTCATGCAAATGCATGCGTGTGTCTGTGCGTTGGGGAGATCTTCCCCGATCCTAGTGCCTGAGTGCCAGTGCTGATAATAATAAGAAGTCCAAGTCCAATCATGGAAATAACAATCTCATATATAAAGAAAGCCCATCAAGGAAGTACACAACATCAGCGAGTACAAGATGAATCAACAGCATGACCTCAGCCAACAAGCCTGGTGATGGTCAGCATACAACAATGATCAAAACAAAAGGAATACAATAAGTCAAGTACGGCCACGGGCGTGATACTCTTCTAACAACTCCTTCGTTTCTGGATGATCAGGCAGAGTGAGTAGCCCTTCGACGAGTAATTCCCTCTACACAATGGTATATTGAAGTCCTTCAACCGAACCTTCCCATGCTCCTTCGCCGAAGCAATCTTCTAACTTCCGCTTCTTGGACTCAAACGTCAGTTTGCGCTCCTTCAGGTTAGCGAGAGCTTTGTTAAGCTGGCCTTCGGCGGCGTATCTGCGAGCGGTTTCTTCATCAAACCTCTTCTCAACATCCTTCACCTGGGCTTCCAGCTTGGAGATCTGTAGCATCAACTTATCCTCTCTCTCTTTCCTGGTGGCCAAGGAAGCCTTCCAGTGCTGGTTGAAATTAGATATCCTCCGATATGCCTCGTCCAAGTGCTGCTTCTTCGTAGCCAGTACGTCGTTGACAGCTTTGAAGTCTTGACCCATGCGCTCACGTTCGGCTATCTGCTTAGTCAGGTCTGTGCCTAGCTGGTTCACCAGCTCTGTCTGCCTCTTGAAGGAATGAACGACTTCGTTTCTCTCGCTTCGGAGCTGCGCCAATTCTTTCTCCAGTTCTTCATTCGCCCTCTTCAATTCATCTCTCTCAGCTAACACCTGATTATGTTACTGAATGGGCACGGTAGTAGGCTCTTCAATCATTGGAGGGCTTTCTGGCTTGGCAGGAAGAAACGGCATCCCTATAGCATCGGCTCTGGCTCTGATCCACGTCACATACGGAGGGTAGGCTTGGCTATTGCTTCTCCCTAGCAATGGTTTTCCCCTCTTACTAATGCCATTCCAAGCGCGCTGAAGCTTAGATAACAGATCCCCCTCTAGAAGACCAGTGAGGTACAGAGATTCCTGCACCTCTTCACCCTTCGGCGGAGCTCTCAAAGCATACGCGAACTGTCGGACCAGCAAAGATGGATTATAGTTCATACAACCCTTCCTGCCTATCAAAGGCACGTTCGGAAACCCGCTGCAGCTGAAGATAATCTCAGTACCCAACCTATCCCTGTCGAACCAGTCAATATCCTCTGCAGATAAACTCATCAGACGCTCGGACCACTCAGTTGTGGCTGCAGACGAAACAAAAGGACCCCTCTTGGGCAAATGACTATCAAGCCATTTGTAAAGCAAGGGCACACAGCATGAGACATTCTTGCCCCTCTTGTTTTCGTTTTTGTAGTGGACTGAATGGTAGACATCTCCTATCAAGGTAGGGACTGGATTCCCTGAAGCAAAGATATGAAATGCATCGAAGTCTACAAAATCGGGCATATTGGGGAACAGAACGATGCCATATATGCACAAAGCGAGGATGGCATTGAACGCGACCCAACATTCGTCCTTGGCGCACTGCTGAGCCTTTCCCACTAGAAACTGCAAGGAGAACCCAAGAACCTTGTTCAAACTAGTCAATACCAACTCGGAGGCGTCCAGGTGAAGTGAAGGAGCTAGACCAGCCAGATCAGGCTCAGCATCCAGATGAACAAAAGGCATCTGCCTCTTGATAGGCACACCTAACAAATCAGCATACTCTTCCAGCGTGGGTGCGAGAACAAAATCCTGGAAAGTGAAACATCTCAACGGAGGGTCGTAGAACTGCAGCAGAGCGTGCAACCCATTCAACTCGAACACAGAAGGTTTATGAACCAAACTGAGCAACCTGCCGTAAGATTTTCTGAACTCATCCCTCACAGAATCATCTGCTAGAGCTATCAAACCGGTCAGCTTAACCACATCATGGGCAGGGAACTTGTAAGCCACAGTCTTCCTTAGAGAACCCATAACAAATACAATAGGAGACAAGAAATCTTGGATCGGGGAAAACGGTACCTGTAACACAGACACACGTTAATGAAATGCAAATGAGTATGCAAACTAATGCAAAATGCAATCATGCAATAGGAGATCAAGGCAACTGTGCTGTGGAGATTCTGTATCAACAAAATCATAACGCTGCTCTATCAAGAACAACCACTGATAAAAAGAAAAACCCTGGTGTAGGACCACGAATCTGCTCTGTCAAGAACAACCATCTGATAGGGCCATATACATAGGATCATAATTCTGCTCTGTCAAGAACAAACGTCTGATAATAAAGACCTCTGATATAGGACCAAGAAATCTGCTCTATCAAGAACAAACATCTGATAATAAAACTCTGTTCTATCAAGAACAAACATACATCTGCTGATGAGATCTTCAGACCCCAATCATAAATCTGCTTTGTCAAGAACAAACAACTGATGACCAAAACTCTGCTCTATCAAGAACAAACATCTGGTAATAAAACTCTGCTCTATCAAGAACAAAAACATCTGATAATGGGATCTTCAGACCCCCATCATAAATCTGTTCTATCAAGAACAAATACACATCTGATGATAAGATCCTTTGATCAAAACCTGCTCTATCAAGAACAAATACACATCTGATGATACGATCCTCTGATCAAAACCTGCTCTATCAAGAACAAATACACATCTGATGATAAGATCCTCTGATCAAAACCTGCTCTATCAAGAACAAATACACATCTGATGATAAGATCCTCTGATCAAAACCTGCTCTATCAAGAACAAATACACATCTGCATATGAGAACCTCAGATCCCAACAAAACTGATCCACTGTCAAGAAAACCAGGTGGTCTGAAGGTCAAAGTTTCCTGCAATAAACCCAACCCTGCTCACAGGTATGAACCTAAACTGACTCAAGTTCGGCATCCTATGCGTTCATCAGCGTCACAGACATTCAAGAGGGGTGATACGATACCCAGAAGGTGTGGCATCACCAGCTCATGAAGCGGCCTCACTCGGCTGAATCACAAATGATCGGTCCCCAGAGTCGACAATCCACCAAACCAGCAACCGTCTCAACCCAAAGGGTTGAAAGAGAAGCCAACCGGGAGAACCCCGTCTGAGCGTGGATTTCATGAGACACTAGTGTCTGCAAAGCAAGCACGCGCCCACTAATTTCCACAACTAATTCTATGGTGCACTCAAGCCTGGGTCTGGCTTCTCACTCATCAGAATGCCCCTCCCACAACAGCATAGATAATCATATCATACTGAAAATAAAATGCGGGAAGTAAAGTGCGAGAAATAAAATGCGATAAATAAACACAGCCCAACAAGTAGTCATACAAGCGCTAGGATTGACTCTCATAGGGAATCGGAGAACCAGAGATTCTGGGTTCGATCCCCAGCAGAGTCGCCAGCTGTCGCTTCCGCAAAAATAAGGTGCAGGCATAACAGAAGAGTCACCACCTTTCGTTATTTATCCCTCGGAGCGGGAAAGGAAACGATCGGAAAAACCTAACGAAAAAGGGTAAGACAAGGTCGTCGCAACCATTGTCTGGGTTCGAGAGTCGGTTACGCAAGGGGAAGGTATTAGCACCCCTCACGTCCGTCGTACTCGACGGGATCCACGCTTGTTGTGTTTACTGGACGGGTTGTTTATCTATCTACCTATCAAGGTTGGCTTAAAAAGAAAAGAAAAATGACTCGGCAAAGCGTCGCACTTTATGCCTACGTATTCTCATCAGAGAACGAGAAATCAGAGTCAACGTAGTTCGACCTACGATGGGTTATGGGGAAGGTGGCTCGCCAATACATCAGTATTGTGCCTACGTACTCTCAACAGGTATGAGAGATCAGAGCTTACATAGTTCGGGACACTACGGTTTGTTTCCTGTTTTTTACGGAAGAAGTGTTTTTTATTGTGTTTGCAATTTCAATCGCACTAGAGACTATAACCTGAAAGTGAATGCTTCGCATGTCACCCAAAGGGTACCATACTAAACATCCAGACTGTGGAAAAGCAACTCTCCCACAATCCTTTCTCAGATAGGTTAAGGCCCGTAACGTACGAAAGAAATCATTCATGATTACTGTATCTTAAACTGTTTTTGAGATGAGAAGAGAACAGGCCCAACTAGGAGGGAGACTATCAAGTCCTACTGTTATCATGCCAAGGATTCATCCTATGGTTGAGGTTTGAAACAGGGAACTCCTAGAAGTGGTCATGCATAGGTTTCAACCTAAAGTTCTATCATCACTTCCTTATCAAAGGAAATGAGAGTCCTAAGGGATCATGTCAATGATACACAGCACAGGTAAAGCATCAGCTTAAATAGTAAACAACAATACGGTAAAATGCATGCAATGCAAGTGAGGGAGGAAATGTGTGTGGGGCATCAGCCTCCACAAGCTCATCTCAACCTCAAGCCAGAATGAATAACAATAATCATACTGAAATAAAACATGCTATTAAGCAAGAACAGTAAACTGCAATCATACAGAAGAAATGAAATAAGATGCCATCAGGCAAACAAACCACATTTGCAAGGGAGCTAGGCTCTACCGAATACCCGCAAGCAAAGCCATACAGTAACAATACAAGCATAGGGAGCAACTCAACCTCTAGTGCAATCATGCTCCTAGATTAAAGCTATTCTAGATATGGACTTATTTTAATGCATCAAGCAAGTCAAACAAGGCACATCAATACAGAAAAGAAAACAGAGAAGAAAGCAGATCACTCCTCTCTCAACTCCAAGCTTCAGCTCTTCTAACAGCAACTCAGTCCTCAGACTTCAATCACTCTTGACAAATATCAATTTGCTTTTCCAGGTTTCAACCCTTCCACATAAGTTTCAACTTATCTTCTTCTTCAAGCTTCAGCTCCTTGATCAGTTCCACCTTCAGGCTTCACTCTTAACCACAAGTATCAACTTGATTCCTTTGTTCTCCAATCTTCAAAGTAAGTACCAACTTACCCTTTGATCTCCAAGCTTCAACTCTTCAGTTAATCTCAATTGCTTAGAAGTGTCAACTTCATCCTTCAATCTTTTCTCAAGCCTCAGCTCTTCATTCAGTCTTTACTGGATCTTCATTGGGTCTTCAAGTATCAACTTGTCTTTATGCTCTTCAAGCTTCAGCTGAAATGGCAATGCTCAGGGAATCATCATTTTCCATACTCTTCAATGAAGTCTTCATCTTCACACTCAAGCCCAACATCTCTCAAGATACTCAAACCAGAGGAAATCACTTAACTGGATAAGCTGGGATATTAAACTGCTTATTGACCACCAAAGGTGACCTATAAGGGTTTAACATCAAAGGAAGGGTTCCCTCAAAGGTTCTACCTCCTAGGTACCATCACTTATCCCTCCAAAGGAGGGATGTGAATACCATGGAAGGACCTTGAATCACAGGGAGGAATGGAGGTGAAAGATACCATCCATGTTTTAGAAAGAAGTTAACTAGGTCTAAGCTCTTCCTAATTCCTAACCCTAAAACAACAACAAGACAAACAAGACTACAAGCTCTTAAGCTCCTTCTTCAATCTCCAAGTCTTCTACTATGCTCCTTAATGCTCCTCAAAGCAAAATCAAGCTCACCAAGCCCACAAAGCAAAGCAAACAAAAATACAAGCCCACAAGGGCAACACAAACAACCATCAATTACAAAAATCAATTAAAAATAGCATACCATTATATTAAAACATAATATAATTTCTAGGGGATCCTACATGACTACCCTTAATACCTTATATGTCCCAACATCCAACTTGACCTAGAAACCCAAAATTCTAGTGTTATTGTGGACCTATGTTAAGGATTAACCTAAATCTACACAACCTAAAGTCATCTAACCAAAACTAATCAAACATTAATCACAAAATTATGGAATAAATCCAGAGTGGAGCTAAAGTCCTAATCTAACTATCCTAAAAAGAATGGCCTAAAAATTCAAAGGGAACTAGCTAAACAAAATTCTACAAATCCATGTATCAACATAAAAGACTTAAAATACTATTTAAAAGAGAAAATACACAAAAAATATTTAAAATGCATGAAATGCAAATATTTTTATTTGATAATTTTCTAGACATGAACATGAAATGGGAGAAAAAATCCCCATGCAAAAATAATTAATTTTCTATTTATTATGATTTTTCAAAAATTAATGAAAAATGGAGAAAAAGAAATTAAAATATGAAATGCTTGGTGTGAATAGCAATGCCAGACAGTTCATTTCATGAATGGGCTCAAAATGGGGGTGCAGACAGTAAGGCGCGCTAGGCCCAACTTTCATCAGAAATTAAATCAAAAAAACGTAAAGAAAAAGAAAAGAGAACGGTGCAGAAAGTAACAAAATATAGTTAAAAATCCAATGGGCCATGATTTGGGGGTGGGGATATCAAATGAGCCCAAGATCCCTTTTAATGAAACGCTTCGTTTAGATAGTCTTCAGACTTTCCCTTCACACGCGAAATCCAATCTCAGCCTTCGGATCTCCACTCAGTCAAAGGATCCACGCATGATCAAACGGCCAACACTTCATCTTCTACCTTCAGCCATGGAAATGCAGGGAAAGTTCCATAGTTGCAGAGCTCCATCCCTAACTCGAACTCCATCAATTCTCAACCAAAAACTAAAGTTCAAAGCCCTAATCCATCCAGAATTTCATGCTGATCATAGCCATGGTCTTGAAATCAATTGAATCATCCTAAATCTTCAAACCCGATCCAAGATCAAAGATATGCTCAAACTTCAGTTCTCACAATTCTTGAAATTAACTACCTCAGAATGATCACTACCTCACACTGGTTAATTCTTGATATCTAATTCATGCCATAGCTCACTATGTCTTGAGTTCTTGGTCCAAACAAAAATGGTGACACCAACTGAAACTTCACCAATTGATCCCAAACTTCCCAGAATCCATCACCTAATGGTCTCTAACCGTTCTATCCTAACAATTCTCCCTAATCATGCCTAAATCATGGTGTAGAAGAAAAGTTACTAACCTGTTGAATCTTGATTAACAGATGGGGTAAACCTTCAATTCAAGCTCTCAAATTCTTCAGAATCGATCCTTGAATGATGATAGAGCTTTTGTTTGCAAAAGATTGGGCTAAGAAAGCTTGAATCTCCAAACTCAATTGTGACTTGCAACCTTCAAAATCCAAGTGCTATCTCTTCAATTCTCCATGGTTTTGCTCTCAAATTGATCTGCGCAACTTCAGTGTGATCAAGGGAATGTGTTTGGATTCAAAAAAGGAATGGAAATGAATCAGAATGCAGAATTTGATTTCAACTTGCAATGGAAGCAAGTGAAATGGCTATCTCTTTCTTCTCTCAAATCTCTCACCAACCTTGCATCTGAGCAAGTTCTATACATTATATAGAATGGTTTAGACTCATCTAGAACCATCTGGAACCATCCAATGAGAAATTGGAATTCTCATGTCATGAGTTTATGGATTCATTCATCTCATGTATCATCTCATGCCAAACCTCTTGCAGCACTTGTAACTGACCTGAAATTCTCCTTACATGAGATATGGGATGTGTTGAGATGCATAGCTAGCTTGTACATTGAGTTTCCTAGTGTTTTGCCTTTGAACCTTATTATGCAAGCAACCAATTTCCAAAGCAACCCCATGATCTAAACCTCAAATCAAAAAAGTGGCTGAACCATTGTTTCTAAAATGTTCTTTGGAGTCAAAATTAACTGTTATATGCCATGGTTTGGATGTGTAACTTGGGATTTCCAATTTCCAACTTCAACTTATTTAACTTATGCCTCCATTTTAGGTCATTTTTATCACTTTTTGCTACAAGCCTTTTCAACATCTCATGACCTCCTTACTAGCCTTAAAACATCATTTTAAGAAAGTTTGATGTTGAAGATTTTTCCATTTGAATCTTAGAAATAGGAGATATGGCCTTATGCTTGAAATGACCTATAATCTCCAAATGACCAAAATGCCCTTGACTTGTCAAAGCCATAACTTGAGTTCTAAAAATCCTATCAAGGACTTCTAGTACTCTCTAGAAAGCTAAGAAGATGAGGAACAACATTCATGTTGACCAAGAGTTCATAGGAATCATCCTTCTTGGGCAAACGTTGGATGCAAGTTGGGTGACTTTCAAGGACCCAGATTCACATACCTCAGATGACCTGTAACTTGCCAAAGTCATAACTTGAGCTCTACAAATCCTATCAAGGACTTCTAGTACTCAAATTAAAGCTAAGAACAAGATATACAACATTAATGTTGGGGGTAAGATGAGATGACAATCACATCTTGAGCTAAACTGCCTTGAAGATAGGGATCAAACTAGGGGATTTTACACTGTCAAGCCTTAGAAACCCTAGCTTGAAACTTCTCAAACTCTTCAATCATGAGGAGTTAACCTTGGAATCATCCCTATAGAATCTCAATGCATTAATCCATGATCACATGGCTCTTGGATTAGGTCTCAACCCTCTCCAAATCATCAGTTGACCTAGGGTTGACCCAGTCAAACCCTAACTGCACCACTCATGGCTGAGTCTTCTTATTCTTGTACAATGACCTCTCTAGGCTTCATGATGGCTTTCAAGAAATCTCATAATCTCTTTCAAAGCTTCAAGTCCATCCTCATAGCTTCAGAATCATCTGAGGAGCTCCCACAACTCTCAAGCTATGAGGCCCACAACCTTGGTTTCAACCAATCTCTCTAAGGGTCTCTTAACTTCTCTGACAAGGATATCAACCCTTAATCATCTGAATAACCTTCTTGGCTAGCTTCACAGTCTTGATTGGTACTCATACCTCTTGATGAACACAAGCTAGGCAAATAAATGTTGGTCAAATTTTGGGGTGCAACACTTGGTTAATTGGAATCTCGGAATTACAATGGATATTTTCCATGTTGCTATCAGTACTTTTATTTTCTCTGCATGTTTATGAATTATATTTAGAATGAGCTATTTGAAAGGTGAAAATAAATAAAAAAAACTTTTTTCATTTGTTATTTGTGAAAAAGCAAAATAAAGAAAGAAAGAGAGCATAATTTGAATGCAAAAAAACTTTTATTTATTGATCACATAATGTTTCAAAAGCGGGAGGCCCTTTACAAGCTATCCACTAGTCTCGAATAAGGACGAGGGAACATGAAAGCAAAATGCATTACATGTGAATTCTGGAAAGCACGCGATGGATGTTATTGTGAATGTTATAACATCCTCTGTAACAAAGACTGTTGGAGTAATTAAAATGCTGTAAAAAGAAAGCAGTAAATAACACAGTAAATGTTTACCCAGTTCAGTGTCAACAACACTTACATCTGGGGGCTACCAAGCCAGGGAGAAAATTAACTCTTAGTAGAATTAATTCAGAGTCAAACAATCCAGTTTGCACTCCTCACTTAAAACATACCCAATGACACTTCAACCTAGAGACACTCTAGACCTGAGTATTCCCACTCACTCCCCCTCAATCACCTCAGTGATATCCAAATACAATTGCAGAAAATTATGAAGATACACTTCAACCACACACCTTGATCTTGCTTCACAACTTTGATCAAGGGACACACTCTTGCTTAAAAGCTTTGAGTGACACAACAGCTTAGAACCTACCTAACCAATCCAACATACAGTTTCTCGGTGTACAAGTATTTCTAAGACACACCTCATACGTGAAGAATATAAATTCTTCACTCACAAGGACTCTCTATACGCACTCTCTTATCTTCTGTCAAGAGCTGCTCTTCTAGGATTGCTTTTTCTGTTTTTATAGTAGCAGTCAGTCATTGGGCCTGGGTGCATAAATTAGGTTTACCCATAACAAAACCTTTCTTCAATAATCTGCACGCTTGCCATTTATTTCAGGAGCATTTGTTTTGCTTTAGGACTTCTAAAATGTCTCCTGTCTTTCAGCTCGAGCTTCTAATAAGTTTCCTGATTTCTAGCTACCAGAAAACAAATCTGCTCGCTGGATGTCATACGATCAGTGTCAAGACATTCAGTATGACATTCAGCTTAACTAACATTTAGCTAAGTTAACTTACCCTACAAAATCCACATTATGTATGTAATAACACCAGTCATGACATACATACATACACTAATGTTTTGCCACAAAATGCAGCCAATCAAGAGCACTTACAAACTCTCCCTTTGGCAAATTTTTGGCTAAAACACTCTGCTCTAATACTAGAGATTTACATGCAGCAGAAGACTTATCACATTGTCATTAATTTAGATTCTTCATCATGCTCAAGAGATCTGATCAGTTTCTCAAGATTCTGCTTCCTTGTTTCCAATTCCTTGCAGGTTTCTTTGAGTACTGCAATTGCATCACCTTTTCTGGTCTTGGGACTCCCTTTGGATGTCTCAATAGATGTCATGACAATGTATGGAACATGACTTCCTTGAAATAGTTTGTGATGAAAAGACAGGGAACTTTCTCTTCTGCTTGCAGTACCATTCTTATTGAGAATATTTGGATATTGAGCTAAGATAATTCCACAGATGAGCGAGGGAAACGCTATGGGACCTTTTATGCTATAGCTACCAGCATGCTTCATAGTCTGATCAAATATGTAAGTGCCATAATCAATTTTGGTCTTGGTTCCAATAGTATAGATGAACCTCCCCAGAATAGTAGCCACTATTGATTTATGATTAGTGGGCACCCAGTTTGCAGCACCAATCTTGTGTAGCACAACATATTTTACACTTAGTTTTCTGGCAGCTAGCTTCCCTTTTGATGGCCATCTTTTGACTTGGTTTCCAGTAATTACTTGACACACTTTCTTGTCAGAGGTAGTTATCTCAGACTGACCTCTATTTGATCTTCCAAGGTAGTTGTTGATGATAGTGGGGGAGAAGGTGACACCTTTTCCTCTAACATAAACTTTCCCAAACTCAGCAGATTTTCTGTCAGCATATTTCTCTGATAGATTTACAATGAATTCTTTGACCTGTGTTTCATAGCATTAGAAGAACCGAGTCACAGTCTTCACCAAACCAGTATCACAGATAAGGGCCATGACCTCCTTGTTTTCAAGAGCATTTTCTGCTAGCTCTCTCTCCAAGGCCAGCCTCTTTTGGTAAACATACTTCCACCTGTTAACACACGAGGGATAATGAAAGGAGATGTTGTCAATGGGAACTTCAGGAACATTTGCAGCCAGTTTGCTTGTTGAGGGTTTTTTCTTAGGTTGGTTTTCAGCAACATCAGATTCTGTTTCTGATTCTGAGCTCGTTTCAGCCTTCCTCTTCTTTGTGAATACTTTGCTCCAACCTTTAGAGGGTCCAAACTGAGTCTTTTTAGTTCTAGCCTTCTTTGAGAGAGAGATCTGCTCAACAGCCTTCTCAACATCCTTATTCTTTGGTGAACTTTGATTAGCAGCATTCTTGTTCGAAGAACTTTGACCAAAAACTTGATCAGGAACCTTCTTCCCCTTCCTAGTCATAAGCCTTTTGGCTATGCTAGGATTTATTTTTGCTATCAGATCATTGTCAAGGTATTCATCCAGGTCCACCACCTCATCATTCTTGTTGCCTTCCATGTTATTCTCCAAGTTATCAGAATCTTCATCCTCGTCCTTATCCTTTGGTGCATTGTCCTTCAATGTTCCAACATTGTGCATGACATCATCTTGATCATTCAAATTTGATATTGTCCCCTCATTACTAGGTGGAATGGGTATATTCAAAGCCCTAGCTACCATGTCAGCAATGATGTTATGGGTTTTCTTGGCTTCCTCCTTATTGACATCAGACGTTGTAGAAGGAGAAGCTTGTCCTGAAACAAGGTCTATGGGCCTCCTTGCATGTGAAGTTCTTGGGTTCTGTACCAACATTTCTTTTGGAGTCATCATACGCAGAGGTGCTATCTCAAGCACTTCGTTAGGGTTGCTAGTTCCCACCTCAGAATCGTTGGTGGACATTCTTTTGGAGGAGGGTGATTTTGAGTGTTGAGACATTATGAAGAATGTTGATTGTGTCGAAGAGACTTTCTTTCGTTCGTTGGAGGATTTAGGGGAGATGAACAGTTTGAACTTGAACCAAATAGCGTAGGAATTTTGTGTATAGAAACTAAAGTGGTGATATGGCAAATGAGGAGGGAACTTAATATTTTGACCAATCAGTAAATGATTGAGTTTTAAACTACAATCTCCTATTCCCATTAATTGCTATAATTCCTCATTCAAACGTGTTCTCACCAGGTTGTGTGAATTTTCAATTTTAGTAGCCTTGAGCTTCCTTGTAACCTTGTGATCACTGTATGCTCCTAAGTCTCTTAGTTCCACACATTCTTTCCCAAGGTGATGCCTGACAGTATTGTTCATCGCTTTCTCTGACTGACTAGGAAAGTAGTTCATGTTCCTGAGATCCTCACAGAACGATGTTATGACATTCTAAGTGACATTGTTCTCTGTATGCTGAGTAGTTTTCATGGACTACATCAGGTTCCAGTATAACCTATTTAGCTTTCCCTGATGACCCTTCTTTGGGTATCCCTTCTTGACTTTCCTGTCCACACGACATTTACGACATCTTGTCCTTCTCCCTCAAGTAACCTTTGAGGTTCCTTCTACTATTGTTTTGGACATGGTCCTTTCTATATTTAGAGGTTGTCTTCCTTTCTCCAGCCAAACTTGATCATTATTTTCTTCATTGATCAAGCCAGTAAGGTTACTTATGGGTTCCCATAAGTAACAATTATTCTTGGATCTAGATCCCTTCATGACTTCTTCACCTTTTTGATTGGTGACAACATATTTACCTTTGGTAAATTGGACCTTTAAGCCTTGATCACAGAGCTGGCTGATGCTTATTAGATTCACAGTCAGTCCTTTAACCAACAATACATTCCTTAATTCTGGAGCTTTAGGACTTTCAAGTTGTCCAGCACCTGTGATGTCTCCTCTAGTTCCATCACCAAAGGATACATGACTAGAGGACTGAGTTTTAAGGTTTATCAAGGGGTCCTCAATTCCAGTCATGTGTCTAGAACATCCACTGTCAAAATACCAGTCATCTTTGGTAGGCATCCTAGGATAGGTGTAGGCTACTAAATCTTTCCAACCCATTGTCTTTGCTTGTTAGGAACCTCCTTCTTATGCTTAGCATGATGTTGCTTCTTGACACGAGCACCCTGTTTGGATTTGTGTTGATAAGGATGATTAGGAAATCCATGTAGCCAAAAGCAAACAGATTTAATATGTCCAAGTTTTCCACAGTGATAACATATATACCTTTGGAACTTATTCTTGACTTGGTTCTAGTTTCTGTTTCTTTAATGTTGTGACATTGGTCGTGACATCCCCTTTGGCCTCTGGGTTTCATGTTTTGGGCTCTTGAGCTTTAAGATGGGATTCTGTTTTCCAATAGATCCCAGCTGAGACCTATTTTTTGATGTCTGACCACCCTGTAGGATTTCTACTAGAGTGTCAGTCCCAGGATTTAGCATCCTTATGGATTTTGACATCTGCTCCACTTTAGATTCCAACAAGCTTGCCTCACTTTTGAGTGAGTTAGTTGTTCCAAGATGCTCTATCTTCTCAGCCTCTAGTTTCATTATGCACTTCTTCTGTTGCTCTCCTTGCTGATACAATTCAGTACTTCTGAGGCATAACTTCTTATATGACTCTGCAAGTTCATCATAAGTTAGCTCTTCTTCACTTGAATCACCATCAGAAATACATACACTATTCAGAACAGTGACATGTTTAGCATACTCTTCTTCAGAACCACTTTCTGAATCTCCATCAGACCAAGTGACTGCTAGACCTTTCTTCTGCTTCTTTATATAGGTAGGACATTCAGCTCTACTATGGCCATACCCTTCACATTCATGGCATTGTGCTCCTTTGCCTTGGTTAGAATTCTCCTCAGAGTTACTCCTTCTGTTGTTGTCAGAAGAGTTGTTTTTGGCATAAGGTTTTAACTTATGATCTATTCTTTTGATCAGTTTATTTAGTTGTTTTCCAAGCAAGGCAATTGCTTCTGATAGGTTCTCCTCATTTTCACCATCTTCTCCTTCTGAGTCGTCTGCAGTGTTTGAAACAAGAGCTATCCTTTTGTTCTTTTTCTCCACAGCTTGATCACACAATCCCATCTCAAAGTTTTGGAGAGAACCAATGAGTTCATCCACCTTCATGTGTCATATGTCTTGGGCTTCTTCAATGGCAGTGACCTTCATTGAAAACCTTTTAGGTAAGGACCTGAGAATCTTCCTCGCAAGTTTCTCTTCAGGCATCTTTTCTCCCAAGGCTCCTGAGGTGTTTTTCAGTTCAAGAATGTTCATGTAAAACTCATGAATTGTCTCATCCTCTTTCATCCTTAGACTTTCAAATTTTGTGGTCAGCATTTGAAGTCTTGACATCTTGACTTTGGAGGTTCCTTTATGAGTTGTTTTAAGAGTATCCCACACCTCTTTAGCTAGCTCATAATGATGCACCAGTCTGAAGATATTCTTATCTATACCATTGGATAATGCATTCAAAGCTTTAGAATTCCCAAGAGCCAAGGTTTCTTGCTCTTTGGTCCATTCCTCTTCAGGTATAAGCACAAATACTCCATCCTTATCAGTCTTCACAGGATGTTCCCAGCCAGAGGGTACAACTCTCCATGCCTTGCTGTCTAAAGACTTTAAGAAGGCAATCATCATAAGTTTCCAATAGTCATAATTAGAGCCATCCAGAATTGGAGGTCTATTTGTGAATCCTATGTCTTTATCCATAGTACCAGAATTTATCTTCCCTAGATCTCACCCAGATATAACAGGCAGGGTGCCTGCTCTGATTCCAATTGAAATTCTGGCAAGCACACGATGGATGTTATTGTGAATGTTATAACATCCACTATAACACAGACTGTAGGAGTAATTAAAATGCTGTAAAGAGAAAGCAGTAAATAATACATTAATTGTTTACCCATTTCAGTGTCAACAACACTTACATCTGGGGGCTACCAAGTCAGGGAGAAAATTAACTCTTAGTAGAATTAATTCAGAGTCAAACAATCCAGTTTGCACTCCTCACTTAAAACCTACCCAATCAAACTTCAACCTAGAGACACTCTAGACCTGAGTATTCCCACTCACTCCCCCTCAATCACTTCAGTGATATCCAAATACAATTGCAGAAAATTATGAAGATACACTTCAACTACACACCTTGATCTTGCTTCACAGCTTTATTCAAGGGACACACTCTTGCTTAAAAGCTTTGAGTGACACAACAGCTTAGAAACTACCTAACCAATCCAACATACAGTTTCTCAATGTACAAGTATTTCTAAGACACACTTCACACGTGAAGAATAGAACTTCTTCACTCACAAGGACACTCTATACGCACTCTCCTATCTTCTGTCAAGAGCTGCTCTTCTAGGATTGCTTTTTCTGTTTTTATAGCAGCAGTCAGTCCTTGGGACTGGGTATATAAATTAGGTTTACCCATAACAAAAACTTTCTTCAATAATATGCACGCTTGCCATTTATTTCAGGAGCATTTGTTTCACTTTAGGGCTTCTAAAATGTCTCCTGTCTTTCAGCTTGAGCTTCTAATAAGTTTCCTGATTTCTAGCTACCTATAGCACCCCAAAATTTGCCTTTTCGTTTTAGTAGCATCTGGCTTTTGCTTCTTTGCATTTTCGCGTTTCTGCATTTGCATAGCATTCGTTCTTGAGGCAGGGGATCAAGTTTTTCCCGTGGCTCAGTTTTCATCCTAGTGCAAGAACCTGAACAACGAGCATCAGAGGCTCTAGCATTTATTTTTCCCAGCGGTCGGGCAACCGATTTTATTTTATTTATAGGATACTTTCAGCTCAGAAAGCAACATTCAGGCTATCGCAAGCATGTTCATGGTTATGATATTCAAAAGCAAGTTTCAGAAGTTCAACAGAGCTCAGAATGGCTGAAAACAGACAAAAGGGCAGATTTCCCTCCAAAAGGCGCCAAAATTCAAATTTTGGAGGTGTTAATCGATTAACACATATGGTTAATCGATTAACCAAGTCAAAATCAGGTCAAATCTGAAGTTTTGAAGGTGTTAATCAATTAACCTATATGGTTAATCGATTAACCAGTGCATATTTTGTCTCTGCACGTGAATTTTCAATGCAAGCCATTTTGGGGTCCAATTTTGGTCATGTGCAAATCTGATTTTCACTTTGGGAAGGATCTAGAACCTATTTGAAATTTTTTAAATTTCATTTTCCCTCCAAATGCCCATTCCTCATTCCAACCCAAATTTCCCAAACCATCTTCCAAACCTTACATTTGGATCCAAGCCTAAGTGATATTTAAGTGATCCACTCCAAACCAAAGGGGCTAATCTCTCACAATTCACTCTCATTTTCAAAATTGATCTTATTCTCTCTCAATTCTCTCTTAATTCTTCCAACTCCAAAACCCTCACAAAAATCTCTTCTCATTGGTATCATTGATTCTTCATTGGAATCCTTGATTTCTAAGAGCTAAACCTTCATCCATTCTCTCCTTTGAATCAATTTCTTCATCCAATTTTCGTGCAAAATTGGATCTGAACTTGGAAGTGATTTTAAAAGTGATTATTTGGAGCAATTTGGTTTAATCTTGAAGGATCTTCATTGCTACTATAAGAATTGGTGTGGATCTTGAAGTATTCCGGACTTCTAGCATTGGATCTATTCAATTACAGTTGAATCAACATTAACCGTGGTAAATCTCCGCCTCGTAGGTTGGAAATTCTTGATCTGAATCTGTTTTTAGCTTATTTACATAATCATGTGGATTTTCATCTTTGATTGACTCTTGGTTAATTTGATCTGTTTGATTCATGATTTGATTGTGTTAATCTGTTCACATGCTGTTTGAATCATGATTTGCTGGTTTAATTTCGTGATTAAGTGATTATACGATCATCCTGTTGATCGGATAAGTGCTTATTTGCTGAACAAACTGCCATGTTGCTGTTTTTCTGCTGTTAGCAGAGTGTTAATCGGTTAACGCATTTGGTTAACCGATTAACCATTTCAAATATTCAAAATTTTCAAAGTTTTCACGGTGTTATTCAGTTAACGCCTGGTGTTAATCGATTAACATGTACAAATTTCCAGATTTTCAAACATTTTTAAGTGGTTATTCGATTAACCTCTGGCGTTAACCGATTAACATTGTGCCAGTAGGTCTGTTTTGCTGATTTTCTTGTGTGTTTGAGTACCGTTTTACATCGGATCATCGTAGATCAATATGATGCATCAGGGGTGAAATGTTTTGGACATTTTTTCGCTGTATTGATTGTTTAATAGGGACTTCGTCGACACGCGTTTTGTTTTCCGCTTGGATACACATGGTTGTATGTGTTGTTCAAAGTGATGATGTGCTTGCATGTTCATGTTTTGCTTGCTCTTATTGCATGTTCTTGCCTTTCATATGCATGCTTGAGGTCGAGACGCGCTTGTGGCGGCTGCTGTCCCGCAATGTTTTCCTCCCTCACTTCGTTCTACTTGTGCATTACGTGTTTGCATTACTTGCATTTCTGTTTGCTCTTCTCTTCTTTTGCTTTGCCATGCTCCTCATAGGACCTATAATATCTTTTGAGGTTATGATAGACTTTAAGTTGGAAGTCATGCGTGCTAACATTAGGTAGTATCCCCTAATCTCAATCTTAGAACCATTTTGCATGACAACTACTAGGTTTGAGTTAGTCTCCCTTTAGTTTGTCCTCTCTCCTTCTCATCTTCAAATCATGTCAAAACACTTAATAAAGGTTAACGAATGTTGTGTGTTACGAGCCTTAAGTACTTGGGAAATGATGATTGGTTGGTTGCCTCTCAATTTTCTAGAATGTTAGCGTATGTGCTTTGGACGATATGCGACGCATTCGCTCCTAGGTCATAGTCTTTAGTGCAACTTGAGTTACAAATTAAACTCAAAACATTTCTTCTCTAAAAGACACGAAAACAACTTCAAACTTCTTTTTGTCCTTTGGGACCCTTAATAATGGAAAACCTTTTCATAAAAAAGAGTGTTGTTAAGCTTTGGTTCTACCGAAAACAGGCATTGTCCCTAACTACTAGAACGAAGGTTTAACCTTACTCGCCTAAAAACATCTAAACCAACCGGTGTTCTTGTTAGCCCGAACTACGTTTGCTCTGATTTCTCATACAAATGAGAATACATAGGCACGAGACGACGATGTCTCGGCGAGCAACCTTCCCCCTTTCATCCGTAGTTAGCCAAACTACGTTGACTCTTGTAACACCCCCTTTTCTATACCCCAAATAAATTAGATAAATCAATTAGGCACATAGAAAATTTATTTCATCAGAGTTTGATTAAAACATGGTATGAAAGAGGCGCATCACATTATCATGAAATTACACACATACGATACCTGCTCAAAATAGATATGCAACAACGGGTAACCCACATCTCAATATTTAAAATAAAGCGGAAACATCCAAATATTGAATCGATCTCATGCATAAAAGTATATGCAACCATCAGTTAATTCATGATTTACAACGTATCCACAACAGATACATACACATATGTATCACAAAAGAATCAAAACAAATGTAACTCCAAAAGAGTCAAAGACTTCCTAACTACCCAGATGTTACATATCAGAGCCATTGACCAAAAAGAGTGAAGACATCGCTTCACAAAAAGAACCTCCAGCTTCCTACTCTGCAATGCCTCATAGAGCATTAGAAAACAGCAGAAGGGTGAGAAACAACATCATAACAGTTAATGCATAAAATTGTATATATACATATACTCATATTGGTACAAATTATACTCAAATTATGTTCTCACCACATTAAGAATATACAAATAATCATGTCTCTACACATACACATGAACATTCACTATATTTCCTCCAAACAATCACATATAACATACACAGTTATATTCACACAACCAATGCATCATACACAGATGACTCATGCAACTCATAGAGACCGACACACGACCCTATGCAGATGCAAATGCGGTACCGACTCGTTCAACAAATTCCCTAAGGAATCGAGTATTCAGCAGATCCTCCACGGGATCAAGTACTCAGCAGATTCTCCACGGAATCAAATATTCATCAGATTCTCCACGGAATCGAATATTCAGCAGATCCTCCACGGGATCAAGTACTCAGCAGATTCTCCACGGAATCAAATACTCTAACCAATCCTCCACGGGATTACATGTTATGACCGATTCTCCGAGGAATCACACAATGCAACCGATTCTCCAAGGAATCAAATATAACCATCGTATCATACGAGGTCCTGCAAATCCTCCGAGGGATCAATCGATACAAAAATGCATACTATGCTCACAAACATATTCATTGCATTTATCATATACATAGCATATATCCATCATGCATTCACATTGTACACCATTCCACACATGGTTTACACACATATCAACCTATCAATGCATTTCTATTCAATTCGAGCAAATACACAAGATTATCAAATATTCAAGATTTATCATTTACTCTACAATCTAGGATTCACGCCTTTCGGCCACCCACAGCACAACATGTCGAAACAGTTCACACATCAATCATTCATATAGGAATTAATCATAATTGAATCAATCAAACATCATGCCATGAACAAACAGCAAAACAAATAACACTGCCAGGTTCGCCAACCTTCGCCTGGCGAAGCCATGCAGCGAATGCTCGCTGGCCTTCGCCTGGCGAACTCCCCAGCGAAGTCCACTGGGAGTAATTCTGGAATTACTCGCTGAGGCTCGCTACCCACACGCCTGGCGAACCTTCGCCAACTCACCTCGCCTGGCGAACTTGCCAGCGAATACAGGGTAGTAGCTTCTGACTTGCTTCGCTACAGCTCGCTGGGCTTCGCCTGGCGAAGCTTCGCTGCCTTTCGCCTGGCGAACTTGCGAAGACAGAACTTCCATGGCTGTCTCAAAGCCCAAACTCCACACAACCAACCGATTAAATCCAAACCAGTCACAGTAGCACAACCCAACCATCACCCGAATAAACTACATCGTCTAATCCAATTTCTAACCGATTAAAACTTCATTCTACTCACAAAACCAACTTCTAACCTAAGTGGAAAAAGAGTAGAAACTCTACAAAATCCACACACATACACATACAATCATACACATTAAAGAGATGATGGAGTTTCACACCCTTACCGATCGATTGCAAGCTTTGGTGATGATTCCTTGATGATTCTAGGTTTTCCTCTCCACTTTCTCTTCTCTTTCTCCTCTCCTCTTTTCTTTCTCTTGCTTTTCTTCTTATGTTACTATCTTCTTCCTTTTTCCTCTCTTATTCTATCTCTATCTCTATTTCTTTCCTCTCAAATTCTTTCCAACACTTATCAATCAATTCTTACACTAAAGTGCTAAATGTCTAAAATGCCCTTTTTACTCTAATTCCCCGAAAACTCTCCGAATCGGTAAAAATAGATAAAATAAGCAAAACACCACATAGCAATATATAATTTCTCAATTTAAAACAAACATCAAATAAATAAATTAAAAGACTCAACAATTAATGGGAATTCAGAATCGGGGCGTTACAACTCTCCCCCACTTTAGAAATTTTCGTCCTCGAAAATATCACCTGATTCAAACAACTCTGGATGCGATTCTCGCATCTTGCTTTCCAATTCCCAAGTCATGTTGCCTTCCGCGGCACCTCCCCAGGACACTTTCACAAGCGCAATATCCTTGCCTCTTAGTTCCTTAACTTCACGGTCCAAAATACTAACCGGTAAAACTTCAACTGTAAGGTTATCTCTTACTTCCACTTCATCCATTGGGATCACATGTGACGGATCCGGAACATACTTCCGAAGTTGCGAGACATGGAATACATCATGCAAATTCGAAAGGTTCGGAGGCAACGCCACACGATACGCCACAGCACCAATCCGTGCGACAATCTGATACGGACCAATAAAACGAGAAGTCAACTTTCTCGACTTCAAGGCACGACCCACACCCGTAACCGGTGTAACTCTCAAAAACACATGGTCGCCCTCTTGAAACTCGAGATCCTTTCTCCTTTTATCATGATAACTTTTCTGTCTATTCTGAGAAGCTTTCATCTTTTCCCGAATAAATTTCACCTTTTCCGTCGTTTGCTGTACCATTTCAGGACCAACTACCGACTTTTCACCTGTCTCATGCCAACACAGAGGTGTTCGACATCTCCGACCATATAAAGCCTCAAATGGCGCCATACCGATACTCGAATGGAAACTGTTATTATAGGTGAACTCAATCAACGCTAAATAACCGTCCCATGCACCACCTTGTTCAAGCACACAAGCACGCAACAGATCTTCTAACGATTGAATCGTCCTCTCGGTTTGACCATCCGTTTGCGGATGATATGCTGAACTCAATCTCAACTTAGAACCCAAGGCACCTTGCAAACTCTCCCAAAATCTTGAAGTAAATCTAGGATCTCTATCCGACACAATACTCTTAGGAACTCCATGAAGCTTCACAATAGTGCCAACATAAATCTCGGCCAACCTTTCCAAAGAATAAGTAATATCAATCGGAATAAAATGAGCCGATTTAGTAAGCCTATCAACAATCACCCAAATAGCATTATGTCCTCTTTGCGTATTCGGCAATCCCGTAACAAAATCCATCGATATACTATCCCATTTCCATTCCGGAATATCCAACGGTTGCATCAATCCACTAGGCTTCTGATGCTCCACCTTAGACTTCTGACAAGTCAAACACGAGTACACAAAACGAGCAACATCGCTTTTCAATCCAGACCACCAAAAGACCTTCTTCAAATCCTGATACATCTTATTCGCTCCCGGATGAATACTTAAGTTACTCCGATGTCCCTCTTCCAATATCATCTTTTTCAAATCCGCGTCATCGGGAATACAAATACGACCTCGAAACCTCAAAACTCCTAATTCATCAACGTTGAAATCTTCATTTCCATTCGTCATCAAATCCACAAATTTTAAATCCAACTTTTGCTTTTCGCACACTGTAGTAAGGAAATCATTCGTGACATGCAACATACCAAGCTTCACACTACTCGGCGTTAACTCACAAACCAAACTCAAATCTCTAAAGTTCTCCAAGAGTTCCCACTCTCTAACCATCAAAGTAGACACGTGCAACGACTTCCGACTTAAGGCATCGGCTACCACATTCGCCTTACCCGGATGATAATTTAAACCAAAATCATAGTCCTTCAAAAGTTCTAGCCATCTCCTTTGCCTCATATTCAATTCCTTTTGATCAAACAAATACTTCAAACTCTTGTGATCGCTAAAAACTTCAAATCTTGCACCATAAAGATAGTGCCTCCAAATTTTCAAAACGAACACCACGGCCGCTAACTCCAAATCATGAGTAGGGTAATTCTTTTCATGCACTCTCAACTGCCTAGAAGCATACGCCACGACCTTCCCATCTTGCATCAATACACCACCCAATCCTGACAAAGAAGCATCACAATAAACCACAAAAGGTTCCGTAGGATTCGGCAAAATCAAAACTGGCGCTGTTGTTAACCTTCTCTTTAATTCCATGAAACCCTCTTCACAATTAACATCCCAAATAAAGGCCTTTCCTTTACAAGTCAACTGCGTCAACGGGAGTGCTAACTTCGAAAATCCTTCGATAAACCTCCGGTAGTAACCGGCCAAGCCCAAAAAGCTTCGAATTTCCGTAACCGATCTTGGAGTCTCCCATTGCATTACCGCATCGATCTTGGATGGATCCACACTAATACCATTGCCGGAAATAATATGTCCAAGAAAACTCACCTCCGACAACCAAAACTCACACTTAGACAACTTTGCATACAACTTCTTCTCTTTCAAAATCCGCAACACAATCCTTAAATGTTCTTCGTGTTCCTCTCGAGACTTAGAATAAATCAAAATGTCATCGATAAACACCACCACAAAACGATCCAACTGCTCGTGAAAGATACGGTTCATATATTCCATGAAAACACCCGGCGCATTAGAAACTCCGAATGGCATCACCGTATACTCGTAGTGACCATATCGTGTTCTAAAAGCCGTCTTCGAAATATCTTCCTCCTTAACCCGAATCTGGTGATAACCGGATCTTAAATCAATCTTACTAAAAACACGGGCTCCAACCAATTGATCCATCAGATCATCAATTCTTGGAAGCGGATACTTGTTCTTAATTGTCACCCTATTCAACTGCCGATAATCAATACACAATCGCATACTACCATCCTTCTTCTTTACCAACAATACCGGCGCACCCCAAGGAGAAACACTTGGTCTTACAAATCTCTTATCCAACAAATCATTCAACTGCTTCTTCAATTCCACCAACTCCGATGCCGACATCCGATACGGGGCCATCGAAATCGGTCTAGTACCTGGAACTAGATCAATAGAAAATTCAACCTCTCTCTTTGGCGGCACATCCGCAACATCTTCCGGAAACACTTCAGGAAATTCACAAACCACAGGAAACACGTCGAGCTCAACTTTGCTCTCCACCGACAACGATGCAAACAAACCAAACAACTGAGCTTCGTCCGCTAAAAGTTTCTTCAACTCTTTAGTGGAAAGAAAACTCTCGTTTTCACCATCTTCCAAAGAAGGAAACCTTACCAACTTGTGATAGCAATCCAAATGAACTCTATTAAATTGCAACCAATTCATACCCAAGATTACGTCCAAACCTTCCAACGGCAAACACACTAAATCCATAACGAAGTCCTTACCATACATGGTCAAAGGACAACCTGCACACACCAAAGAAGTAGTTACCGACCCCGAAGCGGGAGTCCCAATAACCATACCACTACTCAAGGAAACCATACACAAATCCAACCGCTTAGCACACGCAAGAGAAATGAACGAGTGAGTCGCTCCAGTATCAATAATAGCAACTAAAGGCATATCATTAATAAAGCATGTACCTTTAATCAAACGATCTGCCGCATTAGTGACGTCTGAACCTGCTAATGCGAATACTTTCCCGCCCGCCGGAGCTTGCTTCGGTTTGGTACAATTCGGGCTAATGTGACCCACCTCGCCACAATTAAAACACTTCACAGCATTCTTTCTACACTCTGCTGCATCATGACCAAAGAGTCCACAGTTGGAACACTTCGCCTTGAACTTTCCACAATCATAAGACTTGTGGCCCATCACGCCACACTTAAAACATTTGATCGCACCGGAACCTCCTCCGGGTCTCCTATCAAAGTTTCCCCTATGTTTGCCCTTATCAGCAGGCGTCACATAAGGTCCGCTTCGTACTTGCTGCTTCCCTCTCCTCTCGCTCAAACCCTTATAATGAGTAGAACGAGCTCTACTATCTTCTTCATAAATTCTACAACACTCAGTCAAATCCGAAAATCTTCGTATCCTTTGATACCCCACCGCTTGCTTTATCTCCGGACGCAAGCCATTCTCATACTTGATACATTTGGAAAATTCCGCCGTAACCGCATCATAGTGAGGGTGAAACTTCACTAACTCAGTAAACTTAGCGGTGTAGTCCACCACCGACATATTACCTTGTTTCAACTCCAGAAATTCCATTTCTCTCTTCCCTTTAACACTTTCGGGATAATACTTCCTTAGAAACTCAGCACGAAATAAATCCCACGTAATCTCCTCGTCGTCGACCTCAAGAACTCGCCTCATGCTGACCCACCAGTCATCGGCCTCTTCTCTCAGCATGTGAGTCCCTAGTCTCACCTTATTCCCTTCAGCACAATCCATCACCCTAAAAATTCTCTCAATTTCCTTTAACCATATCTGAGCACCATCCGGATCAAATCTCCCTTTAAACACCGGTGGTTGGTTCTTCCTGAACTCATCATTCGCATTCACGTTAGGTGCACCCTGCACAGCTCTGGCCATAGCCTCTAACGCCGCTGCCATAGCATTGTCATTACGACCTGCCATATTCTGAGGATTCCCAAAAATAACAACAAGGTTAAACAACCGTTCAACCAACACAACAATAAGACAGACACGACTGACTCAACACTGGCTCTGATACCACTTAATGTAACACCCCCTTTTCTATACCCCAAATAAATTAGATAAATCAATTAGGCACATAGAAAATTTATTTCATCAGAGTTTGATTAAAACATGGTATGAAAGAGGCGCATCACATTATCATGAAATTACACACATACGATACCTGCTCAAAATAGATATGCAACAACGGGTAACCCACATCTCAATATTTAGAATAAAGCGGAAACATCCAAATATTGAATCGATCTCATGCATAAAAGTATATGCAACCATCAGTTAATTCATGATTTACAACGTATCCACAATAGATACATACACATATGTATCACAAAAGAATCAAAACAAATGTAACTCCAAAAGAGTCAAAGACTTCCTAACTACCCAGATGTTACATATCAGAGCCATTGACCAAAAAGAGTGAAGACATCGCTTCACAAAAAGAACCTCCAGCTTCCTACTCTGCAATGCCTCATAGAGCATTAGAAAACAGCAGAAGGGTGAGAAACAACATCATAACAGTTAATGCATAAAATTGTATATATACATATACTCATATTGGTACAAATTATACTCAAATTATGTTCTCACCACATTAAGCATATACAAATAATCATGTCTCTACACATACACATGAACATTCACTATATTTCCTCCAAACAATCACATATAACATACACAGTTATATTCACACAACCAATGCATCATACACAGATGACTCATGCAACTCATAGAGACCGACACACGACCCTATGCAGATGCAAATGCGGTACCGACTCGTTCAACAAATTCCCTAAGGAATCGAGTATTCAGCAGATCCTCCACGGGATCAAGTACTCAGCAGATTCTCCACGGAATCAAATATTCAGCAGATCCTCCACGGAATCGAATATTCAGCAGATCCTCCACGGGATCAAGTACTCAGCAGATTCTCCACGGAATCAAATACTCTAACCAATCCTCCACGGGATTACATGTTATGACCGATTCTCCGAGGAATCACACAATGCAACCGATTCTCCAAGGAATCAAATATAACCATCGTATCATACGAGGTCCTGCAAATCCTCCGAGGGATCAATCGATACAAAAATGCATACTATGCTCACAAACATATTCATTGCATTTATCATATACATAGCATATATCCATCATGCATTCACATTGTACACCATTCCACACATGGTTTACACACATATCAACCTATCAATGCATTTCTATTCAATTCGAGCAAATACACAAGATTATCAAATATTCAAGATTTATCATTTACTCTACAATCTAGGATTCACGCCTTTCGGCCACCCACAGCACAACATGTTGAAACAGTTCACACATCAATCATTCATATAGGCATTAATCATAATTGAATCAATCAAACATCATGCCATGAACAAACAGCAAAACAAATAACACTGCCAGGTTCGCCAACCTTCGCCTGGCGAAGCCACGCAGCGAATGCTCGCTGGCCTTCGCCTGGCGAACTCCCCAGCGAAGTCCACTGGGAGTAATTCTGGAATTACTCGCTGAGGCTCGCTACCCACACGCCTGGCGAACCTTCGCCAACTCACCTCGCCTGGCGAACTTGCCAGCGAATACAGGGTAGTAGCTTCTGACTTGCTTCGCTACAGCTCGCTGGGCTTCGCCTGGCGAAGCTTCGCTGCCTTTCGCCTGGCGAACTTGCGAAGACAGAACTTCCATGGCTGTCTCAAAGCCCAAACTCCACACAACCAACCGATTAAATCCAAACCAGTCACAGTAGCACAACCCAACCATCACCCGAATAAACTACATCGTCTAATCCAATTTCTAACCGATTAAAACTTCATTCTACTCACAAAACCAACTTCTAACCTAAGTGGAAAAAGAGTAGAAACTCTACAAAATCCACACACATACACATACAATCATACACATTAAAGAGATGATGGAGTTTCACACCCTTACCGATCGATTGCAAGCTTTGGTGATGATTCCTTGATGATTCTAGGTTTTCCTCTCCACTTTCTCTTCTCTTTCTCCTCTCCTCTTTTCTTTCTCTTGCTTTTCTTATTATGTTACTATCTTCTTCCTTTTTCCTCTCTTATTCTATCTCTATCTCTATTTCTTTCCTCTCAAATTCTTTCCAACACTTATCAATCAATTCTTACACTAAAGTGCTAAATGTCTAAAATGCCCTTTTTACTCTAATTCCCCGAAAACTCTCCGAATCGGTAAAAATAGATAAAATAAGCAAAACACCACATAGCAATATATAATTTCTCAATTTAAAACAAACATCAAATAAATAAATTAAAAGACTCAACAATTAATGGGAATTCAGAATCAGGGCGTTACAACTCTGACTTTCCCATTGCACGAGGGAATACATAGGCACAGAGCGGCGATGCTCTGCCGAGTCTTTTTTTTCTTTTCTTTTTGTCCTGAGACCTGTAGCTTAGATAGTTTAAACACACCCTTAGATAGACAACAAGCATGGATCCCATCAAGTACGACGGACATGAGGGGTGCTCATACCTTCCCCTTACGTAACCGACTCCCGAATCTAGGACTTGGTTGCGATGACCTCGTCTTTTCCCTTTTTCGTTAGGTTTCTCTGATCGTGTCCTTTCTCTCTCTTTGGGATAAATAAAGAAAGGTGGCGACTCTTTTGTTTTCCGCCGGGTGTTTTTCGCAGTTGCGACAGCTGGCGACTCTGATGGGGACAAGCGATGGTTCCCTATGCGAGTCAATCCTAGCGCTTGGTTGTTTATATTTTGGGAGTATGTATATACGTGTTGTACTTTATTTATCTTTTTGCATTCACTTTCAACATTGTATATATCATTATTATTGTGTTGTGGGAAGAGAATGTTCCATTGAGAGATAAGTCGGGCCTGGGCTTGAGTACAAACATAGTATTAGAAGTGGAAAGTAATGGTGAACCTGTATGTTAGGTATGCATTAGTTCCCACGAAATTCGCGCTCAGACGAGATTCTGTTTGATGAATTTCTTTCCAACCCAGTGGGCCATTAAGATAATTTCAGATCTGAGGGTTGTCGACTCTGGGGACCGGTCATTTGTGATTCAGCTAAGTGAGGCCTCTTCGGGGAATTATGATGTCAAGCCAAAAATGGTGAACGTATCATCGTTTTTTGAAAGTATGTGACGCTGATGAACGCATAAGATGTCGAACCTTATTAGTGGATAGGTCCATACCTGTGAGAGGGATTGGGTTGTGCAGGAAACCTTGACTTTCAGACTACCCAGTTTTCTTTGCAGTGTGAATCTGTGTTCCCGATATCAGAGGTTCCTATTATCAGAGCTATGTTATGTTCTTACCAAAGCGGAGCACTGGTTCTTCTCGATCAACAACACAACAATCTTGATCCCCTGTTGCATCTTTGCATTTGCATTTGCATCACCATATTACATTTCATTAACATGTATTTATGTTACAGGTGCATATTTACCTTTAATTCTAGTGTTCTTCCATCTGACATGGAGCCCTTAAGGAGGACATTGGCCTACAAATTTCCAACACCCGATATTGGAGCTTTGTGGATTTTGATTTCTTTAGCCGACAAGAAAGTAATGGAAGACTTCAGACAGTCCTATAGGAAGCTATTGAGCATTGTATGCAAGCCTTCTTTGAATGAGTTGAATGGTCTTCAGACTCTGTTACAGTTCTACGATCCTCAGTTGAGAGGCTTTACTTTTCAGAGTTATGTGCTAGCGCCAACATTAGAGGAATTCTCTACACTACTAGGAGTGCCTATTCTTGACCAGATATCATTCTATCATATAGAGGATGAGCCAAATCTGGCTAAGCTTGCTGCAGCTTTACATTTAGGCGCCTTTGAGTTGACAGGGAAAGTAGCTAAGAGAAATGGAATATCTGGGTTTCCGTTACCTTTTCTGGTGGATAAAGCTCGACATTTTGCTGAGTGTTGTTGGGTGTTGTTCAGTGCTATCTTGGCCTTATGTGTCTATGGTATTATGTTATTCCCTAATATTCCAGACTTCGTAGATGTGGATACGTTCCGTATCTTTGCTTCGAGGAATCCTATACCTACGCTGCTAGGTGACATTTATCATTCTGTACACTTTAAAAATGAGAACAGAAGAGGGAAGAGTGTATCTTGTTGTGCACCCTTGTTCTATCTATGGTTTGTAATCCATCTTCCCAAGACTGGTCTGTTCTCTGATACTGCAGGTACATCAGAAGGGTCTGGACATTTGATGAGTTTGTCTACTGAGGATATTGTTTGGTTTGACAGGGATATGCTGGGTATCGAGATCATTTATAGTTGTGGAAGCTTTCCTAATGTACCACTAGTCGGAAGGAAGGGTTGCATAAACTATAACCCGTCCATTACAATCAGGCAATTTGGGTATGCATTGAGAAGTCCTCCGAAGGATGAAAAGATACATTAATCTCTGTATCTCACCGGATTATTGGGAGGGGATACCTTAGCCAAAGTTGAGCATGCTTGGAGTAATGTCCACAAAAGAGGGAAGATTTCCTTAGGGAAGAGTAACAGTCGAGCCTATGACTCCTATTTGGCTTGGATTCAGAGTAGAGCCGAGAAGTTGATGATGCCTTACCCATCTGTTAAGTCTGCCTGTCCTCTTGTGATTGAAGAACCTACTACGGTTGACATCCAGAAGTATAATCAGGTGTGGGATGAAAAAGAAGAGTTGAAGAAGGCTAATGAAAAGTTGGAAGAAGAGATTACTCAGCTTCGGGGCGAGAAGAATGAAGCAACTTATTCTTTGAAGAGGCAGACTGAGCTGGTGAACAGATTGGGTATGGATTTGACCAAGCAAGCTAGTTCTCGAGAGCGTTTAGGTTTGGATCTCAAAGCTGTTAGTGATGTTCTCGCTTCCAAGAAAAAAGAATTAGATAAAGCTTATCTGGAGATCTCTAAGTTCAACGAGTAGTGGAATGCAACTCTCACCAATAACAAAGCACGTGAAAATGGGTTGAAACAACAGATCAACAAGCTGAAGGCTCAGATCAGAGTAAAAGACGAGAGGATTTTAGATGAAGCCTCGCTCAGACAACACAGTGATTGTAAGCTGCACGAAGCACTTGCGACCTTGAAGGACTACGAGCTGAGGGCTGACTCGAAGAAGCGCAAGCTGGAAGAAGTCTTTGGTGAAGTATCTAGGGGTTGCTCACTAGACCGGACCATCCTGAGACATAGGAATTGTTAGAGGAGTTTTGGGCCTGGCGTCGCACTTGATGTTTTTTGTTTCCTTGTAGCTTGTTGTTGCTATTGTATTGACCATCACCAGGCTTGTTGGTTGAGGTCATTCTGTTTGTACTCAGTGTTATGCCTGTACGCTGTCTGTTTGGCTGTTCATCTTTATATATGAGGTTCTTTCTCTATGCTTATCTGTGGGTTCTCCATTGTCGTCCTGTTATTCTCGGAACTAGAATCAGGGGGGGGGGGGGGATTTCCATGTTGCATATATACATGTTTGCATTTTTCATCTTGAATTTTCATTTGCATCACAGGTGTTCTCAGTGGCTTCTGTTCCTAACTCTGCTTGGTTTTCGTAGTAACAGGATTGAGGAGTTCAGTTTCCACAAGTATTCAACTCGAGGGAATCAGCAAAGAGTAATGGATCAAGTTCAAGCTGAGTTGCAGGAGTTCAGGGCTCGCATGACCCAGTTCATTGAGTTGATGCAGACTGTTGCTAGTGGGAAGGAACAGTTAAGATCTTTGGTCCAGCCGTTGATAGCACGGGTTAACGAAGAGGGTGTTTTGCATGGAGGAGCTGGTGTTATTGCTCTGCAGATTAGTGGATCTATCCCACAGGGTATCCCTACTGTTGTTTTACCTCTGGGCGGAGGAGCTGCGAATGAGAATGGTAACGTTGTTGGTAATGGAAGTGTGTGCGCTGTGCACGGGGCTGCTGGCCCTCATTGGAAAGATAACTAGGATGATGTGTTTTCCATGAGAGATATGGAAAGTGGTTTACCGACTGAAGCTGACCGAAGGTTTAAACTGATCGAGGAGAAGATGAAATCTTATGAGAATCAGAACTCTTTGGGTCTTGATATGTCACATCTTGGTCTAGTTCCTAGGGTCAGCATTCTTCCCAAATTCAAGGTGCCCGATTTTGACAAATATAAAGGGACGACCTGTCCAAGAGTGCATATTTGGGCGTATTTCCGAAAGATGCCTGCTTACTCCAACGATGAAAAGCTGATAATGCATTTTTTTCCAAGATAGTATGGTAGGGGCGTCTTTGGAATGGTATATGAGACTTGAGAGAACTCATATCCGCAGCTGGAGAGAATTGGCCGAAGCTTTTGTGCGTCACTATTAGTATAATAGTGCGCGAAACAGGGTACAATTACAGAGCTTGTCGTAGAAAAGTACTGAGAGCTTCAAGAAATACGCCCAGAGGTGGCGGGATCTAGCTGCAAGAGTACAACCCCCTATGGTTGAAAGGGAGTTGATCGACCTATTCATGGCGTCGCTGCCTGGTGTGTACTTTGAGAAGTTGATAGGCTGCATGTCTGCAGGGTTTTCGGATCTGGTAATTGCTGGTGAGAGAGTTGAAAGTGGGATTAAGTCTGGAGAGATTCCAAATGGCGGTGGATCCTCTTCGGGAGGAATAAAGAAACCATATCCAGCGAACCCTAAGAGAAGGGAAGGGGACGCAAATGCTATTTCTCATAAGGGTAAAGGTAGAGCTCAGTCCCATTATCATCAACAAGTTGCTACGGTAAATATCCCGGCCGCAGCTCTACAACGAGTCAACGCTCTGCGACCTTATGCTGCTAGACCAGAATGCCTGATAGACAGTTCGCGAATCCTCCCATGCCGTATCCTCAATTGTTACAACATATGCTGTAGTTACAATTGGTTCAGAAGAGGACTCTAGCTCCTCTCACTGGTACACCACCTCCTGGCATGTTGTACGTACAGTAATGGTCTATCAGGCAGTGTACGGCATTCAAGATCTGCTCCTGCTGTATCCTCAATTGTTACAACATATGCTGAAGATCTTGAATGCAGTGTACGTACCCCAGAAGATCTCTGTTAACCAATTGGAGGGGGTAGTAGCTCATGTAAACGCCAGTAATGGTCTCGGTTTTACTGATTTGGATCTGCTCCTGCCCGGAGCAACCATAACCGTGCTTTGCATATATCTTTGGAATGTAGAGGTTCTCTGATGTCGCATGTCTTGGTTGATACAGGATCATCCCTCAATGTGCTTCCAAAGAAGGCGTTAATGAATTTGGACGTTCAAGGTTTGGTATGCACGCCAAGTGATTTGGTCGTGAGGGCTTTCGATGGATCTAAAAGATCAGTGTTTAGGGAGATCACGTTGCCTATCCAGATAGGACCAGAGATCTTTGATGCAACTTTCTACATTATGGATATCCAACCAGCATACAGTTGTTTGCTTGGCCGACCTTGGATACACGCTGCATGGGCAGTCACCTCAACGTTGCATCAAAAGTTAAAGTATATGGTAGAAGGGAAGATAGTCACGGTATGCGGTGAAGAGGATATTATGGTTAGCCATTTGTCATCCTTCAAGTACGTGGAAGTGGATGGGGATATCCACGAAACACTCTGCCAGGTGTTTGAAACTGTTCAGATTCAAGGGAAGTCTCCTGTGGAAGCCAAGGGCCCAGAGGTTTCGATGTCATCTCTCAAGGAAGCTCATGCTATCATAGAATCCGGTTCATCGCAAAAGTAGGGCCAAGTTCTTAATGTTCCCGTCAAGCAGGACAAGTTCGGCCTGTGATACAAACCCTCCAGTTCTTCTCAGAGCACTCCGAAGTACAGGGGACCTGTGCAGCTCACCAACAGTGGCATGATATTTGACATGATTAATGTTGTTGGAGATGATGAAGGTGACAGTGACTGCGATATGGATGCTTGGATTCGTCCATGTACTCCTGTCCAGAAGCTGTGCAACTGGACTACCAAAGAAGTCATTCATGTCACTACTGCAGAGTAACGTTCATTGTTTTGATTATGTTCAATCCTACGTTCTTCCCAAGACGTAGTGACCCAATTTGTGGGGCCTTTTTTTTATTCGCACTTCATCATTAAATAAAGGACTTTTTCGCATTCAAATACTGTGATCTCTGTTTGTCTTGTTTTTGTTTTGCATTTATATTAAACAGAAAAATGGTAATGTGTTTTGTTTGTTGCATCACATAATAAACATAACATCATCATGCAGGTCTTTTCTATCAGATGCCATCGATTCAGGTTTAGCTATGACTTCGTATGACTTTGATAATCCCATTTATCAAGCTGAAGAAGAGACTGACGAAGACTGTGAACTACCCGAAGAGTTAGCTAGAATTCTCAAGCAGGAGGAAAGGGTCATTGTACCTCATCAGGAGGATATTGAGATTATCAATCTGGGCACCAAGGATGATAAGAAAGAGGTTAAAGTAGGGGTTGCATTGGAAGACAGTGTCAAGAGAAGATTGGTTGAAATGCTCCGTGAGTATAAGGATATCTTTGCTTGGTCTTACCAAGACATGCCTGGGCTGGATACAGATATTGTGGTACACCGGTTACCTCTCAGAGAAGAATGCCCGCCAGTCAAGCAGAAGTTGAGACGAACAAGGCCTGACATGGCAGTCAAGATCAAAGAAGAGGTTCAGAAGCAGTTGAATGCTGGGTTTCTTACTGTCATAAATTACCCTCCGTGGGTCGCTAATATTGTTCCTGTTCCTAAGAAAGATGGAAAGGTCAGGATGTGCGTCGATTATTGAGATATGAATAAAGCGAGCCCGAAAGATGATTTCCCGCTCTCCCATATTGATGTGTTGGTTGATAACACCGCTCGGTATTCTGTGTTTTCATTCATGGATGGCTTCTATACGTATAACCAAATCAAGATGGCCCTAGAAGACATGGATAAAACTACTTTCATCACACCATAGGGGACCTGTTGCTACAAGGTGATGCCCTTTGGATTGAAAAATGCATGGGCAACTTATCAGCGGGCAATGGTCACTTTGTTTCATGATATGTTTCATCATAAGGTTGAAGTCTATGTTGATGATATGACTGCAAAGTCACAGACGGAGGAAGGACATCTAGTCGATCTTTTGAAATTGTTTGAGAGGCTGAGGAAGTTCAAGCTGAGGCTGAATCCTAACAAGTGCACCTTTGGGGTGAGATCTGGAAAGTTACTGGGTTTCATTGTCAATAAAAGGGGTATTGAGGTAGATGCTGACAAAATAAAAGCTATACAAGACATGCCTGGGCCGAGAACGGAAAAAGAGGTTTGTGGTTTTCTATGGAGATTGGACTACATTGCAAGGTTCATATCTCATCTTACAGCCAATTGTGAACCAATATTCAAATTGTTAAGAAAAGATCAAACGGTCAGGTGGAATGAAAATTTCCAAAAGGCGTTCGAAAGAATAAAAGAATATCTGGACGAACCTCCAATACTCATGCCTCCAGTTGCAGGGAGACCACTGATTATGTACCTCACAGTTCTTGAGAATTCAATGGGACGTGTACTCGATCAACAAGACGAGTCAGGGAGAAAAGATCATGCCATTTACTACCTGGGTAAGAAGTTCACTGATTGTGAATCAAGATACTCGATGCTGGAAAAAACATGTTGTGCACTCACTTGGGCCGCTAAGCGTTTGAGACAGTAAATGTTAAACCATACAACCCTGTTGATTTCGAAGATGGATCCAATCAAGTACGTCTTTGAAAAACAAGCCCTCTCCGGAAGGATTGCTCGACGACAAATGGTTTTAATAGAGTACGACATTCAGTATGTTTCCCAGAAAGCCATTAAGGGAAGTGTTCTGTCGGAATATCTCGTGGAACAGCCAATTGAGGATTATCACCCGATGAAGTTTGATTTTCCAGATGAAGACATCATGTTTTTGAAGAAGAAGGATTGTGATGAGCCTTTACCTGACGAGGGTCCTGAGACTGGATCTCAGTGGAAATTGGTTTTCGACAGAGTGGTTAATTCATATGGCAAGGGGATCGGGGCTATTATTACTACTCCTCACGGTTCTCATATACCGTTCACCGCCCGATTGACTTTCGCCTGCACCAATAATGAAGCCGAGTACGAAGCGTGCATATTGGGTTTAGAAGAGGCCGTTAATATGAGGATCAAGAATCTGGATGTGTATAGTGACTCAGCGTTAGCCGTTAACCAAATCGAAGGAGAGTGGGAAACTCGTCAGGCCAACCTGGTGCCTTACAGGGATTATGCCAGGAGATTGTTGTCGTTCTTTGATAGAATCGAATTCCATCATGTGCCAAGAGTCGAGAATTATATGGCAGATGCCTTGGTCATGCTATCTTCGATGTACAAAGTGAACTTCTAGAATGAAGCTCCAGCCATCACCATTAGGCGTCTTGATAGACCTGCTTTCGTGTTTGCAATTGAGAAAGCATCGGATGGAAAGCCTTGGTACTTTGATATCAAGCATTTTCTCAAGACTTAGGAATACCCATCTGGGGCATCCATTAAAGATAATAGGACTTTTAGGAGGTTAGCCGGTAACTTTTATCTGAATAAAGACGATGTGCTCTACAGGAGAAATTTCGACATGGTCTTGATGCACTGTGTTGATGAACTCGAAGCAAACCTGTTGATGGAGGAAGTCCACGAGGGTTCTTTTGGTACTCATGCCAATGAACATGAAATGGCTAGACAATTGTTAAGAGCTAGGTATTATTGGATGACTATGGAATCCGATTGTTTCAAATATGCCAGAAAATGCCATAAATGCCAGATTTATGCGGATAAGGTGCATGTGCCACCGGCTCCTCTGAATGTGTTAACGTCTCTTTGGCCTTTTGCTATGTAGGGAATCGATGTGATCGGAAAGATTGAGCTGACTGCTTCTAATGGACATCGCTTAATTCTGGTTGCGATTGATTACTTTACGAAGTGGGTAGAAGCAGCGTCCTACGCCAATGTCACGAAACAGGTGGTCACCCGATTCATAAAGAAGGACATCATTTATCGTTATGGTATTCCTGAGAGAATCATTACTGATAATGGTTCAAATTTGAATAACAAAATGATGAAGGAACTGTGTCAGAGTTTCAAGATTGAGCATCACAATTCTTCTCCATATCGTCCGAAGATGAATGGCGTTGTTGAGGCAGCTAACAAGAATATCAAGAAGATTGTGCAGAAAATGGTAGTGACATATAAGGACTGGAACGAGATGTTTCCCTTTGCTCTTCATGGTTAACGTACTTTAGTGCGTACATCAATCGGGGCAACTTCTTTCTCACTGGTGTATGGCACGGAAGTAATCCTGCCATTGGAAGTTGAGATTCCTTCTTGAAGGGTATTGTCGGATGTAAAGCTTGACGAAGCTGAGTGGGTGCGAACCAAGTTGAATCAGCTGAGTTTGATTGACAAGAAGAGATTGACGGCTATTGCTCATGGTCAGGTGTACCAGAGTAGGATGAAGAAAGCCTTTGATCAGAAAGTGTGTCCTCGTTGCTTCCAGACGGATAATTTGGTGTTGAAAAGGATCCTTCCTCCTCAGGAAGATCACAGGGGGAAATTGACTCCTAACTATGAAGGTCCGTATCTGGTAAGAAAGGTTTTCTCTGGAGGAGCCTTATTATTATCTACCATGGATGGTGAAGATTTTTCGTCTCCTGTGAACGCATACGCGGTTAAAAAATACTTTGCTTAAAAAGACCCGCTGGACAGGAAAAAGAAAACTCCAGGCAAAAATGGAGCATCCCGGTGAACCATAAAAAGAGAAGGTTCGGTCAAAAATTAGGGAAAAGAAAAAGGAAAGATGTAAACCCGTAAAGTTTAAAACCTAAAATGGCAACTTTGGAAAAAATGGGTATCCCGGTGGATTGAAAACCCGAAAGGGCGATCCAGGAAAAAGTTAGAGATTTAAAATCAAATGACTGCAATCTGCGTTCAATCTGTGAGCTTAAGAGCAGTTATCCCGATGGAAAGGAATCAGTTCAGTCAATCTTTTCAGAAGGAAAAACACGGGGCACATCGGAAACATACAGGTCATAGCCGAATCGACACATGGTTGTTGTCTGTTTCCACGTTGCCGACATTTGTATATATTCTTTTGCTTTTTTGCAATTGCCTCTTTTCAGGAATTGCATCTGAATTGTAATTTTCCTATTTACAGGCCTGTTATCAATAAAGTATTCACTTCAGTCAAAGAGATTTCCCTTTCTTGTTTTACTTTTACTGTTTTGTTTGCAAAAACGTCCGATACTTTGATATATATTGCAGGTGAAAACATGAGGCTTTACAGAGCATAACGAAATTAAATGACTTTGCTCACATGGTAAGTGTCATGAATGGTAACTGAGGTAACCATTTCGTATGTGCGCATTCTTTTGTTTCATTGCAGGATGGCAGATCTCCCCAGCAGAGGTGTTCCTCCACGACATTGAAATTATAATACAGACTCATTTCTCCCCTAGTAGAGATTTTTGTCTTACCTACAAAGTCCCGCTATCAGGTCAGGTATCGCCAGCGGAGGTGTGAAGGGAATCTCCAGCGGAGTAGGGTTTTGACTCCCTGCAAAGGCTAACCCCCGGCAGGGTGGGTTTGTTCTCAGCATATTATTCTCCAGCAGAGGCAACATCTTCGAGGCCTTCTCCCCAATGGAATTGACTTTCTGGTGTTTTCCCGGTAGTATCGGTATTCAGGGTTTCTTCCCCAAGCAGAGTTCAATGTTGATTCCCTCGACGTGAGAGATGTTTAGGCAAAGCATGATCTGCTTCTCGGTAGTGTGAAGCTCTCAGTAGAAGTATTTGATATTCTCCAGCAGGGTGGAATTTCTTTCCAAGCAGAGTGGAGCTATTTCCCAACGGTTTACTTTACTTCCCGGTAGGGTCGTATTCTGAACGATTCTCCCCAGTTGAGTGTGTTTATTCCCCAGAGTGTTGGAAGGCTGTTCTGGGTGTTTCCCCGGCCTATACATTTGATCCCCATAAGAGTTGTTTTCTTAGAAGCCATCCAGGGCATTTTTCTTCAATAGAGTTTTGATTCCCAGCGGGGTGATTTTTTGTTCTCTTTATAACAATTGTATCCAAGAAGGTGCTTTGCAAGGAGGTCATCCAGGGCTTGTGGGTCCCCAGTATGAGTCTGATCGTATGCGGCACATCTTATTTCTCTCCGGCAGAATTGGTCACTTCTTTCTAGCATTTATGTTGCTAGGGTGGTTCCATCGCATTTGCACTTTTGCATAGAATCCTCCCAAATGCGTAGCATTTCCATTTCGTATGGGAGCGTTATGCCATTTTCAAACATATGCATCTGAAGCATAAGTCAGGATCGGTATCTTTAAGACCGGATGCCTTCTCAGTAGAGACTGTTTAATTAAGGGGTTTTCGTGTTATCTATGTCGGGATGGATCTTTGGGTTATTCATGTTGTTGGATTATCCCCAGTAATTCGTTTGGTCAAACACCCTCTTTTTCAGCTGGGTCGTTGGGTTAAATGTCTTTGCTCTCCCTAGGTGAGTCACTTGCGAGTGTTGTCTTCCCTGGTCGAGCCTGTGGTTTAGATGTATCTTTTCCCCAACAGAGTTGTTTGGTGAACTGATGTTCCTTGGCAGAGTCAGTTGTTTGAACCCCTCTTTGCAGGTCATGAGTCAGTGGATTCTGTTGCCTACCTGTTTTGGGGTGCGTTATCCCAAATATTGGTTGGTACTCCCCAGTGTAGTCCACATTAGTGTGTTTGGATCTCCAACTTTTGGTTGGTAATCTTCGATTTCCTCTGCAAAGTCCTTATTCCAACTCTTGGTTGGTAATCTTTGTTTTATTTCAACTCTGGGATGGTGACCCAGTGGCGTTTGGATGTTATTATAACTTTTGGTGGTTAATCCTTATTTTCCTCAGCAAATTCGGGGATCCCAACTTTTGGTTGGTACTCCCCAGTGTCGTCCCAATTATTGTGTTTGGTATTCCAACTTTTGGCTGGCCTAGAAGGTGATCCCAACTGTTGGTTGGTAATCTCTGGTTTTCCCTCGCAGAGTATTTGTTCCAACTCTTGGTTGGCAATCTTAGTAGTTGTTATTCTAACTCTTGGTTAGCAGTTGTTATTCTAACTCTTGGTTAGCAGCTTTTGTTCCAACTTTTGGTCGATGAGGATTTCCCCAGCAATCCTAACTCTTGGTTAGTAGCTTTTGTTCTGACTTTTGGTCAATGAGGACTTCCCCGATAATCCTAACTCTTGGTTAGTAGCTTTGGTTCCGACTTTTGGTCGATGAGGACTTTTCCTGGCATCCTAACTTTTGGTTAGCAGCCTTGTTTCCCAACTCTTGGTTAGATGTTATCCCCTGCAGTTGTTATCCCAACTTTTGGTTGGTGTTCTGTTGCTTGGTGGGTTGTTGTTCCAACTTTTGGTTGGTAGTCTTTCTCCATTCCTCAGCGAAGTCATTATCCCAACTTTTGGTTGGTAAGGTTTGGTTGACGTTTTCCAACTATTGGTTGGTAGTCTTGGATTTCCCAGTAGGGTCGTAATATCCGGTTTGGTCGTCTGGTTTTATGTTATTCCGACTCTTGGTTGGTAACCTTTGTTCTCTGGTCGTTGATTCTGACTTTTGGCCAGTACACCTCACCAGCGAAGTCGTTTCGCCATTTAAATTTCGGTTGGTGTTGTGGTGATTCCAACTCTTGGTTGGTAGTGTGTGGTTTTTACCCTGGAAAGTAACCTTTATCCCATCTTTTGGATGGTATTGTTCGATTATTGTCCTTTGATAGATGTTTATCCCGTGCAGAGTCATCTGGTAAGTCTACTCTTCTCCTAATGAAGTCGCCACAAAGTTGTTGGCTTAATTTTCCCTTTTATTCCCTAGCAGAGTTCGGTATCCCAAATCTTGGTTGGCATATCTTTGGTTGTGTCCCAACTCTTGGTTGGTATCCTCTGGTGTTCGTCGTTCCAACTCTTGGTTGGTATTCTTTGATTGTTATCCCAACTCTAGGTAGGCATCTTTTGGATGAAGTTCAGATCGTATTGAATCGTTATCTCCAGCGTGTCGTATTCCAACTTTTGGCTGGTAATCGCTGTTTGGGCATCCCCGTAGCGTGCAAATTTTCGGGTTCTTTTGTATTCAATCACCTTATACCTTGAATGTTTGAAAGCGGATGCTTTTGCTCCCTTCAGGTCCAAGTTGTTTGAATAGGGGCAGCTGTAACACCCTAAAATTTGCCTTTTCGTTTTAGCAGCATCTGGCTTTTGCTTCTTTGCATTTTCACATTTCTGCATTTGCATAGCATTTGTTCTTGAGGCAGGGGATCAAGGTTTTCCCGTGGCTCAGTTTTCATCTCAGTGCATGAACCTGAACATCGAGCATCAGAGGCTCTGGCATTTATTTTGCCCAGCGGTCGGGCGACCGATTTTATTTTATTTTGCAGGATACTTTCAGCTCAGAAAGCAGCATTCAGGCTATCGCAATCATGTTCATGGTTATGATATTCAAAAGCAAGTTTCAGAAGCTGAAAAGAGCTCAGAATGGATGAAAACGGACACAAGGGCAGATTTCCCTCCAAAAGGTGCCAAAATTCAAATTTTGGAGGTGTTAATCGATTAACACATATGGTTAATCGATTAACCAAGTCAAAATCAGGTCAAATATGAAGTTTTGAAGGTGTTAACTGATTAACCTATATGGTTAATCGATTAACCAGTGTAGATTTTGCTTCTGCACGTGAATTTTCAATGCAAGCCATTTTGGGGTCCAATTTTGGTCATGTGCAAATCTGATTTTCACTTTGGGAAGGATCTAGAACCTATTTGAAATTTGGTTAATATCATTTTCCCTGCAAATGCCCATTCCTCATTCCAACCCAAATTTCCCAAACCATCTTCCAAACCTTACATTTGGATCCAAGCCTAAGTGATATTTAAGTAATCCATTCCAAACAAAAGGGGCTAATCTCTCACAATTCACTCTCATTTTCAGAATTGATCTCATTCTCTCTTAATTCTTCCAACTCCAAAACCCTCACCAAAAGCTCTTCTCATTGTGATCATATATTCTTCATTGGAATCCTTGATTTCTAAGAGCTAAACCTTTATCTATTCTCTCCTTTGAATCAATTTCTTCATCCAATTTTCGAGCAAAATTATATCTGAACTTGGAAGTGATTTTAGAAGTGATTATTTGGAGCAATTTGGTTTAATCTTGAAGGATCTTCATTGCTACTAAAAGAATTGGTGTGGATCTTGAAGTATTCTGGACTTCTAGCATTGGATCTGTTCAATTACAGTTGAATCATCATTAACCGGAGCAAATCTCCGCTTCGTTGGTTGGAAATTCTTGAACCGAATCTGTTTTTAGCTTATTTGCATAATCATGTGGATTTTCATCTTTGATTGGCTCTTGGTTAACTTGATCTGTTTGATTCATGATTTGATTGTGTTAATCTATTCACATGCTTTTTGAATCATGATTTGCTTGTTTAATTTCGTGATTAAGTGATTATGCGACCATCCGGTTGATCGGATAAGTGCTTATTTGCTGAAGATACTGCTCTGTTGTTGTTTTTCTGTTGTTAGCACAGTGTTAATCGGTTAACGCATTTGGTTAACCGATTAACCATTTCAAATTTTCAAAATTTTCAAAGTTTTCAAGGTGTTAATCGGTTAACGCCCGGTGTTAATCGATTAACATGTACAAATTTCCAGATTTTCAAACATTTTTAAGTGGTTAATCGGTTAACCTCTGGCGTTAACCGATTAACATTGTTCCAGTAGGTCTGCTTTGCTAATTTTCTTGTGCGTTTGAGTATCGTTTCACATTGGATCATCGTAGATCAATATGATGCACCAGGGGTGAAATGTTTTGGACATTTTGTCACTGTTTTGATTGTTTAATCGGGACTTCGTCGGCACGTGTTTTGTTTTCCGCTTGGATACACATGGTTGTATGTGTTGTTCAAAGTGATGATGTGCTTGCATGTTCATGTTTTGCTTGTTCTTATTGCATGATCTTGCCTTTCATCTGCTTGCTTGAGGTCCAGACGCGCTTGTGGCGGCTGCTACCCCGCACTATTTTCCTCCTTCACTTCGCTCTACTTACGCATTACGTGTTTGCATTACTTGCATTTCCGTTTGCTCTTCTCTTCTTTTGCTTTGCCATGCTCCCCATAGGACCTCTAATCTCTTTTGAGATTATGATAGACTTTAGGTTGGAAGCCATGCGTGCTAACATTAGGTAGTATCCCCTAATCTCAATCTTAGGACCATTTTGCATGTCAACTACTAGGTTTGAGTTAGTCTCCCTTTAGTTTGTCCTCTCTCCTTCTCATAATACAACCCTTGCAAAGTGCCCATAAAGTTATCAACCAACTCATTGTAGGAAAGAGCAGGTCGCACACGAGAGGCCATTTCAAGCCACCTTTGTGCATATTCCTTGAAAGTTTGAATTGTATGTTGAGGCTGATCCTGCAATTGCAATCTGGTAGGAGCCAAATCGAGATTATACTTGTATTATTTTAAGAACGCTTCAGACAAGTCTCTCCACGAGCGAATCTTGTTGCATTGTAAACCCATATACCAATCCAAAGAAGCTCTAGACAAGCTATTTTGGAAGCAATGAACTAGTAATTCATCTTTGTCAATGTAGGATGCCATCTTCCTACAGTATATGGTCACATGACTGCAAGGATAACTTAATCCTTTGTACTTTGGAAGTTCTGGAATGTTGAACTTCTATGGCAGCACAACATTAGGAACTAAACACAAGTCTTTGGCTTCCATGCCAAAAGCAGAATAACCTTCGATAGCTCTGATTCTTTCATCCAACAACTTATAGTCAGTAGGTCTAACAAGAGTCTATGGATTTGGAAGTTGTAATGTAGCTGGAGCAGTTATCTTAGGAGAAACAAACTGAGAAGGATACACGAACCCTAAATTTATCATCTGACCAGCATTCTGACTCATCTAAAAACCATACGGATAACCAGTAGGAAGTACTCAGCAGTAGAGGATTCCCCAGGATAAGGCACTCCAAAATGAACATTTTGAACAGCAGTTTGAGCAGATTGAGACAAAACCAAAACACGACTAGGATGACCCCTATACATATGCTCATCTTCATCAGGAATTTCAACATAAGTCGGGACAGAAGTCTGGAGAATCCGTTCTTGAGGAATCTCGTGATCTTCATGACTCACCACAGGAGCTGTAACCAGAGTAGGCATGCCCTAAGGGTATGCAACAGAATTACCATTGGGCATGGATGCAACAAAAGGTTGATACGGAACAAAGGCACTATAATTAACGATCTAAGGCGTGAAATTCAGAGGCATTCCCCACGAGAAAGCAGTAGGAATTCTACTCAAAATATGTTGAGCACTTGGTAGGTTGACAATAGGTTAAACAATAGTCTCAACTGGCGCTTCAACAACAACAGGAGAAGAAGTGACAACAGGAGGAAAAATCACCACAGGAGTGACAACAATAGCATCAGTAACAGTTGCGACAACAGAAGTAGCAGCAGCGGCGTCCTTATAAGCACCAAGGAGCTCTGTGATAACATCCATGTTGGTCTAGAATTGATCCATACAACCAAGAAAGGAAGGTTAAGGAGAACTATGTTGAGGAATGCAGAAGAGAAGTGATAACTCCATTAGGTTGGAAAAAGAATGATGTCGAAACCAGGAGAATAAAGAGACAAGAATCGAAGTAAAGGTAAGATCCACAGGGGGCTCGGTGCATTAACTGGCGGGCAATGATTAACCAAAGAAATATAAGAGCAAGACTCTGTGGGGAAAGCAAAAAGGTTGGTGTCAATAGACAGACTGTGATGAACCAGGATGAGAGTATTGAACCACGAGAAGGTGTTTGACTCTCTAGAGAAAATTGGTGTGTTAATTGATAAACAATGGTTAACCGAAAAGAAAAAGGAGTTGGTTTTAACCGATAAACAGCGACCAACCCAAAAGGACGAGTGTGGAACCAAGAAAAGGTTGTGACCTAATGAATGGTCGTGAAACCAAGTGAATGTTGTGACCCAAATGGCGATACACTGACTGAAGAAGTAGTACTTGACTGAAGAAAAGGGTATTTAAACCAAACAAAAGTTACTAACCCAAAGATGTGACTGTTAGAACCAAAGAAAGGTTGCTAACTGCAGGAGATTCAGTGTTTAACAGACGGACTATGATTAACCGAAAAGAATGAGTGATTAACCAGGAGACAACGATTAACTCAGGAGATATTGGTTTTAACAGGCGGGTTGTGATTAACCAAAGAACGGGTGATTAACTGGGAGAAGGTGATTAACCCAAAGGAAACTCAATATGGTAACAGACAGACAATGATTAATTGAGGAAAAGAACAAATTGGTGTTTTAACTGACAGGAAGTGATTAACTAGACAAAAAAGGAGAGAACCAAGAGAAGGTTGCGAACTCCGCTAGGGACTCAGTATTTGACAGGAAGAATGTGTTTAACCGAAGAAAGGAAGAACTTCGCTGGGAAGAAGAGAATTTGGCTTTAACCAAAGAACAGTTTACTAGCCAAAGAAAGGACTAATTACAAATATCCTAGGGAATCAAAGAATAGATTGGCCAAAACAGAAAGGATTGTTGTATCGAAAGTAAGAAGTCCAACCAAGAGATAAACGATTAGGGTGCAAGTGATCAAGTATCGACTCGGCTGGAAAGCAGAAGATGCTACAGTAAGGAGATAGAGGCTACTATTCCAAGTACAGGGTCATTCGTCCCCTACCCAAAATAATCATAATGAGTATATGAATTATCCACTCTTATTCCTTCCCTAGCACCAACGTGTAGTACATCAAACGAAATTGACAGAGTAACAGCGCAAACTTGTACAGTGCTCCAACGTGTTGCAAATCTTTGAATCTGCAGGGGGAAACGAGAGAACAATGCTCTGACAGGTCGGAAAGAGAAGAACGAGAGAAGATCAACTAATCGAAATAAGGTTTCGACTAATTAATCACAAGGGAGTGATGTGCTAACAATTTTCCAAAGGAGATGAAAAATCATTAAAGCAAACATGGTAATTATTGATTATACAAGATTAAGTTCATTCAAAAAAAGAACAAACTTAACGCAAACATGAATGGAAGTGTAAAACAATACCAATTGTCATTTAGTATGCATCACAAACCATGTAGCATGTGATCAAAGAATGCAAGAATTAACATGATCATACAAGTGTGACAAAATGCAAATAATCGAGAAACAACAAATCGCACATTTAAAGTTTGCATACATGTTTCTAACAAAAGTTAAATGGCTCATAAAACATCCCTAAATATCAAGCATATCAAGCATGGAAGTTAAATGAGGAAAGAATGCCAAACAAGCTTGAAAATAGGTAAAAATGGCATTCTGTTACATTTGTAAACGATTACCACATGCAGGTAATTAGTTACTTGCTTAAAAATTGCAAAACCACGTGAAAAATAAGCAGGGTAGTCAATTACCCTTATATAGGTAATTGATTACCACTGTAACAGTGGCAAAAAACAGCTTTAAAAAACCACTTTCAGCAAACAAAACACTTATCCAATCATCCACATGATATGGTGAACATTTGTGCATGAAAAATCAAGTTCAAAATCATCAATTGAATCAATTAATTCATCAAGAAAAAGAATCAAACAAATGCGCAATCAATTCACATGCAAGAAAATTATCAAATCTACATCATGACTTATATGTAAGTGATAAAAATTAGTAAATCAAGTGAGAAATTACAAACCTACAAGGCGTAGAATTTCCTTGGTGATTGTTTCTATTGGTATGTGATGAGAGTTGTCAAAGAAAACCAGAGAAATCTAAATTTGCAACTGAATCGTAGTGAAACCGAGCAAAATGTGACGAAATCTCCAAACACGGATTTGCATCGAAGAAACATGAGATAATCACTTGATTTGAAGCAAAAGCCAATAAAAATCCAGAAAACCAAGTAGAATTTCAAGATGATGAAGGCTAAGCTCAAGATAAAAGAACTTCCAATGTGGAAGTTGCTACTCTTTAATGGTGAATTTGATCTTTAATGAGGTTTTGGGAAGAAGATGAAGATGAATGTGAAGAAGTTTCAGAAAATGCATAGTGAATTGAGAGAAATGAGAGAGTGAAGAGTGAAGATTGAGAGAGAATTGTGAAAATGGTTAAAGGTCCTTGTGAAATGGTGAAGATTTATTTATATAGAGTGGAGGTTTGGAGTTTCTAGGTTTGGAATGTGCTTTGGAGTTAGCTTTGGAACTAGCCTTGGAGTTAGTTGCACTTGACTCACTGAGTTGGAAGTTGACTCAGTTAGTTAGGTAGTTGACTCAGTAACAATCCCAATGCAAGTTCAAATTAAAGGGTTCCCATCCTTGCAAATGAAGTTACATGGTAGTTGTCATACCCCAAATTTTGACCCCTAGATTCCATTATCATTCTAGGTGCATCAAGCATGTGTTATCTAACCCTAACCTCTTTCAAGTTTGTCTTTGTCAAGATGCAGATGAATTAGGGTTTTACACTGTCAAAATCAAGAGTCTTGTGGATTGATCAGTCAAGGTTTTGGATTGATCTTCTGCAGATCAAGTCTTCACATCATCGAGAGATTCATATCTTACCGATAACAAGTGTTATTTGAGGTTGTTACCAAGAAAATTAGAGCAGTGTTGTGCAAAACCCTGATTAGGGTTTCTAGTTGGAAAAGTCAACTATAGTTTGACTTTTAGTCTAAATGGGTGTCCAAAGCTTGAACCGTGGTCCATGATGTTTCTATGACTTATTGAAGTCCCCTCAAGAAGTATGAAAGGTCCAAAAATCCCAGAACACTGAGGATCGATCCTGAAGGTTTCAATTGTTCGGTTCGTCTATCTACAAAGTCAACTCTTTGACTTTTAGGGTTTTGACCCCAAATTGAAGCAATCAAGGTTTCCAACATAATTTTATGCCTAACTAGTGAGTTTGGTGAATATTTAATCAAGAATTGACGCATAACTTATGAATCAAGAAATTAGGGTTTATGAAAAACCCTAATTACAAGCTAATTTGGAAAAGTCATAACTTTCAAACCACACATCCAAATTGAGTGGTCCAAAGCTGGCTGAAAAGCTATTGAGAAGTCCTGCAAGATTTTCCTAGAGGTTTGGTGTCCAAAAATGTATAGATTTTGAGTTGTGAGCCCATCAAGTTGTGAAGGATTTCCACACTTAGAAAATTTTCTTGTTTCTTAACTTGTAAGTCAAGTTTTGCAACAAACTTCATGAGGATTTTTCACATAGTTCCCTTTGGAATTTGAACTTTGGCCGAACATGAATGTTGTAGATCATATTTGGGGCTTTTTAAAAAGTACAAGAGCAATTTTTCAAATTTGGTGGTTAAGGAGACTCGAAGAGGACAAGTTAAGCATTTTTCATGTCACAAAACCAAGTTCAGCATTTGCATTTTGATGCATAAACCACTCAAACATCTTCTAATCACTTTCTTAACTCATTATTTTATGCTTAGGGACTTAATTGACGAGGTTACAATGCATTGCCACGAGCAAAGAACCAGAATTGGATTATATTGAATTGTTTATTCTTGCAAGTGGATGCAAGTGGCAAGGAGAGATAAACTTTTTGCTAATTCTGCCACACCTTGTCGTTACTCGAAAAAATGCGTCGCGCAACGACGGGAAGGCGAAAAAGATAGACAGAAGAGTCGCCACCGAACTTTATTTATCCCATGAGGGGAAAGGAAAATATCGAGAAAACCTTAAGAAAGAAATGGATAAGATGGTCTCGCGACCAAGAACGGGTTCGGAAGCCGGTTATGCGAGGGGAAGGTATTAGCACCCCTCGCATCTATCGTACTCGATGGGAACCTTTTGTTTGTCGACGTGTGAATTTATCTGCTTAAATATTATGCTATAAGAAGTTTTCCACGGGGTAAAAGAAAGGTTAGAAACAAGAAAGTTAGGAGGAAAGAGAGAACGGGGAAGAAAAGAGAAAGAACAGACTCGGTAGGACTTCGCAGTCCTATGCCTACGTATTCTCAATAGATGTGAGAAACTCAGAGTCGACGTAGTTCGGGGAACTACAGATATTGGGGGAAATGTGCTCGGCAAGGATTGTGGCCCTTGTGCCTACGTATCTTTACTTGAAAAAGTAAAGAATCAGAGCAGCCGTAGTTCGGCCTACGGTTTGTTGATGTTCTGGTAGACGATGCTATCGTGCGCATTCTAGCAGTTAGGTGTATTGCTGCTTGCATGTGAGGAGACTTATGCGTTACCTGTTTGCGGTAGAACGGACGTAGCATGCCTTTCTGGGAAAGGGGTGAAAAAGAAAAAAAGGGTGCTCGCTAGGATATCACAATCCTATGCCTACGTATTCTCAATATGCATGAGAAATCAGAGCAACGTAGTTCGTGCCTACGGTGCGGATAACCGGCGTGTTTTGTGGATGATGTTATCGTACGCGTTCTAGCAGTTTAGGTGTTTTGCTGCTCGCTCGTTTGGAGACTTATGCGTACCTGTTTGCGGTAGAACGGACGTAACATATCCTTTGGGAGACTGGTTTTCGCCATGCGAGGCAAGGTATCACGTTTGATTGATGAGATTGTTTTTGGGGCGAGATAGGTCCTCGGATAGTAACCCCTACGGGTAGTACCCAATTCATTGTCTCAGAGTTTTTGTTATAAAAAGGTGTGGCAAACGAGGCGTTTTCGTATTGAAAGACGAGCGTCGAAACCACCCTCACTACAGTGGGCATCCCAACGCTCGGAGAAGAAGAGGTCTACACCTAATCCTCTCTCTTTAATTCAATACAAAGGGAACTTCGTTCTCTTATTAAAGATGTTTTTGGTTTTGAATGGTAAGTGCTTTGCGACAGAGAACCCTACGGTAAACGTCAGCACTCGGGATAGGAGAAGGCCTACGCCTACCCGCTCCACGACCATTCAAGTTTTTGTATGAAAAGGAATTTGAAAATTCACTCGGTACGGGACCGAGGTTTTAGGTGGAAAAGGTTTCGGAAAGGAGTTGTGAAAGCGAGATGGTGGATAAAGTCGCGTCTTTGTATTGAAAAACAAATATCAAGACCACCCTCACTACAGTGGGCATCCCAACATTCGGAGAGGAAGAGGTCTACACCTAATCCTCTCTTTTTTAATTCAATACAAAGAGAAATTTATTTTAAAGATGGTTTGAAAATGGACTCGGTACGAGACCGAGGTTTTAGGAGAGATGGTATGGAAACGTCTTCGTATTGAAAGACGAGCGTCGAAACCACCCTCACTACAGTGGGTATCCCAACGCTCGAAGAAGAAGAGGTCTACACCCAATCCTCTCTTTTTAATTCAATACAAAGAATTAATTTGTTTATTGAAGAGATTTGATAACCTACCAAAGAGATGAGATAAATTCGAATATATACAAGAAATAGATAATATACAAGATATATAATCAACAGTCCACCAATTTAAATTTTAATGGTTTCGATATTTTATTAGGTATTTTTTGGAAGAATGTACAAGTGTTGAATATTTACAAGATAGTAATAATATACAGAATATATGTGCAAGAATATAAATGACTGAAATTAAAACAATTGTATATTTGACAGAAAATTAAAGCAGTTGTATATTGACAGAAAATAAAGCAGTGGTATACTGGTTAGTTGATCGAATCGGGACACGAAAGAATAGGATCTCGTCTTAACCACAAACAAAATGTCGATTAATCGAAGGTAGCCTATCGCGATCCCAAAGTAAGGAAGATGACCCCAATGGTCATCCCCCATAGATTTGAAATCGGGAAGGTTATCGACTCGAAAATCTGACGCTTGCAGATAAAAAGCTTTCATCGATCCATAAGTCGAAATGAAATTTAAATAGAGAAGAGATGAGAAGAGAATGGGGTGGTCTCGGATCCAACGATACTTATCAATATATTGACTTAGTAATCGATTTATGGAAGCGTCGTCATCGACCAAAAAACCAAAAAAAAATAGAAATAAAGTGAAAATGATAAATAAATCAAATAAATATTTTAAAACCAGATTTATCAAAGAACTCTAATGACTAACTTAAATTTTTAATGGAAATCCAACAAAAATATTTAAACAAAACAATTTGCAATCCAAAAAAAGATAAGAAAAAGGGGCTGAGATTATAAAATGATTGAAAATAGGAAGAGGATCACTTGGGCCTAGGCCCATCACCTCAAGGGCAACACGGGTAAATGGGGGTGGAATTGGTAAAAAAAAAAACCTGGGCACACAAAAACCCACACGGTGTTCAGCTTCTCCCAAAATCAATAAGGCTAAAGGTTATCAACTAAATCAAATTACGAAACTAAAAATGAGAGACGAGACGAGAGGAGAAACCGACCCACACAAAAATACGCATCAAAATCTTCAATCTACCCTACTCATTTCGTATTTGTCCTCTCTAATTCATCTCTTCAAGCGGTCCTGGTGGTTTAGTTCCTTTGTTTTCATTCAATCTGTTCTGTTTTGGGTCATTTATGAAGCTCATCTCAATCTCCTCTCTTCATCCCTGTCTCTGGTTTTATTTGAAGTTTGAATTTGATTTGTGGGTTATGGATTGATTCACTGTTGTTGGTTGAAGGTGTGTTGGGAGTCGAAGAATAATAAAAGGGTTTTGGGTTATGATTTAGGGATTTGAGGTTATTGAAGAGGAAGAAGATTTCAAAGAAGATGGAGGAGGAAAAAAAAATCACAGGTCGAAGAAAGGAGAAAGGTTTTGTGGGTCGCAGTTTCGCCGAAAAGAAGAAAGAGAGTTGTAGTTTGATTTTGTTCGAGTTTATTTTGATGAAAGTTGGGGTTGGAGCAGAGAAGGTATACGAAGAGGCTTTTTATGGTTCGTTTGAAGAAGAACAGGGTGAGTGATTTGGTTGTGGAATGGTGATGGTATCTAACAAGTCACGGCGAGATTTGGAGTTTGAGTTTCGGAAAAGATGGAGATTGGAGGAGTTTACGGAGCATATTTCTGGGTTATGAATTGTTGTTGTTGTTGTGTGTGAAAGAGCTCCATTCAGATCTGAAGAGGAGAATCAAAGGTTTTAGGGGTCACAGTTTGGAGATTTAGCGAAGGAGAAGGTCGATCGGGTTAACGGTTGGTTGATTTGCGGTTCTCCGATGGTAATGGGATACGGTTGAAGTTCGAAGCTTCACGGGTGGAAGAGAAGGAGTTTTCACGGTTGGGTTGAGGTTTGTGTTTGTGAATTGAGAAGTTATCAATGATTTTTTTCATGTTCTTTGTTTGCAGGTGATGGAAGAAAGATGAAAAAGTGAAGGAGATTAGAGAAGAAATGAAGAGTTTCGTGGTTATCATCTCTTGGTCAGAAAACCAGTCCTCTATTCAGTTTCCTCCCTCCTCCTTTTAAATCCCTCGGTCCTCATTAAGTTTCTCAGTTTTTGCCTATTAATGGTGTTTGGCTTCATCTGGTTTGTAGCAGGTTTGGCTTGCTTTGGTGGTGCCTGCTGTGTGAATCAGAGTTATGCAGGCTGTTTGGTCTTTTGCGTATCCCTTACTGTCCTTCATTTTGTCATGGCTTGATTTTCCTTTTGTACCGTTTTAAAACAAGTTTGAAGGAGGTTGTAGGGATTTGTCTGGTGTGCTATGGAGTGGCAGCAAGTATAACTTGGATTGTAGCAGCAGGTGATGGGAGGTTATTCTGCGGATTGCAGGTTTTGTAGGAGGGTATTGGTTTGTCCTCTTTGCTATTGCCTTCTGCAGTACTCGCCTGCTGTTATTGTCTTTTGCAATTGTCCATTTTCTTCTTGATTTGCAGGATGTGAGCTTATGATAATGTGTGTATTTTTGTGCAGGTCTAGCTGTATCATGATGTGTAGCAGCCTGTAGGTGCGGTACGGTGTGTTGCAGAATGTTGTCCCTACTGCCTTGGTGTGCAGAGGTTTTGTCCTAACCTCACTTCACATAAACAAAGTCACATGAAGAATGATGCCAAGACTAATATTATGGAAGTTGTGGCTGTTGTGATTTGTATCAGTATGCATCCTCTCAATTTTTCTGTTGTTGTGAAAGAAAAGATCAGAAGGACAATGGTGAGCTGTACCTCTGCTGCTGCTGTGGGCAGACCTGTCATGGCTGGTGAGGTGCGAGCTTGTGGGGTCAGGGTCCGCTTGCATTTTGGATGTAAGGTTGCTGCTGAGGAGTGGGACACACAAATTGTACATTTGCAAGTTGAGGACATTCTGTCGTGTTCTGTGAACCAATATCCCTTTTCACTTGTAATTATATTTTCTTGGGCTGTTAATAGTTACTTGCAATTGTAAGTTTTGGTTTAATTTCATTCGTTGTTGCACTACTTCTATTTGGCTTGTTGTCCAAAGTGCTCTTTGTGTCTAATGAAATAAAACACCCTTAGCATATAGCCGTGTGACACCACCTCCACACATGATAAACTTGTGGCTCTAGTAGTAACAAACTGCAGCAAACTTGGCAAAACAAAACTGATGGCTCACTTGGGCTATACCTTGAAAAAAAATGAAAAAAATGCAGGTGACAACAACAAAGACGTTAATGAAGAAGACTTCCATCAGGCTTGATTATATAGGCTCTTATGGTGTGGGTTTATATAAAGAAAATGGTAAATAGATTCAAAATAAATTAATGAACTTGGAATAGTGGACAAACTAATGGTTTTCTCTATTTTTGTGACTTTGGCCCATATGATTATTTTGAGAAATTTGGTGTATGAATCTTGATGATTAAGAATAAGAGTGATCAAAAAGTTTAAAAGAAATGGATGCAATGGAGAAAAATTGATGAATATGAACATGGGCCTTCCAACAAGGACTTGAAGTTGGGCTGAATAGGATTTTCTCCTTCTTTGGCAAATTAAATTGAAAATGGCGTGAATTAAAGTGGATAATGGATAAAAGGAATGAATGGATTAAAACCTCTTGAATTTTCCTTGAATCAAAGCTCGATTTTAAAATAAAACTTGAAGCTGCACCACCTTGGGCAGGAACCGTGCCTTAAAATCATAAGGTTTATGAGTTGATATATGAACTTCTGAAATTTGCATAAAACCCTAATTGAATCCTGAGACAAGCAAACTTTGAACTGTGCATACAAGCCTTGATCCAAGTGAAACTAAATTCATTACTTGACCAGTAGAAACAACATATGTATTTTTTTGATTTTTTTTTTTTGAACAGTAGCCGGTGAGCAGATGTAAACATGAAGGCTACATACAGGTAGGACAAATTTGGGGTATGACAGATGCCCCTATCTAATTAGCTTAAACCGAGTAAGATGAAATGTCATGGCATTCATTCTTTCGAGGTAGAAGATGATTAGATAAAAAGAAGACCCTGAATTTGTCCGAAAAGAATGACAAAACTTGGGAATGAAATATTGGATACTCAAAGGTCGCTGACACCAGAGGATGTTAATAGAGAAAACTTGACACCAAAAGGATGACAAGCTTATCACAAAAAGAATGATAATACACCCACACAAACACTTTCCTGACATTAAAAGAGTATAAGGGACCCACTACCAACAAGATGGTGGAAAGCACGCGCTAGTCATGACACCAAAAGGATATCAGACCCATCACCAAAAGGATGATGGAGCGAGAAAAAAATCAACCCTAACACCAAAAGGATGATAGGGGGATAAGCTTCTCTGAAGAGATTGCCACTTATCGCTGAAGATGGATAAGCTTCTCTGAAGAGATTGCCACTTATCGCTGAAGATGGATAAGCTTCTCTGAAGAGATTGCCACTTATCGCTGAAGATGGATAAGCTTCTCTGAAGAGATTGCCACTTATCGCTGAAGATGGATAAGCTTCTCTGAAGAGATTGCCATTTATCGCTGAAGATGGATAAGCTTCTCTGAAGAGATTGCCACTTATCGCTGAAGATGGATAAGCTTCTCTGAAGAGATTGCCACTTATCGCTGAAGATGGATAAGCTTCTCTGAAGAGATTGCCACTTATCGCTGAAGATGGATAAGCTTCTCTGAAGAGATTGCCACTTATCGCTGAAGATGGATAAGCTTCTCTGAAGAGATTGCCACTTATCGCTGATGAAGGATAAGCTTCTCTGAAGAGATTGCCACTTATCGCTGAAGATGGATAAGCTTCTCTGAAGAGATTGCCACTTATCGCTGAAGATGGATAAGCTTCTCTGAAGAGATTGCCACTTATCGCTGATGAAGGATAAGCTTCTCTGAAGAGATTGCCACTTATCGCTGATGAAGGATAAGCTTCTCTGAAGAGATTTCCACTTATCGCTGATGAAGGATAAGCTTCTCCCAAGAGATTGTCACTTATCACTGAAGATGGATAAGCTTCTCCCAAGAGATTTCCACTTATCACTGGAGATGGATAAGCTTCTCTGAAGAGATTGCCACTTATCGCTGAAGATGGATAAGCTTCTCTGAAGAGATTGCCACTTATCACTGAAGATGGATAAGCTTCTCCCAAGAGATTGCCACTTATCACTGAAGATGGATAAGCTTCTCTGAAGAGATTGCCACTTATCGCTGAAGATGGATAAGCTTCTCTGAAGAGATTGCCACTTATCGCTGAAGATGGATAAGCTTCTCTGAAGAGATTGCCACTTATCACTGAAGATGGATAAGCTTCTCTGAAGAGATTGCCACTTATCGCTGATGAAGGATAAGCTTCTCTGAAGAGATTTCCACTTATCGCTGAAAATGGATAAGCTTCTCTGAAGAGATTGCCACTTATCGCTGATGAAGGATAAGCTTCTCCCAAGAGATTGCCACTTATCACTGAAGATGGATAAGCTTCTCTGAAGAGATCGCCACTTATCGCTGATGAAGGATAAGCTTCTCTGAAGAGATTGCCACTTATCGCTGATGAAGGATAAGCTTCTCCCAAGAGATTGCCACTTATCACTGAAGATGGATAAGCTTCTCCCAAGAGATTGCCACTTATCGCTGAAGATGGATAAGCTTCTCTGAAGAGATTGCCACTTATCGCTGAAGATGGATAAGCTTCTCTGAAGAGATTGCCACTTATCACTGAAGTCTGCTGGAGACAATTCACTGGGGATCACCCATGGATTTACTGGAGATGCCCCTGTCTGGGCTGAATGTTGATTTTGAAGATCTGATTAACCACAAGGTTGCAATACATCATGCAATACACCCATGGTCTTGAAAAGATGCCCCTGGTTTGGGCTGAATTTGCCTTGATGATCTTGAATTCCATGGGAGGACCCATGGCCTTTGCAGATAATGCCCCTGATTGGGCTGCTAATTGCCTTGAAGCTCAATGAGTTGCAAAACTTCGTGGGGAACACCCACGGTCTTGTGGAAGAATGCCCCTGATTGGGCTCAATCTTGTCTTGGTATCTTCTGACTCTAGTAAGAGAAAACCACAGTCTTGCAAGAGGTGCCCCTGACTGGGTTGATGATGATCTTGGGAATCTTTAAAATTGATCTTGGATCTGATCTCGCACATGCTAATGCTGAATGATACATACGCTTCATAAATGGAAATGCAAATGCAAATGCTAGAGCACGAAGATGCAAGGGCTAGAGAAACACGATACGACATTGGATATGCGTATGATGCAAAATGCTTATAAAGCCGAATGCAACGCGTATGATGCATATGATCGCAAATGGTAATGGAAATGCAGGTGATTGGGAATACAGGTTGGAGACACCAGCTTGGTGGACTTTGGTGGTTGCCAATGCTGATTGGACTTTGAGTTGGAAGTACCAGGTGAGGGCTGGTGTTCGGAGAGTAGGCCAGATGGGACTGATTGGCAAAAGGTTAAGCTGTCAAAGGAGAGCTGATTTTGTGGTTTGCCAGATGGAAGCTGGACTTTGGAATAAGGTTTACCAGACAAGAACTGGTGAAATGGCTAAAAGAAGGGTGACCAGATGAGAACTGGTTTAAAAGCTGACATATACCAGGCGGGAATTGGTATTCAGCGAAGGGTTGACCAGATAGGACTAGTTTGAAGGTTTAAAGGTTTGACCAGTTGGGACCGGTACAAAGGTTTGCCAGGCAAGAACTGGACTTTGGAGGTTCAAAGGTTACAAGGTTTTGACAGGTTTAGGCTGTGGGATGAAGGATCCAATGACAGCAAGGCCTTTTCGGAAGGTTAAGGTTATTTGGGTGAGGTGATGGTATGATTCCCCAACACTCGTTTTGAACTCAACAATTGTTGATGAAGATGAACTTGCTTGAGTAACTTGCCAATGAGACGATCTCGAGATGACTTGCCCCAGAGTTTGTACCACGAAAGGATTTATCATTGTTGAACCGACTCTTGGTGGTTGGCTTCAATATACTCTTTGGAGTAGCTTGTTCTTGAAAGAGCGGTGAAGCGACTTGACTTATCCTGATTGAGCGTTGGAGGGATCTATCTTCAGAGAAACTCTGGGTGGCCTGCCCCTAATTGGTATGATTCACTTTTGATCAAACGCTTCTTGAATGATTTTCCCCATGATCGACCATTGTTTGGGGATTTGCCTCAGACTGATCCAGACTGCTGAATGATCCAGTCCTGCTTGATTGCTTCGTGTTGGAATTTCCTCTATGCCAACTACAGACTTGCAATTAAAAACTTGTTTGTTCACGAATGGTAATCTTAATGCAAAGTTCATGCAAGTTTTTTTTGAAAAAAATGTCGTTTATTACGTGTCGTGATAGTGATACGAATGGACCATTAGTCCAAACGTTGTGCTAACTTGATTGGTGTAAAAATAAAGCAAAGATATTGACACCAATGCTGATGATTAGCAAATAAGTGGGAGTCATGTTACGCAACCTTGCGATAGTATGCTTTCAGAATAAACCTCGACTCAATTAGGTCTTTCGAGGGTTGTGACGTGGTCTGGCTCACGGCTATAAAACAAAGGATATTAGGCTCAAAGTATTAATTTGTACCCACCCCTTCTTCTTGATGATCTCCAGTCCTATGTTCAATTAATTCTGCACCTATTTGTCTTGACGGTGTGAGCTTGATTGTTTAAGGTTTGCTCGAGATGGCAGTCACCTTATTTTGATTTTGATGGGTGTCAGTGACCCTTTGATTTGGGTGGCCACTGAACATTATTTTGTTTTTGTTGAGGGTTTGAGGACCTCTTTTGCTTTTGTTTTTGATCCCTAACTTTTGCATGGACTGATTCGGCTTGTCAGATCCACCGGGATTGCCTTGATTTTTGCCTAAGTCCCCTTTGAGGTGCTTGACTTAGCAGGCTTTTGATTTTTTTGATTTTGTTGGCAAATTGTGACTGCCATGTCGTGGGTCATTGATGAACAACCGTCTTCTGGATTTTGCTTTATGCATAGTGGATTAACTGAACAACTACCCTGCCCCAGGTTGAGTGTAAGGGTTTGAATATCCGAAGGAAACTCCTACTTCTAGGCTCGAAGTGGTTGACTAGGGATTAACTCCTTATATCTCCGGTGTTTAGGGGATTTGAAACAATGCCTGTACCTCATTGACGAGATTCTGTCTGAAAGCATACGATTTGCAATTATGGATATTTCGTTTTCGTCATCCTCCCTCCAATATTGCTAAACAACAGTGAAAAAGTGGAGTGGATAAAAAATATATGTGTCTGTAATTGTGATAAGTGGAAATAATGAGCGAATGCGACATAATTAATTCGGAAAATGCATAATCATTTCATTAATATTACCATTCAACACAACAATGTTTAAACACAAGTAGCAATTAACAGGAAATAAACTACAAGATGCAAATGATAAAAAGCGCCTAAAGACTGCCAATGTCGAGGACGTCTGCCTGTCTGGACCACACTGGCTTTTGGGAATGACCCTTGAAATCTTCGAGCTTAGACAGCTGAAAGGTTGACATGAACGACCAAACTCCCTTCGGGAAAAGATATGCACCCCTTGTCAATCAATTGCTGCACTTTGGCTTGGAAGGCTTTGCATTCTTCAGTCGAGTGCCCCGTGGATCCTCCATGATATCCACACTGAACATTGGGATTGTACCCAGGAGGGTATGGTTCTGGCACAGGCTTAAGAGTCTTAGGCTCCACCAATGAGTTTTGAATCAGATATGGGAGAAGCTGACTTTGTGACATAGGGACTGGATGAAGAGGAGCAGTCCTTCTTTCCAAGTTGTTGCGAGGCCTTCTCTTATTTTGGCGCCGACAGTTCTGTCACTGAGGAACATAAGGTTGTTGGCACTGACTAGGGCATTCCTCATGCGCAGGCCCTTTCATCCTCAGATTTGGCCCAGGAATAGGCAAAAGCTGTGGGCATGGAGATTCTGAAACCAAAGATTGTAAGATACGCTCATGACCTGATGCAGCTTCAGGGAAGAAAGCAGGGGTATCCACTTCTTTCACAGCAACTGGAACAAGCCCACCTGGCACTTTCATACCGCTTGGCGTGAACTCGAATGCTTTTGAATCGATTAAGTCTTGGACGTGGTATTTAAAAGCTTTGCATTCTTCCACATTATGGCCCGGTGCCCCAGAATGAAAATCACAATGGGCACTTGCATCATAGCCTTGTGGTGGCTTACCAACAAACGGAGCTAGAGTCCGGAGTTCAACCAATCGAAGTTGAAGCAAAATCTGCAACAACTGAGTATAAGTCATAGGGATCTGGTCGAGGCTTCTATTGGGCTGCTTCAGCCTCTGCGCATACCTCCTAACCTTAGGATTGTCTTGGGAAATAAGAGGTAGCTCCTGACGGGGAAATCTTGGAATCTTAGGTTGTGTAAAAGATCTACGAGGCATATCGCGCTCTCGAAGATATTCCATAGGTACGGGTTGAAAGATCATTTTTGCTGCGACCTCAGGCCTAAGATTTCCGTCCTTTCTTAGCACATTTTCCATGACTTCCATAATCTGGCCCATCTGGGTCTTCAGCTGATGAACTTCTTCCTTGAGCATTTTCTGATCCTGACGCAAAGCTTGCATATCCGCCATGAATTGTCCCATCTGGCTTCGGACTTCCCTTAACTCTGCTTGGACCTGCTCCATAGTCCACTTCTGCTCCATAGTTACCTTGGCTTGCATTGTCTGACTTGGACTTTCAAGGTGTCTACGTTCCCCTTGCTTCAAACTCTTTACAGCTCTCACGAGTTCAATGGGAGTGTCGGGAAATCAACTGCGGGTTATGAACAGAGGATGGGTAAGGCCTTGGTATCTGGCTAGAGAATGCAAAAATGATGCAAAGTTGCTTATGCAAATGCAATGCAATGAGTGCACACGAGAACAGATCCACATCAAGGATTAGGATAACAAATCCTGCAAGACAACAACAAAAGGTATCTTTCCCCTTGGGTGGGCTATCTATTGGTTTATAAGAGGGTATCCCAAAGGCTTTTAAGCAAAGTCCCATGCACTAACCCTCAAAAGTTTTCCATCATAACGACTACTCGTAAGACGGTAATCCCTTCAAAGGATGAACACAGAGTCATGTTCTAGCAACCTTCAGAATAAGGTTCTAAAAGGTCCTCAGAGTCACGGACTCCCAAATTGGAAATAAAAACGCCATTACGACTACACGTAAGACATAATCATCCCAAAGGGGTCTATCTGAGCGGTGGGATTCGATCCAACTCAACGAGTCCTAAGTCTCGCAAATCAGAAAGAAACCACCTCCTAATCTTAGTGTATACTCGAAAGCTCGGGTAGAAAACTTTATCTCACAAACCATCCAATAAACCCAACAGGTTAGAGAATCAAAGCATAAACAAATAAAGCAAATAAAAATCATAAACACGACAAACAAAATAGGCTTGGCTCGCTAGGGGTCCCCAGCAGAGTCGCCAATTGTCGCTACTCGAAAAAATGCGTCGCGCAACAACGGGAAGGCGAAAAAGATAGACAGAAGAGTCGCCACCGAACTTTATTTATCCCATGAGGGGAAAGGAAAATATCGAGAAAACCTTAAGAAAGAAATGGATAAGATGGTCTCGCGACCAAGAACGGGTTCGGAAGCCGGTTATGCGAGGGGAAGGTATTAGCACCCCTCGCATCCATCGTACTCGATGGGAACCTTTTGTTTGTCGACGTGTGAATTTATCTGCTTAAATATTATGCTATAAGAAGTGTTCCACAGGGTAAAAGAAAGGTTAGAAACAAGAAAGTTAGGAGGAAAGAGAGAACGGGGAAGAAAAGAGAAAGAACAGACTCGGTAGGACTTCGCAGTCCTATGCCTACGTATTCTCAATAGATGTGAGAAAGTCAGAGTCGACGTAGTTCGGGGAACTACAGATATTGGGGGAAATGTGCTCGGCAAGGATTGTGGCCCTTGTGCCTACATATCTTTACTTGAAAAAGTAAAGAATTAGAGCAGCCGTAGTTCGGCCTACGGTTTGTTGATGTTCTGGTAGACGATGCTATCGTGCGCATTCTAGCAGTTAGGTGTATTGCTGCTCGCATGTGAGGAGACTTATGCGTTACCTGTTTGCGGTAGAACGGACGTAGCATGCCTTTCTGGGAAAGGGGTGAAAAAGAAAAAAAGGGTGCTCGCTAGGATATCGCAATCCTATGCCTACGTATTCTCAATATGCATGAGAAATCAGAGCAACGTAGTTCGTGCCTACGGTGCGGATAACCGGCGTGTTTTGTGGATGATGTTATCGTACGCGTTCTAGCAGTTTAGGTGTTTTGCTGCTCGCTCGTTTGGAGACTTATGCGTACCTGTTTGTGGTAGAACGGACGTAACATATCCTTTGGGAGACTGGTTTTCGCCATGCGAGGCAAGGTATCACGTTTGATTGATGAGATTGTTTTTGGGGCGAGATAGGTCCTCGGATAGTAACCCCTACGGGTAGTACCCAATTCATTGTCTCAGAGTTTTTGTTATAAAAAGGTGTGGCAAACGAGGCGTTTTCGTATTGAAAGACGAGCGTCGAAACCACCCTCACTACAGTGGGCATCCCAACGCTCGGAGAAGAAGAGGTCTACACCTAATCCTCTCTATTTAATTCAATACAAAGGGAACTTCGTTCTCTTATTAAAGATGTTTTTGGTTTTGAATGGTAAGTGCTTTGTGACAGAGAACCCTACGGTAAACGTCAGCACTCGGGATAGGAGAAGGCCTACGCCTACCCGCTCCACGACCATTCAAGTTTTTGTATGAAAAGGAATTTGAAAATGCACTCGGTACGGGACCGAGGTTTTAGGTGGAAAAGGTTTCGGAAAGGAGTTGTGAAAGCGAGATGGTGGATAAAGTCGCGTCTTTGTATTGAAAAACAAATATCAAGACCACCCTCACTACAGTGGGCATCCCAACATTCGGAGAGGAAGAGGTCTACACCTAATCCTCTCTTTTTTAATTCAATACAAAGAGAAATTTATTTTAAAGATGGTTTGAAAATGGACTCGGTACGAGACCGAGGTTTTAGGAGAGATGGTATGGAAACGTCTTCGTATTGAAAGACGAGCGTCGAAACCACCCTCACTACAGTGGGTATCCCAACGCTCGAAGAAGAAGAGGTCTACACCCAATCCTCTCTTTTTAATTCAATACAAAGAATTAATTTGTTTATTGAAGAGATTTGATAACCTACCAAAGAGATGAGATAAATTCGAATATATACAAGAAATAGATAATATACAAGATATATAATCAACGGTCCACCAATTTAAATTTTAATGGTTTCGATATTTTATTAGGTATTTTTTGGAAGAATGTACAAGTGTTGAATATTTACAAGATAGTAATAATATACAGAATATATGTGCAAGAATATAAATGACTGAAATTAAAACAATTGTATATTTGACAGAAAATTAAAGCAGTTGTATATTGACAGAAAATAAAGCAGTGGTATACTGGTTAGTTGATCGAATCGGGACACGAAAGAATAGGATCTCGTCTTAACCACAAACAAAATGTCGATTAATCGAAGGTAGCCTATCGCGATCCCAAAGTAAGGAAGATGACCCCAATGGTCATCCCCCATAGATTTGAAATCGGGAAGGTTATCGACTCGAAAATCTGACGCTTGCGGATAAAAAGCTTTCATCGATCCATAAGTCGAAATGAAATTTAAATAGAGAAGAGATGAGAAGAGAATGGGGTGGTCTCGGATCCAACGATACTTATCAATATATTGACTTAGTAATCGATTTATGGAAGCGTCGTCATCGACCAAAAAACCAAAAAAAAATAGAAATAAAGTGAAAATGATAAATAAATCAAATAAATATTTTAAAACCAGATTTATCAAAGAACTCTAATGACTAACTTAAATTTTTAATGGAAATCCAACAAAAATATTTAAACAAAACAATTTGCAATCCAAAAAAAGATAAGAAAAAGGGGCTGAGATTATAAAATGATTGAAAATAGGAAGAGGATCACTTGGGCCTAGGCCCATCACCTCAAGGGCAACACGGGTAAATGGGGGTGGAATTGGTAAAAAAAAAAACCTGGGCACACAAAAACCCACACGGTGTTCAGCTTCTCCCAAAATCAATAAGGCTAAAGGTTATTAACTAAATCAAATTACGAAACTAAAAATGAGAGACGAGACGAGAGGAGAAACCGACCCACACAAAAATACGCATCAAAATCTTCAATCTACCCTACTCATTTCGTATTTGTCCTCTCTAATTCATCTCTTCAAGCGGTCCTGGTGGTTTAGTTCCTTTGTTTTCATTCAATCTGTTCTGTTTTGGGTCATTTATGAAGCTCATCTCAATCTCCTCTCTTCATCCCTGTCTCTGGTTTTATTTGAAGTTTGAATTTGATTTGTGGGTTATGGATTGATTCACTGTTGTTGGTTGAAGGTGTGTTGGGAGTCGAAGAATAATAAAAGGGTTTTGGGTTATGATTTAGGGATTTGAGGTTATTGAAGAGGAAGAAGATTTCAAAGAAGATGGAGGAGGAAAAAAAAATCACAGGTCGAAGAAAGGAGAAAGGTTTTGTGGGTCGCAGTTTCGCCGAAAAGAAGAAAGAGAGTTGTAGTTTGATTTTGTTCGAGTTTATTTTGATGAAAGTTGGGGTTGGAGCAGAGAAGGTATACGAAGAGGCTTTTTATGGTTCGTTTGAAGAAGAACAGGGTGAGTGATTTGGTTGTGGAATGGTGATGGTATCTAACAAGTCACGGCGAGATTTGGAGTTTGAGTTTCGGAAAAGATGGAGATTGGAGGAGTTTACGGAGCATGTTTCTGGGTTATGAATTGTTGTTGCTGTTGTGTGTGAAAGAGCTCCATTCAGATCTGAAGAGGAGAATCAAAGGTTTTAGGGGTCACAGTTTGGAGATTTAGCGAAGGAGAAGGTCGATCGGGTTAACGGTTGGTTGATTTGCGGTTCTCCGATGGTAATGGGATACGGTTGAAGTTCGAAGCTTCACGGGTGGAAGAGAAGGAGTTTTCACGGTTGGGTTGAGGTTTGTGTTTGTGAATTGAGAAGTTATCAATGATTTTTTTCATGTTCTTTGTTTGCAGGTGATGGAAGAAAGATGAAAAAGTGAAGGAGATTAGAGAAGAAATGAAGAGTTTCGTGGTTATCATCTCTTGGTCAGAAAACCAGTCCTCTATTCAGTTTCCTCCCTCCTCCTTTTAAATCCCTCGGTCCTCATTAAGTTTCTCAGATTTTGCCTATTAATGGTGTTTGGCTTCATCTGGTTTGTAGCAGGTTTGGCTTGCTTTGGTGGTGCCTGCTGTGTGAATCAGAGTTATGCAGACTGTTTGGTCTTTTGCGTATCCCCTACTGTCCTTCATTTTGTCATGGCTTGATTTTCCTTTTGTACCGTTTTAAAACAAGTTTGAAGGAGGTTGTAGGGATTTGTCTGGTGTGCTATGGAGTGGCAGCAAGTATAACTTGGATTGTAGCAGCAGGTGATGGGAGGTTATTCTACGGATTGCAGGTTTTGTAGGAGGGTATTGGTTTGTCCTCTTTGCTATTGCCTTCTGCAGTACTTGTTGCACCCTAAAATTTGCCCAACCTTATTCACTTGGGTTTATGTTTCAATATCATTAGCATTTGCATATATAGAGTCATGTACATAGACTAACCATCTGCATAGCATAAGCATAGCAAGTCATCCAACAGGGGACCAATCATTATTATCATCTCTAGAGGCCTATCAAGAGGTTATTATCTCAATTCACTCTCATTCAAGTCATCAGGAAAGAATTTGAAAGCAAAGAGTTCAGCAGATCAAGCCTTGAGTCCATCTCCTAGCTGAGGGTATCTGAGGGTCAACAAGAGGGTTGTGAGCTGTGAGTTGAAGGCATGGAGAGTATCTAGACATCTTGATAGACTTAGAAGGTCATTTGGAGAAGGAGACAAGTCATTGATGAGAGCACAAGAGCTACAGTTGAAGACAGTCAACTAGGGTTTCATCTGGGTCAACCCTAGGTCAACTCTAGGTCAATTGACTGATTTAAGGGGTATTCAAGTCTATTGAGGAGATGTGGGGTTCATCATTGAACATTTAAAGAATGATATGGAGATATGCCAAGGAGAATTCAAGAGAAATCAAGGAGAAGAGGAGTTTCCAAATTAGGGTTTCTGTGTAAAATCCCCTAATTTAGGTCAAATTTCCAAGCAAGATAAGTCAAAATGCTAGCTTCAAATGGCTTCTTGGCCAACATGAAACTTGTAGAGGATCTCAAGACCTTTAATTTGAGTGGTGGAAGACATCAAGGAGATTTATAGAACTCAAGTTATGGTCCTTGCAAGTTACAGGTCATCTGAGGTATCTGAAATTTTGTCTGTGAAAGTGACTTGACTTCCAAGCAATTTTTACCCCTCAAGGAGTTTTCAAATGAATTCTTGGTCAACATAAGAATTGTTCCTCATTGTCTTAGCTTTCTAGAATGGTGTAGTATGCCTTCATATGATGTGTGGAGCTCAACTTATGGTCTTGGCAAGCAAAGGGTATTTTGGGCATTTGTGAATTACAGGTCATTTTAACCTATGTCCAAAACTCATACAAGGAGGCCTCAAATGGAAAAACTTACAACATCAAACTTTCTCCAAATGGGATTTTAAGTCTAGAAAGAAGGTCACAAATTGTTGGAAAAGCTCATAGCATGAAGTTGCATAATTGGTCAAAAGTTGAACTAAAATGGCTTATAATTCAAAGAAATTCAAAGTGAAAAATGGTTTGGGAGATTTATGAGTCCAAATGGAGACTTCCAATATATGATTTTGAATGGAAAAACAATTCTAAGAACAATGGTTCAAACACTTTTTTGAGTTTAGAAGGAAAAAAGAAAGATATTCATGGTTACTTGCATTTTAAGAAACACTTCAAAAAATGGATCAAAGTTGGAAGGCAAGGGAATGTGCAAGATGGATCTAGAAGTTACCATTGGGGTCTATATATTCATGAAATGAGAATTGAGCAAGGGTTGGCTTCATTTTCACCAAGAATCTCCCAAATTCTCTCATTCTTTTTCATTGAATTTTCATTCCAATTCCTCAAATTCTTCACCAAATCATCATCAAAATCAACTTCATTATACTGTTTCATCATCATAGATCATAATTCAATCAAGAACCAAGTGTGATTCATCCATTTTCGAGCACTTCCATCATCAACATCAAAATTGAAGTTCCAAGTGGATAGCACAATTCAAGTCAAGAATCATCAAGGTATTGCATACAGAATCAATCACTGAGTTAATTGATCAAGATCCAAGCCTTGGAAGCCTCAGATCCACGAGTCTCCATAGCTGTTTTCAAGATTTCACACCAGGTACATTTTCTCTGCCACAGCTTAATTCAATTCGGTTAGCTTGATTTTGTTAGTTTAGATGTAATGTAGGAGGTTAGTAGAGTAATTAGGTTGAATTTGGAGTGGTTTGGTGATGTTTGTTAGCAGGTGGTAGAAACTGTTAGGGCTTGAAACTTGTAGTAGAATGCATCCTAAGCTTAGCTTGATAGATCAGAATGATGACCATTATGCATAGATTAGGTTAGTGTAAGTTTGATTGAGAATTGTTGTGATGCATCTCAGAGGATTTCCATGGTGACCAGGACTTGTTGTTATCGGGTTGAATAAATTGTTGAGTTTCAGATTGATCTAAGACTATAGGCTTATAGAGGGAGAGATGTAGAGTGTTTTTCATATTGGGATCGTGTTGATTCATGGCTTGTAGAGGGAGAACAGATTGGTGGAATGTTGCTCGTGCATGAACATTCATGGTGTAAACCCTAAGTTTCAGGATTCAATGGAGAAGACGTAATCTGAGCGGTCCAATTCGTGTGGACTTTTGACTCAGAGCTTAGATCCTAGGGCTATTATTCCATTCAGAATTTGGAGGGAAGTGAGGTGGTGCCCTAAACGCACCGTTTCATTAATTGAAACGGGCGGGCCTGAGTGTATTTTGTTATTTCCACCCCCAATGCCAAGCCCAAAGTCATTTTGAACGTGATTTCGCTTCTATTTCCACCCCCCCTGCGCTGCTTTTATTTTTCATTAATTCTGAACTAGTTCTGGGCCTTAACCAATTGCTACCCACACCCCCTGTCTGCCTGGCCCATCCAATTATCAACTGCGCGTGGTTTCTATTCTAACCCCCCTCCCTCATTTTAATTCCATTTAATTTCTTAATTCACTTTAATTTTACCAACTTTAAAAAATTCATAATAAATTCATAAAAAATCATTTTCAGTTCATTTTTTTTACACTATTTTCTTTAGGATGTATAGAAAATTATAGAAAAATAAAATTGCATTTTTATTTTCATTTCATATTTTTTCCATATTTTCTAAATAAATGTCATTTTAAGTAGTTTCATTTCATGCATGAATTTGTTAATTTTTGTTCTATTAATTGCTTTATTATTTTGTGCCCATTTTTTTTAGATTGTTTAGATTAGATATTGACCTTGTAGATTCCATTTAGTTCCCATTTTTAGGAATTAGTTTTAGGTGCTTAAAATAGGTTTGAACAACATGGATAAAACTAGGGTTTTAGGTGATGACTTAGGAGACTTAATTCTTTTCCCTTAGGACTTAGGGTTTGATTAGTTTAGTTATGGGACTATAGGGGCTATGGGTAGTTATTAGATCCCTTAGAAAAAGTCAGGATTCCCCTACTGCTATTAATGCTGTCTGTATATCTGATTGTCTGGTGTGGTGTGCCCTCTGAGGATTTATTGCTTGCTTGCTTGGGTGTTGGGTTTGTCTGGGGACTTGGGAGAGTTGAAGGCTTGAGGAGATGGAGACCATTGGAGATCCAAAGATGGGAGATCAACTGCCAGAGGTGAAGAGAAGGTTCTTGCTAGCAGATGCTGAGGAGACTAGGGTTTAGGAGCTAGGCAGAGCTCTAGGTTAGACAGTTTGTTTCTCAAACATGGATTGCCTTGTCTGCATCCATTCTTCTCTGTGATTCAGAGTCTCTCTAGAACACTCACCCCCTTCCTTTGGAAGGCTTGGTGATGGTGTCTATGAGATAGAACTCTTGAGAGAAAATGTCTCTTGTGTTAGAAGCAGTCTGTTCACCACCCTTGGTAGTCAACTGATTGCTTAACACCCAATTCACTCTTGTGACTGATTCCTCATCCTGGAGGTTTGAGCTTGAAGAAAAGCCATTGCAGATAGAAGACTGATGATCAAAGCCCTTGCCTGAAGGTCATGAAGATGGAGATTGATGCTTGTTGAAGCCTGTAGCTGATTGGAGATTACTTGAAGCCAGATGTTGATTCAGAGCTGCTGATGCTGTTTCTTTTGCTGTTGTATTTCATTTCTGATGTATTGATTGGTTTTCTGGACTGTATTGTTTGTTGTTTACCCTGTTGGGTTGAAAGTGAAGTCTGTTCACTTTTGCCTATTGTTTTCTAGGTTCGAGGTTGAGTGGGACTCCCTTGCCTCGCTTGTATTGTTGCATCCATGCATTTTACCGCTTTACTGTATATATCTGATATTGTTTCTGTTTCCGTCTGTTCCCTTAGGATCTCTGTTTCTCTCTGTGCAAGAGAGGAGCATGATAGACACTAGGTCTTAACCCATGCATGATAACATTAGGTTAGTTTGTTTCCCTTCGCAACCGTAGGTCAGAGTTCTGTCTCTTCTTCCTCAAAACAAACAGAAAAACACCATAAAGATTTCAAACACAATAAAAGACACTTCTTCCGTAAAAGAATGTGAACTCATCAAGACGTCATTTTTGTCCGCCGGGACTGTTAATCAAGAAAACCTTTTTCAGAAGGAATAAAATCAATCAAGACAAGCTTGTGTCGTACGTGGCCCGAACTACGTTTGCTCTGATCTTTCATGCTGTATGAAAGTACGTAGGCATAGGATGCGATATCCTAGCGAGCAACCTTTCCCTCCTTTCCCGTAGGTAGGCGAACTACGTTGACTCTGATTTCTCGTTCCAGACGGGAATACGTAGGCATAAAGTGCGATACTTTGCCGAGTCATTTTTATTTTCAGTTTTCTTTTCTTTTTCACCCTTGACCTGTAGTTTAGATAGAATAACAATCCATACCCGAAAACAAGCGTGGATCCCGTCGAGTACGACGGACGTGAGGGGTGCTAATACCTTCCCCTTGCGTAACCGACTCCCGAATCCAGGTTTTGGTTGCGATGACCATACCTTTCCCGTGTTGTGCGAGGTTTACTCTGAGCGTTTCCTTTCCCTCCCGTGGGATAAATAACGCACGGTGGCGACTCTTCTGTTCAGCCGGCGCCGATTTTCGCAGTAGCGACAGCTGGCGACTCTGCTGGGGACCCAACGTCCCCTGGCTGCTAAGGACTGCGATAGTTCTTATGCATTTGGGATCCAACGTCCCTTAAGAGAGTCAATCCTAGCGCTTGTTTTCCTGTCGAGGATTTTGTATGGAGTTATTGTATATTTCTAACCCTGTATTTTCAGCTTTGTATATTGATTATTGTTGCTGTATGTTGGGGTGTGATGGGTGTTCTGATATTGAGAGATAAGCCGGACCTGGGCTTGAGTGCACCTAGAATTAGAGTAGAAATTAGTGGGCGCCCGCTTGCTTTGCTTGCTTCGGTGTCCCATGAAATCTACACTCAGACGAGGTTCCTCTGGTTGGCCTCCTGCCCCTTCCTTTGGTTGGCGTGGGTTGCTGGTTAGTTGGATTGTCGACTCTGGGGACCGATCATTTGGAAGTTGGCTAAGTGAGGCCTCTTCAGGAATTGATGATGCCACTCCTTCTGGGAATCGTATCATCAACCCTGAAAGTCTGTGACGCCGACGACCGCATAGGATGCCGCACCTTGCGTCAGTTACAGGGCCACCCACCTGTGAGGGGATTCAGGGTTATGCAGGTAACTAGACCTTCAGACTACCGGTTATTTCTTGATCAGAGATTCTGGGTATTTATGGAGAGTTATGAGGTCTGTCAGAGACCAGTTGGAGAGTTCTGAGGTCTGTCAGAGACCAATTAGAGATGTGATTTGAGGTCTATCAAAGATCAGTTGGAGTTATGGTTTGAGGTCTGTCAGAGACCAGTGTTGGAGTTTTATTTTGGGTCTGTCTGAGACCAGGGTTTGATGGCTTCTGGATGGTCTATCTGAGGCCTTTCTTGATTGGGTTCAGGATATTCAGCTACAGCTTTGGTCCCTGTTGCATGTTGCTTGCATTGCATTACTGCATATCCATTACCATTTGCATTTCACTAACGTGTGTCTGTGCTGCAGGTGCATTTGCATTTCCCTAGTTCTAGTGCCCAGACTTCTGAGTGTTTGATCATGACTAGCTTACGGAGAACGGTTGCTTACAAATTGCCTACGCCTGATATTGTTCCTTTACTTGGGTTGATCTCTCTTGCTGATGAGGGTGTTCGTAGGAGTTTCCGGATGAGCTATGGTAGACTACTGAGATTGGTGTGCAAACCTACAGAGGTAGAGTTAGATGGGTTGTATGCTTTGATGCAATTCTACGACCCTGCTTTGAGGTGCTTTACGTTCTCTGACTTTATTATGGGACCAACTCTGGAGGAATACGCTGAGTATGTTGAGCTGCCTGTGCAGAATCAGGTTCCATTCATTCATTATGGCGCCAAACCCAAGCCTGAGGAATTGGCAAAAGCCTTGCATGTTGATGCTTCTGAACTTGTGACTACTATTTCCCGTGGAGTTCCAGGCTTCTCATTTCAGTTCTTAGTTGGTAAAGCCCAAGAGTACGCCAAGAGCGGGTGCTGGGTTGCTTTCAATGCTGTGTTGGCCTTGTGCATTTATGGCATAGTTTTGTTTCCCAACATACCGGATTTTGTGGACTTTGATGCTTTCTACTTGTTTGCCGCTGGTAATCCTGTACCTACCTTACTCGGAGATCTCTACCACTCACTGCATTACAAGAATGAGAAGGGAAGAGGAAAGAATGTTCATCTGTGTGTACCCTTGTTGAGTATATGGTTTGAGAGTCACCTTCCTAAGAGAAGATCTGTTGCAGAGACTACAGTCCCAGCTGGTTGGCCAGAGCGCCTGATGAGGCTATCGTCGGAAGATATGGAGTGGTTTGATAGAGATTTGTTGGGATCCGAGCTCATATTCAGTTGTTCTGGGTACCCTAATGTGCCATTGATAGGAAGAAAAGGGTGTATCAATTACAACCCTTCTCTATTCATTCGCCAGTTCGGATATGCACTGAAGAATCCACCTCAGGAGGAAGAAGTACAGGAATCTCTGTACTTCACAGGGGATTTGAAGGGGGAGTTATTAGCCAAGCTGCAACATGCCTGGACGCGTATTAACCGCCGGGGAAAGCCTTTGTTAGGAAAGAATGACTGTCAGGCCTATGCACCTTATAGAGTTTGGATCCAGGAAAGAGCAATTCAGTTGAAGATGCCATTTCCAGACGCACCAATCCTCGCTCTTATTCCGGCAGCAGAGCCAACTACTGTTTCTAGAGAAGTCTACGAACAAGTTGTGAAGGAAAAAGAAGCCTTGATGAAGGTCAACGAAGGGTTAGAGCAAGAGTTAGCTCAAGTACGCAGTGAGAAAAACAAGGCCGTATATGCTTTCCAACAACAGATCGAGCTTGTAAACAGACTAGGGGCTGAGTTGACTGAGGAAAAGAAAAAGCGTGAACGTCTGGGGCAAGAGTTCAGAAGTTCCCATGACATGCTGGAAGCCAAAAAGAAAGCGCTTGACGCAGCACACCGAGAGATATCCTCTTGTAATAAGACTTGGAATGCTACTCTCACCAACAACAAGAAGAGGGAAGATAAGCTGAAGCAGCAAATTTCCGACCTCGAAGAGAAGTTGAAGTCTAGCATCAAGAAGTGTGAGGAGGAAGTGATGACCCGGTATAGTGTCCAGCATGCACTGAACAAGGCAATCAAATCCAGAGATGAAGCAGTGTCTCAGAAGCGAAAGTTAGAAGATTGCTTCGGAGAAGCAACATGGGAAGAAACTGCTGAAGACGTACGCCGCGTCCTTAAGAGGAGAAACCATCTTGTTGAAGGGCTGCTTGATCGACCAAGCCATCCGGAGACTAAGAAGTTGATAGAGGAGTACCAGACTTTTGGGAGGATTTGATCATTTCATGTAGTAACTTGTATGCTTTATTTGCATAGTGCTGACCATCACCAGGATTGTTGGTTGAGGTCATGCCTTCTTTGTACTCTCAGTGATATTGTACCCTGGGCTTATTGATTCTCTCTGCAATATATGAGGCTTTCTATGATTCAGCTCCGATATTCCTATTGTCAACACTGTCACTACACCGGCACCTTCGCACTAGAACTGGGGGAATGAACTTCCCTAATGCACAGACACATTGCATTGCATTCATATTCATATTGCATTACAGGTGATCTTTGAATGGTGTCTTACCTCCTGCTCTGTATCAGGTACTTAACAGGATTCCAGATCAACATCCGCACCGCTATTCTACACGCTCCAATTGTCGGAAAATCATGGACCAGATGCAGAACGAGATGCAGGATGTGCGCGAGAAGCTCGCCCTCTTCATGCAGACCATGGAAGCTATAGCGAAAGGGCAAGAGAATTTGCAGGCCATGGTCCAGCCTCTGTTGGCTCGCAACGCTGGTCATGGTAATGAAGATCATCAGTCTGTCCGGGTTGATACTGCTCATGGAGACGGCACTCCCACGCCAGTGGCTCCGCCCGTAGTCAATATGCCGGCTGCTAATGTCAACAACGCTACCGCTGCTGTGAATGGTAACGTCGGAGTAGGAAATGAGACTGCTGTCCATAATGTTGGGCTGGGTGATGTCAATTTGGGAGATAATCTAGGAGGCAACGGCTATGTCAATACTGGGTTCGGATTCAACGATCAGGGATTCGATAACACTGGCAAGTATGGCTTTAATGCTCAAGGCTTTGGGCAAGATGGTTATGGTATGGTCAATCAGGGTTACGGAGGCTTTGGAAACGGAAATGGTACTGGATTTATGGCTTTTGGTCCCGCTGGAGGTGTTCAAGGGTATGGCAACAGAGGCCGAGGTCCGGGGATGAATCAGATCAGAGCTGGACGTAATAATGCGTACGATGGGTACGGGGCTGGAAACGGTATGTGGCAAGAGGATCAACAGGAGGACGCCTTCTCCGGAGGAGGTTTTGAAGGACCGATGGATGATTCCCAAAAGATTAGAATGCTGGAAGAGCAGATGAAGGGAGTCCTGAACCAGAGTGCTGTGGGTTTGGACATGGCAACAATGGGCTTGGTACCTGGCTTGAGGGTGCCAATTAAGTTCAAAGCGCCTGCGTTCGATAAATACAAAGGAGACACATGTCCGAAAGTGCATGTACGAGCTTATTACAGAAAGATGTCTGCATACTCCACTGATGAAAGAATGCTTATGCATTTCTTTCAGGATAGTCTGTCGGGCCCTTCCCTAGAGTGGTATATGGGGTTGGAGCCAACTGATATCAAGACTTGGAAGCAATTGGCGGAGGCGTTTGTAGCCCATTACAAGTATAACAGCGACCTGGCACCCAATCGGGTCCAGTTGGCCGGGCTTTCGCAGAAGAAGGGGGAGAGTTTTAAAGAGTACGCGCAAAGGTGGCGCGATATGGCTGCCAGGGTCCGTCCTCCTGTAGAAGATAAAGAAATGAATGACATGTTTGTCGGCACATTCACCGGGCTGTTTCATGATATGCTGTTTCATACGTCTCTGGCCAGTTTTTCAGACCTGATCCTGATGGGGGAAAAGATTGAGCGTAATATTAAGCAAGGAAAGTTCCAAGTCGAGGAATCAACTGCATCTGGCAGTAATAGGAAAGCTTATGGTGGGCGCCGTCAGGGCGAGGCAAGCGCGGTATTTGGAGGCCGAGGCCGAGGCCGAGGCAGGGGACGAGGTCAATATCGTCAGCCGCAGCAGGTGTCGAGTGTTACTATTCCTTATCAGCAACAACCATTCCAGCAACAACAACCGGTTCAGCAGCAACCAATGCCACAGCAGCAGCAGCCTCATCAGGGGGCACAGCAAGCTCAGCGAAGATTCCAGGGCGGTAAGCCGAGAAGAGTGTTCGAGAAGCCTCCCTCAACCTATGCCGATTTGTTGCAGACATTGTTGGGATTGAATCTGGTGGAGAAAAGAACGCTGGCACCGATAACGGGAGCTCCCCCGTTCGGCTACGATGCAAATAGGCACTGTGAGTTTCATTCTGGGGCCCCGGGCCATGATATAGAAGGTTGTCATGCTTTTAAGCACGTCGTGCAGGATCTCTTAGACAACAAGACTATCAACTTCGGAACGGCAGGTCCGAATATAGTCCAGAAACCCATGCCTAATCATGGGGCCAACGCTGTGCTGACTGAGGAAGGTCTGAATCTTATTATGAATGTTGAAGATTTAAAGACGCCGCTGAGCAAGATAAAGAGCCGACTGTTACAAGGGGGTGTTTTCCCAGGATGTAACGAGTATTGCTTAGATTGTTGGACCCTAGCTGGGGGGTGTGAGGATTTGAAGAAAGGCATTCAGGCTTTAATTGATGATGGTATATTGCAGTTTGATCGAGCGGCAACTGACGAGCCTGCAGGGGCAGTAGTGGATAATCAGAGTGATGTGGCCACGGTAACGATTTCGCGGAAGACGATCACTATTGCAGCACCAGCTCAACGCCCACCAATCACCATAACTAAAGCCGGGCCAATCCCATACGAGAATACGAGAGCAGTCCCATGGTCATATGGGTTAGAGGTTTATTGTGATGGGATAAAGATTGATGTCAACAAGCAGCCAGCGGAGATTGTGGATAATGTTGTTGGTTCAGGAGGCATGACGAGGAGCGGCAGGATCTTTATATCTCCTGAAGTGGAAGCCGAAAGGCTGGCGAAAGGAAAAGGGAAAGTGGTCGAAAATGTTCCGGTTCAAGCAAGTGAAAAAGAAGCAGCATCGAAGGATGTGGAAGAATTCATGCGCTTAATTCGAAAAAGTGATTATAAGATTGTGGAGCATCTGCAGCAGACACCGTCCAAAATATCTATCCTGTCATTGCTGTTGTGTTCGGAAGCTCATAGAAACGCTTTGCTGAAAGTCCTGGACACTTCTTTTGTACCCCAGGATGTCTCCGTAAATCAGCTAGAAGGAGTATTGGCACATGTGAATGCAGGCCACAGTCTGGGTTTTACCGATTTCGACTTGACTCCGAAAGGGAGGGACCATAATATGGCATTACACGTATCTGTTGAGTGTAGAGGATCAGTAATGTCACACGTATTGGTTGACACCGGATCATCTTTGAATGTGCTGCCTAAGAAGGCGATGATGAAGCTGGATGTTCGAGGGATTGTGTGTACACCCAGTGATTTGGTAGTCAGAGCGTTTGATGGCACGCGGAGAACAGTCTTCGGATCGATTACCTTGCCTCTGCAAGTGGGGCCGGAAGTGTTTGCAACGGAGTTTTATATCATGGATATACAGCCTGCGTACAGCTGCTTGCTTGGAAGACCCTGGATTCATGGGGCAGGGGCTGTCACGTCTACCCTGCATCAGAGGTTAAAGTATATGGTCGGAGACAGTGTAGTCACCGTGTGCGGAGAAGAAGACATCCTGGTCAGCCATCTATCTTCGTTTAAATATGTGGAAGTCGACGGAGAGATCCACGAGACGCCATGCCAGGCATTCGAAGGTTTGCGCATCAAGGACAAGAGTCCCGGGCCGAGCAAAGTGCCAGAGATAGCTGTCTCATCGTATAAAGAAGCTCAAGCTCTAGTGGAAGCAGGAGAAGCCAAAGGCTGGGGCAAAGTGCTGGACATTCCGGTGAAGATGGACCGGTTCGGACTAGGGTACCGACCGTCGTCATCAACTCCTTCCGTGGAGGCCCCCCGTTTCAGAAAGTCAATCACCATCTCTGCCAGTGGAGTATGTCATGAGACTGTCAATGCTGCTTCAGAGTCTGATGAAGGGGACAGCGACTGTGATATGGATGCCTGGATTCAGCCAAGCACGCCAGGACAAGGACTGTGCAACTGGTCTATTCAGGAGCTTGTTCCTGTGACTTTTAAACAGTAATGCTTTGCCTTATTAATTGTTGAATAATCTGATGTCTTGCCCGGGGCATCAGGATTTGCTTAGGGCTGTGTTGTTATAAACATTGCGTGTTAATCATTAAATAAATGGCGTTTTTTTCATGTGCAAATACTGTAATCCCTGTCTTTCTTATTTTGTATTTTTCAATAAAATGGCAATGTGGTTATCCGCTTTATACGCATTTTGAAGCACTTAACCATTCCTTTTGCAGGATAACATTTTCAGATGACATCCTTGAACCGCCTATGACTCGTCCCGACTTTGAGCACCTGGTATTCCAGACCGAAGAAGAGGTTGTCGAAGATAGCGACGTTCCTGAAGAACTGTCTTGGTTGGTGAAGCAAGAGGAAAGAGCCATTCTGCCTCACGACGAGGTTATCGAAATTATCAATTTGGGGTCGGAAGGGGTTGAGAAGAATATTCGTATCGGAGCCGCACTGCAGAGTGATATCAAGCGAAGACTGGTTGAAATGCTCCGAGAGTATAATGATGTATTCGCTTGGTCATATGAGGATATGCCAGGGCTCGATACAGATATGGTCGTGCATCGCCTGCCACTGAAAGAAGATTGTCCGCCAGTCAAACAAAAGCTTCGCAGAACTCGACCAGATATGGCAATGAAGATCAAAGAGGAGGTGCAGAAACAGTGGGACGCTGGTTTCCTGGCTGTGACGAAGTATCCCTCATGGGTTGCTAACATCCTACCAGTGCCAAAGAAAGATGGCAAGGTTCGGATGTGCGTGGATTATAGAGATTTGAATAAAGCAAGCCCAAAAGACGATTTTCCACTTCCTCACATTGACGTGTTAGTTGATAATACCGCTCAATACTCTGTATTCTCCTTCATGGATGGCTTTTCAGGCTATAATCAAATTAAAATGGCGCCAGAGGATATGGAGAAGACTACTTTCATAACGCCTTGGGGAACATTTTGCTACAAAGTGATGCCCTTTGGTTTGAAAAATGCTGGGGCAACATATCAGCGTGCGATGACGACTCTTTTCCATGACATGATGCATAAAGAGATCGAAGTTTATGTTGACGATATGATTGCCAAATCCCAGACAGAGGAAGAGCATCTGGTGAATCTGTTGAAGTTGTTTAAAAGACTTAGGAAGTTCAGGCTGAGGCTGAACCCTAACAAGTGCACCTTCGGGGTGAGATCGGGTAAACTGCTGGGGTTTATCGTAAGCGAAAGAGGAATAGAGGTCGATCCTGCTAAAATAAAAGCGATTCAAGAAATGCCGACGCATAGAACAGAGAAAGAGGTGCGCGGGTTTTTAGGGAGGTTGAACTACATTGCTCGGTTCATATCTCACCTAACGGCCACGTGTGAACCATTATTCAAGCTGTTGAAGAAAGATCAAGCTGCAACGTGGAACGAAAATTGTCAAAAGGCGTTCGATAAAATAAAGAAGTATCTGCAGGAGCCTCCTATTCTGATACCCCCGGTGGCAGGGAGACCCTTGATAATGTATTTGATGGTTCTTGAGGGAAGCATGGGTTGTGTTCTCGGTCAACACGACGAGACAGGGAGAAAAGAGCATGCGATCTATTACTTGAGTAAGAAATTTACAGACTGTGAATCTCGATACACAATGCTGGAGAAAACTTGTTGCGCGCTAGCCTGGGCCGCCAAGCGTTTGAGGCAGTACATGCTGAATCATACAACCATGCTCATCTCGAAGATGGATCCTATCAAATATATATTCGAAAAGCAGGCGTTGTCAGGAAGAATTGCCCGTTGGCAGATGGTCTTGACTGAATATGATATTCAATACGTCTCGCAAAAGGCTATAAAGGGGAGTGTGCTGTCTGAGTATTTGGCGGAGCAGCCTATTGAAGAGTACCAATCAATGAGGTTTGATTTTCCTGACGAGGATATCATGTACTTAAAGATGAAGGATTGCGAAGAGCCGTTGCCGGACGAAGGACCAGAGTTGGGGTCCCAATGGAAGATGATATTTGACGGAGCTGTGAATGCTTACGGTAGCGGAATAGGGGCAATTATCACCACGCCACACGGGTCGCATATCCCGTTTACTGCCCGATTGACCTTTGCCGTTACCAACAATGAGGCCGAATACGAAGCTTGTATAATGGGGCTTGAAGAAGCCATTGATTTGCGAATCAAGAATTTAGACGTATACGGAGACTCAGCTCTGGTGGTGAATCAGATCAAAGGGGAATGGGAGACACGTCAGCCTAACTTGATACATTACATGAATTATGCAAGGAGATTGTTGCCTTTCTTCGACAAGGTGGAATTGCATCACGTACCGCGGGCGGAAAATCAAATGGCTGACGCCCTTGCCACTTTGTCTTCCATGTACAAGGTCAACTTCTGGAACGAAGCTCCCCAAATCACTATCTCTCGGTTGGACAGGCCAGCTTATGTATTTGCTATTGATGAAGTGTCTGATGACAAACCGTGGTATTTTGATATCCTTAATTTCCTGAAGAATAAAGAGTATCCTGCTGGGGCATCCAGTCAAGATCAGAAGACTCTCAGGAGATTAGCGGGTAGTTTCTACTTAAACCCGGATGGCGTCTTATACAGAAGGAACCACGATTTGGTGTTGTTGCGTTGTGTAGACGAGAAAGAGGCAAAGCTTCTCATGGAGGAAATTCACGAAGGTGCCTTTGGTACGCATGCTGGTGGGCATGCTATGACGAGAAAGCTGCTGAGGGCAGGTTACTTTTGGCTGACGATGGAAACTGATTGTTTCAAGTTTGCAAGAAAGTGCCACAAGTGCCAAATCTATGCTGACAAGATACACGTGCCTCCGAGTCCTCTAAATGTGATGTCATCTCCATGGCCATTCTCGATGTGGGGAATCGATATGATTGGAAAGATTGAGCCGAAGGCTTCTAACGGGCATCGGTTCATCCTAGTAGCAATCGATTATTTCACCAAGTGGGTGGAAGCGGCGTCTTACGCGAATGTAACGAAGCAAGTGGTGGCTAGATTCATCAAGAGAGATATCATTTGCCGATATGGGATTCCCGAGCGGATAATCACGGACAACGGTTCTAATCTGAACAACAAAATGATGAAGGAGCTCTGTCAGAATTTCAAGATCGAACATCACAACTCCTCCCCTTACCGACCCAAGATGAATGGCGCTGTTGAGGCGGCCAATAAGAATATCAAGAAGATCGTTCAGAAAATGGTGGTGACTTATAAAGATTGGCATGAAATGCTACCTTTCGCTTTGCACGGTTATCGTACGACGGTACGCACATCAACCGGGGCAACTCCGTTCTCGTTAGTATACGGAATGGAAGCGGTATTACCATTGGAAGTTGAGATCCCTTCTCTGAGGGTATTGCGAGACGTTCAGTTGGACGAGGCAGAATGGGTAACGAATAGATTGAACCAACTGAGTTTGATGGATGAGAAGAGGCTAGCTTCTCTGGCATACGGTCGTTTGTACCAAAGACGAATGAAGAAAGCGTACGACAAGAAGATACTTCCGCGAAGCTTTCAGACGGGCGACCTTGTGCTGAAAAGGATTCTCCCGCCGCAAGCAGATCACAGGGGCAAGTGGACCCCCAACTACGAAGGGCCATACGTTGTCAGTAAGGTCTTTTCAGGAGGAGCGTTGTTGTTGTCCACCATGGACGGAGAAGACTTTGCGTCACCTGTGAATTCGGACGCAGTTAAAAAATACTTTGCTTAAAATAGACCCGCTGGACAGAAAAAGAGAGTCCAGGCAAAAATGGGGCATCCTGGCGAACCAAAAACAGAATGAAAGGTTCGGGCAAAAGTTAGGGATAAAATCGAAAAATGTACACCCGCGAAGTTGAAAACCTACACTGGGCGGCTTCGGCAAAAAAGGGTATCCCGGTGAACTGAAAACCCGTAAAGGGCGGTTCACGCAAAAGTTAGGGATTTGAAAAGCAAATGACTGCGGTCCGAATTTGATATTACAGTGAGCATCAATGCGGGAGAATAGGTTGGAGGAGCTAGTTATCGGATACAATCTCTTCAGAAGTGGGGATACCGGGAAAGCATTAGAGTCGGGCGAGTCATGGGAGGATCAGTTCGTGGTGTTCATCTGCATCCCGTTGCCGACATGTGTGCAAAATTTAATTTGTCAAAATATTCATGCTTCTTGCGCATACTTATGTATTTGCTTTGCGTAGCTTCCTCTTTTCAGGAGTTACATCCCATGTACAAAACTCCGCCCATTCAGGGGCCCAATCAATGGAAATATGTTATTCAGTACTTGATGCTGGTTCTTTACTGTTTTGTGCATGATAAAACGCCTAAGTTTATTGAAGCTAGCATGAGTATAACATCACTGGCCCTTGCCAACAATTGTTAAAGCTTTGAATTAACTGAGTGTAACGTCACTAACCTGAATTGATTTGATTGCATAGGCTTGTCGTGTCTTGTTTGTGTTGTTGCAGGTTTCATAACCATACGAAGAAGGTGATCAAAAGATTGCGATAACGAAAGACTTGCCCCCACGCAGGTCATGCATGTTCTTCCTGAAGAAGGATAGAATTTCCCAGCTAGCCGTAGCTTACTCAAAGGGAGCAGAAAAGTTATTCGTCCTCAATGGAGTTTGGCGATTCCAAGATCGTAAGGCTGTATTCAGACAGATTCATCTTTCCCCGTAGGGTCATGCACTCTCCCCCAGCGGAGTCAGTTAATTTTCCCCAAGAGAATCATCCTGTCCCCAGCAGAATTCTCTTTGCAAGTGTTTTCATTCCTTCCAGTGGAACTCGAAGGTCAAGACTCTCCAAAGCAGAGTTGATGGTGGGTCCTGTCATTTATTTTGTCAGAGATACTGTGTGATAACAGTTCACTCTCCAGCAGAAAGTCTGATCGAACTATGCGCCTCTGCTATTCCCCAGCAAAGTTATGTTACCTCAACAAGGCGTTCGGCTTGAGTTCCCAATTTCCCAGCTGAGTCGACTTCACTTTTCCAGCATTTATTTTGCTGGAATAATTCTGTAGCACCTGGCTATCCCCAGTGGAGTCGGCATTGTCTTCAGCATTTATTTTGCTGGAGCAATTCATGTATCCCAGCAGTTTGAATCTGCAATGGCATTGGCATATAGTGTCATATTTGCATCAGCATGTCGTGTCATACTCGCATCCACCAGATAAAAACGTGTAGCATTTCCATGTCGAATGGAGCATTGCGTCAGTGTCAAACATATGCATTTTGAAACATGAACTAGGTGGGCCAACCGTTAGTTTCAAGTATTGTTTCTCTTGCAGGTAGAGAGAGCTCTTGCTCAGATGAATCACCAAACATCCAATGATAATGGCAGTTTCGGCAGTATTCCCCCACAAAGTCTGCAGGATAAGTTTCTCTTTGTCCCCAAGCAGAGTTACTTATGTCCCCGCCAGAGTTACCAGGATGAGTTTCTCTTTGTTCCCAGGCAGAATCAGTTGTCATCAAGGGTTCCATGAATCAGAATTTCAGAGGCCACCGCCGGTTATCAGAACAGGCGTCCGATAATTTGGGTTCCAGACATCCCCAGTAGAGTCCGCCTCAAAGTTGCTGTCACGTCAGTGCTAAGAAGTTTGTGGGTGAGGATCATGGGAGAGCTAAGTCCTGACGTGGACAATTTACTCCTAGATTGACGAGATTTCTGCAGAAGTGGGCGTCCTAACGTGGACCGGTTTATTTCCTTGGATTGGTGAGGTGTGTTGGTCCTATCGTGGGCAGATTCGAGTTCTCGAAATTAGCAGAATGGGAGGTCATGACGTTGAAAAAAAAACTGATTACTCTTTGTGTTGGTGTCCTGACGTGGACCATTTACTCTCAGCAGTTATCTTTTCCATGTTAGCGGAGTGTGGGTCCGGACAGGGACAGATCAGACCAGGGTGTGAGTCCTTGCGTGGACAAGTCTTATTTCCTCAGCGGGTCGAAGACGCCTGAGTCCTAACGTGGACAAATCAAGACAAGATCAGTGTCCTGACGTGGACAAATCAAAGAAATTATTATTCCTAACGTGGAGAAATGGGTCCTAACGTGGACGATGTAGTCCTTACGCGGACATATCAAAAGAGGTGATTCCTAACGCGGAAAGAGTGGAGTCCTTACGTGGACAGCTTAAGATGGTATTCCTTACGTGGAAAAATGTAGTCCTGACGCGGACAAATCGAAAGAAGTTGGTATTCCTTACGCGGAAAGAGTGGAGTCCTTACGTGGGCATATTAAGAGCATTCCTTACGTGGAAATGACAGCATTCCTGACGTGGAAAGATAGAGTCCTTACGTGGACATATCAAGAGCATTCCTTACATGGAAGAAAATTGGTTTCCTTACGTGGAAAGACGAGTTTATTCCTTACGTGGAAAGATTGAGTCCTCACGCGGACATATCAAGATTGAAATGGATTATTCCTGACGTGGAAGAGTTTAGTCCTGACGCGGGCAGATCAAAGAAGTTATTCCTAACTAGGAAGAAGAAGATGTATTCCTTACGTGGAAAAATTGGGGTCCTTACGTGGATAGATTCAAGAAAAGTTGGTTCCTGACGTGGAAGAATGATGTACTCCTTACGTGGAAAGTTGAGTCCTGACGTGGACAGGTTCAGAACCAAAGTGGAATTCCTTACGTGGAAAGATTGGAGTCCTGACGCGGACATGTCAAGTGGTATTGGAGTCCTTACGTGGACAGATTGATATAGTTCTCCTTATGTGAGAAGAGGATTGCTTCCTGACGCGGAAAGATGAAGGGGTTAGTCCTGACGTGGACAGATACAGAAGAGTTTTATTCCTAACGTGGACATGTGTTACCCCTAACGTGGAAGAGTTTTATTCCTAACGTGGACGATTCAGTTTATGGAAATGCAGACGAATTATCCCCAGCGGAGTTGCCGAGATTTTCCTGGGTTAACAGCAAGTGGAGTCCTAACGTGGACAGGTTTTAGTTGAGATTTCCTTGTATTGATGACGGACAGAGTCCTAACATGGACAAGCAAGCAATCTTTTATGATAGAATCCTCTTCAGAACGATGAAGACAATCCCCAGCACAGTCGCACAAGATCAGTGGGTTGCTGTAACAGTCAGATTCAGCTGATGAATGTCGTTCCTCAAGCAGGAGCGCAATTTAGTTTTGCGGTTGGCAAATTTCTGGTTTCACTAGTATTCAACCGTCTCGTACCGCGAATGTCTGAAGGCTCCGGGCTCTTCACCCAATCGGGTCCAAGTCGCTTGAATAGGGGCAGCTGTTGCACCCTAAAATTTGCCCAACCTTATTCACTTGGGTTTATGTTTCAATATCATTAGCATTTGCATATATAGAGTCATGTACATAGACTAACCATCTGCATAGCATAAGCATAGCAAGTCATCCAACAGGGGACCAATCATTATTCTCATCTCTAGAGGCCTATCAAGAGGTTATTATCTCAATTCACTCTCATTCAAGTCATCAGGAAAGAATTTGAAAGCAAAGAGTTCAGCAGATCAAGCCTTGAGTCCATCTCCTAGCTGAGGGTATCTGAGGGTCAACAAGAGGGTTGTGAGATGTGAGTTGAAGGCATGGAGAGTATCTAGACATCTTGAGAGACTTAGAAGGTCATTTGGAGAAGGAGACAAGTCATTGATGAGAGCACAAGAGCTACAGTTGAAGACAGTCAACTAGGGTTTCATCTGGGTCAACCCTAGGTCAACTCTAGGTCAATTGACTGATTTAAGGGGTATTCAAGTCTATTGAGGAGATGTGGGGTTCATCATTGAACATTTAAAGAATGATATGGAGATATGCCAAGGAGAATTCAAGAGAAATCAAGGAGAAGAGGAGTTTCCAAATTAGGGTTTCTGTGTAAAATCCCCTAATTTAGGTCAAATTTCCAAGCAAGATAAGTCAAAATTCTAGCTTCAAATGGCTTCTTGGCCAACATGAAACTTGTAGAGGATCTCAAGACCTTTATTTTGAGTGGTGGAAGACATCAAGGAGATTTATAGAACTCAAGTTATGGTCCTTGCAAGTTACAGGTCATCTGAGGTATCTGAAATTTTGTCTGTGAAAGTGACTTGACTTCCAAGCAATTTTTACCCCTCAAGGAGATTTCAAATGAATTCTTGGTCAACATAAGAATTGTTCCTCATTGTCTTAGCTTTCTAGAATGGTGTAGTATGCCTTCATATGATGTGTGGAGCTCAACTTATGGTCTTGTCAAGCAAAGGGTATTTTGGGCATTTGTGAATTACAGGTCATTTTAACCTATGTCCAAAACTCATACAAGGAGGCCTCAAATGGAAAAACTTACAACATCAAACTTGCTCCAAATCGGATTTTAAGTCTAGAAAGAAGGTCACAAATTGTTGGAAAAGCTCATAGCATGAAGTTGCATAATTGGTCAAAAGTTGAACTAAAATGGCTTATAATTCAAAGAAATTCAAAGTGAAAAATGGTTTGGGAGATTTATGAGTCCAAATGGAGACTTCCAATATATGATTTTGAATGGAAAAACAATTCTAAGAACAATGGTTCAAACACTTTTTTGAGTTTAGAAGGAAAAAAGAAAGATATTCATGGTTACTTGCATTTTAAGAAACACTTCAAAAAATGGATCAAAGTTGGAAGGCAAGGGAATGTGCAAGATGGATCTAGAAGTTACCATTGGGGTCTATATATTCATGAAATGAGAATTGAGCAAGGGTTGGCTTCATTTTCACCAAGAATCTCCCAAATTCTCTCATTCTTTTTCATTGAATTTTCATTCCAATTCCTCAAATTCTTCACCAAATCATCATCAAAATCAACTTCATTATACTGTTTCATCATCATAGATCATAATTCAATCAAGAACCAAGTGTGATTCATCCATTTTCGAGCACTTCCATCATCAACATCAAAATTGAAGTTCCAAGTGGATAGCACAATTCAAGTCAAGAATCATCAAGGTATTGCATACAGAATCAATCACTGAGTTAATTGATCAAGATCCAAGCCTTGGAAGCCTCAGATCCACGAGTCTCCATAGCTGTTTTCAAGATTTCACACCAGGTACATTTTCTCTGCCACAGCTTAATTCAATTCGGTTAGCTTGATTTTGTTAGTTTAGATGTAATGTAGGAGGTTAGTAGAGTAATTAGGTTGAATTTGGAGTGGTTTGGTGATGTTTGTTAGCAGGTGGTAGAAACTGTTAGGGCTTGAAACTTGTAGTAGAATGCATCCTAAGCTTAGCTTGATAGATCAGAATGATGACCATTATGCATAGATTAGGTTAGTGTAAGTTTGATTGAGAATTGTTGTGATGCATCTCAGAGGATTTCCATGGTGACCAGGACTTGTTGTTATCGGGTTGAATGAATTGTTGAGTTTCAGATTGATCTAAGACTATAGGCTTATAGAGGGAGAGATGTAGAGTGTTTTTCATGTTGGGATCGTGTTGATTCATGGCTTGTAGAGGGAGAACAGATTGGTGGAATGTTGCTCGTGCATGAACATTCATGGTGTAAACCCTAAGTTTCAGGATTCAATGGAGAAGACGTAATCTGAGCGGTCCAATTCGTGTGGACTTTTGACTCAGAGCTTAGATCCTAGGGCTCTTATTCAATTCAGAATTTGGAGGGAAGTGAGGTGGTGCCCTAAACGCACCGTTTCATTAATTGAAACGGGCGGGCCTGAGTGTATTTTGTTATTTCCACCCCCAATGCCAAGCCCAAAGTCATTTTGAACGTGATTTCGCTTCTATTTCCACCCCCCCTGCGCTGCTTTTATTTTTCATTAATTCTGAACTAGTTCTGGGCCTTAACCAATTGCTACCCACACCCCCTGTCTGCCTGGCCCATCCAATTATCAACTGCGCGTGGTTTCTATTCTAACCCCCCTCCCTCATTTTAATTCCATTTAATTTCTTAATTCACTTTAATTTTACCAACTTTAAAAAATTCATAATAAATTCATAAAAAATCATTTTCAGTTCATTCTTTTTACACTATTTTCTTTAGGATGTATAGAAAATTATAGAAAAATAAAATTGCATTTTTATTTTCATTTCATATTTTTTCCATATTTTCTAAATAAATGTCATTTTAAGTAGTTTCATTTCATGCATGAATTTGTTAATTTTTGTTCTATTAATTGCTTTATTATTTTGTGCCCATTTTTTTTAGATTGTTTAGATTAGATATTGAACTTGTAGATTCCATTTAGTTCCCATTTTTAGGAATTAGTTTTAGGTGCTTAAAATAGGTTTGAACAACATGGATAAAACTAGGGTTTTAGGTGATGACTTAGGAGACTTAATTCTTTTCCCTTAGGACTTAGGGTTTGATTAGTTTAGTTATGGGACTATAGGGGCTATGGGTAGTTATTAGATCCCTTAGAAAAAGTCAGGATTCCCCTACTGCTATTAATGCTGTCTGTATATCTGATTGTCTGGTGTGGTGTGCCCTCTGGGGATTTATTGCTTGCTTGCTTGGGTGTTGGGTTTGTCTGGGGACTTGGGAGAGTTGAAGGCTTGAGGAGATGGAGACCATTGGAGATCCAAAGATGGGAGATCAACTGCCAGAGGTGAAGAGAAGGTTCTTGCTAGCAGATGTTGTGGAGACTAGGGTTTAGGAGCTAGGCAGAGCTCTAGGTTAGACAGTTTGTTTCTCAAACATGGATTGCCTTGTCTGCATCCATTCTTCTCTGTGATTCAGAGTCTCTCTAGAACACTCACCCCCTTCCTTTGGAAGGCTTGGTGATGGTGTCTATGAGATAGAACTCTTGAGAGAAAATGTCTCTTGTGTTAGAAGCAGTCTGTTCACCACCCTTGGTAGTCAACTGATTGCTTAACACCCAATTCACTCTTGTGACTGATTCCTCATCCTGGAGGTTTGAGCTTGAAGAAAAGCCATTGCAGATAGAAGACTGATGATCAAAGCCCTTGCCTGAAGGTCATGAAGATGGAGATTGATGCTTGTTGAAGCCTGTAGCTGATTGGAGATTACTTGAAGCCAGATGTTGATTCAGAGCTGCTGATGCTGTTTCTTTTGCTGTTGTATTTCATTTCTGATGTATTGGTTGGTTTTCTGGACTGTATTGTTTGTTGTTTACCCTGTTGGGTTGAAAGTGAAGTCTGTTCACTTTTGCCTATTGTTTTCTAGGTTCGAGGTTGAGTGGGACTCCCTTGCCTCGCTTGTATTGTTGCATCCATGCATTTTACCGCTTTACTGTATATATCTGATATTGTTTCTGTTTCCGTCTGTTCCCTTAGGATCTCTGTTTCTCTCTGTGCAAGAGAGGAGCATGATAGACACTAGGTCTTAACCCATGCATGATAACATTAGGTTAGTTTGTTTCCCTTCGCAACCGTAGGTCAGAGTTCTGTCTCTTCTTCCTCAAAACAAACAGAAAAACACCATAAAGATTTCAAACACAATAAAAGACACTTCTTCCGTAAAAGAATGTGAACTCATCAAGACGTCATTTTTGTCCGCCGGGACTGTTAATCAAGAAAACCTTTTTCAGAAGGAATAAAATCAATCAAGACAAGCTTGTGTCGTACGTGGCCCGAACTACGTTTGCTCTGATCTTTCATGCTGTATGAAAGTACGTAGGCATAGGATGCGATATCCTAGCGAGCAACCTTTCCCTCCTTTCCCGTAGGTAGGCGAACTACGTTGACTCTGATTTCTCGTTCCAGACGGGAATACGTAGGCATAAAGTGCGATACTTTGCCGAGTCATTTTTATTTTCAGTTTTCTTTTCTTTTTCACCCTTGACCTGTAGTTTAGATAGAATAACAATCCATACCCGAAAACAAGCGTGGATCCCGTCGAGTACGACGGACGTGAGGGGTGCTAATACCTTCCCCTTGCGTAACCGACTCCTGAATCCAGGTTTTGGTTGCGATGACCATACCTTTCCCGTGTTGTGCGAGGTTTACTCTGAGCGTTTTCTTTCCCTCCCGTGGGATAAATAACGCACGGTGGCGACTCTTCTGTTCAGCCGGCGCCGATTTTCGCAGTAGCGACAGTACTCGCCTGCTGTTATTGTCTTTTGCAGTTTTCCATTCTCTTCTTGATTTGCAGGATGTGAGCTTATGATAATGTGTGTATTTTTGTGCAGGTCTAGTTGTATCATGATGTGTAGCAGCCTGTAGGTGCGGTACGGTGTGTTGCAGAATGTTGTCCCTACTGCCTTGGTGTGCAGAGGTTTTGTCCTAACCTCACTTCACATAAACAAAGTCACATGAAGAATGATGCCAAGACTAATATTATGGAAGTTGTGGCTGTTGTGATTTGTATCAGTATGCATCCTCTCAATTTTTCTGTTGTTGTGAAAGAAAAGATCAGAAGGACAATGGTGAGCTGTACCTCTGCTGCTGCTGTGGGCAGACCTGTCATGGCTGGTGAGGTGCGAGCTTGTGGGGTCAGGGTCCGCTTGCATTTTGGATGTAAGGTTGCTGCTGAGGAGTGGGACACACAAACTGTACATTTGCAAGTTGAGGACATTCTGTCGTGTTCTGTGAACCAATATCCCTTTTCACTTGTAATTATATTTTCTTGGGCTGTTAATAGTTACTTGCAATTGTAAGTTTTGGTTTAATTTCATTCGTTGTTGCACTACTTCTATTTGGCTTGTTGTCCAAAGTGCTCTTTGTGTCTAATGAAATAAAACACCCTTAGCATATAGCCGTGTGACACCACCTCCACACATGATAAACTTGTGGCTCTAGTAGTAACAAACTGCAGCAAACTTGGCAAAACAAAACTGATGGCTCACTTGGGCTATACCTTGAAAAAAAATGAAAAAAATGCAGGTGACAACAACAAAGACGTTAATGAAGAAGACTTCCATCAGGCTTGATTGTATAGGCTCTTATGGTGTGGGTTTATATAAAGAAAATGGTAAATAGATTCAAAATAAATTAATGAACTTGGAATAGTGGACAAACTAATGGTTTTCTCTATTTTTGTGACTTTGGCCCATATGATTATTTTGAGAAATTTGGTGTATGAATCTTGATGATTAAGAATAAGAGTGATCAAAAAGTTTAAAAGAAATGGATGCAATGGAGAAAAATTGATGAATATGAACATGGGCCTTCCAACAAGGACTTGAAGTTGGGCTGAATAGGATTTTCTCCTTCTTTGGCAAATTAAATTGAAAATGGCGTGAATTAAAGTGGATAATGGATAAAAGGAATGAATGGATTAAAACCTCTTGAATTTTCCTTGAATCAAAGCTCGATTTTAAAATAAAACTTGAAGCTGCACCACCTTGGGCAGGAACCGTGCCTTAAAATCATAAGGTTTATGAGTTGATATATGAACTTCTGAAATTTGCATAAAACCCTAATTGAATCCTGAGACAAGCAAACTTTGAACTGTGCATACAAGCCTTGATCCAAGTGAAACTAAATTCATTACTTGACCAGTAGAAACAACATATGTATTTTTTTGATTTTTTTTTTAACAGTAGCCGGTGAGCAGATGTAAAGATGAAGGCTACATACAGGTAGGACAAATTTGGGGTATGACACACCTCAGCTACTACATTAGCTGCTCTATTTCCTTCACTTCACGTCAACTATTTTCAAGCTATTGATGATTACGAAAGACATAGGGAGGTGGCTCATGCTTAGAAAAGAGATCCCAAGTTGGATTGGCAAGATGGTACAATCTGCCCATACCAGAATAAACTACACCAGAATAAACTAGAAACCAAGTTGAATCTCTCTCCTTTCTCTAATCACAATCTTCTTGCAAGTGGTAGAAGTGACCTCCTTGTGAAGTAAAAATCTGTTTTGCATAAACTCATCCAAAACCATTTCCAATCACCAAACCATCAAGCAAATCACTCTAACACATCACAAAACATATTTTAGAGGTGTTCAAACCATTATAACCATCCAAAACCTGCTAGAACATAAAGTCAACTCCCATACCATTGAATTTTGACTTTTCTACACTTTCAAATCCAAGTCACTGCCTAGACCATTTTCAATCCTTCTAGCACTTCAAACACTCTCCATATAAGTTGTTTGAACTGTCTAAGGCATTACAAAATTTTTCTAACACCATTTCCTAGAGTTTCACTTTGAAGCTCTTGGGTCTTTCTTGTAAAAGAAGCCATTATATCAAGGCAGTGTGGTTGGGGGAATTCTCAGCATTGGAACGCCTTATTTAGAGCATTTTGAAGCTGCTTGGATCATCATCCATCAACTGGATTTCTTGTTTGGTGTATTGGTTTGAAAAAGCTACAAGAGGTAATTATTCCAACTTGCTACTTTTGAGGTCATGCTGAATATTGATGTGCACTGAGTTTAGACATGTTAGATATGTCTTATAGGTCATGTTTGAACTACTTCTTGATCACAAACTTGTGTATTCATGACTGTCCATTTGGTTTGGCTTGTTAGATTACTTTTCATGTCATTTCAATATGCAACTTTTTGATTCTGGATAGGCATAGGTGATTGGTGTTTGTGAACATCTTTTATAGGTTATATATGTTGTGTTTGACCATTTGGCTGGTTTTGATTTAGTCCAATTCTATCTGTCACATTGTTCTTGAACAAACTTTCCATTTTTGCCACTTCACATGCTATCTGTTGAATGAGCTTGTCTATTGATGTATGATGCTTATAAGCACTCTCTATGTATCTCATATGATGTATTTGAACCATTACTTGCTGCTTAAAACATGTAGATTGGACTATTGTCACACCCTCATTTTCGCCTTTAGCCTTTATACCCTACATTCGCCATACCATACATCATTTTATTGCATATCAAGCATGTGGGTACGGATTGGGTCGATTTGTCATTTTCCATTTCAAATTAGATAACTTGTCTATCTTGAACTACATGGAAGAAAAGGTTCATCATTTAAGGTTTGATCTAAATTAGAAAGTCTATTCTTGTAGATTTCTTCAAAGAGAAGTTACTTGACAAAACATTAGGATATTCAAGATATATTCTTAATGACCATGAAATGCAAGGCATAATTCAAGATTGCTTCATCCAATTTTGTTTTAAATTCTTGATCAAGTGGAGTTCAAATTTGCAAAGCATGAGTCAAGATCACAAGTCCATAATTCAAGACTTCATCCCTTTCAAGCTTAATGGTTCTAAGGAAATCCATCATGAATTCAAGATTAAAGGCAAGAATATTACAAAGAGAAATTTTATGACATTAGAAGAATGTCATTTGTTGCAAGATTTCCAACTCTAAGTAATGTTTAGAAATTAATTTATTTCTAATACTTCATTCAAGTCTCTAGTCAAATTCATGTTATGGTAAGGCCACACCAAGTCTACATTATGCTTACAAACATCCAAGAAACATGCAAGGATTAAATCAACATTGGAATGTTTTGAGACCAAGAATATGCATGTTCAATCATGTGCAAAACAGCCCCATGCAAGAGGAGGCAAATTATCTCATGTCATAAAATCTACATGTCACAAAATCAAGAGAATAACATATGATAATACATCTAAATATCAGATTTTGAAATGCTGTCAAGAGGTAGTAGCTTTGACCAAGAGGAGTTGTCCAAACACAAACCAACAAAATGGGTGCAAGGCACAAGGTGCTGCAGAAAAACAGCATAGGCAAAGTGCAACAGCAAAAATGTAGCATAGCTCTTGCATAGAAATGGAAAGAAAGAGAGTGGCATGAGAAAAGGTGGTAAGAGACACCACTCCATGAAAAATCTGATATGTGGGGAGAAGTGAAAACCCTAGAGGAGCTGAGATAAGAGGAGGGGGCTGTAAACAAAAAGGGGACTCTTCATTCATTCAACATCCATTCTACACACCTTTGTAAAAAACCAGAAAATAGAGAGAGTAAAGAAAGCCCTAAAAACCAGAAAAATAGGAAGCTTTGCAAACCAGAAAAAGAGAGTAATATAGAACCAAGAGGATCATAGAGAAACAAAACTTTCACAACATAGAGTGAAGAGGAGTGAAGTACTTTCAACCAAGACCAAAGAGGACTTGCAAGAAGGATAGAAAGCTCTTGGGTATCCATTTCCTCCAACCTTTCTCCCTTTATTTTTTGCTCTTACATTCAGTTTGTTTACTCATTTATGTATTGTCTTATTGTATGTTTCATGTAAGGTTCCAAAGGGACCAAGAAACCGTTCTTAAGAAACCACAAAAGTGAAAGAAAAACATAGAAAGTTGGGTTTTTCACTCTGGTAGCCTGACACGGGCCGTGTCCCACAACACGGCTGTAACACCCATTTTAATTATTTAGCCATTTTATTATTATTTTAAATATTATATGTTGGTGTACCCTTTGGTGGGGGTGTATTTGGTGATGTTTGGTGGGTGCCCCTAATGTGGGAGGATTATTGGTGGTGTTTTGGTGAATATAATAATATAGTGTATAATATTAATATTGGTGGGAATATTATTATTATTATTATATTTATTATAGTTACTATTGTTATTAATATTATTATTATTTTGGTGAGATAATAATAGTATTATTATTACTATTATTATTATTATTATTTTTATTATTATTATTTTATTAAGTTATTATTATTATTGGGATTAGAGAATTAAAATAGAGAATGTGAGGAGTTAGTAGTTTTTACGATACATTGTGAGAAGTTAGAGAAAGTGGAAAAATAACAATAGAAAGGAGAGAAGTGAGAAGAACGGAAAAGGGAGCGAAGAACGAAGGAACGGGGGAAAATCAGAATTGGCCAAACCTTGGAGGGTTCTTTCATCGATCAACCGATTAACAAGGTAAGGGGGAGAAACCTGATTGGGAATGGTTTATACATGTATAGGGTAGTGGGGAGTCCTTAACCCCGTAGGAGATTGATCGATATATGATTTTCTGTATTATATGTGGTGATTGTTGTTGATTGTTGATGGTTGGATATTAAACGTTGATGAATTGTTGTTTTTGGCCAATTTGGCATATAGGTGATTTTACGGTTTTTAGGGAAATTCTGTAGGGATTTTGATGTATCAATAAAGTGTCTAGGTGATGATTTTGGGATTGGGATTAGGAATCATTTAGGCTGAATTACGTGTAATGTTGGTACTGATGTTAAGGTGTGAATTAGGATAGGAGATTAGAGTTATTTGGCCTAGATAGTAATCTGCAGAACTGTCAGAAAAATTGGTAAATCGCAGCATTCGCTGGGCTTCGCCTGGCGAGTGTTGGCGAAGCTTCGCCTGGCGAAGGGAGGCGAGAGTTCTCCTGGCGAGCTGAGGCGAATGGCAGCGAATAATTCAGAATTAAATCCCAGACCTAAAGGGTAGGAACTTCACCTGGCGAGTGTGGCCAGCGAAGGTTCGCCTGGCGAGTGAATGCTTCGCCTGGCGAATGCACGATAGTTGGAAAGGGGGCTTCGCCAGCAGGTTCGCCTGGCGAATGCCAGCGAAGGTTCGCCCCGATTCGCCTGGCGAATGCCAGCGAACGTCGCAGAACCAGAATGTGATTTTTGTGATGTTTTGGCCTTGATGCACTGTAAGGTTGGTGAGTGTGGGATTTAACTTGCGTACTGGTGATAGTACGTGTTTCCCTTGATATTGTCGGTGGACAATTAATTGAGGTATATGTATGTAGTGATCAGTAGGATCGTGTACCCCCGAGTGGTGGGATATGTTTATATCTTGGTGTTAAAGTATGAACTTGTTTACTATCTGGTTGATTTATATGGTGTTGGTGTATGTTATATCTGTACATATATGCATTGATGTATGATGATATGATCAGGAGGATCGTGTGCACGTTGAGTGCCTAAATATATTAGTTATGCATTGGTGTGTACATATCATGGTGTTTTGGTGGGATGAATCATGTCTCAGAAGGAGCGTAAGTGATTCATCCGTACTCCTTTGTGGAGAATGGTGGGGGATAGATCATGTCTCAGGAGGAGCGTAAGTGATCTATCCAGGTTCGATTGAATGAACCAACGAGTCGGTACCGCATGCATGGTGTTGAGTTGCATTTTGCATTATAATATGTTATATTGTAATTTGAACAGTAGGTTCGTCATATGGTGTTGTTAGGGGTAAATCTTGGTGTGTTGGTGTGTTGTACTACCTTATTTACATGTATTACATTACCATTATATTTTTGATCATGATTTCTCACCCCTTTGATGTTGTTGTGTCTGTGTTTCTCCGGAAGTACAGATAATCCAGGTACTTAGCTAGCTTGGATTATGGTGTGACAGTCGAGTCTAGGATGCTCTGATACGTAGCATGTGACTTGGGCGTTTTATTTGTTTTCTGAAGAACTTATATTTTATTTTCCTGTGAACGTATCAAACTTTTATTGGATTTTAATATTTTTAATATTCCGCTGTATTTTGGAGGAAAACCTTTTATAAAGGAAATGTTGATTTTATGTGATATCCCACTTGGGAGAATTGGAACTCTGATTTTGTTTATTTATAATGTTTATTAATTTAATTGATTTTGGGAAGTGGGGTGTTACAATTGGTATCAGAGCAGGTCGGTCCGTCTGGCCAGTGTTCTTGAGTCGAGTTGGGTCTGTCCTTATGGATGGAGTTGAATATCTTTTAAACCTGGTGTTGTTGTATTGAGCAGTATGGCAGGAAGGAACGATGCTGCATTGGCTGCTGCTATGCAAGCAATGGCACAGGCTGTTGCTAATCAGAATCAAATTGCAGATGCCCAATTCAGGAGTTTGGCGCAGTTTCGGAGCAACAAGCCGCCAACATTTGAAGGAGGAATTCTGGACCCTGAAGTTGCTCAGAAGTGGCTGAAGGCAATTGAAAAGATCTTCAGGACTATGGAATGTAGCGATGAACAAAAGGTGAGGTTTGGTACTCACATGCTGGAGGGTGAGGCTGAAGCCTGGTGGGACAATAGTCGCCAAAGGTTGGAAGTTGCTGGAACTACCATTACTTGGGAGGTGGTTCGGAAAGGTTTTCTGGAGAAGTATTTCCCGGAAGATATCCGAAGCGCTAAGGAGATTGAATTCTTAGAGCTGAAGCAGGGTAGTATGACTGTAGCAGAGTATGCTGCTAAGTTTGAGGAGCTAGTGCAGTATTGTCCCCACTATAATGTGGAGGGGGCAATGACTTCTAAGTGCTTAAAGTTTGAGAATGGACTACGTCCAGAGATTAAGTTGGGGATTGCTTGTGAGAAGATCAGGAGCTATCCTGAGCTGGTAGGCAGGAGCAGAATCTATGATAATGATAACCGAGCAAGGATTGCGCACTACAAAGTTGTTAATGACCGTAAGGGTAAGCAGAGGTTTAGTGGTACTCCTTATAGTGTTGCTGCTGATAAGGGAAAACGTAAAGCTGTTGTTGATAAGAAGCCTAGAGATGGGAGAGCATCTGTTGAAGGGAAATGTTTTCGGTGCGGTGGTATGGGACACCGTGCTAATGATTGTCCTAATGAGGCCAAGAAATGTTTTAAGTGTGGGAAACCAGGTCATGTGATAGCTGACTGCAGAGCAACTATGCCGACCTGTTATAACTATGGTGAGAAGGGTCATATCAGTACACATTGTGAGAAGCCAAAGAAGCCTCAAACGTCTCCGGCTGGTGGAAAAGTGTTTGCCTTGGCAGGAACTCAAGCTGCCAGTGATGAGCGTGTGATCAGAGGTACTTGTATTATCAATAATATTCCTTTGATTGCTATTATTGATACGGGTGCAACGCACTCGTTTATTTCTGTAGATTGTGTGGAGAGGATAGGTTTGGTGCCGTCCACTCTGGAGATACAGATGACTATTGAGACACCCTCTATAGGTTCAGTGACTACTTCTTTGGTATGCCTGAAGTGTCCGCTGACTATTTTCGGTAGAGAATTTGGAGTGGATCTGATTTGTCTACCACTTGGTAAGTTGGATGTTATTCTGGGTATGAACTGGTTAGAGTTCAACCGAGTCTACATCGACTGTTTTCGAAAGGAATTGTTGTTCTTGACCCCTGAAGAGGAAGCTTTAGCAAGTTCTTTGTCTAATAAAGAATTTAGGGCCTTGTTGGAAGATGAAACTAGAGTGTTTGATTTATTTGCAACATTATTGGGGGATAGCAAAGTGTCAACAGAGGAAGTAGCCGTGGCGAATGAATTTCAGGAAGTGTTTCCCGACGACATTACGGAATTGCCTCCGACACGAGAAGTAGAATTTGGTATTGATCTTGTTCCTGGTACGAGACCTATTTCTATGGCACCGTACAGGATGTCTGCAGTGGAATTGGCTGAGTTGAAGTCTCAGATTGGAGAATTGTTGGATAGAAAGTTTATTAGACCAAGTGTATCGCCGTGGGGAGCTCCAGTGTTGTTGGTGAAGAAGAAGGATGGTAGTATGCGTCTATGCATCGATTACCGTCAATTGAATAAAGTGACTATTAAGAATAAGTATCCTTTACCTAGGATTGATGATTTGATGGACCAGCTGGTGGGAGCTCGTGTATTTAGTAAGATCGACTTAAGATCGGGTTATCATCAAATGAGAGTAAAAGAAGGTGATATTCAGAAGACTGCCTTTAGGACTCGATATGGACATTACGAATATGTTGTAATGCCCTTTGGAGTGACTAATGCACCGGGAGTATTTATGGAGTATATGAACAGAATTTTCCATTCTTACTTGGATCAGTTCATTGTAGTGTTTATTGATGATATATTAATTTATTCTAAATCTGATGAAGAGCATGCAGGACATCTGAGAATTGCCTTGCAAGTGTTGAAGGAAAATAAATTATTTGCTAAACTGTCAAAGTGTGACTTTTGGTTGAAGAAAGTAAGTTTCTTGGGGCATGTAATATCTGAAGATGGAATAGCGGTGGATCCGTCAAAAGTAAGTGCAGTATTGCAGTGGGAACCGCCGAAGACAGCGACAGAGATTAGAAGCTTTTTGGGGTTAGCCGGTTATTACCGCAGGTTTATTGAAGGGTTCTCTAATTTGGCGTTGCCATTAACTCAGTTGACGAGAAAGAACCAAGTTTTTGTATGGGATGCTGCTTGTGAAGAAAGTTTTGAAGAGTTGAAAAAGAGATTGACTACGGCACCGGTGTTAGTGTTACCGACTCCGAGTGAACCGTTTGTGGTGTACTGTGATGCATCTAAGATGGGATTAGGCGGGGTTCTGATGCAAAATGGTAAAGTAGTAGCATATGCATCACGACAATTGAGAGTGCATGAGCGAAATTATCCGACTCATGATCTTGAATTATCTGCGGTTGTTTTTGTGTTGAAAATTTGGAGACACTATTTATATGGTTCAATATTTGAAGTGTTTAGTGATCATAAGAGTCTGAGATACCTGTTTGATCAGAAAGAGCTGAATATGAGGCAGAGAAGATGGTTGGAATTTTTGAAGGATTATGACTTCAGTTTGAGTTATCATCCAGGAAAGGCCAATGTAGTGGCAGATGCTTTGAGTAGGAAAGCAATTCATATGGCAGCTCTGGTGGTGAAAGAAATTGAGTTAATTGAACAGTTTAGAGATTTGAGCATGGTTTGTGAGACTACTGCAGATAGTGTAATGTTGGGTATGTTGCAGGTAAATAATGACTTCTTGGATATGATTAGAGAAAATCAGAAGTTGGATGTGAAATTGGTAGATTTGATGCCTGGAGTAGGGAGTGACTCCGATAGTGACTTTAAATTGGATAGTACAGGTGTGTTGAGATTTAGAAGCAGGATTTGTGTACCAGATGATGAAGAATTGAAAAATTCAATTTTGAGCGAAGGACATCTTAGTAGCCTGAGTATTCATCCGGGAGCTACGAAAATGTATCATGATTTGAAGAAATTATTTTGGTGGTCTCGTATGAAAAGAGACATAGCTCAATTTGTGTATGCCTGTTTGACATGTCAGAAGTCGAAGGTGGAACACCAGAGACCTTCTGGATTTATGCAACCATTAGAGATTCCGGTTTGGAAATGGGATTGCATTACCATGGATTTTGTGACAGGTTTGCCGAATACGGCGAGAGGTTTTGATGCTATATGGGTGATTGTGGATCGATTGACGAAGTCTGCACACTTTGTGCCGCTCAATATTAGTTTTCCGTTAACGAAGCTGGCGGATATTTACATTCGGGTAATTGTGAAGTTGCATGGTGTTCCGTCCAGTATTGTGTCGGATAGAGATCCACGGTTTACTTCGGAATTTTGGAAGAGCTTGCAGGAAGCTTTGGGAACTAAGTTGAAATTGAGTTCAGCTTATCATCCGCAAACTGATGGTCAGTCGGAGAGGACTATTCAGTCGCTTGAAGATTTGTTGAGAGCTTGTGTGTTAGAAAAGGGTGGTGCGTGGGATACTCACTTACCATTGATTGAGTTCACGTACAATAACAGTTACCGTTCTAGTATCGAAATGGCACCGTTTGAAGCTTTGTATGGGAGGAGGTGTATGACTCCTCTGTGTTGGTATGAAACTGGTGAGAATATGGTGCTTGGGCCAGAAATTGTACAGCAGACTACTGAGACAATTCAAATGATTCGTGAGAAATTGAAAGTGTCTCAGAGTAGGCAGAAAAGCTATCATGATAATCGAAGGAAAGAGTTGGAATTCTGTGTAGGTGATCACGTATTCCTAAGAGTTAATCCGATGACTGGTGTGGGTCGTGCATTGAAGTCCAAGAAGCTGGATCCTAAGTTCATTGGACCTTATGAAATTTTGCAAAGAGTTGGTGCTGTGGCTTATAGGGTGGCGTTACCGCCTGAGTTGTCGAATCTACATGATGTGTTTCATGTGTCGCAATTGCGAAAGTACGTTTCTGATCCATCTCATGTTATTCAGAGAGATGATGTTCAGGTTCGGGAGAATCTTACTGTTTAGACGATGCCGTTGAGGATCGAGGACCGTAAGATGAAACAGCTCCGAGGGAAGGAAATACCTTTGGTGAAGGTAGCGTGGGGAAATGCTGCAGGAGGCAGTGTGACCTGGGAGTTGGAAAGCAGGATGCGAGAAGCGTATCCGGAGCTATTTCCATCAGGTAATTTTCGAGGACGAAAATAATTAAAGTGGGGGAGAGTTGTAACACCCATTTTAATTATTTAGTCATTTTATTATTATTTTAAATATTATATGTTGGTGTACCCTTTGGTGGGGGTGTATTTGGTGATGTTTGGTGGGTGCCCCTAATGTGGGAGGATTATTGGTGGTGTTTTGGTGAATATAATAATATAGTGTATAATATTAATATTGGTGGGAATATTATTATTATTATATTTATTATAGTTACTATTGTTATTAATATTATTATTATTTTGGTGAGATAATAATAGTATTATTATTACTATTATTATTATTATTATTTTTATTATTATTATTTTATTAAGTTATTATTATTATTGGGATTAGAGAATTAAAATAGAGAATGTGAGGAGTTAGTAGTTTTTACGATACATTGTGAGAAGTTAGAGAAAGTGGAAAAAGAACGATAGAAAGGAGAGAAGTGAGAAGAACGGAAAAGGGAGCGAAGAACGAAGGAACGGGGGAAAATCAGAATTGGCCAAACCTTGGAGGGTTCTTTCATCGATCAACCGATTAACAAGGTAAGGGGGGAGAAACCTGATTGGGAATGGTTTATACATGTATAGGGTAGTGGGGAGTCCTTAACCCCGTAGGAGATTGATCGATATATGATTTTCTGTATTATATGTGGTGATTGTTGTTGATTGTTGATGGTTGGATATTAAACGTTGATGAATTGTTGTTTTTGGCCAATTTGGCATATAGGTGATTTTACGGTTTTTAGGGAAATTCTGTAGGGATTTTGATGTATCAATAAAGTGTCTAGGTGATGATTTTGGGATTGGGATTAGGAATCATTTAGGCTGAATTACGTGTAATGTTGGTACTGATGTTAAGGTGTGAATTAGGATAGGAGATTAGAGTTATTTGGCCTAGATAGCAATCTGCAGAACTGTCAGAAAAATTAGTAAATCGCAGCATTCGCTGGGCTTCGCCTGGCGAGTGTTGGCGAAGCTTCGCCTGGCGAAGGGAGGCGAGAGTTCTCCTGGAGAGCTGAGCCGAATGGCAGCGAATAATTCAGAATTAAATCCCAGACCTAAAGGGTAGGAACTTCGCCTGACGAGTGTGGCCAGCGAAGGTTCGCCTGGCGAGTGAATGCTTCGCCTGGCGAATGCACGATACTTGGAAAGGGGGCTTCGCCAGCAGGTTCGCCTGGCGAATGCCAGCGAAGGTTCGCCCTGGTTCGCCTGGCGAATACCAGCGAACGTCGCAGAACCAGAATGTGATTTTTGTGATGTTTTGGCCTTGATGCACTGTAAGGTTGGTGAGTGTGGGATTTAACTTGCGTACTGGTGATAGTACGTGTTTCCCTTGATATTGTCGGTGGACAATTAATTGAGGTATATGTATGTAGTGATCAGTAGGATCGTGTACCCCCGAGTGGTGGGATATGTTTATATCTTGGTGTTAAAGTATGAACTTGTTTACTATCTGGTTGATTTATATGGTGTTGGTGTATGTTATATCTGTACATATATGCATTGATGTATGATGATATGATCAGGAGGATCGTGTGCACGTTGAGTGCCTAAATATATTAGTTATGCATTGGTGTGTGCATATCATGGTGTTTTGGTGGGATGAATCATGTCTCAGGAGGAGCGTAAGTGATTCATCCGTACTCCTTTGTGGAGAATGGTGGAGGATAGATCATGTCTCAGGAGGAGCGTAAGTGATCTATCCAGGTTCGATTGAATGAACCAACGAGTCGGTACCGCATGCATGGTGTTGAGTTGCATTTTGCATTATAATATGTTATATTGTAATTTGAACAGTAGGTTCGTCATATGGTGTTGTTAGGGGTGAATCTTGGTGTGTTGGTGTGTTGTACTACCTTATTTACATGTATTACATTACCATTATATTTTTGATCATGATTTCTCACCCCTTTGCTGTTGTTGTGTCTGTGCTTCTCCGGAAGTACAGATAATCCAGGTACTTAGCTAGCTTGGATTATGGTGTGACAGTCGAGTCTAGGATGCTCTGGTACGTAGCATGGGACTTGGGCGTTTTATTTGTTTTCTGAAGAACTTATATTTTATTTTCCTGTGAACGTATCAAACTTTTATTGGATTTTAATATTTTTAATATTCCGCTGTATTTTGGAGGAAAACCTTTTATAAAGGAAATGTTGATTTTATGTGATATCCCACTTGGGAGAATTGGAACTCTGATTTTGTTTATTTATAATGTTTATTAATTTAATTGATTTTGGGAAGTGGGGTGTTACAACGACCACCCGTGTCACGCAACACGGGTCGTGTTACACAACACGGCCACCCGTGTTACCCCTCTGTTTGAGGTTTCCACGACCAAAAACCCCAGGCCTCACAACACAGGTCGTGTCACACAACACGGCCACCCGTGTTGCAGCTCTGTTTGCCCTAAAAATCAATTTTTCACCCAGACTTTACAACACGGGCCGTGTCACACAACACGGTCACCCGTGTTGCACCTCTGTCACGCTCCAAAACCCACATTGCATGCACCCTATGACACGGGCCGTGTCACACAACACGGCAACCCGTGTTACACCACTGTTTTGCTACTTTTTTCGACTAATCTCACATGTTTGTATGATTTTAGTGTGAATGTTGTTGTGGTCCTTGGTGACTTTTGATTCCAAAAACCATTTTCAAAAACAAACTCTCGATTTTATCGAGCCATTTTCAACCCTTGTAAGTCGGCCGCCTTGTGCGTCCGCCATCGACCTTGTTCGTATCACCTCAAATACTTTTACAAACAATAAACCTTGATCCAACGTAAAGTGGTTCTCTTTTCTCATAAAAAATCCAAAATACAATAACATAAACAATTAGAATTATGCACCACGAACTTTAAAGTGGTAGAAAAGGAATGAGAATGGAGTCCTCCTACACTCGTTCCGAATGTTTTGGATACAAGGCGCTCGACTTGGTTATTCGAAACATTCATTTCTATCCAAAGTCTTTTGTGTATAATCCTAATCAAGAACAATTTCTCTTAAGAAACTTAAAAATAACATCAACTCATCAAACCTATTTTCGCCTTAGGGCATCAATTCAAAAACCCTTTTTCAAGGTATAAAATCAACCAACAAACAACAATTTCACAAGCTTCCGAACTACGGAGCTCTGATTCTTCACTTCTTTTAAGTGAGGATACGTAGGCACAAGGGCCACAATCCTTGGCGAGCATTAAAATAAATAAACCAACCCCTCTTTTCTCTAAACAAGCAAACTCTTAATAAAAACACTCATTCACGCGAAATAATCTAGGAGGTTCCCATCGAGTACGATGGATGCGAGGGGGTGCTAACACCTTCCCCTCGAATAACCGACTCCCGAACCCTAAGACTTGGTTGCGATGACCATGCTCTTTTCCCAAAGGTTTTATCGCTATTTCCCTTTCCCTCCGTGGGATAAATAAAATCCGGTGGCGACTCTGTGTCATTTTTCGCATAGCGACAACTGTCATATTGTTCTTGCACATAACATGTCATTCTACATAGTGCATGATCTGAGAAAACTACCACTACCATTGGATTCCTTGTGAAAAAAATGCACAATTTGCTTTTTTGTTTCACCCAATTTGGTTGTGCTTTGAGTAAGTTATGCCCCTTCTTGCAAATCTGCTTAGCCTTAGTCAAGTTGCCTTGCTTTTTGCCCTAGTTTGCCTAGTTTTGAACCTAGTTTTCAAATGTGCATAACTTATTTGATTTTGATGCCACTATTTTTTCATTATGCTCCTCAATATGTCTAGTTTCAATATGTGAAGAAAGAATTCAAAAATTGTTATTTTTGAAACACTTTGGTCCACTTGAATGACATGACCTTTTTTAGGGTTTTCTTTGGTTTTCAAGAACTTTCTTAACATAGTACTTGATTTTTCTTGTAAGATTGATCTTGTATGAATCATTGTCGAATGTATAATATGTTTATATGTTTTAAAACACTTGACTCTTTGCTTTAACATGATTATACTTGCCTTTTTGAATCCATGAATGTGAAAAGTATGCCTTGAAACTTCTTTGTGAACCATGATGTGTTTCTTGATGATGTAACCTCATGAACATGAGCCCTCACACCCATCTTACTTATGTGTCTTGTTAGAACTATAACATGTTTAAGGTTGTTTCTTGCCTTGAAAGTTATCATGAATCTTGTTTATCTTCCCCTTTGTGAAGTTGAATCCATGCTTGAATTGTTGTTACTTTTCTTACCTATCCATGATTGATTGTCATCAATATGATTAAATGTGTTGCATTTGTCTTTGATTGATTCATATACCATGTTTGATTCAAGTTGTAGCTTGTTTGCATGCGTTTTTGTTTGAATACCATTCATGGGAACGTTGTTGTTACATATGTCTCATGCTTGCCCATGTTGTTTGTTACCTTCTTATTTAACATGACTCACCATAATCCACATGTTGTTGTCACACATGTCACACCCTTGTTCAAATATGTGTTGGTTGTTACCTCTACTTGATTTGTATACATGTTTTAAATATTGTTGATTTATGCATGGTGATCTTGAATTTTGAACTTTGCCATGATAAGTAATGTTTTAACTTATGCATGATTCACTTGCACTTGTCGTATATGATGTTTGGTCTTGTAAGAACCTTATTTCATAGCCTTTTAGATGTTGTAACATCTATGTTTACCTATGGTTGTAACCATTTGGTTTAATTCTAAACTTCTATGGATGAATACTTGGTTGTAATCTTGTTATCATCTTTGCTTAGTGTTGTCACAGGCTTGCCCTTATCTTTCTTGGTTGTTACCATGACTTTATATCTTCATTATGTTTGAATGAATGTGTTTATGTGTTTAGACTTTGTTAAGTTTCCCCAAGTGATATAGCTTGTTAGCTCTCATCCAGTTACCTTGTTATTCTCTTATTCCAAAGGAAAGTTTCTCTATTGACTTCACTGTCATAGATAGCTCATTACCCCACCCCTTGACTTGGTTAAGTCATTAGGTCCTTTAACTTAGTTAAGTTAGAACCTATATCCATTATACTTTTCTTTAAGTCTAAAGACCTACCCCTTGTTAGGAGTATCCTTCAATTATAACTTTAATATAGAGTTTGTTAACTCTATGTAAGGATCATTGTCATGATTACTTACTCCCTTCTTGGCTTTTATCAAAGTCAATCCCCTTGAGTGTTAAACTTAGATCTAGAGAGTTTTGCCAAACTCTATACAAACATTGTTGTGTTTGTTCCCCCCTTGGAGTCTTGACCATAGTCAAGTATTCCTCAACCTTAGTAAGGAGAACTACGGTTGCTTTGATTCCATCCTAGCAGGGATACGTAGGCATAAGATGCGATATCTTTGCAAGCAAATCTTAGAACTATCCTTAGGCCTTTACCTCAAATTTACCTTAACCATGATCCCATAAACCTAGCAAACAAAAACTTGGATAACATAGCACACACACACAAAAGGTTCATGTAGAGTACTACAGATGTTTAGGATGTGAGAACTACCCTAGGCATAACCAACCCCCGATCCATGAAATTCTAGCATTGTCGTTACATCACGCAAAAGGTTTTTCCTTCTTTAAACTTTCCTTTGGATAAATCAAAGCTCAATGGTGAATTTCAATGAATTAAGATTCAAGTTAATCAATAGTTTGACATTTGATTCTCACCGCAACAAAAATGATGACTTCACTGGGGAGATTTGAGGGTTTAACCCACTTTGTGTGCTTGTATTCTATATCTCTGTATGTTTGCCTATACATGTATATTTGCGAATATATAACTGTATGTTTGCATTGGATCATTTGGGTGATATCTTGAGTGGTGAGATAAGTCCTAACCCAGACTTGAGTGTACACATATGATAGGATGTGGTATGATCAATAGTTGACTGTTGGGAGTAGTCCTAACATGTTTGACATATGATCTAACCATGCTCAGTTGAGACCTCCTTGAGATAATTAATGGTGTATGAGTAGTCATGCATTTCATTAGTTGTTTCAACCTGAGAGTCCGTGAAACTGAGGACCTTTAGTTACCCACTTACCCCACTTGGCCTTTTTAGAACGTAGTGCGGTGACTATGAGGGAGTAGTCCCGAAATAGTTTGTACGTGATACTACACTCAGACGAGTTTACCCTGAGAATATTTTTGACCCACATGAGTAGTCATGTTGGTTGATAATATCCGAAGGATTTATCTATGACTATGGGAACTCTTGATAGAACTTGTTCTGTAGCTACAATAAACACCTTAGTACATGTCCTTTGGGAGGGTATACCATGGCTTCATGCTCATAACCCCGAACCTAGGACCTTTGCTTGTGAGCATATGCATTTGTACATTGTGTATACTTGTCTATGTGTTATTTGTGCATCATGTCATCATATCATCATGGCATCTCATCTTGTTGCACTGGTTTTGTAAAACTCAGTCGTCTTCTTTTTGCAAAACCCTAGATATCATGGATTTTAGGAAAAGAAACACTAAGAAATACAATTTGAAGAAATATGATACAACAAATTTGAGAGAGCTATGATTGTTGGTATCCGAAGATTTTGGGAAAACGTACGGGAAACTCATGAGTATTGTGAAGACTAGAATGGAAGAAGGGGTCCTTAGCACTTTGGTCCAGTTCTACGATCCGCTATACCACTGCTTCACCTTCTCGGATTACTAGTTGATGTCGACACTGGAGGAATACTCTTACTTCATTGGAATCCCTTTGATAGATAAGAAGTTGTTCAACGGTTTGGAGAAGTTACCCTCGCCGAAAGAGATTGTTGATTGTTCGCACGTGATTTTTGCGCGGACAACCTCTGACCTTCCTCTGCGGGTTTGCTTGCGGGACTGGCCAAACTAGTCCCAAGACACTGGTTTTTGGTGGATTGTTTATTTGGGTTTATGGTGCACTTTGATGGTTATTTGCTTTATGGAGCATGTAGGATTAAACTTAGGCAAATAAAGAAAAGTTAAGACAAAGAAATGTTGAAGAAAACGTTACTCTAAATAACATAAATACTTGATAAATCTAACGTGAAAAATGAAAACACAACTAGACGTATTCGTGCATTTTGGAATGACAAAGTAAAAACTCTTTTCTCTTTAGTGTGTAGTATTCAGAGTGCTTTTCTTCCAATGCTGACAAAAGACGCCCCTAATAATCATTTCTTCAATGTTTGTGATGAATAGGTGAGATATCTCCCTTTAGAGATGATAAATTCTCTCTAAGTCAAACTTTCGGCTTCACATCTTGGGCTTTGAACAAGACATAGATACTCTTTTAACTTACATCTTGGGGTTTGAACAAGACACAAAATAATTTCCTCCCATAGATTTAGGAGGAACTACGAACGCTCTGATTTCTCAGTTTCTTTTTTGAGAATACGTAGGCATAAGATTGCAAAATCTTAGCGAGCATACTAATAAAAAAACCTTTAGGTCTAGGTACCTACCACAAACAATAGAAAACCATAAAACAACAAAAACATTTCCTCAATCTTCACAAAGGAGAAACTTTCCCAACTAAACAATAGAAAAAACTAAGAAAGCAAGTAATTCAACAGTAGAAATATACAACAAAAGTTCCTATAGAGTACTATAGATACTCAGGGTGTTAATAGATTTCAATAGTATAACCAACCCCTGATTCCAAATCTCTTAGCATTTGTAGGAAAAACATTTGCGAGCAGGGTTAGTTTAAGATATTTTCCCCTTCCTTTTAAGCATCATAGGATAAGTTTTGAAATCAGAAAGTAGCGCTAAAAACGGTAGTGGTCGCGTCACTAAAACCGGAGCTACAACAATCTTCAACTAATTGAGACAAAAGATAATTGCCTCTCACTAGGGAGTATCTTCTCTCATACCTTTTGGAAGAGTCTTGTCTGAACTCTTCTTTCAACAAGGTATTGTTGAAAATATGCAGGGGTTGGGGTTAAAGAAGGCTCTAGAGACCACCTGGAGTCAAAGAATGGCTGCAACTTAGGACCCTCTAGTGTTGGATTCTCTCTACTCTAGTTTCTTCTTTCCCTGGTTCTCTTTTCTTGGTGTCTTCTTGTTTGTAATTCTCTTTTGTATTATTTTGTTAATTATTGCAAATTAATTTTTCTGTTACTTTTTATTTTCTCTTTTGTGTTTATGTTTGCTAGTCTATGTATATCTTTTTTATCATGACAAATAGGGGGAGAAAAGAAATATGATTTTGGTTTATCTTGTAACCCTAATTGTTCATCATTTTTTTTTGCTGCTAATAAATGAACTAAAAAGTGTGTTAACATTAACATTCTGAAGAGGTTACAAAAATGACTATGAATAATTTAATTTAACAACTCTAAGGGAGATTTTTTAAGATTCTAAGTCCTAAATTTAGAGAGTTTGCAAATCCAACTCTGATATTTAAAACTAAGAATAATGGTTAAGCCTAGAAAATTGTTTGTCTAGAATTCAGAGGGAGCTTACAAACCTAACTCTGAACTTTGTATGATTGTCAGCAGAGAGCTTGCAAACCTCGCCCTGAACAATCAAGCTAAGAAAATTTTTGAAGTCTAAAACTCAGGGGGACATTACAAACCTAACTCTGAATTTTAGCCTACTTATTTGGGTTGAGATCATATTCAAACCAAAATTATTTTGAGTATTAAGCTGAAGGAGAGCTTGCAAACCTCACTGTGTAGATTTAAGTTCAAGAAATAATTTTGAAAGTATAAGATTTACAAAAATCTTATAAACCTATGTGAAGTTTTATAACATATGATTTCTTATTGAATATAAATTGTTCATCAAAATACTTGGATTTGTCTTCATCAAAAATAGATTATTGGAAAAAGTTGGGTTTTACAACTATCCTTAAGTTTCAATGATAACAAAACGTAAGAGAACAACTTTGTACTCTAACCAATTTATTGAGTGTGCATAAAAATTAGAACAAATTCTGAATCTGAAGATGTCTAGACTCTAAACCAAAGAAAAGAAACATTCAAACAAGTCAACTCTGATCAATCAAAGTCAACATTCTGAACGGAAGTTCTCATGGCTGACTCTTATATGAATAACTCTGACTATCTACTTGTGAAGTCTTAGAACCCAGTATCCAAAGACTATGAAGTTTCACGAAAGATTCTAAAGACAGACCTTGGAAGCAATACTCAAGCTTCAACAACAAATATCAGAAGTCTTTGAATGGAAGCTGTCCAAAAGTCAATAAAGGATTTGATGTGAGAGAAGTACAGAAGCAAATCTACTTTTTCCATAAAATATTGTACTATGTGTAAAAGAAGTCTTTCGCGTCCAATCATCTTTATACACCACTTTATGGATTTGAAGTTTTTCCAAAAATGTTGGTGCTGAGATTTGAACCGATGACCATAGGCCACTTTTAACCACAGGTATTAAATCAACTGTGGTTATAAGTGCTTAAATAATACAAAAATGCATGCGCCTAAATATCACATATTATAATGGTTGATTGAATATCCGTAGTAATGCGGACATTATTATATGTGTTTTTCGTAGTAGTGTAACCAACTATATGCTACAACGCCACCCTAGTGTTTCGTTTGAAGTGATCTTCTCCAACGGATACTTAGAGGATATTTTCATCTTCACCTCCATTAGATCTATTTTGCATTTATTTAAAGAGGACTTTGAAGATTGAAGAAGGTGACGAACAAAGACTTTATACGCGCACTAAACATTATCAACACACACACACTCAGAAACAAATAAGAAGTATTGCTCACACTTATACCTTAAGAACAAAGATCATTGTATATTCTTGTTAAGTGTAGAACTTGATTGTATACTTGTCTATCTGCTTTTGAGAAGCATCTGTAAACACACAAAAATTGTTATTACAATTTTGATTGTAATCCTCAAACGACCAAGTTAGGTCACTATCTTGAGAAGTCAATAACATATTGTTACTGAGAAATCTTCTTAAACAGTCAGGTATGTTAGGTCTTAAGGAATCAATATCTGTCAGTTTTTTTATGAGACCAATTGGGTTAGATTCCTGAAGAAATTCGGGACAGGATGTCACTGTATTTGTAATCAGTTTTGATTATTAGATTAAGTCATTGTCGAAGACAAATCACTCAGGTGGGTGGACTGGATGCAACCTTATTAACGGAGAACCATGATAAAAATCCTTATGTTCTTTATCATTCTGTTCGTTGATTTTTGTTGTTGTTTTGGATTGCAAAAAACTATCATTCTTATAATCGTCTTCTTTGCTTTATTTCAAACGATTCCATTATTTGAAATCATAGTTAATAATTGTAACCATACATGAAAATTAAACTCAAATGTAAAAGAATTGGTGAATGAAAACCATGAGAAGTATTATTCATACTCCAAGATGTATTATTGATATCAATAAAAACCAGCAAAGTCTGTCACCCCAAGACCTATGTCTTGAATGATCATAATTATTCAAAACAACACAAACCATAATCATCATTTTCCAGCATTACGCTTGCTAACAAGAAGCTTCATACCGTACTTTGGTATCAACAACATATTCGACGCAGGGCAATGGACATAATTAGGTGAAAGCTTAAAGTCGAAATTGTAGACCATTAGACTGATCACGATCTTAATTTCCATCACGGTGAAGTTTTGGCCTATGCAATATCGATTCCCGTATCCAAATGGCATGTAAGCTTGAGGATACTTACAAGCTGCAGAAACACCATTTTCAAATCTTTCTGGCTTGAATTCCGTAGCATCTGGTCCCCAATTATCAACGTTGCGGTGCAGCGATGGAACAAACATCCATATGTACAATCCTTTAGGCAACACTAAATCTCCGATCTTCAAATCAGCAAAAGTCTCCCTCGAGTTCGTCACTGAAGGCCCGTAGAGACGCAAACTCTCTAGAACCACCATATTTAGCTACACAATAAACAAACGTGGAAGTGGAAGTAGAAGTGTAATGGTAAGAGTTTAGCCTTATAATCTCAAGTTTAAATCTCATCAGAGACCACGGTTGTAAAAAAATTGATGTACACTAACCGTTTTCATCTTTTGAAGTATGCTCGCATCGGTAAAAGAAGGAGGCGAATCATCGCCGAAGAATTCTAAAATCTCATCTCGAAGACGTTGTTGCCATTCGGGATAAACCGAAAGGAGGTACAAAGCCCAAACAACAGCAATAGAAGTGGATTCAGAGCCAGCAAAGTAGATACTTTTGCAGATATCTATAATCAACTGGTTCATGTCATGGCCAGGTTTCAAAGTTCCTTGTCCGCTAGAATTCAGAAGTTTCTCCTTTGCAACCCCATCTATTATTTTCTGTAACAGATCATTTTGTTTCTCACCATTGTTGCTCTCTTGGTTTTGCTTTTCGCGTGCATGTATGATATTCATTATCAACACATCAACCTCTTTCTTCAACTTCCATATCTCCTTGCTTTCTTTAGAAGGGAGAAAACTGTGATAAACATCATATATGATTAATGAACTTAACTAGCACATGCTACATGATAATATGATAATATAAGATATGTTGATCTCTGAAGCACCGAAACCTATGAAAAAGATATGTCTATGTCTATTCGAAACCGACACAATTACTAGTATCCAGTGTAGTGTTTTCGGTGTCCGTGCTTAAATTACCTTAGGTTTAGATATCCCAAGAGAGTACTGGTCTTTGAAAGCTTGCTTTGCATCTCTGCTAATCTTTCAAAAATATATTTTCCTTGTGTATAATCACTTCCAAAACATGCTTTGGAAATAATATCCTCTGAAAGAACCTTGAGGTCATTCTGTATCGCTATCTCTACAACCTTATCTTTACTTTCATTTATTAGCCTTTCCCATTTTTGAACAGCTTCTAGAGTAGAACCTTCCATATAACCTACCATAGTCTACATAAAATAAACAAAAAAAATAATTATATTCATTGAATAATTTATTGTATACAAATTATACATACCAATATAAAGTGACAATAATTATTAGAAATTCACACCTCTGATGGTGCCCAGATCAATTTAAAAATAATTTTTTTTTATAAAAAAATACTAGAGAGTAAGGAAGAAATTGCGATAGCATATACTAACCTTAACTTTGCTCATGAATAATTCAGCAATGATAAGATTTCTTTGAAATATCCATGATTTTCCATTGGCTCTAACAATACCATCTCCAAGCATTGGCAATAATGCTTTGTTTAGATACTCAATCCTACCAAGATCAGGGGACATATGCACACTCAAATCTTTGATCACTTTACCATTTTCAACATACAAATGTTGCTTGATTCCAGTGGAGTAGGTAAACAATGAGCCTGATCATTATAGTAGTTCACCAAAACACCAAGTCTTAGTAAGAGAACAAAAACAAATTACTAAATAACATTTAACTAAAAAATAAGAAAATGAGATATACACTACAGTAATTTAAATTTTATTGTCAATCAACCATATCATGTATGTCGTCGCGTTAAAGTGTAAATTTTAAATTAATGTTATGATAGGGCAAATTGATACATTTCTATTTATTGTTAAGTACATATCAATTAAACTTCTAAAAATTTATCAAATTCAATTGTAAGTATTATTTAAAAATTAAAATAACAAATTAAGACAATATCATATTGTTGTTTTCATGTCTGAAAATATGAAGCCATAAATAATGACAAAATTAAAAAGAATATGAAGTTTTTGACATACCATATTGTTGTTTCCATGTCTGAAAATATGGAAACATAGAATAAACCCAATCTGTAGTGATATCAGCAGATTCAGAAGGTTGAGAAGGAATCTGTTGCATCTCAGTAACATTGCCAAATGGAAAAGAAGGCTTTGGTCCTTTGATACCTTGTTTTTCAAGCATGGTTCGAATCCTTCTTGGCTTCAACAACACTTTCTCCACCAATGCTATAACACTGCTGATCACTATCAACCCTACTGTCCACCATAGCTTTTTCACCCACTGGTATTCAAGTTCCATGATATCAACACTATATGTCTCTTTGTGCTAACTGTGAAACTCTCACGTTTTCTAATTTTTTCTCTCTTTCGGTAACACATATTCTTCCCTTTTTATACACTCAATAAAATTTCTTTAAAGTTAAGATAACTATTAAAATACTTTGACTAGAATATAATAAAAAAAAAGTTCTGGAGTCAAAATATAATTTTATTAAAGGAATTTGATATTTTTTATGCTTCTAGACTTTTTAATTTAAAGTTTTTATCCTTTATTTTTTATCATATATTAATTACGTGGTAAGAGTTTGATATTGTAAAATCTCAAAAAATGACATTTAAATATTATTTAAAATTAATTTTTCAGGAAAAATACTATTTGAAATAGTTAAAAAAAGACCTGATACAAATTTTCTATTATTTTAAAAGTTTTAAAAATAGTTTGTAAATTTTAGTGTAGTTAATAAAATTGATATTGTTAAATTTAGTTTAAACTCAGTTGTATTTGAGAGTTTTTAGTAATTATTACTATTTTTTATGAAAAAAAATTAAGTTAAAAATTCAATGGTGTGACAATGTTCAAGATTTTTAAAGTCTAGAAAATGTGATTTTTGATTTAGATAAAAATGGTTAATATTATAAATCAACTAAAATAAAGAAATAAAAGTGTTTTCTAAGGGTTCTAGAATAAAGGTGTGTTTCAAATTTAAATATAAGTTTTCATTTACTTTTTCAATTCATTTTAAATTTTAATCCTTGTATAACTAAAGCAGGACTTAGAAGGAATTATTTTGAATATAGATACATAAAATTAAAAATTTTCATAAATTAAAGAAATAATTTTATATAAAATCTTAAATAAATAATTTAATAGGTGTTTTGGACTGGACCGACGCTTAACGCACAACCAAGCAAGCCTAAAATCCTCTGGGGTTGGGCTCAATAGGACCACGCTGACGGGTAGAAGACCCGTTGGGCACAACCTTCCCCCCTGTCGGGCACAAATAGACAGTTGTCGGGCAGGGCCCTCGCAGCCGACCAGCCAGCCTCTTCCTTCCCCGTCGTCAGACAGAGTCCAGTCTGCTCGGGGAGCCCCCGGACCTCCCCCCACGTTCTCTACGCATCCCTCACGCAGGGACACGTCATAAAGTAACTACCCACGTCTTGGAGATTCGGTCTTCCTCCTCCCGGATAGTGCGGAACAGTTACCCTAGGGCGAAAACCACATGCTGGTCTTCACGACGCCACGTCAGCCCTAGCAGTTACTAACATTGCGCCTGATAGCCCAGCCCAGTGCTAGGTAACCGTTGGTCCTGCGTTGGGGGCTCACTATAAATACCCTATTCACTAGAGGGTCAGGTAACATAACTTTCTTACTCTCCCTATGTACTTGCTTCCACTCTGCTCGTCACTTACTTTGGCATCGGAGTGTATTTCAGATACACCCCCTCCTCTTTCATACCTACGGTGGGCAGCTAGAAGATCAACGACGTGTGGCAGATCATTGATTCCCTTATGGTCAGGTACGATCAGTGGCGCCGTCTGTGGGAAACTAAGCTTCCCCGTTCCTCCGAGCAGAGAACCAAAACTTTCTCTTTTTAAATTCCAAGATCATAAATAGTGCACGTCACGATGACACTGTCCACAGTTCCGCCATCACCCCAATCACCAACGGCGATAACCAGTCGGGGACGTCTCAGCCCCGGGAGACAGACGACAGGGACGACCAAACTGCCTCCCCTTCATCCGAGGACACGACACACCATGTCCTTCCTCGGGTGAGGAGCCCGAAGAAATTCCAGCTCGTTCCTACACCGACTGTAGCGGACCCAACGATGGTTTCCCTCTTTGCAGCCACCAACCAGACAAACATGATGTTGTTCCAACAGAATGAGTGCATCGACACGCTGGAACACGACACCTCGTCCCCTTCCCCTCTGCGGGAAAATCACCCAGGAACTCTTGGAGCCCCTCTCCCCAACCACGGGGGCGCCGACCACAGCTGGAGAGACCCCAACTTGTGGCCTCCAAGAAACGAGCAAGGTCACCACCCCGGAAGGGGAGGCGCTCCTCGGAGCCAAGGGAGAACAGGCCTGAAGCCTCAACCAGAAGACCAAGGGGGCGCAATCCGCCTGTAACGCCCGTTCATTTTAAATTAATTATTTATGAATTGTGGGTGTGCCTTTATGTGGGAGTGTGTCTGATGAGCGTGGGTGGATGTCCTTAAAGTGTAGGAAACCATTTAATAAATATATAGTTGATAATATAATATGATTAATAATGAGGATAATTTAATAATTAGCAGTAATATCATATTACTATTATTATTAGTGGATGGAATAAGGGAATAGGGGGTTATTAGAGAAGTTGTGGGAGAAAGAGCAGAAGCACGATAAACTGCTCAGAAAACCAAAGTTGAGGAAAAAGGTTGAGGAGAAGGAAAAAGGAACGTGACTGTGGAGGAATTAGGAACCGAAGAATTATCCGCCGGAGAGAATTGAAGATAGTTGCAGAAGAGCCATCGGAGAGCAAATCGGAAGTTAGAGTTGTCCTCAATCCAAAGGTAAGGGTGGGATTCAATTCTATAACTGTGGGTATGATCGATTTCATGAAGGGAATTGGATCATGGGGTTAGTTCCCGTAGGTCGAGAAATATTAAGGTTTAATGTTCCCGTAGGTCGAGAAATATTAAGGTTTGATGTTCCCGTAGGTCGAGGAATATTAAGGGTTAATGTTCCCATAGGTTGAGAAATGTTAAGGGTTAATATTTGTTTGTGCCTGAATTAGTGTTCGATGCCATTAGTTCTAGGTAATAATATTGGGAATTGGCGCCGGCACGCGCTAATTTCCCATTTGTGGAGAAAAGGTTGTTATTATGCTCTTACTTGATTGATATGAAAATTGTAGTTGTATGATTCTTATGAAATTGTTATGCTTCTGTTATGGACAAATTGGTTGTAGGCTTAATGCCTTGTTGCGTAGTCGTTGTTGTTGTGTTGTAGTCCATAGTAGATGCATTTCATGGCATATCATTCTGGTTGGCCTGTATTGGCGTTGGTTGTGCCTGTATTGGCGGCCTATAATGGAAATTAAATTGGTTGTGGAGTGCTGCTCCAAATTGGTACCACATGCATAGTTGAGTCGCATATCGTCGCGTTATTTTGTAGTTACAAGTAATGATGAGTTGCTGAATTTTCATGCTAATTGTGAATATATGAATGATGAAGTTCCTGAGGATTCGTTGTGAAAATAGTTGTAGGAATGCGAGAATCTTAATTGCTATGATATGATTCTGACATGACTTTTATCATGCCTTATGTTATAATTTTGATATCTCACCCTTTACGTTGTATGTTACCTCCGTTGGTGGTAATTTGCAGGTAGCTCGGAATAGAGTGTAGCTTTCCGTTTAAGGTGTCGTTGGTCGCTCTGATACGTAGCACTCTTGGGGGGATGAATGTTTGATGTTATTGTTTTAGTTGATTTACTTGTTGCTGAATTTTATTAAACACTTTTCTTTAATAAATTGGGTGCTTCTGATAGTGCCAAATGTTGGTTGTATGCACTAGACCGATGAATCGGTAGTGCTAATTTTATAATTGGAACTAGTTGTTTTGTGAATGGATGCAAGATATGTACTTGCTGAATTTTAATGAAAATTAGTTGCATACTTTTCTGGTCTTGCATTTGGTTTATTTTGAGTTGTTTGGATGTTATCAAATTCCACTGTGAAGTGACAGGTTGTCTTGTAATTGAAATGTTAAGCTAGTTGTCTCCATTTGTTCATCCAAATTCTGTGTTATGTATGTACTAATGACTCTGCTGCAATTTGTGTGTGTTCTGTGTAAGTTGAAATGTGACACTCTGAAGCGTCCCAGAATTTTTTAGTGTGACGGTCGTCACCACTCCATGACGCTCGTCATGACCGTCACGGTCGTGACATACATGACGGTCGTCATGACCACCACGGTCGTGACACTCCCATTACGACCGTCATGTGACCCCCTTTCGTGCACTCTGATTTTTATTTTGTTGTTTATTCGTTTGGGTTAGAATGGGTGTTACATTAGTGGTATCAGAGCAGGTCGTTCCTATCGACCGAGTTATCGAGTCAATCGTCGTGTCTAGCAATACATTATCGTTTTTTGTGAGATCTGACTGTTGGTTATTGCAGTTTAAGGGAAATGGCTGGGAGGAATGATGATGCAATTGTTGCTGCTCTGCAAGCTTTAGCTAATGCTATAGAAAATCAGTTGAATCCTGCTGGAGATGCTGGGTCTCACAGTTTAGCAATGTTTCAGCGAGAGAGTCCACCTACCTTCAAGGGTAGGCATGATCCTGATGGTGCACTGGACTAGTTGAAGGAGATGGAGCGAATCTTTCGTGTGATGGATTGTACTCCAGCACAGAAGGTTCGTTATGGGACTCATATGCTAGCAGTCGAAGCTGATGACTGGTGGCTAGAGACTCATCCGGTATTGGAAGCTGCAGGTGAGGAGATCACTTGGACTGTATTCCGTAGAGAATTTCTGAAGAAGTATTACCCGGAAGATGTCTGTGGTAAGAAAGAGATTGAGTTTCTTGAACTGAAGCAGGGAGACAAATCCGTTATGGAGTATGCTGCGAAGTTCAAGGAGTTGGCTAGGTTTTATCCGCACTACAACGTAGAGACCGCTGAGTTCTCTAAATGTATCAAGTTTGAGAACGGATTGAAGTCTGAAATCAAGAAGGCAATCGGGTATCAGAAGATCCGTGTTTTTGATGCGTTAGTTGAAAGCTGTAGGATTTATGAAGAGGATAGCAATGCTCACTACAAGCTGTTGAGTGAGAGGAGAGGCAAGTCACATCAGACTCGTGGTAAGCCTTATGACCCTCCAGTTGGCAAAGGGAAACAAAGAGCCACTGATGACAAGAAAACTAGTAGGGGAGATGCTCCTGCTGGTATTGTTTGCTATAAGTGTGGGAAACCTGGTCACAAGAGTAATGTGTGTAACTCTGGACCAGTAAGATGTTATCGTTGCGGTGAGTTGGGACACACTATTGCTGAGTGCAAATGCAAGGGAATGGTTTGTTTCAATTATGGTGAAGAGGGGCACCTGCGTGAAAAGTGTCAGAAGCCTAAGAAAGAAAAGACTGGTGGAAGGGTGTTCGCTCTATCTGGGACTGAGACATCCAGAGATGACAGGCTCATTGAAGGTACTTGTTTCATTAATAGTACTCCTTTACTTGCTATTATTGACATTGGTGCTTCTCATTGTTTTATTGTTGCTGATTGTGTTGAACGTTTGGGTCTTCTGTTATCTCACATGAATGGGGAGATGTTAGTTGAGACTCCAGCTAAGGGATCAGTGACTACATCTCTAGTATGTTTGAAATGTCCTCTGTCAATGTTTGATAGAGATTTCCTGGTTGACTTAGTCTGTTTGCCACTAAGTGGGATAGACGTAATTTTAGGTATGAACTGGTTATAGTATAACTGCGTTCATATTAATTGCTTCGATAAGTCGGTGAGATTTTCTACTCCTGAGGAGGAAGGAGCCCGTTAGTAACTACAAAGCAGATGTGTAACACCCATTTTTAATTATTTGGTTTTTCCCGTATTATTTGTTTTTCGGTGCATTGTGTGTGGAAGTTGTTTGAGGAATTGAGTTCCATAATATTAGAAAAATATGATTAATAATAATAATAATATGATGATTAATAGTGTTGATACTATTATTATTAATATTATTGTTATTATTGTCATATTTAAAAATATTATTGGAAGAGTTTGGAAATTAAAGAAATTGTGGAAATAATATTTATTTGGGATATTAATATTAAATTAGATTTTTGGATTAAAATAATTATGAGAATATGATTTATTGGGATTAAAAGAGAATTATTTGGGATGAGGGGTAACATTTGGCATTTTGGAAAATTAGAGAAAACACATGCACGGGGAAGCAAGCGAAGAACACGATTGAGGAAGGCTGAAGCAAGAGTTGAAGCTTGGCCAGGAGATCATCAAAATTATCAATTCGTGTGGATTGAGAAGCTTCATCAACATCAGCATCGAATTTGAGGTAAGGGGGGGGGGGGGGGGGAGAATTTAACGGTTAAATGGTTTTGCATGAAAATTGGTAGAAAGGGGAAAATCCGTAATCCCCATAGGATATGATAATTTGATGTTGAATGCATGTTATTGTTGTTGTGATTATGTTGTTGGAATGTGTTGATTCGTTTGCATGTGGCTGTGCGGAGTGTTTGAGTGCATTGAGGTTTTCCGGTCAAGTTCGAATTTGAGCCGGAAGTTGGTTTTGAGAGCTGGGTTGGCTAATAGTCGGATAGAATCGGAAATAGACCCGTAGCTCAGTTGTAGTATGTTGTTAGATGTGAGTTTTGTTTTAATCGGGCGGAATCGGGAGTGGATGATGATTCTGGTGCGCAGAATTTTTCTAATTCTGCAGGTGTTCGCCAGCCTTCGCTGGGCGAATGGGGGCGAGCCTTCGCCAGGCTTCGCCAGGCGAACTGGCCAGCGAGTGCTGGCAGAAGCTACTGTCTGGCTTCGCCAGAAGTTTCTCCAGGCGAGTTCCAGCGAGTGTTCGCTGCGGGGCTTCTCCAGGCGAATGGCCAGCGAGTGTTCGTTGCGGGGCTTCGTCAGGCGAATGTGCCAGCGAGCCCGACATCAGTTTGTGTTTCTACTGCTGTTTTGTTGGCTTTCCTTGTGGTTTTTGACCCTTGTTGGTCATGTTTGATGTTGGGCGTGATTCTGAGCCGTGGTGGGTGTATGTGTGGTGTATCAGGTGAATTCCTTAATATTCTCTTAATTTGGGTGATTGCGTCAGTGTATGTTATGATTCATGTATGTGGTGATATAAGGGCGCTGAGTGCGATCGGATTGATGTGTTGTGATGATAGTTGGGTGCTGAGAGTGTGTTAAGGGTTATAAGGGCCGTGTGGTCGGCGTTTATCGCATTTTAAATAATCGATGGATTATGTGTTAAGTTTAGATAAGTATGGATGTATATGTGATATGTATGCACTATGTGCTATGTGTGGTGATGTGTTGTGAGAGGGACGTGGATCCGTAGGATCGACACGCTTGTTATGCGTTACGTTTATACGCTGTGGTATGAGGATGGGATCAGTAGGATCGTCACGCCTTGCGCGCGTGGTATTGATGTGTTGAGTGAGATATGTGGATCAGTAGGATCGTTGCGCCTTGAGTGCGTTGTGGTGATATGTTATGATGGGAGGATCCGTAGGATCGATACGCTTTATATGTGTCGTGTTTATGTGTTGTTATGACGATTGGGTCAGTAGGACCGGTATGCCTTATGTGCATGATGTGTGATATGTTGTATGGTGAGTTGATCGGTAGGATCGATGCACTTTGTGTGCTTGTGTATGTATGCATATTATGATGCGATGGACCAGTAGAGTCGTGTGCACCGTGTGTGTGCTGTGTGTGAGATGTGGGGATCGGTACGCTTATTATGCGTTGCATTTATGTGCTGTTATGTGATGTATTTGGGTCAGTAGGACCGACATGCCTTGTGTGTAGGGCTGGAAATGAGTCGAGTCGAGTCGAACTCACCTCAGCTCGGCTCGACTCGTTAAGAATTGTTCGAATTCGAGTTCGAGTTCGAGTTCGACACGAACTTTTTTTTAAGCTCAAACTCGACTCGTTATAAGTTCACGAACAGTTCGGTTCGACTCGTTAGGTTCATCTCATTAGGTTCAGCTCACATGGTTCACGAACTTAAAAACTATTTTTTAAAAAATATATATTTTTTAGTATATTTGACATTTTAAATAAATATATATTTTTAAAATAAAATATTAAAATAAAATAAAAGTTATCATATTGAAATTTAACTTTATCTTCGAAATCTACTAATTCAAAACCTACACAACTTTCAAGAGATACATTTGAGAGTCTAATTCAAAAACTAATAAATTGAAGATTAAATTTGTCTAAGATTTGAAGTAAATATTTAAACTTAATCTTAAAGACAGTATAATTCTTTTCATATGTAATCGAGTTGACTCATGAACCTAACGAGTCGAACTATGTATAGTTCAAGTTCAGCTCATTTAGTTAACGAACTTAATTTTTCGCTCATACTCAACTCATTTGGTTCATGAACCTAGTTCAACGATTTAATTGTCGAGTCGAATTCCGAACTATCTTCGAGTTGGTTTGGTTCATTGCCAGCCCTACTTGTGTGCATTGTATGTGATAAGTTGTGTGGTGAGCGGATCCGTGGGATCGACGCACTTTGTGTGCTTGTTATGTATGTATTTTGTGATGGGAATCGATCCGTGGGATCGGTACGCCAAGTGCGTCGTGTATATATACATACTGTGTGAGGGGTGGATCAATATGATCGGTATTGTTGGTGTGCTCCCTGTGAGGAGGGTGATGGCCAGTTATCCATCGGTAATGTGTTGTGCTCCCGGTGAGGAGGGTGATGGCCATGTGTCCATCGATGTTGATGAGGTGCTCCCATAGTGGAGGGTGATGGCCAGGTGTCTATCGGAGATGTGCTCCTGTAGTGGAGGGTGATGGCCAGGTGTCCACCGGTATTATTGTGGTGCTCCCATTGTGGAGGGTTGATGGCCAGTTGCCCATCAGTGTGGTGTGCTCCTTGAGTGGAGGGTTGATGGCCAGTTGCCCATCGTTGATGTGTGCTCCTGTGTGGAGGGTTGATGGCCCGGTGCCCATCGTTGTTGTGAGTCGGTACCGCATATTGTTGAGTCAAGTGCATGTGTTACATTGTGGTTTGTGTGAATTGTGGATAATGATGATGGGACAGTAGGTCCAGATGTGTTACATTTGTGGTATGCATAGTGGGTTGGCATGGGACAGTAGGTCCGGATATGTCGTATGTGAAATAATGATTTATTGTTTCTGCCTTTTATTTCATGTACCATTATACCACTATTATTTGATCGGGATTCTCACCCCTTTGCTGTTGTTGTGGTCTGTGCTTCTTCGGAAGTACAGATAATCCAGGTGTTTAGCTAGTTGAATTGTGGTGTCTCCGTAGGACTGCTCTGATACGTAACACCGGGGCGTTTTTGGGAGTATTATTGTGTATTTTTGATCTGTGTTCCCCGTGGTGTATCTGATATTTTGTGAGATGTTTGATGTTGATCGGTGATGATGTTATGTATTTCGGGCAGATGGCCGTATTTGTATATATGATGATGATGATGGATATGGATGATGTATGTATATGATATTTTGTATTATGGAAGACCATATCTTTTTCCGCTGCAATTTTATGGAAAAATTCAGTTAAATTATTTGGAAAAATATTTGTGGAAATTTTGATGTGTATTGTGGCATCCCGTTTGGGAGAGAAACTCTGATACATGTTTTATTTTATTGTTTTATTTTATTTTGGGAACAGGGTGTTACAAGTTGGTATCAGAGCAGGTCGGTCTATCCGGCCAAGTTGTCTTGCATTGTGGTCTAATCCCCTGTATGCGGCATGTGTGAGAAACACTGTCGGTACATGTTGTTGTCTAGCTATGTTGGTAGAAGTGGAATTATTTGGGTGGGAAGGAGCTTCTGCTTATCCCGGGTGCTGCATGTGTGGAACTGTAGCTTGATGTATGGTTGAATGTTCCTATAGTTTGGTAGAGATGGTTCATACCCCATCATGATTTCCGGCTGTCTATTGGCAAATTGAGGAACTGATCACCCTTAATCTCTTGTTGATAGTAGTTGGGATTGTGTTGGATGGAATGGGCGTGTCTTGCAAGCTTAGATGGCATGATCAGGAAACTGTCTTGAGTTAAGCTAAGTGCTTAAGGAATTATTTTGAGGAGTCAACGTAAGACGTGTTGAGGTGTTTATGTTAACGGAAATTTTGAATGCTAAAGAAAGTGAGCAAATTGGGGTTTGTCAATTAATGGTGATTGTCCGGAGATTTCTTAAGGAGGTAAGTGATTTACTACCGGAATGTGAAGTGAAGCTTGCACAATGACTTCGTTCTTGGGACTAGTCTGATATTAGTGACTCCGTATTGTGTGTCTGCGTTGGGATTGGAGAAGTTGAAGAATCAACTTAAAGACCTGCTGGAAGAGAGGTTCTTTTGTTTGAGTGTGTTACCGTAGGGTGCACCAATTTTGTTGGTTAGAAAGGCATGAGGTTTTGTGAAACTTTAGGTGAACTATGGATAAGGGATCAAGGTGACTATCAAGGGTAAATGTTCGCTTCTAAAAGTTGATAAATTGATGGACCAATTGGTTGGAGGAAGTGAGTTCGGTGGTCACGTGATCTCAAGTAAAAGTTATTGTGGTTGATATGTCGAAGATTGAAGTTGTATCGTATTGGGAGACTCTAAGGTTTGCTTTTGAAATTGGGAGTAATTGGGTTTCAAAATATTCAAAGATTGAAAGTGTGTTGGATGGCCTCCTAGGTATGAAATTGTTTTTGTACGTTGAATTGCGAGATCGCAGCTTTTTACGTAATCAAAATCGGACACTCGGAAGTCAGGTAACGGTCAAAAATGGGATTTTGGACTGTCATGTTCGCCAGGTCCTTCGCCTAGCGAGTATGCTAGTGAGCGGCTCCACGCTCGCTACGGTGTTCGCCTAGCGAAGGGGGCCTGGGCAGGAAATGTTGTTCTGGTATTTTTGTCGTAACAGGAGAATCGTAACTCGGAATGACGCACGGTTCGAAGCATTGGAAAGCTATTACAATGCTCTATGTGATGGTTAAGTAATGACATGGAGTTGAGTTTCATTGATGAGACATGGTTGGATGTTACAGTGAGTGCAGAAGGTACGGTTCGTGTTTTTGCCATGACTCACAACTTGTTTGTTCGTTTGGCATGGGATTTTCCCTAATTATTTGAGTGAGGCAGTGGTTGTGTTAACCGGTGATATTTTTATACATTCGAAGAATATAGAGGATCATGTTAAAGATCGAGAACTTGAGTTATCATTGTGGGAGAATAAGCAGCTCGTGTGTTGATTCTTGTCGAGTCCGGCAGGACTATTTGTTGTGTTTTATGATGCTTTGTTGATGTGATTGAGAGATATGTTAAAGGTACCTTGAAGTACGTGAGAGGAATCATCCGACCGGTGATTTAGAGTTGGTTGCAGTTGTGATTGTGCTGGAGTTGGAGGCTTCAATCGTTTTGGATGAGATTTGAAATATTTGGTGATCCTAAGAGCTTAAGGTGTTTGTTTGAGTTGGAAAGGTTGAATATGAGGGAGAGGAAATAATTAGGACTTCTGAAGAATTACAGCTTTGAGTTGAAGTACCATTCGGGTAAAGTGAACGTGGTAGCTAATGCGGTAAGTTGGAAGTATTTGCATGATACCCATATTGATGGTGAAAAGAGATAGAACTGATTGAGCAATTTGGTATTATAAGTTTAGTGAGTGAAGAGACTTCATATGGGGTTAAGCTTATATTGTTAGAACTGACTAGTTGTATTTTTGAGGAGAATCGAGAAATTCAGAAATCTGGGTTGAGTAGGTGGATTAGTTGAATTTGATGAACCAAAATCAAAGAGTTGATTGATGGATTTGTGGAAATAGTACCATGATGTGTTGTGGTAGAGTTTGTGTTCCAGATGTCGCTAAGTGGAGTAGGGATACCCTGGAAGAATACATTGAGGTGGATGGAGTATCCATCCCGGTGCTATGAAGAAGTAACCGAATTTGAGTAAATTGTTTTGGTAACCATAGATGAAGAGAGGTGTGGTGGAGGTTAAATATACTGGATGGAATTGTCGAGAGTCGAAGATTGAACGTCAGAGACCGTTGAGTTTGACACGGCCGCTAAATATTCTAGAGCGGAAAATTAGGTAGTATTTTCATGAATTTGGGTGTTGAGAGTTACAAAGAAATGGAAGGATATAATTTTAATTTGGGGGTTATTGTGAGTGGATTGACTATTCTATGTTGAGGATTTATGTGATGCATATTGAGAAAGTGGTGAAGTTGTATGAGATACTGTCGGATTTTGTGTCGAATGGTAATTGGAGGTTTATATTAAGAATTTGGAGAGAGCTTGTGTCTTGGATCAAGGTGGATCGTGGAATGGTTAATTACCGCTGATTGAGTCGCCTACAATATTAGTTACCACTCTAGTATCAGAATGGCGCTGTATGGGGACTTGTGAGATAGAAAGTGTGAGACTCTCTTGAGTGGGGATGAATCGAGCGGGAGTGTTATGCTCATATCTGAGAATTGTACATGAGACGGCTGAGGAAATCAAGAGGATCCAAGAAAAGATGTGTTTTGAGAGTTATAATGGTAACGGGTGTGATTCGAGCTTCGAAGTCTTGGGAACACACTCGGTGTTTTGTTTATTTGTATCAGAGTGGCGCAGCGGAAGCGGGGGGGGGGGGGGGAGTAGCATGTTAGACTACTTTGCCGCTATCGCTTACGAATAGCATATTGTGTTTCATGTGTTTTCATTGAGGGAGAATTTTGAATCAGATGAATGATGTGCAAGTGAGAAACAATTTGACGGTTGAGGCATTGCTATTTCGGATTGATGAACGAGAAGCAACTCCGGGGGAAAGAGAAACCTTTGGTGGGAGTGGCTTGGAGAGGTGCTGCAAGAGGCAGTGTGACCTGGGAATTGGAAAGCAGGATGCGGGAAGCGTATCCAGAGCTGTTTCCATCAGGTATTTTCAGGGACGAAAATAATTAAAGTGGGGGAGAGTTGTAACACCCATTTTTAATTATTTGGTTTTTCCCGTATTATTTGTTTTTCGGTGCATTATGTGTGGAAGTTGTTTGAGGAATTGAGTTCCATAATATTAGAAAACTATGATTAATAATAATAATAATAATAATATGATGATTAATAGTGTTGATACTATTATTATTAATATTATTGTTATTATTGTCATATTTAAAAATATTATTGGAAGAGTTTAGAAATTAAAGAAATTGTGAAATTATATTTATTTGGGATATTAATATTAAATTGGATTTTTGGATTAAAATAATTATGAGAATATGATTTATTGGGATTAAAAGAGAATTATTTGGGATGAGGGGTAACATTTGACATTTTGGAAAATTAGAGAAAACACATGCACGGGGAAGCAAGCGAAGAACACGATTGAGGAAGGCTGAAGCAAGAGTTGAAGCTTGGCCAGGAGATCATCAAGATTATTAATTCGTGTTGATTGAGAAGCTTCATCAACATCAGCATCGAATTTGAGGTAAGGGGGGAGAATTTAACGGTTAAATGGTTTTGCATGAAAATTGGTAGAAAGGGGAAAATCCCTAATCCCCATAGGATATGATAATCTGATGTTGAATGCATGTTATTGTTGTTGTGATTATGTTGTTGGAATGTGTTGATTCGTTTGCATGTGGCTGTGCAAAGTGTTTGAGTGCATTGAGGTTTTCCAGTCAAGTTCGAAGTTGAGCCGGAAGTTGGTTTTGAGAGCTAGGTTGGCTAATAGTCGGATAGAATCGGAAATAGACCCGTAGCTCAGTTGTAGTATGTTGTTAGATGTGAGTTTTGTTTTAATCGGGCGGAATCGGGAGTGGATGATGATTCTGGTGCGCAGAATTTTTCTAATTCTGCAGGTGTTCGCCAGCCTTCGCTGGGTGAATGGGGGCGAGCCTTCGCCAGGCGAACTGGCCAGCGAGTGCTGGCAGAATCTTCTGTCTGGCTTCGCTAGAAGTTTCGCCAGGCGAGTTCCAGCGAGTGTTTGCTGCGGGGCTTCGCCAGGCGAATGACCAGCGAGTGTTTGCTGCGGGGCTTTGCCAGGAGAATGTGTCAGCGAGCCCGACAACAGTTTGTGTTTCTACTGTTGTTTTGTTGGCTTTCCTTGTGGTTTTTGACCCTTGTTGGTCATGTTTGATGTTGGGCGTGATTGTGAGCCGTGGTGGGTGTATGTGTGGTGTAGGAGGTGAATTCCTTGATATTCCCTTAATTTGGGTGATTGCGTCAGTGTATGTTATGATTCATGTATGTGGTAATATAAGGGCGCTGAGTGCAATCAGATTGATCTGCTGTGATGATAGCTGGGTGTTGAGAGTTTGTTGAGGGTTATAAGGGCCGTGTGCCCGGCGTTTATCGCATTTGAAATAATCGATGGAATTATGTGTTAAGTTTAGATAAGTATGGATGTGTATGTGATATGTATGCACTATGTGCTATGTGTGGTGATGTGTTGTGAGATGGATGTAGATCCGTAGGATCGACACGCTTGTTATGCGTTGCGTTTATACTATGTGGTATGAGGATGGGATCAGTAGGATCATTACGCCTTGCGCGCGTGGTATTGATGTGTTGAGTGAGATATGTGGATCAGTAGGATCGTTGCGCCTTGAGTGCGTTGTGGTGATATGTTGTGATGGGAGGATCTGTAGGATTGATAAACTTTATATGCGTCGTGTTCATGTGTTGTTGTGACGATTGGGTCAGTAGGACCGGTATGCCTTATGTGCATGATGTGTGATATGATGTATGGTGAGTTGATCGGTAGGATCGATGCACTTTGTGTGCTTATGTATGTATGCATATTATGATGCGATGGACCAGTGGGGTCGTGTGCACCGTGTGTGTGTTGTGTGTGAGATGTGAGGATCGGTACACTTATTATGTGTTGCATTTGTGTGCTGTTATGTGATGTATTTGGGTCAGTAGGATCGACATGCCTTGTGTGCATTGTATGTGATAAGTTGTGTGGTGAGCGGATTCGTGGGATCAACGCACTTTGTGTGCTTGTTATGTATGTATTTTGTGATGGGAATGGATCCGTGGGATCGGTACGCCTTCTGCGTCATGTATATATACATACTGTGTGAGGGGTGGATCAATAAGATCGGTATTGTTGGTGTGCTCCCTGTGAGGAGGGTGATGGCCAGTTGTCCATCGGTAATGTGTTGTGCTCCCGGTGAGGAGGGTGATGGCCATGTGTCCATCGATGTTGATGAGGTGCTCCCGTAGTGGAGGGTGATGGCCAGGTGTCTATCGGAGATGTGCTCCCGTAGTGGAGGGTGATGGCCAGGTGTCCATCGGAGATGTGCTCCCGTAGTAGAGGGTGATGGCCAGGTGTCCATCGATATTATTGCGGTGCTCCCATTGTGGAGGGTTAATGGCCAGTTGCCCATCAGTGTGGTGTGCTCCCTGAGTGGAGGGTTGATGGCCAGTTTCCCATCGTTGATGTGTGCTCCTGTATGGAGGGTTGATGGCCCGGTGCCCATCATTGTTGTGAGTCGGTACCGCATATTGTTGAGTCAAGTGCATGTGTTGCATTGTGGTTTGTGTGAATTGTGGATATTGATGATGGGACAGTAGGTCCAGATGTGTTGCATTTGTGGTATGCATAGTGGGTTGGCATGGGACAGTAGGTCCGGATATGTCGTATGTGAAATAATGATTTATTGTTTCTGCCTTTTATTTCTTGTACCATTATACCACTATTATTTGATCGGGATTCTCACCCCTTTGCTATTGTTGTGGTCTGTGCTTCTTCAGAAGTACAGATAATCCATGTGTTTAGCTAGTTGAATTGTGGTGTCTCTGTAGGACTGCTCTGATACGTAACACCGGGGCGTTTTTGGGAGCATTATTGTGTATTTTTGATCTGTGTGCCCCGTGGCGTATCTGATATTTTGTGAGATGTTTGATGTTGATCGGTGATGATGTTATGTATTTCGGGCAGATGGCCGTATTTGTATATATGATGATGATGGATATGGATGATGTATGTATATGATATTTTGTATTATGGCAGACCATATCTTTTTCCGCTGCAATTTTATGGAAAAATTCAGTAAAATTATTTGGAAAAATATTTGTGGAAATTTTGATGTGTATTGTGGCATCCCATTTGGGAGAGAAACTCTGATACATGTTTTATTTGATTGTTTTATTTTATTTTGGGAACGGGGTGTTACAAGATGAGGCAGATATTGCTGGAAGATGCTCAGGTGTTTGCGTTAGTGGCATCATTATCCATTGAGAATCAAGCGATAATTGATGAGTTAGAAGTTGTTCGTGATTTTCCTGAAGTGTTTCCAAATGAAATTCCTGAAGTTCCTCCGGAACGAGAAGTTGAATTTTCCATTGACCTTGTACCTGGTACCAGACCTGTGTCTATGGCACCGTACAGGATGTCTGCATCTGAATTGGTTGAGTTGAAGAAATAGTTGGAAGACTTACTTGAGAAGAAGTTCGTTAGACCGAGCGTGTCGTCGTGGGGAGCTCCAGTATTATTAGTAAAGAAGAAGGATGACAGTATGAGGTTGTGCATCAATTACCGACAACTGAACAAGGTGACAATTAAGAATAAATATTCACTCCCAAGAATTAATGACTTGATGGATCAGTTGGTTGGTGCGCGGATGTTTAGTAAAATTGATCTGAGGTCGGGGTATCACCAAATTAAGGTAAAGGACGAGGATGTTCAAAAGACTGCATTCAGAACCAGATATGGACACTATGAGTATACAGTAATTCCTTTTGGTGTTACTAATACGCCGGGAGTTTTTATGGAATACATGAACCGTATCTTTCATGATTATTTGGATCGGTTTTTGGTGGTATTCATCGATGATATCTTAATTTATTCCAAGTCGAAGGAGGAGCATGTGGAGCACCTGAGATTAGTACTGTAAGTTTTGAAAGAAAGGAAGTTGTATGCGAAACTGTCAAAGTGTGACTTCTGGTTGAAAGAGGTTAGCTTTCTGGGTCATGTTATATCAGGTAGTGGAATTGCTGAAGATCCATCTAAGGTTGATGCGGTGTTGCAATGGGAAACTCCGAAGTCGGCAACTGAGATAAGAAGCTTTTTGGGACTCGCTGGTTATTACAAAAGGTTTATTGAAGGTTTTTCTAAGTTGGCACTTCCGTTAACTAAGTTGACCGGTAAAGGGAAAACGCTTGTGTGGGATGCTCAATGCGAAGCGGGTTTTGTAGAGTTAAAGAAGAGGTTGACGTCAGCTCCGGTGCTGACCTTGCCTAACCCAAAGGAGCCATTTGTTGTATACTGTGACGCTTCTAAGTTTGGTTTGGGAGGTGTACTCATGCAGAGTAACAAAGTAGTTGCTTATGCGTCAAGACATTTGAGAATCCATGAGAAGAATTATCCTACCCACAATTTAGAACTTGCCGCTGTTGTTTTTGTGCTGAAGATTTGGAGACATTATCTGTGTGGTTCGAGATTCGAAGTGTTCACTGACCATAAGAGTTTGAAGTACTTGTTTGATCAAAAGGAACTGAACATGAGACAACGAAGGTGGTTAGAGTTGTTAAAAGATTATGATTTTGGTTTAAATTACCATCCGGGAAGAGCTAATATGGTAGCTGATGCCTTAAGCCGCAAGACTTTGCATATGTTCGCAATGATGGCTAAAGAGTTAGAATTGCTTGAGCAATTCAGAGATCTGAGTTTAGTTTGCGAAGTAACACCGAAGAGTGTAAAGTTAGGCATGTTAAAGATTAATAATGACTTTCTGGACAGCATCAGAGCAGCTCAGAAATTAGATGTGAAGTTGGTAGATTTAATGCCTGGAGTAGATCATTCAGAAAATAATGATTATCAGTTGGATGCGCAAGGCGTGTTGAGGTTTCGTGGTCGTATTTGTATTCCTGATACTGCAGATATGAAGAAAGCGATCCTGGAAGAGAGTCACAGAAGTAAGTTGAGTATTCATCTAGGAGCGACGAAAATGTATAGCGATCTGAAGAATCTGTTTTGGTGGCCTGGTATGAAGCGTGATGTAGCCAGATTTGTTTACGCGTGTTTGACTTGTCAGAAGTCGAAAGTTGAGCACCAGAAACCTGCTGGGTTGATGCAACCGTTAGAGATTCCAGAATGGAAATGGGATAGCATTTCGATGGATTTTGTAACGGGTTTGCCGAACACCTTGAGAGGATGTGATTCCATTTGGGTGATTGTTGATAGGCTTACAAAGTCAGCTCACTTTATTCCTATTAACATCACTTTTCCAGTATTGAAGTTGGCAGACATTTATGTCAGAGTGGTTGTTAAGTTGCATGGTATTCCGTTCTGTATTGTGTCGGATAGAGATCCGAGGTTCATTTCTGAATTTTGGAAGGGTCTACAAGAGGCATTAGGTTCTAAGTTGAGTTTGAGTTCAGCATACTGTTAGCTCCCAAATTCGACACTGCCTTGGGTTGCTAAGACACTAAGACATAATTAAGGTCTGAGTTAAATGAAGCAAAGAGGTTTCGACAGCCTCTAAGGAATTTTTCTAAAAGTTGAACGGTTGAAATAACTTAGAAAAATTAAGAAACCTAAAGTTATGAGCATTTCGACCGTGTCAGAGGTCATTCGACCGAAATTCCACAAATGGCATTGCTACGTCGTTTTGAAATTCAAAAATTGGAGGGAGGAGTTTTGGTTCATAAGACACGTGGCGAATTCTAGAGCAAGAGGTTACATGCAAATGACACTTGTTAGATCGAGGAGATACTAGGAAGTTATTAGCGGTTAATTATTAGCATTATAAATAGGGATTTGTTAGGCAGATTTCTGGGTGTGTTTTACCATTTGTACAAAGTAACTCCAATCAAATTTACTCAAAGTACCCGAGTGTGAGAAAAGAGTATTTTCACGGAGAATGTACGTTATGTAAAATCACCAACTTTTCAATAAAGTCTTTTACAATTTCAGCAACATTTACATTTCCTCTGTCGAACCATTTGTGCAAGTGTTACATTTTGTCTTTTACTTTTACTGCATCTTTTACTCCAATTCCTTCTTCCCTTTAAACTTTTTACCCTTTTCGAACAACCTTTTTTTTTACAAGTCTTTTATAGCGTTTCCTTTAAGTTTATGCACTTTAAAATATCCAGTCAAAGCCCTTTTTCATTACAAGCACATTCACCAATTCGTTATCACAAGTACTTTAAATTTAATTCTAAACGTAGAATACTTTAGCACATGTCCTAGGATCAATCTGATCGATCCTGTGAGTCACCAAAGTCAAATTTGGAAGATCAGCGGTTGTTTTCCGATTTTCAAGGGAACAAAATGGCACGCCCAGTGGGACGGTGCTAAATATCCCCGCGATTTAGAATCAAAGAGTTCTCATTCACAAGCCTTAATAATCTTCGTGGAAAGTACATTATATGTTACTAAGAAGTGGTAGAATTACCGCTGCTAACGAAGAAAGACGAACAATCCTTAGGAATATGGCGACGAAAACGAACCAGCCAAACAATCCTAACCCACAAGTCCAAGATTCTGGTGAAGGAACCAGTAACAACATGGTCCCACCGCCTATACCATCGACAGGAGAGCAAGTCGCGCCTCCCGTAAGGTCAGAACAAATCGTCTCCCCAGTAGGATCTGGGACAACGATAGTTAGGCCTTACACACAACCCGTATTGGAGTATATGGGACCACCAGTGTCGAATCCCCAAACTCCAATAGCAGGACCATCAGTGTCAAGGTAGTTTGCCCCTCTTGGTCTTTCGCAGTTGCCAAGGAATCCCCCGTATGGGATGCCAACGACTGTAATGCAGGGGCTGCAAAATGCGCTCCCAATATTTTCTGAACACACAATAGCGTCACCTTTACAAGGATCAGGACCTGGTTCAAATATTGGTCGAAACCCTCAAAGTTTAAGTCTAGGATACTCGACTCAAGGTCCCAATTTAACCAATACGTCTGTTGCCTGTTTGAGGCAGCAGATGGATGAGAGTAACTTACAGATGGTTCAAACCCTCTCCCAAACTATGGGTGAGATCTTTCAGCCATTAATTCGAGACACAACTCACGCTAACCAACAATTGGCGACACAGTTAACACGCTTGACTGAATTTATAGGGGTACCTCCGTTAGAAAGAAACCAAGCCCTTGTGGAGAATATTCCACAACAAATTCCAAGAGTGGCGCCAGAAGCCAATTTAGAGAACCAAGGAGGAATAGGCCCTTATGTTGTCGAAACTCCTAGAGTCCAGGTCGAGAGAAACCCAGAAATAGTTGTGGTGAATCGAAACCAGGATGCAGACAATGTGGTCCAGCAAGTAAGACGCAACAACCTCGCGGTCGAAAACAATTTGGCTACGATGGTAGAAAGAATCATGACTCGAAATGGCCTAAACACTGGGTTTACTAGGCCAAATTATACTTCACCAATAGTCGACTACATCCTTCGAGCGGAATTACCCTCTAGGACTAAGGTGCCTAAGTTCACTAAGTTTTCAGGGGACACAACGGAGTCCACCGTTGAACACGTAGCACGATATATAATTGAGGCTGGGGAGATAGCCAATGACGAAAGCCTTAGGATAAAATACTTCCCAAGTTCTCTTACAAAGAACGCCTTCACGTGGTTTACCACTTTACCACCAAGTACGATATGTAACTGGACGCAGTTAGAACGACTCTTCCATGAACAGTTTTACATGGGCCAGACGAAGATTAGTTTGAAAGAGTTGGCCAGTGTAAAGCGTTAGTTTTTAGAGCCAATCGAAGAATACCTCAATAGGTTTCGACTACTCAAAGCAAGGTGTTTCACACAAGTTTCTGAACATGAGTTGGTCAAAATGGCAGCAGGAGGTTTAGATTACTCTATTAGGAAGAAATTAGATACGCAGTACCTGAGAGATATGGCCCAATTGGCCGACAGAGTCCGACAGCTAGAAAGGCTGAAAGACGAAAAGTCAAGATTTAACAAAGGCAAGAAAGTAGCTTTTGTCGAACTCAACGAAAGTAGCAAAGGGGCCTGCGAAGAGTCCCCCTACTTCGAGGAGAGTGAAGTCGATCTTGCTGAATTAAAACAGGGTCCTCCATATTCCTGTCGAGTATTGGCCCCTCCTCAAGGAAAGGGCTTTGTCGATTCAGAAAAGAACGACAAGTTCCCTAAGAAAACTTACACCTTTGACATCACGAAATGTGATGAAATCTTCGATTTGCTAGTAAAAGATGGGCAGATGATAGTGCCGCCTGGTGCTAAAACACCGCCCTTAGAGCAGCGGAAAAAGAGAGGTTTTTGTAAGTACCATAATTTTCTGGGTCATAAAACATCTCAATGTTTTCTTTTCAGGGATCTCGTCCAGAATGCGATACAGGAGGGACGCTTGAAATTTGGAGATAAGGGAAAGGGCCAGATGAAGGTGGATGCTGATCCGCTGCAATTGATTGATGCTCTTTATGCTGAACCTATGGAAGCAAACATGATAGATGCTACTAAGGGCATCGAGTTTTCTGTTAATATGATGGAGGTTACTGAGGACCTCATTTCAGCACCAGTGATGGCGAAATGCGTCATGGGTTTTGGTTTGGACGATACGATAGTCGCAGTCGAGGAGAATACTGGTCGAAACGATAACAAGTCAAGTCTAAGGGTTCAAAATCATCCAAGTTACGCCATAGTAACCAAGGAAACAACTGACCATTTCGTCAGAATGGACCAGGCCACTGAGGGCTTGGAAAGAATGGAGCTAGGCGGGATGGTCGAAGTCAATATGGTCGACATTAACCCATCAGAGACCATGGAAGAGAAAGAATCAAAACACCATGAGGGATGTAGCAGGTTAGCATACCCAAAGACAGAAGAGTCAATCATTGGCTTTTTGCATCGATGCAAAGACAATGGATCGAGCGTGATACTGTGCCCCAGGTGCAGTGCCATTTTCGATAAAAAAGTAGCAGCGAAGCTAGAGGGAGAACGTCGACGTCGTCAGAACAGAGGTGGCCATGGTTTTGATCAACGAAAGAGCTACCATAGGAGGACAGAAGACCAATGCTCTGAACCTCGAATCAGGCCACCAAGTGCTAGGCCCGCCAGTTTCAGACCTGTTGTTGATTCCGCTGATGGAAAGTGGAGGAAGCCTAATGAAGAGAGGGCGCAAGGGCAGCAAAGGTGGAAGAGCTTCGAAGTGAATCAAGGATCTTCGGTCTCCTACAACAAGGAGTATCAATCCTCAAAAACAGCGCACATATCTGAAAACTATAAGGGTAAGAATCCTATGACCAGGTCTCAATGGAGGAGAGAGCAAAGAAGAAGAAAGGCTCTCAGAGAAGAGGTGGAGAAAAATCAGTCGAAGAATAGTTCAAACCCCCCAGGAAAAGAAGAACAGCAGTCGAAGATAGCGGAAAAATTACCAGTTGGGCGAAGGTTGTTTTCGCCTAAACAAGACAGACCGACGGAAGGGGACGAAGACATGACAGATAAATTTGACTCCGATGATTATTTGGACCTGGTGGTCAACGTGGTATCGGTGATGCCCCGGGAGTTTAATAGGGTGTCAGAGGTCGAAGAACCAGGCGCAGACGCTGAGTGGGAAATGGCAGCACATAAACCTGTATGCTATTACGTGATGAACAATGGTTGTGTCGAAGAGCAAAACGCTTTTTTCGAACGGCCCACTGAAGAAATGAGGACCCACCTGAAACTGTTGTATATTACAGCAAAAGTGGAGAACATCCCCATTAACAAAATACTGGTGGATTGTGGCGCTACGGTAAACCTGATGCCACATTCTTTGCTGACCAAAATAGGAAAGCATGACGATGATACAAAGCCACATAATATGGTCTTGTCGAATTATGAAGGAAAAGTAGGAACCACCAGGGGGGTGATTCAGGTGGATGTGACCTTCGAAACAATTACAAGACCAACGGTATTCATGGTGGTCGAAACCACGGCCAACTACAATTTATTGCTTGGCCGAGAATGGATACATGGCATTGGAGCAGTGCCATCATCGATGCATCAAAGGATTTCCATCTGGAGGCCGGATGGCATAGTTGAAAATATTGAAGCTGATCAAGGGTACTTCAGGGTGCCAAGAAGGCAAATAGATCAGTTCCAATTCGACAAGCACTTGGCCAGCATTGGCCCTTGTGCTCCAGCGGACTTTGAGTTTGCACCAAATGACGAGGTGTACTACTCACTATACCTCCACCCTATCGACGGATTTCGTTGGGATAGGGAAGTACTTGGGGAGAGACTCCCATACCTGGGGGCAGCCCCAGTTGACCCCACGGGGTGGGGTAGTGAATTTGATGACTGAAGCAGCGGTGCTGCGAAGAATTTCGGCCTATGTGGCTGAAACTAAATTACAAATGGCCGCAATGGCCGCCCATGACAAAATGGATGAAGAAGCCAGCAAGATACAGCGGGAGAGCCAGAGGCTCGACGCCATCTATGATGACGAACCTCTGGGGTTCGAGAGAGATCCTTTGGGGAACGACATCAAAATGCTCGCACAGGATCCATTGGAGGAAATTGATTTAGGAGAGGGTCCAACCAGGAGGCCAACGTACGTTAGTGTTAACCTCGACCCTCAACTGAAGATCGAAGTCATCCAGTTGCTCCGGGAGTATAAGGATTGTTTCGCCTAGGACTATGACGAAATGCCTGGGTTGCAAAGAGATTTGGTGGAACATAAACTACCAATAAAACCGGGAAAGAAGCCCGTCAAACAGGGCCCAAGGCGTTTTGCTCCAGAGATCATGTCGAAGATCAAAGAGGAAATCGAAAGGCTCCTTCGTTGCAGATTCATTCGCACAGCGAGGTATGTCGAATGGCTGGCCAACATTGTCCCAGTCATCAAGAAGAACGGGACCTTAAGAGTGTGCATTGATTTCAGAGATTTGAATTCAGCCACCCCCAAAGACGAATATTCGATGCCAGTGGCAGAAATGTTAGTTGATTCAGCCGCTGGCCATGAATACCTCAGTATGTTGGATGGTTATTCTGGATATAACCAGATTTTTATCGCGGAAGATGACGTTCCCAAAACAGTGTTTCGTTGTCCAGGGGCCTTAGGCACTTACGAATGGGTAGTATTGCCATTTGGCCTAAAGAACGCTGGGGCAACGTACCAGCGAGCAATGAATTCTATATTCCATGATTTCATCGAATCTTTTATGCAAATATACATTGACGATATTGTGGTGAAATCTGTTTCAGGAAAAAGCCATCTGGGTCATCTGCGACAATCGTTCGCCAGAATGAGGAAGTTAGGCCTCAAAATGAATCCGTTGAAGTGCGCGTTTTGTGTACAGGCGGGAGACTTCTTGGGTTTCGTTGTCCATAAGAAGGGAATCGAAATCAACCAGAATAAGACGAAGGCTATTTTAGAAACCAAAGCGCCGTCGAACAAAAAGGAGTTGCAATCGTTGTTGGGGAAAATTAACTTTCTAAGGAGGTTCATCTCTAACTTAAGCGGCAAGACGCAAGCCTTCTCACCTTTACTTCGAATTACTAGGGACAGATTCGAGTGGGGCAAAGAGCAGCCGGAAGCCTTCGACAAAATCAAAGATTACTTGGCTCATCCCCCAGTCCTTTCGCCTCCGTGTAGAAGCAGGAGCATGCGATTGTACATAGCAACGTCAGATAGAACTTTAGGGAGCATGTTGGCTCAGGAGGATGAGAATGGCGCCGAAAGGGCTATTTACTACCTTAGTAGAGTTTTAAATGACGCAGAAACTAGATATAGTGAAATAGAAAAGCTATGTCTATGTTTATATTTCTCATGTACAAAATTAAAGCAATATATTAAACCAGTAGATGTTTGTGTTTCTTCGCACTTTGATGTTATTAAACACATGTTATCAAAACCTATTTTGCACAGTCAAATTGGAAAATGGGCACTAGCATTGACAGAATATTCTTTAAATTATAGACCGCTAAAAGCAGTCAAAGGGAAAATAGTGGCAGACTTTATCGTCGACCACTCTATAAACGAAAATGCCCTGAATATAGTTGAAGTGGAACCATGGAAATTATACTTCGATGGCTCTAGCCACAAACATGGCACGGGTATTGGTCTGATGATTATTTCGCCAGATAAAATTCCAACAAAATTCAAGTATAAAGTCGAGGGTTTGTGTTCCAACAACGAGGCTGGATATGAAGCTTTAATAGCTGGACTTGAGATTTTGTTAGAATTGGGGGCAACCCAGGTCGAAATAATGGGCGATTCGGAATTAGTGATAAAACAATTGACAAAGGAGTACAAATGCGTTAAAGAAAGTCTCATCATGTACTTCGTAGTGGCCAATAGGCTGCTTAAAAAATTCAAAACATCAACTATTCGACATATACCGAGAATACAGAACCAAGTGGCCAACGATCTAGCACAGATTGCCTCGGGATATAGGGTCTCGAAGGAAGACTTGCAGGAAGTAATCGAAGCTAGAGGCAAGGTGGTGTCAGTTGGGTTGAAGCCATCAGACTTAGAGGCTACAAAGTTTGGATATATGGATGAAGAGACTTTCGAAGTCTTTACCATCGAAGAATTGTTGGACAATGACTGGAGAAAGTCTTTAGTCGAATATCTCCAAAATACATCAATAGCCTCGGATCGAAAGATAAAATATCAAGCGCTGAGTTATGTCTTGATGGGCAACGAATTGTTCAAAAAAACCCTGAAGGAGTTTTGCTGAAATGCCTGAGTGAATCAGAGGCATACTTGGCTTTGTCAACAGTCCACAGTGGGGCATGTGGTGCACACCAAGTTGGCCATAAAATGAAATGGTTGTTATTTCGACAAGGTTTGTACTGGCCTACAATGCTGAAAGATTGCATCGAGTTCGCCAAGGGGTGCCCGGAGTGTCAAGTTCATGCAGGCATACAACACGTCCCAGCAAGCGAATTACACTCCATAATTAAACCATGGCCGTTTAGAGGCTGGGCTTTGGATCTTATTGGAGAAATTCGACCAACATCCTCAAAAAACCAAAAGTATATCTTAGTGGGGATATATTACTTTACCAAGTGGATCGAAGTAGTGCCTTTACCTAAAGTGGATCAGGAAGATGTGATTGAATTCATTCAGAAGAATGTCATCTTTAGGTTTGGACTGCCAGAGACGATAACAACGGATCAAGGGTCGATCTTCACGGGTAGAAAGATGCAGGATTTTGCCAGAGAGATGGGGTTCAAACTCTTAACTTCGACCCCTCATTACGCGTAGGCTAACGGGCAAGTCGAGGCAGCAAATAAAGTGGTCATTGACATGATAAAGAAGCAAGTAGGAACCAAGCCAAAAAATTGGCACAAAGTGTTGGATAAGGTTCTATGGGCATGTCGAACGTCACCCAAAGAGGCAACCAACGCCACCCCATATCATTTGACCTTTGGTCACGATGCAGTGTTGCCAGTCGAAATCCACATACAGTCGATTAGGGATCAAAGGCAACACGAAATTCCTAGAGAAGTCTATTGGGATATGATGCTCGATGAGGTCATAGACTTAGACGAAGAGAGGTTGAAAGCTCTAGAATTGCTGAGAAGGCAGAAAAAGAGAGTGGAAAAGTCATACAATAAGAAGGTTAAAGCAAAAACCTTTTTAGTTGGAGACTTAGTTTGGAGAGTCATTTTGCCTATGGATCGAAAGGCCAAGACGCTGGGTAAATGGTCCCCAAAGTGGGAGGGACCCTTCCAAGTGTCGAGGGTGTTCTTTAATGGAGCCTATGAAGTGGAAGAATTGGGCGAAGATAGGAGGATATTAAAAGTAAATGGTAAGTACTTGAAAAAGTACAGGCCTATGCTACAAGAAGTTAAGATAACAATAGAATAACAGAAAGTATAAAGCGAAGCCACAAATGGTATTAATATTTGCCAAAATGGCGCGATAAGTTACAATAACAAAATGGCTTCAAAGGCCAGCAAAATATAGTCTGTTAAAATATGTCAGTAAATCATAAAGGAAGATTGGCCTTCATTTTAAGGTAGCTCGCCTTCTGAGACTCGATACGTTGTTGGCACGAGGCCCTCTCATCAGTTAATCTGGCAACTTCCTTTTCTAAGCTTCGAGCCTCTTCTGCAAAAGTGATAGCATGTTCGAGTTCAGCAGCAAGGGTCGAATCGTCTTTGGAAGACAATTGAGAAATCTTCTTTTCTTCCTTCTTGATCTTGCCTTGAAGTTTCTTGATCTTGCGTTTCCAGCAGACGATATTTTCCTTGCTGAAAGCAATCTCTAGTTGGTCTTTCTTTTTCTCTTCCTCCAGCTCTTCGATCCTTTGTTCCGATTCCGCTGCACTTGTCCAGGCAGCTACTTCGCAACCAGATTTCGTCGAAATGTCACTTTCGAGGCGGGGCAGCAACGTGAGGTCTTTGTGGACTTGATCTATCAAAGTTCCCACCTCTCGAATGACGTTAGCAGCTTCAGGCGATATGGAGTCAAGTTTCACCTGTTGAAGAAGTGTTTTCAAAGATAGGTGGGTGACGGAATCCATCTTCAGCAACATGAAAAGGTCTCCTTTAAAGATTTTGGCTTTGATCTTTGCCAAAATATCATCTGAAGGTTTGCCAGACCTGGCCCTCAGAAGTCGAAGTACTCTGAGTTTTGCTAGAAGAACTGCCTCGGCTGCGCAGCAGTAGTTGGACGTATCGACGAGGGTCGCTTTCTTTTAGCGCAACCATTTCTTCCTTAGAGAGGATCGTTTCGCTCTGAAGAGGCATTGCCTGTGGCACCTCGACGGGAGTAACTTTGGTAGTATCAATGCAAGCAGGCTCATCAGGCTTTCCCTTTGTAATTATTTCCCTTTCTACGGGGGCAACTTTTGTGGGGTCTTGAGACAAGGTAGCCTCTTTCTCCTCATCATCTGACTCACCTAGCTCAGATTGGTGCATGGCTTCTTCTTCGTATGCGTTGGCTTCGTCCGCATCAACGTTGTCAGTAGCGGGTTCTGTGTGAACGAGAGGGGAACTTGTCATGGTGGCAAGGTTGGTGTCCTCAGGTTTGGGGTTTTCATCTTCATCTGCCACGACTATTGTCTTAGTAGCTCCCTCTTCCTCATGGTCGGACCCATCAGTTTGTGATTGTTGGGTAGTAGTTTTTAGGGGCGAAGGGGCTGCATAAAATTCAGGTTTGTTAATTTCACCAAGAGAACTCACACCAGAGCCCAAATCAGATGTAGGAATATAAGTGGGTTCACCTTGGCTGTTCAATGGATAAATAGGCAAGGGAGATGGATGCATCGAAGGTTTGGAAGCTTCAGTAGTAGTCTGCAGTTGGGAAAATAAACCTCATGAGACGCGAGATGAAAGAAACAAGAGTTTGATATAGAAAGGTCAGAGATTCTTTCACAATACCTTTGCGGCTTCCTCAACCGGACTAGAGTTATCACTCTCTATGGGAACGGCAGAAGGATTTGGATTATTTGTTGTGAGAGCTTTGATAGGAGATTCAGGAGGCGTGTTCTGTTTCTGTATCTTGGTGGGAGACGAAGGAGTTTCGACGCTCTCTAGCCCATGAGTTACCCTTCGTTTTCTTTTTAGGGGAACATCTTCACGAGGGGATTCATCATCGTCAGAGTCTATGATGACTTGGGCTGCAACTTTTCTTCTTTTTTGAGGAGTTAGAGGTTTGCGGCCAACCTGGGAAGATCGAAGTGATCAGCAAAATACAGAAAAGCTTCAGGTGAATAAGAGCATGTAAGATTTACCTTTGAACTTTCGGATTTTCCTTCTGTTTTATTTGTCGGAGCGTTTCTTTTGGGAGTAGCTGCGAATAAGTAAATATATAAGACATAGGTTAGTAACGTTGAAGCTTCGTGAGAGGAAGCCAAATCGAAGGGAGATGACCTTCAAGGATTTCGGTCTCGATGTGAACATCTCTGATACTGATATGAAGGTGCCATCTAAAGGTATCAAGTGTATGTTTAGTCGGAACCACCCACTGCGCTTTAGGCTTCGACTGCTGTCGAAGTATTTTTATACTATCCTCACAGATAAACCAGTTTGGAAATGGAGGGGCAAAAGCCACGCCAAAATCAGCGGTTGGTAATCGAGGGATCTTTGGGGGAAAGAGTTTAAAAGCAACCTCATATCTTCTATCATAAGGGATAGATGAGGGGATTTTCAGTTTCTCCATTCGTTTAGAAAAATTTTCTTTTAAAGTGACAGCAGCCTCGCGGACGGTTCGACTAACATCATTTGGTCGATAGGCGGTTTCGAAGTACTTCTGGAAAGCTTGTATCTCTTTGATATGAGTAGACGTACCTTTCTTGACTTTTTCCTGCACATCAATAAAAGCCTGGTCAATCAAGCGTGAAAAACTCGAAACATCAAGAAAGTTATTGGAGTAATGATTGGTCCACCAGTTGTAGAAGTCTGGGGTACAAAGGTGAGAGGGTTCAAAATAAATTGGAGTAAAATGGGACTTATGGGCGTAGCGAGACATTTGAGTCGAACACTCAAGTGGGTTGAAGCTGGTAGAGAGAAGAATAACATGAGACTTCTTATCGTACAAGCACCTAGGCAATGATTGAATTAACCCAAATTGCCTCGACACCAAGTTGGGTTGATAAGCAACTAATATTGCTTGTCCTCTGACAAGGTTGAGCTTATGAACTATCAAGCGTGGCTTCAAGAATCTCTCCCATATCAGGTTTGATTCTGCTTCTTGTTTTTGTGAAACTGGAGGAAATGATCTGGTGAACCATTCAGGGCCATACATCCTATGAGCAAAATGGGCCATCCTGGGAGTGAATTCATGCCTTTTTGCAAACAAGTGGATGAAGCTGGTAAGATTGGCACAAAGGCTTCGACCCTCTTCATTTGGTGTCAACTGAACCAAGCGTGGCCATTCGACCCAACGTTCAGATACCTGGGCTTCGTCGACCTCTCCTTTAAAGGGAAGGCTATGTTCGAAAGTGGCGTTCAACCATAGTTGAAGCAACCAAACTGGTCCCGCCATTATAAGAGCGCCATGGGTTTTTGGATCCCTTAGTTTATCAGCGCCTTCTCCCAAAGCCTCATACAGGCTGGCTAGTATCATCTCACTGAGGCATATGTCCCTTTTAAGGTGTAACTGATTCTCCAGGGTCAGGTACTTCCTCGCCACCTACAAAGACTTTGTGCAAAAAATGTAGCGAGACAACCACATAGCCAGAAAGGCTATGTGCTCCTCGTCTTCGACTACGTCACTGTCTTTCTTATGATAATGATTTATGAAGGGTGTGTAAGTATGCTTCGTACTACCAAAACCTATGGTGTCCCGTGCATCAATTTCAGGATTGTAAGCCAATCCACATGGTCTTAATCCAACGATAGCAGCCATGTCGAAAAGTGTGGGAGTCACCATTCCACAGGGAAGATGGAAGGTATGGTGAGTACTGTCCCAGAAATACAAAGAGGAGGCCAACATTAATAGACAGTAAGGTGGCCCAACCTTCGACAGCATGATTATGTCATAAATACCTATTTCTTTCCAATGATGTGCCTTCGCTTTCTCTATTTTCGCCAACCAGTTAAGATAAAGTTCAGAATCTTTGAAGTACGGCGTAGCTCTAAATAGTCTTGCCCCATCGTGTAAATATTTAAGGTCCACGTTGAAGAGAGAAAGGTCGTCTGGGTTATCAGAAGGGATTTTGCTAGCGTCTTTTTGCCCTAAGGGTTTGGTTTTTCGATAGGAAGGGAAAAAGTCGCTCAAAGTGGAATAATCAAGGTTTGGGGGTGACAATGGGCCAGACATGGCTAAAATATTTCCAGCCACATCAACGGGGATGATTACCTGAGATTTGTAGATGTGTCGTTTCTCTTCCGCTAACGGTTCCCTGATGAGCTGTTGGTTCTTCGTGATTTTTGGTCCGCTCAAAGTAGCGAAAGGTGGCAATGCAGATGAAGAAGATGGTCTCCTAGTTTGAGTTTTCTTCTGTTGTTCAGCCATGATTAAAGTTTCCAGAGAGGAAGGAGATTTTTCTGGTATTTAAAAAAGGGGGTTTCTTCAGCAAAGGGGAGAAGAGCAAGCGGTGGTAAAGAGTAGAAAGTCTTATGAAAAATTTCTTTGTTGATTTTTTAAGGGTTCAGAAAATTAAGAATTTTACGTGGGTGAAGTTAGTGGGCCACGTGTGCCACCTAGTGGAAGAAGTAAGGGGCGGTTGTAACCTATACCCCTAGGCGCTAAAAGGGTGATGATGTTTTCTGAATTTTTGTGAGTTCCAAGAAACCCGCCATGATGATGATGACGTCAGAAGCGTGCAAAGTGGCGCAGTTTTTAATAAACATTTCTCTTTCTTTTGTTTTATCTTCCAAAGGATAAGAGGCAAACCAAAGGGTTTGATAGTATCGAAAAGATGGTGCCGATTGGGATACTATCAAAAAATGTCCTTTTCCTGCAATAAGGTCGAAAAGAACATTCTTTGGGGGCAATTTGTTAGCTCCCAAATTCGACACTGCCTTGGGTTGCTAAGACACTAAGACATAATTAAGGTCTGAGTTAAATGAAGCAAAGAGGTTTCGACAGCCTCTAAGGAATTTTTCTAAAAGTTGAACGGTTGAAATAACTTAGAAAAATTAAGAAACCTAAAGTTATGAGCATTTTGACCGTGTCAGAGGTCATTCGACCGAAATTCTGCAAATGGCATTGCTACGTCGTTTTGAAATTCAAAAATTGGAGGGAGGAGTTTTGGTTCATAAGACACGTGGCGAATTCTAGAGCAGGAGGTTACATGCAAATGACACTTGTTAGATCGAGGAGATACTAGGAAGTTATTAGCGGTTAATTATTAGCATTATAAATAGGGATTTGTTAGGCAGATTTCTGGGTGTGTTTTACCATTTGTACAAAGTAACTCCAATCAAATTTACTCAAAGTACCCGAGTGTGAGAAAAGAGTATTTTCACGGAGAATGTACGTTATGTAAAATCACCAACTTTTCAATAAAGTCTTTTACAATTTCAGCAACATTTACATTTCCTCTGTCGAACCACTTGTGCAAGTGTTACATTTTGTCTTTTACTTTTACTGCATCGTTTACTCCAATTCCTTCTTCCCTTTAAACTTTTTACCCTTTTCGAACATCCTTTCTTTTACAAGTCTTTTATAGCGTTTCCTTTAAGTTTATGCACTTTAAAATATCCAGTCAAAGCCCTTTTTCATTACAAGCACATTCACCAATTCGTTATCACAAGTACTTTAAATTTAATTCTAAACGTAGAATACTTTAGCACATGTCCTAGGATCAATCTGATCGATCCTGTGAGTCACCAAAGTGAAATTTGGAAGATCAACGGTTGTTTTCCGATTTTCAAGGGAAACACATACCACCCTCAAACAGACGGTCAGACCGAACGGACTATTCAGTCTTTAGAAGATTTGATGAGGGCATGTGTTCTGGAAGAAGGTGGTTCATGGGATACCTACCTTCCGTTGATAGAGTTTACTTATAATAACAGTTACTACTCTAGTATCAGAATGGCACCGTTCGAAGCTTTGTATGGTCGGAGGTGTAGGACTCTGTTGTGTTGGTATGAATCCGGGGAGAGTGTAGTATTTGGACTAGAAATTGTTCGGGAGACGACGGAGAAGGTGAAGTTAATTCGAGAAAAGATGAAAGCTTCACAGAGTAGGCAGAAAAGTTATTATGATAAGCGCATAACGGATTTAGAGTTTGAAGCTGGAGATCATGTATTCTTGAGAGTCATGCCTGTGACTGGTGTTGGTAGAGCTTTGAAATCTAAGAAGCTTACCCCTCGTTTCATTGGTCCGTACCAGATATCGGACAGAGTTGGAAAGGTTACATATCGAGTGGCATTACCGCCTAATTTGTCGAATCTGCACGATGTATTTCATGTGTCACAGCTCCGAAAGTATATCTCAGATCCGTCGCATGTCATTCCTATGGACGATATGCAAGTACGTGACAATCTTACGGTAGAGACGATGCCTGTAAGGATTAAGGATCGAGAGGTGAATACGTTAAGAGGCAAGGAGATTGCTTTGGTGAAAGTAGTCTGGTTGGGAGCTGCTGGCGAAAGCGTGACGTGGGAACTAGAAAGCAAGATGCGTGAGTCTTATCCCGAGCTGTTTGATTGAGGTAATTTCGAGGATGAAATTCTTTTAAGTTTGGGGGAGTTGTAACGTCTGTTCATTTTAAATTAATTATTTATGAATTGTGGGTGTGCCTTTATGTGGGAGTGTGTTTGATGAGCGTGGGTGGATGTCCTTAAAGTGTAGGAAACCATTTAATAAATATATAGTTGATAATATAATATGATTAATAATGAGGATAATTTAATAATTAGTAGTAATTTCATATTACTATTATTATTATTATTATTATTAGTGGATGGAATAAGGGAATAGGGGGTTATTAGAGAAGTTGTGGGAGAAAGAGCAGAAGCACGATAAACTGCTCAGAAAACCAAAGTTGAGGGAAAAGGTTGAGGAGAAGGAAAAAGGAACGTGACTGTGGAGGAATTAGGAACCGAAGAATTATCCACCAGAGAGAATTGAAGATAGTTGCAGAAGAGTCACCGGAGAGCAAATCGGAAGTTAGAGTTGCCCTTAATCCAAAGGTAAGGGTGGGGTTCAATTCTATAACTGTGGGTATGATCGATTTCATGAAGGGAATTGGATCATGGGGTTAGTTCCCGTAGGTCGAGAAATATTAAGGTTTAATGTTCCCGTAGGTCGAGAAATATTAAGGTTTGATGTTCCCGTAGGTCGAGGAATATTAAGGGTTAATGTTCCTATAGGTTGAGAAATGTTAAGGGTTAATGTTTGTTTGCGCCTGAATTAGTGTTCGATGCCATTAGTTCTAGGTAATAATATTGGGAATCGGCGCCGGCACGCGCTAATTTCCCATTTGTGGAGAAAAGGTTGTTATTATGCTCTTACTTGATTGATATGAAAATTGTAGTTGTATGATTCATATGAAATTGTTATGCTTCTATTATGGACAAATTGGTTGTAGGCTTAATGCCTTGTTGCATAGTCATTGTTGTTGTGTTGTAGTCCATAGTAGATGCATTTCATGGCATATCATTCTGGTTGGCCTGTATTGGCGTTGGTTGTGCCTGTATTGGCGGCCTATAGTGGCAATTAAATTGGTTGTGGAGTGCTGCTCCAAATTGGTACCACATGCATAGTTGAGTTGCATAGTTGAGTCGCATATCATCGCGTTATTTTGTAGTTGCAGGTAATGATGAGTTGCTGAATTTTCATGCTAATTGTGCATATATGAATGATGAAGTTCCTGATGATTCGTTGTGAAAATAGTTGTTGGAATGCGAGAATCTTAATTGCTATGATATGATTCTGACATGACTTTTATCATGCCTTATGTTATAATTTTGATATCTCACCCTTTACGTTGTATGTTACCTCCGTTGGTGGTAATTTGCAGGTAGCTCGGAATAGAATGTAGCTTTCCGTTTAAGGTGTCGTTGGTCGCTCTGATACGTAGCACTCTTGGGGGGATGACCGTTTGATGTTATTGTTTTAGTTGATTTACTTGTTGCTGAATTTTATTAAACACTTTTCTTTAATAAATTGGGTGCTTCTGATAGTGCCAAATGTTGGTTGTACGCACTAGACCGATGAATCGGTAGTGCTGATTTATAATTGGAACTAGTTGTTTTGTGAATGGATGCAAGATATGTACTAGCTGAATTTTAATGAAAATTAGTTGCAGACTTTTCTGGTCTTGCATTTGGTTTATTTTGAGTTGTTTGGATGTTATCAAATTCCACTATGAAGTGACAGGTTGTCTTGTAATTGAAATGTTAAGCTAGTTGTCTCCATTTGTTCATCCAAATTCTTTGCTATGTATGTACTAATGACTCTGCTGCAATTTGTGTGTGTTCTGTGTAAGTTGAAATGTGACACTCTGAAGCGTCCGAGAATTTGTGAGTGTGACGGTCATCACCACTCCATGACGCTCGTCATGACTGTCACGGTCGTGACATACATGACGGTCGTCATGACCACCACGGTTGTGACAGTCCCATTACGACCGTCATGTGACCCTCTTTCGTGCACTTTGATTGTTATTTTGTTGTTTATTCGTTTGGGTTAGAATGGGTGTTACACCGCCTCCCCGACACGAGTCGACGCCCCCGCAATCGCCGGTTCGCAGCGACGAGGACGACTATAGGACCCCTCTGTCACGAGAGATCATGGCGACCCCCATCCCCCACGGGATGCAGAAGCCACCCGTGCTCTCGACGTACGATGGAACCTCGGATCCAGATGACCATTTGGAGAATATCGAGGCTATGCTCGACTACAGGAATGTCCGGGGAGCCATCAAGTGCAGGTTCTTCCCGACAACACTCAGGAAAGGCGCCATGGCGTGGTACAAAATCTTGGAGCCTGAGTCTGTCACGTTTTGGAGGGTCCTGAAGGATCTATTCTCACGGCATCAAGACGGCATCCGAAGACGGAGGCCGCGCTGGAGGCAATCATCCAGGCTCTGGATGAGCCTCTTAGAAATTATATCGAGAGGTTCACGAGGGAGGCGGTCCAGGTAACGACTTCAGACGATATGAAGCGTTACCTGATGGAGCAAGGCCTACGTCGAGGCTCCAAGTTCTACGAGGCTGTGGCCATCCACCGGCCAGACACCCTCGAAGACTTCCTCGAGAGAGCCCGCCATTACATCCGGTTCGAGGAGACGGAGGCCGCCAACACTGCTCGTGAAAGCCGCAACCAAGAAACCCCTTGCGGGTCCCGAGACGAAGGAGCATCAACCCCCCGGCGTGGGGGAGACCGGCGACGAGACGATTGTCCCCGGGAACCCCGGGAGCAGAGGGGCCCTGTTGTCCGTTTTACTAAATACATGGCCCTGGTCGCTTCCCGCAAGCGCATACTGGCTGAGTGTGCCAACTCAGAGTTTGTCTGAGGAGGTGTCCGTTTTCCCAAACCGGCACCCACCAAAGCCAACGTCGACAAATTTAAATACTTTCGCTTCCACCGAAGCCACGGGCACTTGACGGAGTATTGCATCCATTTGAAGGACACAATCGAAATACTAATCAAAGACGGGCACCTGAAGAGGTACACCAGGGGAGGAGACGCCCTACGACAGGAAGCTCCCGAGGCCAAAAGAGTCGAGGACCTTCCCCCTCCCGACAACATTCCGGCCTACAGGTGGCCCTCAGTGTTGGTCGGCCCAAGGACTGGTTCGCACTTAGAGAATTTGGTCTCCCTACCGAGCTTCAGCTCCCCGAGGAGCCAGTGCGCCCGGTCAGCCAGTGAGAATACTTCCCTAGGGAAATGGTCATTTCGGGCGGGACCCCGAGAAAGCTCTCGATCGGGTCGATTAAAAGGAAGTTCGACGAGCTAATGAACAACAGCTCCAGCAAGATGAGCACGCTCGACAAGTTCTGCGGCCGATCCAACCCGATCACTTTCTATCTCGAGGAGCTTCCCGGGGGAGCCCCCAACTCGGCCATCCCCCCTGCTGATACGGGCACAAATGGCCAACTTCGATGTCCGTCGCATCCTGGTCGACGGAGGGAGCTCAGTGGATATCTTGTATACCCACCTCTTCTCGACGCTTCACCTTGATGAGACCAACCTGGGTTCCGACCTCCAAGCCTTCAACGGGACGACGACAAGGCCATTGGGATACGTGGATCTCAAGGTCACCTTCGGGGAAAAGGAAACGACCAGGGAAATCAACGCCCGTTTCCTGGTCGTCGAATTCCCATCTCTGTACAACTACATCCTAGGGAAGACGACGCTGGCCGAACTAACCGCGGTACCATCAATCGTCCACCTGAAGATGAAGTACTACACCAGGCTGGGATCCGTCGTCACCCTCAATGGGGACATAGAAGATGCCCGACGGTGCTTTGAAGCAGCGATGAAGGGCCTTAGTACAATCGGTCCTGCGACCAAAGCAACTAAGCCCTCCCCCGTCCCGGAGAACAAACCGAAGGATCACGTCGACGCCGTAGACCTAGACTTCCGTTTCGCCAAAGATTCATACCACGTGGGGAAAGCCGACGACATGCTTCCGACCACCAACGGGAAACCTGTCCACCCAACGCGCCCCATTCCAAACGGGGACTTCGAGATCTTAGCCCTCATAGCAGACGCGACGAGGACTGTGAAGATTGGGGCGGGGCTTCCCGACCTAGCGAGGAAGCATCTGAAGGCCTGCCTCCGTGAGAACGCCGACCACTTCACCTGGAGCGCCGCAGAGATGCCCGAACTCGACTTTGAGGTCGCCTGTCACCAGCTCTTCATCAACCCGGCCGCTAGGGCCGTAGTGCAACGTAGACGTTGGCAGTCCCCCGAAAAGTCGGCGGCGGCTAAAAAAGTTGTAAAAGATCTCCTAGAGGCGAATTTTATTTCGGAAGCCCGATATTCAACCTAGTTGTCCAACGTTGTATTAGTTAAGAAGTCTAATGGAAAATGGAGGATGTGCATTGACTACATAGATCTCAATCGGGCATGTCCTAAGGACGCCTATCCCCTCCCCAATATTGACAAGCTCGTCGATAACTCGGTGGGCTTCAAACTACTGTCCTTCATGGATGCTTACTCGGGGTACAACCAGATCCCCATGGCCGAGGCCGACAAGCAAAGCACAATGTTTATGACCGAGTCGGGCAACTACTACTACAACGTAATGCCCTTCGGCCTAAAAAACATCGGCGCCACCTACCAACGGATGATGAACAAAGTCTTCCGAGGAGAGATCGGCGACATGCTCGAGGTCTACATGGACGACATGATCGTCAAATCCTACACAGAGGTCGACCACACGGCGCACCTCAAGAAAGTCTTCGAGACGGCAAGGAGATGCATGATGCGGTTCAATCCGGAGAAGTGCACCTTCGGGGTACGCGCGGGGAAGTTCCTCGGATTCTACCTCATCGAGCGGGGGATCGAGGCGAACCCGGACAAGTGTCGGGCCTTCACCGAGCTCGTGACACCAGGCATGAAGAAATCGATACAGTCGCTCAACGAGATGCTCACATCGTTATCTCGTTTCGTCGCCAAATCCATGCAGCACGCCCTCCCGTTCTTCAAACTACTGAGAAAGGAAGCCGGGTTCAAATGGATGGAGGAATACGAACAAGCCATCCTCCATCTAAAACGTGTCCTATCAGAACCGCCCGTCCTGACGAGGCATGATGTCGGGGAATTCCTCTACTTGTACTTGGTTGTAGCAAACGAGGCCGTAAGTGTCGTGCTAATCCGGGAAACCCCTGACGGGCAGAAGCCGATCTACTTCACGAGTAAGGACCTCCACGGCCCAGAGGTGAAATATCAGCAGATCGAGAAAGTCGCCCTGACCCTCACCAAAGCGGCCAGGAGACTCCAGCACTACTTCCTCACCCACACCATCGTGGTCATAACCGAGCAGCCTATCAAGCAGCTGCTCGGCCGGCCCGACATGGCAGGGCGCATGCTAAAGTGGTCGCTGGAACTCTCCGAGTTCGACATTGTCTAAGAAGGCAAAAAAGCCCTCAAGGCCCAAGTTCTGGCCGACTTCGTTGCCGAGATGAACCCCGCAACAGAGCCAACCCTAGGAACTCGCAAATGGATCATCTTTGTCGATGGCGCTTTAAGCCCCTCAGAAAGCGACGCGCGCATCATCCTCAAAAATGAAGAGGGCACTGTCGTGGAAGTCTCCCTGACGCTGGCCTTCCCAACAACAAACAACCAAGCTGAATACATAGCCTTCTTGGCCGGACTCCGCCTGGAAGAGGATCTCGGAGCCAAGGAAATAAAGATCTTCACAGACTCCCAGTTGGTCGCTTCCCAAGTCCGGGGCGAATACCAAGAGAAGAACGACCACTTGTCCGAGTACTTAGCCATCATAAGGGAATGGATGGAGATTTTCGACTCCACGAAAGTGCAGCACGTGCCTCGCGAGCAGAGCACTAGAGCGGACATCCTCTCAAAGTTGGCGAGCACCAAAAAGAAAGGCGGAAACAAATCCATCGTCCAAGAGATGCTCGCTCAACCAAGCACGGAGAGGGAGAAAATGCTGCTCGACGTCAACGCTATCATGGACGCCGATAGTTGGACGACCCCAATACACGCCTACCTCAGCACGGGGCACCTCCCCGACGATGATAAGGAGGCCAGTGCGGTTAAACGACGATCCTGCTCGAGAGCAAACTATACCGAAGGGGCTTCTCGATCCCTCTCCTTTAATGCGTCGACAGAACCCAAGCCTCAACCATCCTACAAGAGGTCCACGAAGGCATCAATGCGCAACACCTAGGTGGACGATCATTGGCGAGGAAAGCCTTACAGGATGGGTACTACTGGCCGACGATGCAGGAAGATGCGAAGGAACACGTCAGGAAGTGCAACAGGTACCAGCGCCACGGGGACATGCACCTCGCCCCTCCAAGCGAGCTCAAGTCCCTTTCCTCCCCTTGGTCGTTCGCCTGGTGGGGGATGGATATCCTCGACCTGTTCACCTTAGGCTCCTATCAAAATAAGTATCTGGTAGTAGGCGTCGACTACTTCACCAAATGGATCGAGGCTGAAGCCCTCGCCAAGATCACGATGCACAACATACTCCGGTTCTACAAGAGGAACATCCTCGCCAGGTTCGGCATCCCGCTCGCCATCGCCACCGACAACGAGACACAGTTCAACGATAGAAATTTTTGAGACTTCGTCACCAAACTCGGGACCAAGCACCATTTCACTTCGGTCGAGCATCCATAAACGAACGGCCAAGCCGAGGCCGTGAACAGAGTGATCCTCCGAGGTATAAAACGAAGACTCGGCGACGCCAAGAAAGGATGGGTCGAGGAGCTCCACAGCGTGCTCTGGGCCTACCGAACCACGCCCCATTCGACCACCGGGGAAACCCCATTTCGACTCACATATGGAACCGAGGCGGTGATCCCGGTGGAAACAAGGGAGCCATCAAGAAGGACTGAATCTCTCCTCAGGGAGGAATCCAATGATGAGGCCCTCCGGGAGGAGCTCGACCTAGTCGAAGAGATCCGATCAGGAACGGCTCTCCGCGAGGCTACGCTGAAACAAAAAACTGCCCTTCAC